>CM076452.1:12661368-13388035 GCA_038419695.1 Scomberomorus guttatus | reverse complement strand
AACCACTGCATAACTAAAATAACTGTTTTACAGACAACAGAGTTATTTAGTCTTAATTTTGTTCCACAGCTGCATTTCTTCACCTATGACTACAACAGCAAAGTCACAAAAAGGCTTTCTGCTTCTGTCTACTAGCAAAAATATGTGCTATAATTTTTCAGACCTACAGTCACAGAGCCTGTGTGAGTGTGATGTATGGGGGCAACGTCATTCATGGAAGAACCAGCTTGCAACCTACCTTGTGAAGTCTTCCTCCCCCAGCATGTGGCGTGGAACTGGCGAGTACCTGGACGGGGTGACCTGGGGTGGCGGGTACACTGGCTTAGGCTCCATTGCCCCCATGTAGTTGTGGCTGACGTGGTTGTCCACCATGGTGGGGAAGGCTGGAGGGAGGGCCAGACCAGTAGGGGGAAAGAAAGAATGATTACAATACAGGCACAACAGAAAACACTGCTCAATTGATTGAAGAGGGGACGCTCCTGTTCGCATGAAATGACAACTTCATAATCACAAAAAAAAAAGATTTTGGATATTATTTGCATAGTTTTTGGTCAGTTATAGCAACATTACAGTACAGTAAAGAGGTACAGTAAAACTAAAAATGAGTGCGCCACAAATATCTGTAATAATTCCTCACTGGACAGGAAAACTGTGTGCACACAAGTATGGCAAGCACAGTAGGTCAAGGAGGTGATGGATGATTACATCAGAGAGTTTGGGTTGTAATCAGATTGTTCAGTTTTGTTTTCACTTCTAAATAAATCCGTAAATCTGGCTAAAAGGGGGGGTGGGGGTGTTTAAAACCTGCCTATTCTTTTGACTGCTAGTGTTTCTTGCCCCATCTGACTTCTTTTTAGTGACATTGTTGCGTTCCCAGATCTCAGTAAGTAACTTGCTGAGTATGATGTTCTTATTAGAGATAGGAATAATGGCCATAACTTCAAAAATAAAACCCAGGTTGTATGAAACCGGATTTTCCCTTTAAAAAGGACCAAGCAATCTCACTTTAAGAACTTAGCTTGGCTTTTTATACCAGCTCTGAGACAGATCTAGACCTGATGTGTTTTTTTCAAAATCTGCAAATCCTCTTATCACATAGAAGGAAAAATTGGGGGAAATGTTTTAAAAAGTGTGTGCAGTCCTTTACGATACAAAATATGCATGCAGGCTTCAAAAAACATGTCTTTTCCCTGAATTTACATTCTTGATGGAGGCAGCTCAGCACAATAAAACAAGCGTTTCAAATCCAGATCATCTGACCAGGGGTTATACTGTCAGAGCGGGGTTAAGTCTGCATTAAGGGCTCGCGTAAACCCTGACAACTGCAAACATTCAGAACATACAAAAAAAGCCCTCAGTAGCCCCCTCTAATACTAAATCACTGTTCTGTGGAAATTTGAGATGCTGCAGCCCAAGATCGTGGGCTCTCATGAGCAGGTGGGATGTGAGAAACCATCCACACTCAGTGGGAGGCGGAGAACTGCGCTTGTTGTTGCTGTGGGAAGGATTGTGTGTGTGCGTGTGTGTGTGTGTGTGTGTGTGTGTGTGTGTGTGTGTGTGTGTGCAAGCATTCACTACATTCACTATGTGGGTGTCTGGGCATAGCAGTTTTGGGGAGAGAACAGTGATCCAACACTAAAATACATGCAGGCCCACTGAAACATCTCTGATAAAGATAAAAAGACGATTCCCAGTGCAAAACGTGGAGCTTGACTTATAAATCACTCTTTACCTTATGTTTAACATTTTGTATAAATAAACCTGTCCCAGTTTTGGAGCTGGCTGCTTATGGATTAAGATAAAATGTAGTTTCTGACTCGGAAATCTACTTTAGGGATCCAGCAGCGTGTGAACAGTGATCAGGACGACTAGAACAACAGGAAGAGGTAGATACGTACTGCTGGAGTAGTCTGGAGGGGCGTACATGTCGTTGAGATGCACAGGTCCTGGCTTAGCCACCTTGAGGTAAACCATATCAGAGGTGTTCTTCAGCGCTGCCACCGCCTCCTCGTGACGCACGTCCTGTAGCACGATGTTGTTCACCTGAATGCGACGATTGTCGAGAGGAGAGGAGGACAAATCCTTGTATCAACACCTGAACACCTCGTGCCTTTGCTGTACTGTGACAACATCGCACCAGCCATCACACCAGCCAACACAATAATGAATCATAGCTTGAAAGTATTATGAGATTTCAGTACATTTCATCAGAAGGTTGGTGTGCTGTGCAGCGTTAACAGAGGTCAAAAGCAGTAGGTAGAGGTTCTAAAGATGCTCTGAATTTCTACAGTTTTAAGACTCAGTTCCCTGGAAATAAACTGCAAAAAGTATTTGAACAGCATATTTTAGCACTTTTGGTTAAATCTCAAGCAATGTGCTCTGTAAATAACTCACAGTAGAGTATATGTGAACTGAGAAATGTTTGGTTTTATATCATTGAAAGCTACCTGAAACCTTGATCACTCTACTAAGACACCCGGTGCACAGTATAGTCGATGTGCTGCAAATGTTTTTACCATACAGGAGGTCTGACAAACTTATTTCCAGCATCTAGATGCCTTTTGATAATGTATCCTCAAAATTTTATAAGTGGAAAGACAACTTTTCATTTCTCAGTGGAATAACAGCTTGCTTTTTCTCTGTTGTGAGTTGACATTTGCCTCCCACAATGACTGCTGAGTGTCTAGAGTGGCACCAGATTTGTGTAATTAAGGACCTGTTCAACTGCCATGGTCCTATAGGATTTTTAATTTGCTCTTCATTAAAGGCAGGGGCACTGAAAGAGGTCAAGCATATATACATCATCTTTAAAATATTAAATGTTCAAAATGTATGATAGGTATGTGTTTTGATGATTAAAAACATGGCTGCAAATGCACACTGTATAGATCAGAGCTTCAGTAAATGATTGCATATTGTTGTTCCAGTTATTCGCGTCTTTTACAGAGAAATTGTGGTGATTAGTAGATTATCGATCATGCTCAGAGCCATGAATGTTGATGTGAGTTGACTGTGGCTTAGCTTAAAATGACAATCAACCAGATAATGTACTTCTCTTCTTTTACAGTCTTCTAAGTCCATTACAAATCCACTCGGCCACATAAAAGGGTGTTTTTATAGAATTAACAATTACTGATGACTTGTGCCTCATTGATTTAGTCTGTTGAAAAGTTGCTAACTTGCTAGCGAACAACATAAAGAACTGAAACGACTTCATTTTGATTAGAACGCTTGATGCGACTGAGTCAGAGGGGATGTTTAGGCTCATACAGCTAGCAGGCGGTCCCCGGTCTGCAGCCGTCCATCCTTTTGGGCAGCTCCTCCTTCTATGATCTTGGTAATATAGATGCTGTTGTCTCCTGGGATATGCTGGTTGCCAATCCCTCCGGCGATGCTGAATCCAAGCCCTGGTTGAGCAATATACACAGCGAGAGAGTTAATAATTGTGTTGGAAATCATCTGATTTTACACATTTTTTATATATATTCCATATCTGGGGGCTGCCTCTTATTGCTGAGTAGTCGACTACAAATTTAATGTACATTTGTCCTGGAAAAATAAGTTAACCCCGTTCCTACATCTACAAATGTCTAAACATTCTCTTGTGGCCTTTCAGCATGAATGCATTGATTTGGATATGCGACAATGAACTTCTATATTTCTATCTTAGTGTGTGATGTGTGTGATATCTCCCGGACCTTTGGGCCCTTTCAGCAGGTTGACCTCCAGAATCGTCTCAGGTGGGGCCTGCCTCCGCCGGACCAGCAGCCGCACCACTGGCCCCGCCTCCTTCAGGGCTTCCACCGCCCGGCTGTGCACAACCTCAGACACGTCCACATCATTCACGCGCAGCACGCAGTCGTTCACCCTGAGGAGAGACGGCTTTTAATTCATATATCACACAACACCTTTGCCACGTCAGTCAACAGGTGACAACATGGAGTTAATGCGCTGCACAAAGGCAGGGAGACACTAGCATGGCCAATGTAATCAGAAACCTCCAATGCACATAAAAAGACACTCCATATCATAATTTTTGCATGTTTCAGGCTTTGGTTTTCCAGTGAATCATAACTTTGAGGAAACACACAGAGCCTGGGGGCAGAGGGCTGTAGAAACTCTGCCTCCCACACACCACTGCCTGGCGGGACACAGTGGTGGTGAGCATTAGAGAAAAAGAGTAGAGAGGTTAGAGTAGAGAGAAGGAGCTGATAGAGGATGGAGGGAACAGAGGAGCTTGGAGAGAATAGAGGGAAAGGTGAGGAGGAGAAGGAGAAGGAGGAAGGGTAACATGGTAAGGAGGGGAAACTTACCCCAGCCTTCCATCCATAGCAGCTGCTCCTCCAGGGATAATCTTGGTGATGAAGATCCCCGGATCATCAGGAATGTGGGGATTGTCTATTCCTCCAGCAATGCTAAAGCCCAGGCCAGAGTTCCCCTGCACACAGGTTATGATTGGCATTTTCAGTGGGGTACAATAAACAACACACACACACACACACACACATACTTAGATGTAAGTGATGGACCCAATGTGGACTCAAGGTCAGTACAATATGGCTCTTAAGTGTATTGGTATCTCAGAGGAACACGTGATCGATGCAAACTGCTCCGGGGATTTCTCCAGGCATTTCTGATGTCCATTTTTCGTGGACACGTGTGTGCGTGTATTTGTCCTTGCATGTGACGAATGATAATGCCATGTATTCCATTAGATGAGGGCACTTCATTCAAAATGTCACGCTTATTCTATCAACCCACAGAGAGGCATTAATGGTGGAACTGCCCTATGTCTGCAGGAAAGTGGATTTATGATCTAAAGTAAGGATGAGTTGAGAAGCGTCATTGCTATTGCATGATACAGAGCTTCTCACTCTCTGCAGGAGACAGACACAACCATCTCCCGTCGTTCTCGTCCCTGAAATGACAGAGGACCCATTTGGATCCAGTGGGTCCGGGCACACTGCTGCATCTGACAGCCGTGGCCACAGAGACAGGCAGCAAACAAGACAGCTGAGAAAAGACTTCACTTTATTATTTTCTATAATTAATGAGCAACAGTCGCAACAAATTAGGACAGAGGGAGGCTGAGGCCTCCCAGTGTGCTGCTCTGGAGCCGAGAGGAGTACACTGGGCCTTACCACCAAATGTTACACACCCACAGACCTTTTAAAGTGTGGCTTTGCATACTTTATTTAAGCTTTCTGCATGCAGAAATGCCACTTAGAGTGGAAGGGGCAGAGAGACACTGTGCATCCATCATGGGTTCCGAGGTGCATCTATATGTGGGTGGAATAATGAGAGCAGAAACGTATAGCTCTGCCACTACAAGCTGAACCACCGCTGACAAGTGCAGTGGTGCCTGCTGAACAATTGAACAGGAGAGCACTTTACATTTCTGGCGTCTGCTGATGACATGTGCATCAGGATTATGTAAAAAGCTATGCCTCACTGGCGTTATTCTGTGCTCATACTCACATGAGACATCACACATAAGACATTCTTACTGCAGTGATGTAACAGCTATAATGCCACTATGTCATTTGATTCTCATATAAATGTATAGATACCGGTATTAGGATTTTTCCTTGGTTTTCATGTTCTTAAGGCTCAATAAGAGAAGACTGAGCCGCTTACTACCACCTAGTGGGGAGAAATCCATCCATCATGCAAAAATACATCAAAGAGGAATGTGCAAATTTTGGAAAAAAAAAAAAATGTAAGAAGCAAGTGGTAAAACTCACCCTCTCTAAAATGATCTCCTCATATTTGTACATCCCATCACTGCCATTTACCTGTCAAATGCAAAAGCACAATAGTTAGTTACATCACAGAGCCTGAATTATGTCATTTTCTAAAAATAGTTGAAAGAAAAAAAAGAGATGCATGCGAATGTTTAAGCTAAATCCTTTACCATATAATACCACGCAGACCTATGTACAGACTGAACACTGAGAACCGTGAAAATAGGATTATTGGCAAAATATACTGAAGATACATTCACCAGATTGTTTTACGATCTAAAAATATCACCATGAATTTCTGATGCTACAATAAAAAAAAAGTATCTTTCTTTTTGTGTAAGCGCATATGCACCGTGACACTAAATGCGCAACTGCAGAATGCACATTCCTCACAAACAGGCAGGGTCAATGGGATAATGGATGTCGGTCCACATGGCAAACAGCATGTTGCTACCAGGAGGAGGCCCTTTCATACACACACACACACAAACACGCTCATGCTTGGACACAGAGCAAGTGTGAATGAGAGAGATGTATACTGTACAGAGAGAGAGAACAGATACTTACATAAGGGCCTGCATCTAGTGAGTCTGCGTTGACGATGATGGGGGGAGGGTTGGCCTGTGAATATGAAGAGATACACATTATCTCAGTGTGTGAGGCTGGCAGCACACAGACGTAATGCGGTACACACACTATCACTCGGGAGCAAAGTGAACGGATGCCATGGGAACAGTCAGTGTGTCTCCTTGGGGCTGAGACTGGGGGGTTGGGGTGAGGGAGGGGGGGGGGGCGTCGTTTGGAAGGTGTGAGGATTGAGAATGAGGACTGGGGCAGAGAGACCGCTGCTTATTAACAGCCACAGCGAGACGTCCTGAGGTCACCTCATAAAACAAACCGGCTTGTGTTGCAGCTCTTGGGACAGTACTTTTATACCACATCAGCCCCACCCTTCACTTTCATTTCACACACTTCCAGAAAAACAGCACGTAGTATCACATACAGAATGCATGATTTCATGGTTCAGTAACCACTGAGGTGATATGAAACAGAACTGTAAAAATACTGCACAATGTAAAGTAACCTATATATATTTTCTTCTATAATTCTATAATTTTGTATATCTAGTGCAGAAAGAATTAGATAAATAATTAGATAAAGAATTAGCAGGTCTTCTCCATCGCTTGCACACATTTCTTAAAAAGACCCCAACTGCATTAACACGTTTTCCCAAACTATACACCCGTTTTATTAAACCTCCCATTTCCCCACCAATATAAAGCACTGATATCAATACAGTAAACACACTTTCCCAAAACCTTCTTACCAAAATCAAACATTACTATATTATTTTCACACGCGCACCACAACATAACACACATTTACCATAATGGTATACTGCTGTCAAACCCCCCCCCCCCCCCACACACACACCTCCTGCTGGAAACACATCTATCTAAACACATGCTCTGAACATAGCACATTAAGAGTCGGCAACATTTGTGTTTTGCAATGTAAACATGTAGAAAATGAAGATGGAAGTGGAATAGAAAAGTGAAATAAAAACATAAATTGTATTGTAACTCTTGTCTTGCGTTACTGGTGATCAGATGGAGAAGCTGCAGTGAATCCAGAAACCAAAGTATGTTCATCCTCAAACTTAGACGATCGCTGGATGTGGAGGAGTTACGTAATCTATCAGATATCTAGCTGCTGTTGATGTTTTGAGTTGTGTAAATCAAATATTTTACAACAAGACTTTAAGTTGATATCATATTTGTAGCATTTGTCGGGTAAAGAATGTATAAATGCTCTCGTGTAGTTTCGATTGCATTATGAAGTTTCGACCTTCTAGAAAATCACAGAGATTTCAGACTTTACAAAGTGAAGAGAACACAAGCCCTGCTCATATTATTCTCATCCAATCACAGTGAGAGTGGGATGGATGAAATGTCTTTAGTGCAGACCTCCTTTAGAGATGAGGCACACTGTGTTTATATGCAGAAAATAATGTGTAATGTAAGAAATGGGGAAAAACTGTAATCGATATAAATTCTGACAATTGATTCATCATTTAAGTAATTCATTTATAAAAATGACCAAACACTTGCTAGTTCCAGCATCTCAAATATGCAGATTTCTATCCTTACAAATTGACTACCAATAATGTTTGGATTGTTGGTTGAACAAGACAAACAATCTGAAGATGTCACCTTGCGCTCTGTGAAATTATAATGGTCACATTTCTCTTTTTTTTTTTTTTCAGGGAAAAATGCAAAACATCTGTTTACATCCCTGCAAACTGAATATCTGGGTTTTGGACTGTTGGTCAGACAAAACTAAACACATTGTCACATTGTCTTCTAGAAAATTGTGATGTGCATTTTTCACTGTTTTCTGACTGTAGTTGCAAACAGATTGTTTCATGTTCTCTAAGAATTCTGGATTTCTAAGGCAATAAATGCTGATGTCTCCTCTGACATTTAATGATAATTGGGTCAGCTAGAAAATATATTAAAAATATAAATAATTAATTACATTGACATTTCTTAATTAATAAGTCTTTGTTCTCTGACATAAATACTATTTTGTGGAAAATCCTGATCACTCTGATTTCTTTGGGGGCTTGAAAAGAGTCAAATGTAAAATATAGATTCCTTCTTACTAATATTGAGCCACAGTATCAGCCTACATAAAGTGCTACCCTTCAATTCAATTCTTTCACTCTCAATTAACTTGCCAGCTCAGCTCTATTGTGCCACCTGGTGTTTCTTTCTCCACTTCTTTAGACATGCAGAGCGGCCGCAGAAGCTATGAGACCTCGGAGGAAAGCTGCCAGAGTGGAAACAGAGAAGCAGAAGTGTGAAGCAGGAGGCACTGGTCGGTTTAGGAGCGAGCTTGAAGGCCGTCCTCTAGTTCAGCACACAGGGCTGTCTACTCGCTATTGATTTGATTCAGCTGTGTGGGTGAAGGGATGCTGACAGCGCTGCTCTGGGACCTTACACTTCCTGAGGTCCAACACTGAGGAGAAAATCACTAGCTGTCTATCTTACCCCTACCCTCCCCCACCTCACCCGATCTCACCCTCTTACCTCTGTCTCACTGATATATGCAGGTACTGCCTGTGTCCAATCAGCTGACTCCCACTGAATCTGATCTTCCTCCTGAATCCTCACCATCATATGCACGTGTGCACATATCATTTATTACTTAAAATGAGATTTTATAAGTAAGTCATATTGTGTAATTTCCTTATATATTGTAGAAATGTCAATGAAAGCCTCACAGTCATTATACAGCACATTATTACATCTACTCTGATGAAGATCTGGGAAAAATACTTATAATAAATAATATAATATTAATATAATGATTTAATGTATTGTAATATTATAAATACCTTCATTTTTTTCAGGGCTTTACAGCTACATTACAGTTACAGTACGTGATTGCATTTTCTGGAAATATTTGAGTGATGTAGCAAAATGAAATGAACCTTGAACCATTTTACTTGTATGTTCATCATATTCTTAATATTAAAATTATTTAAGTGTTTACTAAAGCTCAAATAGTGAATATTGCTCTATATTAAAATTGGGGTATTTGTTTAAATATATGTAAACATTATTACATTATTTGAATTTGGTCATATTGCTTGTGTTATTTTATCTAGAAATGTAAAACTCTCAGTTGTGAAAAGAGTGGAAACATCTTTTATTAAGGATATATGTAATTGTAGAATATATATTGTGATATATTGCATTTTCTGGAAAAGCAGTTTCAGTTGAGAAACTTTGTTTGTGGATAAAATAAGCAGAGAGTCTGTTTTTGTCTAATGCAGCAAATTAACTAATTGATAGGTCAAGTTACTTCATCACATGTATCATATAAAAATCCAAAATTGTCATAAAACAGTCTTACTCACTGAATTACAAAATTGCCCACAATGGTGTAAAATTAAAGGCATAGCCATTATGGTATAAATGCTCTGGCAAAACCTGTGGCGGTTGACAAATATATCGCCAGCCCTAACTATCGTGATATGAAATTACATATAACGTGATTGTATCTATATGCTACACAACTTTCTTTCAACCCTTTGGATATGCATACTATTAAAACATTTCTAAGACCACACTACTTAGTATTTAAAAGCCACTGTTCAAGGGTTTTCTATCAAGCTGCATGAGGCTTGGAGCTTGAAACACGCTCTTAAAAGATCTGATCCTTAATAAAAATCCTTCATCATCTCTGTGCAGGTGTCATTTCATTTCTCCACTTCCTCACAGTTCTTATTGAGTGTGTTTCGCTGGTAATGAAGGCTGCCCTCCAGATAAACAGGAGCTGTAGATTTGACCTGCTCCGCTCGGTGGTGATGTGATATGACTCTGGACAGCTGTGGCTGCAAACCCACCCCCGCACCCCCCCCCCCTCCCCACTCCCCCCTCACAGTCAGCACAATCGGGCCTTCGTTGTAATCTGCATATGGACTAACAGATGCTCCCGTCTGTGCTTGTGTTTGCACATTTCTCATCTTAAACCCAACTCTTAACACGCGCCCAAAATCCAGAGAGTTTAATAGTAAATGTATCATGGGTTTTGAAGTCAACAGCAGCTGCTTTAGTGAATGGAAACTGTAAGCTCAGAAAACAAATGTCCATACAGCAAGCTGTGCACAAGGCAGGGATGAAACGCAGCCTGAGGGCAACACAGGGGAATAACATTGGCTACGATTGTCCCTTCATGACTGACAGACTAAGCTACTGGATCCACATGTGACAAAACACACCTGTTAAAGTATAATGCTTGCGGTGCTTATCATTAAGTATCACAGTGGACCAGTGCCGCCCCAATGGGATCAATGAACCTACAAGTCCAGCTGAAAGACAATAAAGCCATCAGTCTCATAAAACAGCAGTGTTATCCTGGTCTGGGATTGCTGCGTAATCCCTCTATCTGAATCTCACATAACAAGCAAACAAAAAGGAATAATGGACGATAATCTCGACATGAGCTTGTTTAACATTTAGCAATTTACTCAAGTAACTCGGATTAGATTGGATTACCCGACCCTTCTTGGGACTGTTGGTCATCTGCTTTTACTTCAACGCTAACCTGCTGTCCAGAGGAATAATTTAAGATCCTAAGATCTGACTGCCACTTAAGTTTATGACATATATTTCACTGTCTGTGCTATAACAGGCCATCAGGGAACAAGCAGGGGTCAAAAACTAATTTACAGTATCTGTATGGGATACTGTGATGGGAGGCAGGCTAAGGATCACAGAGGTCAACCTAGGAAGGGATGGGAATGTCTGTCTGTGTGTTGCAGGTGAATGTGGGTCAGCAAAGTGGTTCAATAGGTGAAGCAGATAAAGGTAGCACATGTGGTACAGCACCAGAGCTGTAGACCTGGACTTGAGTCAGACTTAAAGCAGCTATAATCGATTCTATTATTATAACAATGGATTAAATGGCGATGTTGTGAAAGGTTTGCTTGTAGTGACGAACACACAAAGAATTACCCTCAGCTCCGCAGAGCATTTGAGTGTGTTTCAGCTCATTGTTTTGGTTTCCCGGCCCACAACTTCACCGTTTTGATTCACTCTTACTGCTTTTATGGCCTCATTTATAGCAGTAGGCGACCATTTTCAGCAAAAGAGCTCTAAAAATCTACCTGCCGAGCGCCAAACGGCAGACAAAGTTAGCAACTAGCTGGTGAACATAGTGGAGCATCTAGCAGCTAAAGAGACAGATATTTCTGTCAGGAGCTGGTGGAGACCAAAAACAGGGCTAAAAGGAAAGTGAGAATTGGACTTACATTTATCACAACTCAAAAGAAATGCTAATGACGCTCCATATATGCTGGATGTGTAAAAAGGGCAACTGTTCACTAACAAATTGAAGCATGAAATATTTATAAATTGAAAGGACTTGGTCTCATCTAAGGAAAAACACAATTAAGAGCTTAGAAAAGATCGTATCAATTAAATGATCATCATTCAGAGACCTGAAAGATCTGACTAAAACCTGAGACTTGACATGACACTTGCTTGAGAGGAGATGCAGGCCGGAAAAATTAAAAAAAAAAACACCTCTGTATAGTACAAGTGTGTGACTGACAGATATGGCAGAAACTGGCCCAATCTGGATAAGATTATCATAAAATTCCCCTTTTCATTTTAATTTAAAATATTAATGCTTAATAGCTTTTTTTTTCCACAGACAGCTGTTGCTCTTCACCTCTGCCACCTGCAATGCAGAGTTCAGGGTTACAGTAGCTTCGAAACTACGAACATTCATACAGACAGGCTGTGACATGGAGGAAAGTGAGCATGCTGGACACAAAGACCTCACGCACACACAATGACAATGAGTCCAGACTGCTTCCCCAGCATGAGAGCATTACAGTCCCCACTGACCACCAGGAGTGATGAAAATTCACTCGCTACAGAGCTTTTCTTTCTCTGACTCCCTCTTCTCATTCATCCATCTGTTCATAATAGTTCTGCTTTTTTTTATTCATCAATCTATCGTCTTGCTCTTCTGTCAGTTTAGATGTGCGTCTCTTGTCTCTCGGCATCTCGGCGGATGTGTATCATGTCCCGGCGCTGTTGGACCACACAACACTTACTTGGCTGCAGACCCTCGGGACAGTAAAGCTACAAAGACTCCCACTGAACCTTGGCAAGTGCAGGGCACAGGCTTCATCCAAATTGTTAAATAATCAATGTGTTCCCATGGTAACCGGTGCTCGCACGGTATTGGCCGGCAGGCCCACTTAGCCACCTCCCCCTGCTTCACCTCTCAGGGCTCTCACTGCAGTTTATGCGGCTCTGTTCTCGCACATGCCTGGCCATGGGCTGGATGTGCCTGACTGCCTTCAGTGCTGCCTGTCCACGTCACGCACACGCGCTCCTTCTTCAATCCGTACGTCATGAATCAAATCGAGGGAAGCTGTGTTCAGAAGTGACATTATGGCTGCAAGTCAGGAGGACTGATTTGACTAAATAGCACACATTTTTGTGTGCTGAAAGATGTGAATCCTGATCATTACAGGCACACATACATCAGCTGACAGCCACCTTCATATGACCATACTGTGTTTGATAGCAGATTGTTTGTGGGGCAAACATAAATTGTATATAAATCATACATACTTCACAATATAAAAGGCTTTTTTTCCCACAATGCAACATATAGGTCTAAATGCAGTTGGACACTGCCTCTCTTTGATGAATACAGTGATGTATGTGGTAAATAATTGTACAGAAAGCTAGAAACTGAGTCAACACTGACACAAACATATTTTCCTTATTATCTTGGTATATCCTGCATAATATATACACCTGTGGATGCCTCTGCATCCCTGCTGACGACAATAATGTTACACCTAAGGAAAGTCAAACCCTGGCTCTTCTTCTTCACCTGTCAGCATAACTTTAGGTATTTTCAAACCCTCACCCTCCTCGCAGGTAGAGTGGAAGGGAAGAACAAGAGGGTTCAGCATGTGCATAGCGACGGCGTGCTGACAAGGCAATAACCCCTTCCTCCTTAGCAAACATTTCCACATCAGTTCCTCTCTCGCCAAGGCACGCCGACATGGCAGCTCAGTCTCCAGTGGTGACATCGCAGTGAAATATGACAGTCAGCCCCGCTCAGATGATGCACCCAGTCAGTCAAATGATACAGCCAATGCTGAAGGAAGCTCTTCCTGGAACTAAAGTCAGAGCTAATAGCAGATAGGGAAACAAGCTGTGCTATGACGTGCTTATGTTACCTAAAAATGTAATGTTCCTCTGGTTTTCTGATGCCTCTAGTGGTACTGTGTTTACGTTTTCCTGCAGAATGTGGGATGAGAGACGCAGTCAGCAGTGCTGCTCTGATCCTCTGGCTCTCATTGGCCTCTCGTATGCCACGCTGCAGTCCAATCAATACCTACTCAATTACCATGCACCCAACATCTCATTCACGCTGTGGCCCCTGTGCCGGAGGGAAGAGGGAAGGAGAGAAGCAAGGTGAGAGACGGAGCCACAGGATGGATGGGGCAGAGAGGGATGAGCACATGACAGCGAGAGATGTTTTACTCGCAGACGCTGTCGAAACTCGGTGCTGCATTCTTTGTCAGGAACAAAGGCGGAATAACGAGATGTAATAAAGAAAATCCCATAGCGGTAAAGGTCAACTGCTCCTTCTCTCCTGCTACAACGCCAGCTGAATCCAGGCGTTCATTTCAATGAGGCAGCCACAAGGAAATTAATTAGTTCAAACATAAAACGGCCCCATTAAAGGCTCAAAGTTTTTTGATTTGATGGCTATGATTGAGCATTGTGACTATGTTGCCCCCCCCCAAAAAACCCTCCCAACACACACCACAGAGGCACATTCATGAAACCATAATTAATAGCCCGTCACAGCTGTCAGCAGCAGCGCTCTCTCCTCATCTTTATGTAATATTACAAAAGCATGCTCTGGCTTACCTCTCTGTCATGCTGAGCAGCTCCAAATGAGAGCTGGCTAGTTTGACCTTCACAAGTGCAGCCACAGAGGGAAAAGTACTTAGTGTAACGAATATTCATAACAGTGTTGCTGGAGAAGGCCCTTTACAAGTCTGCTGACAATCGATTAGGGTTGAACATGAGAATGTCTGTGTGTGTGTGTATGGGCTTGCCATGCTTTAATCTTGATGTATATATCTTATGTACAGGAGAAGAGCTGGTCGATAATTAAGTATAGTCATTTATCTGCTTTCAGTGGAATCCTATCGTTCAACAAATTTCTGTTGTCCAACATAAAAATTGAGAGAACCTTTGTTTGCGAGCTTTAAAATATAAGATGTTTGTGTTATGAGTTAATAAAGTTCATGTTTTACACGTATGAAGAGTTTGGTTGCATGTACTGCATAACAGTGTACCACAGTTAATTGCTTTGATGATCAGTTTGATGATTGAATCTGATTTTGCATAAATTTGCCAAATCATGATATATATCCACATCCAAATACCCTTTTTACAATCATGATGATGATTTCAACCATAACCATTTTATCATCGCTGGGGCAGCAACTAATAGGAATATTTTTATTTTGAATAACCCTGCAATTCATTTTTGATTACTGCTTGACTGTTTAATTGTTTAATTGATGAAATCTAAGAGAAAGCGAAAGTGTTCAAACTGCTTGTTTTGTCTGATCAACAGCCCAAAACCCCCCAAAATATTCAAATGTACAAGGATATAAAACTGATGTGAAATGATGTAAAAGTGAGAAAAGCAGCAAATCCTCAGATTTGAGGAATTGGAAGCAGTGGATGTCTGGTGGTGTGTTAGTTTGATAATTAACTTGAATCCACTAACTCGATTATCCAAATTGCTGGCAAGTAATTTTTTTGGCAATTGATTAATAGATACATTGACTATTATTTCCTATTTCAGCACTCCTCCTCATGGCCACAGTGAATTGTTTTGCTGAAGATGATCATGGCGATAATATAAACCTCGTTATCATTCTTTAAAAATCACTGCTATCTTAGTTACTGTCTGACCCTTACTGCTAATTTACATCAGTCACTGGTCTCACACTCACACAGCCAACAGCAGGACAAACCAACACTCAATCACAAAGTAACAGCTCCGCTGAAAGTTACAACATGTGCTCTGTGTGTGTGTGTGTGTGTGTGTGTGCGTGAAGCTCCATAATGAAGGAAGCCTGTCATGTGCGAGTGTCATCAGTATGCTTCACATAATCCCGCCCCCACTGCTTCCTCTACATCAGAGGTCACTGCAGCATGTTACCTCACAGCTCTTGACTAGTTGCTACCCCTTGTTGCTAAGCTGAGAGAGCTGCTAAGCTTGTTCCTCTCTGGTGTTTTGGATCCTGTGCGGAGTACCGGTGACAGTGCACAACCGCACACAACTGAGCGCTGCCATTTTGATGCTTTTCACGACTGCCACGCTGCCTCCTCAGTCAACAAGGGTTTATTACTCATCTGCTGTGGTGTCTTTATGGAGAAAGTGGATTTTTTTAGTTTTATTTATTTGAATGAATTTTTTATTTTTTTGGTTTGTTTGTGTTTGCGTGTGTGTGCTGTGTGCTCTGCGTGACGCTGCGAGGATGCTGATGGTGTTGCTGAGGTAACAGCCTCATTTTGACATGACAAGGTGAGACGCTTCACCATGCAAACAGCCACTGACACGTTCGAAAAAATCTAGTGATTAATCTCCATGTTTTGAGATTACTTTCATCTTTGTTCAGAACACTAGAATAATTTCTGGAGATGGCAAAAACTACGAGGGGCAGCAAGATGAGTGGATGAGTGAGTTAGGAACTAAAGCTGCACAATATATTCCTTTTTTCCATTTATGGTTTTCGGGACATTTTAGAGGGTAGAGGGTGTCGTATGCTGTACAAATCCTACAAACCTATGATTTGTTAATAATAAATAAATTAAATTTTATCTTGAAATCTTATAAAATATCACATTTCCAACTTGTAATCATAAAACAAGCCTCTTTCTATTAAAATGAGGCTAAGCTACCTCCTTCCCCTACTGTTTACTCTCTCTTTATGTCCCAATCTTATTGACTACAGGAAAGAAAGTAAAGTATTTCGCTACGGCTAAAAGGGATTCACATAAAAATTAACAATCTGAAACCAGAAAGCACACTGGATGGTCCACAATGCTCTGCACTTCTTCAGTGAGAGCACTCTGTTCTGTTTTACTGTGCTCTGATTCACTTTTGTCAACTTCATTTTCCTCAATCCTTTCCTGAGCACTCCAGAACACAATCTTCTGAGCTGCAATTAGACACGTCCAGTTTTCGACTTTTCGTTTCCTTTAATTGGGGAACATTGGACTGTGATTCTGCTTCCTGAACCCAAATATGTTGCAAACGCTCTACCGCTTTAATGCATCTTATTGCAAAAAAAAAAATGAAAGGAAAATGTTTCTCTCGTTTCCTTCACCTGCCATTTCCACCACATGCCTCTACTCCAATCTTATTCATCCATTTCCTGTTACTTTAAACGTGACTGTAATTTTCTGGACGTGAATAAATGGAAATTACTGTTTAGCTGGAACTGGTTCACAAATCAAAATCATGAGACAGTGATAAAACTACTGAGAGCAACTACGGAGTACTTAAAATAAGAATTGTGACAATAACAAGACTGCCTTTGACCCAATGTCCAATGAAAACCATTGGTCCCCACCCCCCCAGGGGGCTCAGCCTCTCTCTACAGCAGCAGCAGAGATCCTCCTGTCATGGTTGAGGTTTCATGCTGTTCTATAAGCTCCACTCGGGAACGCCCACACATTCACATATCTCCATTCACTACCCTTGCCTGAGTTTTGGCTCACAATAAGTGTAGGTGTTGAAAGTGATGAAGAATTACAGTAAGTAGGACAACAGGCGAGGCAACAAAAACAAGATCGGTGCCTCTAGTTTCCCTGTGATAGTTATGAATACATGAGCACATTTATCCATATGTTGATGTATTTAGCGCCAAACAGCAGAGGGAAAAAACAGGGCATTGTTTTAAACGTTTGTAGCACTTTGGTGATTGCCAAATCAATCTGCCTCCTGTTGAGGGTCCAGATTTGCCCTTCTTCTCTGCCCACCTCGGGTTGTGTTCAGGCACGACACACAGACCCCTGAAGAACGCGTCTCGGCCGAGATCAGAGCAGCCATCTTATTGGACTGGAGAGATGACACACACACACACACACGCTGATCTGAAAACATTCAAACCTTTAAGGCTTTAAACAGAAACATTGGTCACCAGCTGCCTGCCAAAACACAACAAACCTGTTCTGTTGGACAGAATATACTGTATGGACTGTGGCCATGAAAACAAAATATGAATGCATTAACATGACAGAAAGCTGTCAGAATGAGTGCTTAAAATGAAAATCCTCCCCGAAACTGAACTAGAAAGGAGCTTAAAGGAATAGTTTTGTTTTCTTGCTGAGAGTTAGATGAGAGGATTGATACCATTCTCGTGTTTGTCCGTCAAACATGAAGCTACAGCCAGGAGACAGTTAGCTTAGCTTAGCATAAAGACTGGAAACAGGGGGAAACAGCTAGCCTCACTCTTAGGAAGGTAACTAAATCTACCTACCAGCACGTGTAAAGCTGAATCTGTACAGACTTTAGAGGTGCTGGTATGCTGTGATACATACTTTTCCTTTCATTCTGTAGACCCAAGAATTTATCAATGAATCCAGAAATTAGTGACATATTAATGAAAATAATCATTAGTTGCAGTTCTTGCTCATTAAATATTGAGTGTGAAGATTTCTGTAACAAAACAGAAACTGGGAAATCATTTTTGTAAATTTGTGATGTAATACTATGTCAAACTTTATAAATCATGATTTTTTTCCATAAAATTTGTCTGCTTTGATTGTTAATAAAGCAACTCTGTCCCAATGAGATCCACACGCTTGTGTGACAAAGTATTGTGTTGAGATTTATTTTAAACAAACAACATCATGAGATTAAAATGGGGAATGAAGTTTCCAGGACGGATTTGTCCCTACTAAACAGTTGTGAACTGGATTAAAATTGCTTGTCACTCAGTCAAAGTGTTCCACAGGATCAAAAAGAGAACATATGTACTTGACTTAATATTTCATCACATAATCAAACTCCAGTGATGCTTTGACACGCAGAAATGTACAGTAATGTCTGTATAGAAATCAAATCAAATGAGAAAAAGGCAGAAAATGTAATTCCCTGAAGAGGTCTACTATTTCTACATCTACTAAATGACACCAAACACATTTAGACTTACTAAACTACATTTAGAATAACATTTGGACCTGTTCATACGCATTAAGCATACTAAGCATTAATTAATTTCTTCAACACATTTAGATCTTTGCTTTAATAAGAACACTAATTTTGTGTCTGATGTCGCATCATTCCTCTCATTCAGACTCGCCCTCCGATCATTCCTGCCTGCCGAGATATTCTAGTGAGCATATGCAGAGCTTGGATTTGGCTGATTACATAATTGGAAATTTTAATGGTGAATATTAATCCACAATGGCCCATATTGGGTTTTATAAGCAGGCTGATCGGGATCTGCAGGCTCTCGGTAAGCAGCGGCAGTCGACCGACTGGGTTGGAAGAGCTCTTTATATTACACAAGTGGCATGGCTGACACAGCAGAGCACCACTACAATGTTCAATAGTGCTGTTCACCATATACCTACAGCACATTTTTAGTTGGTGTTCTACGTCATCGCAGATGCATTTTACTACATATAAATAGATGGATTGTTCCTTGACTTTTACTCGTGTGTCAGACAAGTGCAGCAATCAAAAAGCTCTTGGAAATCCAGAAGCCTTTGGCCGCCTGCGTATCAACATTGCAGTCTGTGGGTAATTAGCTAGCTGAGCAGCAAAGCTACTGTGCAGCTCTGACTGAGCCTGCACCATGGCAACACACAGGGCTGTGTCTGAGCACAGGCTCCTCGCTGCCTTTTCCTTTCCTTTCCTTTCTTTTCCCTTCATTTCCTCCCCCCTTCTTTTCCTTTCCGTTCCTCTTCCTCGCTTGCTTTTACCCCTATCATCCCCTTCTTTACTCCACACCTCTCATTTCCTCCCTTCTTTCCTTCTTTTCCCTCCCTTCCCATCCTTTCATCTCCTCTCCTAATCATTCTCCCTCGCATCCCCTCCCCTCTTGCATCATCACAGCTCAAACTGACACAACTGAAAAGACACTCACTGGTTCGCATTCATGGAGGGCTCTGCGTCGCTGCTTTTCCTCGACATTCTCAACACAGGACTGAGCACTTTTATGACATATGACAATTGGTTGGACAGTGCAGCCCTGTCTCTTAAAAACGACGTTAAATGAATCACACAACCAATCTGAATTAGCAAAATATGTTTGTAGGAGACAGAAGGAGGCAGAGAGGTTTTTATCAACATAACGACAAAGCATTTTTGTTCAGTGTATCTGCAAACTGATCACTGCCATAGTTCACTGTCAACATACTTAATTATTCCAATAATTAAAGACATTTTAAAGGAACATTATTGGATATATGCTTATTTGCTTGCCAAGTGTGAGATAAGGAGAGAGATACCGCTCTCATGCATGTATGCTAAATATGAAGCTAGGTTAGCTTAGCTAACAGCTATCCTGGCTCTGTCAACAGTAAAAATATCTGCCTACAAGCACATATTGAAAAATTAGATTTAATGTTATACTACATTAAATACTAAGGTTAAGAGGGGCCAGTAGGTGGATTTTTTTGTTTTTACCTCCAGACAGAGGCAGGCTAGCTGTTTCCTCATTTTTCTAGTCTTTATGCTAAGCTAAGCTAACTGTCTCCTGGCTGTAGCCTCATATTTACCATACGAACATGACAGTCGTATCTCTCTTTTTATCTAAGTCTTGGCCAGAAAGCTAATATGCATACCTTCCAAAATGTTGGACTATTCCTTCAATATTTTAATGGTTTTGTTTAGGCAACTCAAAGCACTTAAGGTTAAGGTTAGGGGGAGATGTTCAGCTGAAATGAAAATCTTGCCCAACTCTCCTCGTCCGACAGCATCCCTAAAACCTCTGAGCAGTATAGGAACTTCACAGTTCTGGAAAAAAAGTTGAAAAGTAACTTATCTTTCCTCTAAAGCAAATTAGTAGTAACATATTTTGCAGAGTGGCTGTATCGATCCCATTTTCTTCACCATACACTCATCCTTTATCAGTTTATACATTCTCAAACAATATAATTTCACAGTATCAATGCATTTTGGTCATATGGATGATCAGCTCAACAGTTAACAATAACTAGAAGGTTCAATGGCGGGAACCCTTCGCCTGCGTAATCATGGACACTAACACTAAGATATTCTTTTCATGCTACACTCAGTGTGGAGGCAACCAATATAGTTCAGAGCCCATCCAGCCCTGCAACATAGGAGGAGCAAAATGTAGAAGAAAGGGCAGCTTTTTGTTTAAAAACCCTTTATATACTCTGAAGCAGAGCTCTAAACGTGACACTGGTATTGCATGATGAAGTATTGTGATTTATTTCCATAGTACATTGTATCTTTTTACAGCCAAAAAAGGGAGTTTCTTGGTGTCCTGTGATGGTTTTTGGGCTACTGAATGGGCATTCACAAATTGTCCTGTACCCCGACTCACTAATAAAGGCTTTATCTTACCATTTAGGTATAAAAACATGTTTTAAGTTTAAAGCTGAGATGCATTCAGTGAGTTTTTTTGCTTAACATGCAATTTCATACATTAGATATGTAGATTGTGTATGAAATCATAATGTATTGTATGATCAGTTTTTTAGGCCTTATAGTGTTAGGTCATAGGTGTATGTGCTACAGCTAAAGTTGTCTTAGATATCATAGATACCAATTTTATCTTATGCATCTGGCCCTGTTCTCACATCTGCCTATTGTCCCACGACAGTACCTTAATGTTTCGGTAGGCTGGTCCAGTGTTTTTTCTTTTCCACACAAAACTGTGATATTATATTATTATACATACATTAAATCTCAGAATGAAGATGCAATTTAAACATATATGTCTTTCTGTTGGATACTGGATACAAATCATGATTTTAACAAATAACTGAGCTTTATTTTATTGTATCACATTCACACAGTACAGCACTCCACGCTGACACTGTCTGTCAGTCACACGTAAACACAATTATGCAAAACTTCTTTGACTGCAAGCCTAGACCATCACGACCGCCAACACAAAAAGCTAATACACCAAAACATAAAGATTATAACATCAGCCATGAATAAAGTTATTATTACTGTACATAAGTATTTATGTGGCTGCCAACTGAAAGCTTGGACCACTGCCTGCTAACCATGTGCTATAATAAAATACTTTGCTTATTACAAAACATAACCAGCATAGCCAGCCTCCATTTAACCCTCAGATATGGGTATTTATCATTTACATTAGTGTAACTGAGAACTGGGCTTAAACCTTGGACAGTTAAAGTTGACTAACATGGATATGAGGTTTGAATTCTTTTGAGTAGGTTTGCTGCAGATGTGCTGAACACATACAGGTGCGTAAGAAACAGCCTAGCTGCACTATAAATAAGCAAATGGAAAAAATACTTCACATACATTCATAACAAGCAACAATCAAAACAATGACAGAATGCTGAATATAGAAGCTCCACTAATTGCTGCTAGATGCTCCAAAAAACCCCAGAAAACTCAGTTTATATGGAATTCATGGGACAAAAATCTAAATTTCTCTAGAAATATATAATAGATATAGTATATTAATATAAATATCTATAGAAAATATTTTTTCCTACAAGCAATTAGGGTCTAAAAAGCTAATGGCATGTCACTTCAACTAACATGTGTCCTCCAGGTTATTCCTTTATTTTTATATTTTCTTACTGTTCACTTAAGAGGCTATGTGTTTGTTTGATTGACAGGTGTCTCAGCCTATCACACTCAGTGGTGGTGGTCGCTGGCAAGATAGCAGCTAACAATAAATCCAAAACTCCAGCCTTTAACACACGCATTGTCCGTGTTGCTGTACAGCTTACCGTACACGAGAGCATTTAAAATAGTAATCTACACAAATAAAAGCAATGACGGGAGGAATAATTCAGATTCGGCTTGTATTGGGAAATGTCGTGTTAGATTGCAGAAGACATAACAAAAATGCACAGACACACAGAGGGAAACAAAAAGTAATAAATCCATAAAAGCAATTTCAAGGCAGAGATGTGCTATCAACAGTGTAATAAGATGTATGATATTAAGCTGGGATTGCTTGTATTGTTTATATCTGTGACAGGGTGAGGGCATGCTCTCTCTTCATCTCTCTCTCTCTGTCTCTGGGATTGAGACGTGTGTGTTTCTGCTTTTCCAAACTCAGCGGGTAGATGGAGTAGATTTTCACTAATAGAAAATAATGACTGATAATAAACTGAGGGACATGTTTGAGGATCATCTATAGCTCTGTGTACATACAACAGACATATGTCTGGATAGTGTTAACTGTCACCTCACTAGGGGGAAAACAGGAAGTCCATGGCTCTCCTTATATATGCATACTGTCTGCTGTTCACATACTAGCTGCAAATACAAAATGCAGCAAGTATGCCCTACTAGAGTGAGAAAATGTCATTTGTGCACATTATAGAAGACTGTATGCTTTTTAAAAGATCAATAGAAACGAATGTCAGCTGAAACTTGATTTTTTCTTCAAAATGTTTTGTCTTAGTAATAAAGGGCTGCAACCACAGGCAAAGAGGTAAAGAGGCTCTCCAAATTTTGCTAAGATGTTAAGCATAATTATGTCCTCCTAGCCAGCAGCTGGATTAGGAATTTGCCTTAAAACAAGTCACCAATAATCACATTTATGTATGCACAAATCAGTGCAGACCTGGTCCAATTCATCCTGATTATTATATTATAAACCAATTAGTACTGACCAAATTGGGCCATCAGTCATAACAGATCACATGTTTAGCCATCTTAAAGCACAAGTAGGCCTTTATAAAAGGAATAAAGGAATGAGTTTAAGTGTTTTTTTACAGCCTGGTTCTCATTTTTGTAGTTTTGGTCATCATTCCTATTGCTTTTGATAACATACTACTGACATGTTTAATTGTTGACACATGTAAAGAAAGGCAGGATGTAAAACCTTTCGGATTTGTGTTTATCTTCACTTTGTCTTCACTTGATATTAAAAGATAATTGGGGTAAAAAGAAGTTAAAAACCACAGGATGGCTCCTGCTTGTTTTCCACTGTGAGCTGCACCGTAAATTAACTAAATTAACTTTCCCCGAACAATAAGGGGGAGACCTTTCCCAGAAAATGGGAGAAATAGCTCACCTTCACTGCAAACAACGAGGACGCTATCTGGATATGGATAAATCAATACGGACAAAGAGACAATAGACCAATAAATGTATATCCCAGATGGATCCAATGCTTTGTGGATGTTTGTTTTCTCTTTCTTTTGTAAATATATTTTACTTGTTACAAATAAAAAGTGAAAAAAAAGATACTGTGTGTTAAGCAAATTCCCCACAAGCCCATGTCTGAGCTGGTAAATGAAACGTTATAACAAGATGATGGACTGTAAAAAGACAAATTTTCCTTTAAGGACACAGATATATAGTGTATATCAATGTTATATGAGCCATTAAAGGTGTTCCATTTAAAATTAGATCACATTTTGGCACTATGGTCATGATCTCCACTATAAATCAAAATGGTGCTAGATTCAAATATGTGATTAGTTCCCAGAGATCCTTTTGCTGCATTTGTTACGACATACATTTCTTACCAAACTCAGTCAGCTTTAAACAATAAGTTACAAGACATACATGTGGTATTCCTGTAAAGCACTGCATATGGTATTAAACTGTGTTAATCATACTGAAGCGCAGATCTGGAGTTGTTTGCTGCTGCAGCATCCTCTCTGAATACTGCTCTACACCCGAAAATGAAGCCTTTGATTCGTACTATGTATGAAAAAAGAAAGAGCGGAGGAGGAGAAGGGCAGTGGAAGACAGGAGGGGGATGATAGAAATGAAGAACACTGAAAAACAACACACACACGCACGCACACACACACACAAACACACACACACACACACACACACGCACACACACACACACACACACACACACACACACACACACACACACACAGAAATGATAGGCCAGACCAAATGGCTGAAGGGCTGCTTGGATAATGCATTAGACAGAGATGGCACTCAAACCAGCTACACATGGTAAGAAATGCACTGCTTTGCCAAATGTCCCCCACACACACACACACACACACACACACACACAAACACACACATACGTTCACAGAAAATGAAGACCGAACAACAAATACTCAGTATTCTTTATGGGGATTTACCCGAAAAATATGAATGTAGGTTCACTAATTGGAGTCGTACAACTTGATGTATGGCAGGATTTAAACTACCTGTGTACTAACTGTCACACTTCTATAGGGCTTCATCTATGTCACTTATACTTGCAGTAAAAAGCACAGGTGGAACTGATAACATTAACGATGAGCCATACATTTGAAATTTTGTCATAGAGCATATCTAAGACCAAGAATTAGACATCAGATTGTACTGCTACATGACCCATGTTGCTCATTCTGCTCCCATGGAACAGTTGGCTCTTTTATACATGTTGAATGGGAGTGTGTAGGGGTTTTGGGATTTTGGGGGAAGGTTAGTAGTACCCTTTGTAGATCTAACGTGGGGTACAATTACCAATGGACCCTGCTGTACATCTTCTAAATGATGATGCCCATGCAAAGTCTGGCTGGCAGGCCTGGTTGGGATAAATAATCAAAATGTATTCAGCACTTCTGTATAATAGAAACATGTAGAACATGAAGTGTGCTCTGATTACACCAGATAAGTTTTCAAAAAAAAAAAAAAAAGACTTAAATAATGGCTGATTCTCCAATAATGTCCAGCATGAACAAATAAAGGACTGTCACTAACAAAGGCTGGGTGAAACACATTGAAGAGGTGTGAAATGACCTGGACTCTGATTCAGAATAATGTGCATGTGCATAATGTACAACAACAGAGTCATGTATACTCACATCTCTGAGTTTCTCTTTTTAACAGAAACACTCTTTTCATTCTTTCAACCCACCCTACTCTACCGATTTTTCTTTTGAAAGATGTTAAGTTACTGCAAAAGAAACTCAACGCTTCCTGCAAATGTTTCAAAATGAAACCAGGAATTGAAAAGATAAAAACTCTTTGAGGCTCTGTAAGGCTGCCAATGTGAAACAACTGTGCAGGAAGTGCTGACTTTCATGTACGGTAGCTAAACAGCAATAGAAAATCCACTAAATGGAAGTTAGTGAATTAGTGAATAACAACTGTATTAGCAGCCAGTTATAATAGGAGTAGAACAGAAAACAAGGAAGCTAAACTAACATAGAATAAAGTGATGTATGTCTTTTGTTTCAAATAAAGGAGAATTTACAGTAAGAAATTAAGAAAGTGGTCAGTATACAGATACAAATATAGGAACTAATCATGTACATATACACATATATATATTATCTTGCATGTATTCCCTGATTTAGTTGTTCCTTGGCCCTGTAACTACTCAGAATTTTGTGTGTCTTTACTGTAAAGTGTTACCAAAATACCAGCTGATATAATGGTTGAATAAAAGCAATAAAAGCACAAGCACTGTTGAAAGCACCCACACACCCCCACAAAAATGAAGAGGAGTCAGAAGGCTTAGGGACTAGCTCTTCACTGATATTGATTGTGATATACACATATTCCACAGCAGCATGTGGGTGATGGAGCTGGTGTACCCTGCAGAGAACGCTAAAACGAGACTAGCTAGCACGGTAGAGGAAAAAAAAAAAAAATCTCATCTCCCGTCATATCTGTACATACAGCCCGTCCCTCGGTGACATGTGATTCTTTTAATTAACAGCAACAGTGGTGTATCATTTAACTCCGCTGTCTCATTCCATCAAAGGCCCCGCGTCCCTCGCTTTTCTCTCCAACAGAAAATCTGATGCTTCCATCGCTGAATCAGGAGTCCGCTCTGCCCTGCACAGCACAGTCACATTTCTAGGCCAGTCGCTACTGTGATCAGCAAAAACCCCTAAATAAAACAAAGCAGGCAAGCAAACAAACAAACAGCGTTCCCCTCCCTTCTCCTTTCTTCTCTCCTCTCCTCCCCTGGCTGGCAGCGAGAGGCAGAGAGGGGAACAGGCGAGCTGATACGGGGCTGAGCCCTGGCAGGGCCTCTGACAATGACCATATGGATCACAGGGGCATGGCAGCCTCGGCTTCCAGCAGGACACACACCTCCACAGCACAGGATATGCAGCTTCAGGCGACTGCACCTGTACCACTGTACAAAAGCCTATATGCACACACGTCACATGGCTGCAATCATGAGTAAACCACTTCACGAGCGGAAAACTGCGCTGGCACACAACACATTCCTCTGAATCCTGCGTTTCACAAAAAGGACCTCCATGTTGAAACAATAAAAGCAGCCCCAGTCTGTGAATGCGAAGGTAAAGAACAACAGAGCGACAGCGCGGAGGGAAGTGTAGGAGGTGGGATTCAACACCACTCAGGCCCTGGGTCACCGCTACAGCAGCTCCCCATCGCAGATCAAGCTCTCCAGCTCCTGTAATGGTGGCTCGGTTGTCAAAGTCTCCCAAGCACGCTGACATCAACGTCTGACTGGCTTTTTCTCAGGTGCTTGGTCCCTACCCCTTATTACAGCGTATAAAAAGCAAACTTTTGTCAAAGTGCACATAAATATTGCAGTGCACCTTAATTCTCATGGTTTTGGAACACTTTGTTTTTAGGTAAAGGTCTGTGTCGGGCATGGGTGTGTGTGTGTGTGTGTATACTGTATGTTTGTGTGTGTGGGAGAGAGACAGGCAGACGCAGAAGGGTAGATATGATGTAGGAGGTTCACTAGCAGACAACTGAAATTGAATTATGTGCTCTGAATTTGTATGAGATCAGTAAAATGGAACGTTGGCATCTGAATCATAATTTTTTGTGCCCGTCTGAAAAGCTGAAATTGCTGAAATACAGTTTTTCTAAAATCACTTTCAGTGTAATTGAAAAATGTTTCAAATTTAGTGTTTTATGCAGTGTACATTTGCAAATACCAAAGCTGTGAGTGCAAAGAGATAAAATGATTTTCTTGGCTGAACTGAACATCTAATTTTTTTTCCCCTCTCATGTTTATCAAAACATATCAAGTTAACCAACACGTAATATTTTTTCTCCTTTTGCTATCTCAACATAATGACTTTTTGGCAAGAAAACTGTGGATTTGGAATGTTTGAATTTGCAGGTTTGTTTTACACGTAACAGCCATTTTGAAACTATTTTCAGTTAGACGGTATTGGCTTCACCACGCTTGAAAATTGTCAGAGCTCATTAAGATTATAGAGAAACTACACTGAACTGGATCTTATTGCCTGAATCTTTTCTTTGCAGAGACGAGGCAAATACAGGTCACACAAGAACAAAGGCTGTGGACCTAATTTCTCATGAAATCCACTTATTCTGACGACTGTAGCTGTTCTACATTCTTACATGAACAACTTGAAACTGGAGAGCTGTTCGCAGTGTTATAAATGTTATTTAGAAATTGCTGGGCGCAGTTTGAAAGAGCACTTTCAGTACATGGCAAAAATATTAATAATAATTGATAAGAAGAGTTATTTAGAGTTATGTATATCCCTAAAAAGACATACATTAGCCAGTAGTAGAGTTGAGGACAGTGTGCACTTTTTTGCCATCAGGAAGTGACAAAACAGTGTTTAAAAAATCATAATGACACACACTAAGCTTAGTCTCCTAAACAGCAGCGTGCATCTACAGAAAGCTGGAGGCACCAACATCAGCTTTTTTAGCTCTTTTGCATCTCCTGTCCATTTTAGTATGTTTTGGTCTAAAGTTTTCTGACATCACATCACATGGTTTCCGGGTGCTGAATTTCAAATTCTTGTAACAGTTGCTGCAGATTAAAGCAGACATTGGTGTAAGTTTGTGGCTCCACATGGGTGGGCTAGTTGCCATAATGTACCACAGAATCATAAGGAGACTGTCTGTAACAGTTTTCAAAACCTTTCATATTGCTTAGTTGAATACAAGGTTTGAGTTGCAGCAGCCTATAGGCACATTTCACAGAGTAATGTTGGGGTGAGTGTGGGACAGACGGAGGGATAGCATGGGCGAGCTTTGTCCTCAGATGAAATGTCAATCTGATGCCAGCATAATGCTGAAGCTTACGAGTGCTCTCATAGGAATTCTGACATCAGAGGCACGCTTGCATCACTGGCAGGGTGAGACTAGACAATAAAATGATGATGCTTTTTATTATTTTTGTGCTGTATGATATTCTTTCAGAATTGCTGAAATTACTGGCATATGATATGTTTCATTACACAGAAGACGATTGCAATTGCAAACACCTACGTGATCAAATCAATAATCAAATCAGAAAAGTGTAAAAGAGAATTTTGGAGCATTCACATACACAAAAAACAACAAATCAGTCAGTAAAATATTGGATCCCTGCACGAAAGAGAATCACATCATAGATTTACTCACATCTACCAATGCTGGATTAAAGAAGTAACAAGAATCCAAAAACGCACCCAGCGGACAGTAATCTGAGATTAAGGGGCCGAGCAACTATCCCACACCTGGGACGCTGTCCTGATGTGACGACAACAGAAATCAGCGTCTTTACACTTCTGGAAAGACAGAAACATGACCAGCCCACATCACACTGCCACCTGTGACGTGAAGGAGATCAGATACAGCCAGATTTGTGAAGGTGAAACAAACAACAAATGTCGAAAGTCAACTAATAAGAAAAATCTCTTCTTGCGGGATGTCCTTATCTCTAGTGGTCAAGGTTGTGTTGCCTTAGGAGAACAATTGGTCAGGGAAGATGGAGGAATGCCGGGTCCTCTCGAGAAAAACACAGCTCCATCCATAACATCAGACCATACGTCTTATAGATAACCATGTCTTCATATTTTTCTCCATTCTTAAATTCCTTCTGTATGCAGAGCTCAGCTGTTACTGAACTGAAATATCTTCTCTATCATCTCCCTTTTACTTTGGTCATCATCATAAGGGGAACCCGAAACTGACTCATCAAGAAGAAATATTAGCCAATGAGAGTGCCGACATGAAATGTTTTACACTAAATATACAAAATGAATCCTCTTCTTTAATGGAGCACTTGAAACAACCGTGCAATAATTATGTGGACTGAACGTATCGACAGGAACTGCACCTACAGGTGTAACGAAAATGTCATCCATCTTGGCGTTCGTACCGGATTTTTAAAGAAAATGTATGGATATGCTGAGTGCTGTTTCATTCAGATCACATATCTCTTGCCCCCCCCAGAGACAAGCTCATAGATAAATCTCTCTTGATCTGATGAGAATATTCCAGGTTTTAGACGGAGCCTTTCAAGATCACAGTAGGGGATCCAGCTCAAGACATTTGGACATGGAGCACATGTAAATCCCATCCGTTAATACTCTCTGGGTTGCTATTACAGGAATGGCAAATCAAATCTGGCCGAGCAAAATCTCATCAGACAGATGTACAAACCAATGACACCGATAAATCAATGTGACTGTAAAAGACAAGCGCACATACACGCAGGGCAAACATCCACCTACAACACACACGCACACACACACACGCATGCACACACATTTCTGATCAAGGCCTGAAGGCTTTCGAGTCGTAATCACCTATGGGAGTGTTCGACATGGAACGCCCACCGTGCCTGTGCATTCATCTAACACACCACTGCCACTACAGAGGCCTGTGGTAAACAATAGCTCTGGCAGAGCATTTTGGACAAAATCTTGATGGTAATAAATAAAGTAAAATCCAATTAATGTTTAAAGCTAATCATAGCCACAGAGCTGGAGAACACACAAAGACAGATTGGAGCCCGCGGGGGGAAGAGGGAGCTTTCTGAAGCTCCCAGTAGACTGAGGTCTCTACTTTTCTCAGATTTAAATTCAAAAGCTCTTGTTTTAAAGAATGTTATTATAATCCCAACTGGAATCATCCATAATTAACCAAGCAAGCTCTTGACAAAAGTCGCACAATCGTTTTGTAAATAGATGACAGAAGGGGGAAAAAAAAAAAAAAGATTAATATGGCATCATTATGTCTCGTCTTGTCTTGTCTAATGATTCCCTCAGACGTACATGAAATGTTCATGGCTGCAGGAGCCATTTAAAATGTCAATGATCCAGCTATAAAAAGCCAGCTCAAATACTTCTGAATGACTGTGCAAGGTTGCTGCTTTTTCATCGTCTTCGCATCCGAAAAACACGAGTTGTTATGAAAGCTATAAGACAATATAACGCGTGTGGCTGGGCGTGCGTGCGTGTGTGTGTGTGTGTGTGATTGCTGCCCTGCTCTCCGGTTGTGTATAGGTAGTGGAGGAGGGGTGGCTTTCACATTTCCCACCCAAGGATGAGCAACGGTGACTGAGGAGAGCTGGGGGGAGGGTGGGGGGTGGGGGTAGTGGGTGTGCATCTCCATCCATGCCGCGCTGTAGCCCGTTCGTAGGAAGGGGAGCACATTCAGGCCGTTCACGTGCCTGTTTTTTAAGGGATGGAGGGACAGATGCTTGTCCACAGTGTCAGGGCCTCTCTTTCTTTCTCTCTCTGACAGCACCACCAACTGCCTCCTCTTACATAACCCCCTCCCCCTCTCCAGGCCCGCTGCCTGCCTTTATTGGCTTATTTCTCTCTTTTTCAACCTTAGTATTTTCACCTCACTGACTGCTGCTGCCACCCCCCCCCCTCCCCCAGCCCCCCATCATCTCTGATTCATTCTCTGTAATTCTAGCTCTTTTCATTCCGCTGTTCATGGTGCATGTACGGCAGATACTCCTGGACTGAAACCATGAATGCCAGGTTGGATATTTTCTCCACAGAGTTTTTGTGTGGCGCACATTTGTATGATACAGCAAGGAAAACAAGGGTCGTTGGAAAGGATAGGACCAGATAGGAAGCTATAAGCAGTGGTTTATCTATTAACTGTGCTGTTTTAACAACATAAGGCAGAAAACATAAAGCACGATGCGGTTGAAAAAACATCTTTCATCCAGCAGATACTAATTTGTTTCACTGTATGTTGAAATGAGCAGGAGAATTATTAGGTAGTAACTCTGATGAGAGAACAAAATCAGACAATAATTGCTTACATAATCACATCTACTGTGAGCTTTTAAACGTGTGAAACATGAAATAAGCCTGATTGGTCTGGATGCAGCTGATAAGAAAAGGCTTGCAATGGATTTTTTAACGTAACATGAGCCCAAAGAAAGTGTCAATCTCTTTTTTTTTTTTTTTTTTTGCCTCCTCAAAGCTAAAACCTCTCCTTGGCTGTAGTAATCTGGAAATATCAACCAGGTTACGGCTCATATGTGGGCTCAGCTCAGGGGGATCTCTTCCACTCTGCCACTGAAAACTCAGCCTCCATTTTACCCCCGTGCTTCTTCTCACCTTCTTCCTCCTATTGCCTCATGTTTGTTGCCTCGAAAAAACGCGATCGGACATGAATGGAGGAAGTACAAACAACGCGGCGGCTTCTCCTGCCGCAAATACAGAGACTACATAGACACATACTCATGCATAGCAAGAGCCATTCCTTGAATCTCATGCTCACCAAGCTACCCTTCCCCCACCCAAGCTCACTCTCATGCTCACATATATGCACCTTGCTTAATTAAAGACTGTGCTTCTGAAGCTGTTCTGACCTTTTATCAACTGTAATTTACAAATACATGTAAATAAATGGAGGTAATAGATACAAAATGGAGCGCATGTTAAGAGGCGGTTTCATTCACTGTGTGGCATGTATGACAGGCAACGTTTAGACACAGATTATTGCTGATTCTCTATTTTTCTGAAGCCACATTCATTATATTCTGATTCTTTTGTAAAATGGCTTTGCTAAAAAAAAAAAAAAGGAGGCAATAAATAAGAATGGAACTGGTGTCAGTGATCGATTTTATCATCTCTTCTTCTACTCTAACCTAATGAGACACAATCCCACAATTAGTTGATCTCTACTGTACATTTTTTAAGTCAGTGTGTAATGTTGGACTACCTGACTAGAGAGATAACTCTAAATAATTGCAAACTGCTACTCAGTGGTGCTTCAATGAATGGAAATGCACCATTTTTGGCCTATGGTAGCTGCATCAGCGTAAGCCTTTGACGACATACACTAGGTGTGTTAAATCTATAAGCATTAGTCATCTGCATCAAATCCAAACATGAAGATCATCTCCATGTGTGTGCAGTGACACTGGATCCTGTTCTGTTCTCCTTACTCTGCCGCTTCCAATAGAGGGACCACAGTCAACAAATCACAAATCTGAAAAGGAGGGCTTGACATGAATGCTAAATGGGAATTCTCTTCCATAAACCGACAGCTTTAGCGGTTGATACAAGATCGTCAGATCCCACCTCCCCCCCCCGATGCCAGGCCCCACAGGCCTGAGTTATCTAACTACTGTAAGTGAGGAAGATGAGTTACCTGGTCATACCACTCCCGGTTGGTACAGGTGCATTCGGGCCACCATCCTCCTTGTCCACTGGAGTTGTTGCCGTTTACTTTGGGGCCACCTTTGGATTGGCCCTTTGGGTTGGGGCCTCCAGGGCCCCCACCAGACATAATCTTGCCCTTACTTCTCCCCAAAGTGCCCCCTCCTCCTCCCATGCTTCCACCTCCCCCTGAGGCTGGAGGGGGTAAGGTTTGGCCTCCCCCGTACCCAGGCGGGTATCCATAGGGCTCGGCCTGCCAGTCTCCTCCATATGACGGGGCATCCATCCTACGCAGGGCAGCCATACGGGTCACCTCATAACATTCTGGGCACTTGCAGCAGTGGTGGTGTTTGTGCATGCTGGCTGTGCTGGCTGAGCTGACGCTGAGCTGAGCGGCGTGGCACTCTGTCTCTGCTGCCTCCTCAGATCTCACACAGCACGCTGTGATCGGCTCACAGAGCGCTAATGCCGACGGAAATAACACTAATCACAGGAATTTCTACAGATTTTCCCTTTTTCGTCAAATCCTGTCGCTCTCCGCTTTATTCCTCTCGGATGTAAAAAAAAAAAAGATGATTGAGAGGGACAGGATGCAGCAACAGGAAAACAAAAATACAAAATGGGCATGTAGTCTTTGTCCTCTTGACGTAGAAGATCAAAGGAAATATTCAAAATATTGTATACGACCACACAATCAGAGACCAGCCCCGATGATAGAAATTTCCTCTTGCTTCTCTTGGTTCACAGTGATACGCATATAAATTCATAGATATATATATATATATTCTTTTGTTTATATATCATATATATTTACACACACAAATACATATAAAAATATTAATATAAACAGACAAGCACAAATACAGATATGTACAGGGATAAATGTATATATATAAATATCTATATGCGTGTGTACAAATATATATATAGATATATAAACAATATGTATAAATAAATGATATCCGCAGATGAAAATCTTCCTCTGTTAATTCTTGGTATCTTCCAGTTTGGTCAAAATCTCACGTTTTTTTCCTCCTGCGTTGAAAATCGTTGTCTTTCTCTCTCTGTCTCTTTTCTCAGCCTGCAGAGAGGAGCTGAGCACTGGATCGCCTCTCAGCCAGCTTGCCCTAGATGTGGATTATTCAGAGGGATGCGAGCAAGCAAGAGGGAGATGGAGAGAGAGAGAGAGAGAGAGAGAGAGAGAGAGAGAGAGAGAGAGAGAGAGGCAGGGAGGGAGGGGGGCAGAGAGATACGTAGCAGCATCCCTCTAGCACCTCAGCCCTGACAGCCACAGCCAATCAACTGGCAGCGCTGCCATCAGCAGCAGCAGCACCAACAGCACTGAGCGCTTCACTAGCTGCTCTTAAAGGGGCCACAACATCTAAAACCTCACTGCCGCCTGCCTTGGGTGAAAATGTACTGCTTCCCAAATAAAGGCACAATAAAAAGAAAACATTTTATTTCTCGATTTGTTTGACATCTTACAAACATAAGGTCAGGATGTCTTCGATTTGCCAATTAAAACCCTCGACCCCCGATCCACTAATTGTGAGTCTAATCCATGTTTTTCATCAGACCAATGCAGCCAAAATCCAACTAACAGTGAGCACCCCTGTCCCTCCGAATGGTCACTGGTCACCTCCACGGTCATCTCTAGTTCAGCTGCAGACTTAACAGCTTCCTTGTGCCAGTGATTGGCAACCTCAGGCTCTGTGTCACAGTGCACATCTGTAAATAATCTCACAATGGAGCAGGTGCAGCAGATGAAAATCCCTTTTCTCCTGGGTATCACTAGACCAGCCTCTCATCAGAGGATGCCTTTGAATCATGCTGCATTACTTTACATCATCCCGTATCCATCTTCTTCTTCTTTTTTTTTTTAGTATTACTACTTGCAAGCTGCACTGCTGTTGAATAATTTTTATTGTTAAGCCCTGCCCGTATGTAGGGATTGGGTCAAAATAAGCACTGTGAGAGAAAAACTGCACTCCTGAAGCCTCGTTTAAGAACCATATCTCACATTCACAATGATGACATCAACACATGTGTACGAAACCAACAAGATTACACGCTTGGGCTTTCGAGTGGGTGGAGGAAGAGATTGAGAGTGAGAATGTGTGAGGGGGGGGAAGAGAGACTATATGGCTTTCATGTATCTGTGGCAGTTATATTTTCAGTAATGCGATAGGACTGCCTGTGAACCATTTTGCATGCTTATGAATTTGTGGGTTGATCACAGCTAGATATAAAACATCCTGACACTGAGAGTGAAGGTTCATTTTTTAGTGAACTGAGAGGGAATGTTTCAGTGTCGCCATTAAAACCCTGCATATATGCATTATTAATGAAATGTGACGGGAATGGAGCTGGGTGTGTCTGCATGGGGGAGAGAGTATATTTGTACATAGTCTGCATGTTACAGGGTTCATACATGAATGCTAGTGCCTTCTTTGTGTTCTGATTAGCATATAAGGCATACAGCCTTTAAATTAGGTGCATCTGAATGTGTATTAGTGCAACCTTCCTGTTTAATTGAGCAGGATTTTAGGGCGAGGGCACACTGCAGCCCTACCAGGAGGCACACACAGCAGGCTCAACCACACTTAATTACATGCAACAGTAACTCACTTCTTTTTAATGATATTCTCTCACTCTAACCTACAGAGATTTGCCAAGCAGAGAGCAAAATCAGGGGAAACTTGGGCATTTTTAAAACAGAGACTAGAAACCACTGAATGCCTCAAGTTACATTGCAGGATGCAGCCACAAACCCCGCCGAAGCCAATCAGAGTGGTGAGGCGGGACTTGGAGGCAGCGGCTTGAAAGGACGATGTAAGCATATCGATCACAGCACACATGACCGAGCACATGTTGCAACCCTCCTTCCTAGCCTCACTCTGTCGCTCTTAGAAACTGTCCACATCGTATTTACAATTCAGTACATTCAGGGAGGTTTGTAGTAAAAAAAAAAACAAACAAAACATACTGTACTGTACGGCTCACGAAATGAGGGAATGGAAAGCAAAATGCACACAATAAAGGCAGGAGAGATGGACAGAGAAAGACTGTGCTGCACTGAATGAACACATATGTCATGGGTGGGCATGCACATACACATGTATGTGCATGGGTGGGCATGCACATACACACACATACACACACATACATCTGCAATATGTAGGCATATCTAGCAGGGGAAAGAAACCTCTCCCTTTAAATATTACATAATATAAAATACGTATATAAAAATGCTGGATTTCTGTAGAGGAGATATATGGAAAGCAGGAAGAGGAATACAGGAAGTTAACATGAACTAATCAAATCAGAGCTACTCTAGGAGACAGGAAAGGTCCTGAAGGGTAATGTTGTAGTGTTGGTGTACATGTCTTTTCTACATAATTTTGCAGATTTTTCTGAGCACTACAGAAATTGAATGCTTCTGAACTTCTTCTGTTTCTTTAAGATTAAACATTTCAGTGGGTTGCTGGTGATGTGTAAACTAGGCAATTGCAAGCTTATACAGGTGCTATAAAACCAACACTAGTACAATATAATCTAACCTAATACTACTACCCTGCCATAAGTAAACTATTTGTGAAGACTATGTTAACTTTTTGTGTTGACTATGTCGCGTAAATTTTGTTTGGACTCAATTACGCAATTATTTTTGAGTTTGTCATCTGCGTTGTGCTGATACACACAGTGCCATGCAGAAAAAGCTGTATTCAGTTATTGGTAACTCTTTGGTGGTTATACATACAGTACATACCAGTGAAATGGGATGATGGTAAAATGTAAAACCATTAAACAACAACAAAAATCTTACAGTAAGCCACATAGTGATCTGCCTAGTTTCTGCCTAGTACACAAAAATGTGGACAAAGATGTTCAACACATTTAATGAAAACTGAAAAACATATGTGTCATAATTATTGAAACAAATTGCAATGCACAGTAGGGCACGGTTGAACTGCTAGCTTGTTGTAACACTCTGACTCTTACCAAATGTAATAATAATAGTGCTATCCTGGGAAATACAATAACAACCATTTGGTTTTAGTTTACACAGAAGAATAACAACCCTGTAAGACTCAAAGCAATTTGAAAAATACAACAAAACAGACATTCGCCCTGGCGAAAATCCACTCACAATTAGTATATACGTACATGAATCATTGAACGAGTGAATGTGCAATCCTTGATAAATATTGTGCCCAATTAAACAGCTTGGACTGGGAAGATGTGGATCAAGGGCACTAGGTAATTTATCTTGTGAAATGAAAGCAGTGACCTCTGACCTTCTGTAGACAAATGAAAAAGACGGACCTTTGATTTATGGCATAAGCGAGGGAATTATCCTGTGCTTTTCAACAGAGATGCTTCTCTGCATCCTGCCTTGCAGCACCCCCAACACTATCAGCTGAGCATCAGCCTGCACAGTCCTTATTACATAAACCCACCTGGACACCCTGTAACACACACACACACACACAGGCACACACACAGGCACACACAAACACACGCTCATACACATGCTATCGTAATGAGCATTACAACCCCCAACCACTGCACAGACCATGTATTGAGCTTTTCAGTCATTTCTAGGCATTTCTCAGAGAAGCTATGTGACTACTCCTTCGTCACCTGATCGGATGCAGCGCCATATAAGGAAAGTCGGTAGTGAGGCAGTCTTAAAGAGGCAGCTCCATATCAACATGTACTAAGCTGCTCTACTCTAGCTTTAACTAACTGCAAGAGAGGGTGAGGAAGCAAGACTTATAGGCCTCTCTCAGGCATCACTACATCTTAGCAGAATCCACTTGTTTCTTGCACCAATGGCAACCACTGAAAGGCTGGAATATAGGTGAATCTTCACAGTTAATGCTGCCACCGCTCGACGAGTCGTAGCTTTGTAAAGGTGTTTGTGCAAGTCTGTGAGTGTGAACGTGCAGGAGGGAGGGAACGTGCAAGCGGGGAGAGAGAGAGATCGTGAGACAGAAAGCCAGTCGAGAAAAATTACGGAGTTACAGAGAGATACTCATCAGTTTTGTACTGAAAGATTGAAAGAAACCTGCCACGGAGCCACTACGACACTCTCCAAGTGATGCAGACGCAGAAAACAAAGGCTACACAACTAAGACTCCTATTAATAGGCCTCAGTGGCAGAGAACAGCTGCTCCACCACACATACCAAACACAGCACCTCCAACTGATGGAATAATGAGAGAGAGAGAGAGAGAAGTATACACATGGAGGGAAAATGAAAGGAAAGGAGGGAGAGCGGAAAAGAGGAGTACAAGATGGCAAGAGTAGGAGATTATATCAGGAACAGTGTTTAGTGTAGAGTTTGTAAAAGCAGAGAAGCGGAAATAAAGGGAGCTATGAAAAGGAGGTTAAGAGACGTGTGGTAAACCAACAGGGGGGTGAAAGCAGTTGATAAAATAAGATAAAGGTGGTGTATGTCCACGACAGGACGCCATAACTGAGGAGAAAAGGAGCTAAGGTGCCCTGTGTGTGGGCAGAAATGCAATGACTAGAGGGGGCATTACTGAAGCATGGTGCTGAACAGAAGGGGGAGTAAAAATAGAGAGAAGAAAATAGAGACGCAGAGAAAACAACAAAGTGCTTATGTGTCCACGAGTGTATGGGAATGCAAAATAAACTCTGTGTAATTATCCATTCACCCTGCTACAGAGAGCAAGGCATCTGAAATCACAGCGCTTGCTGAGTTTGCATCATCACGAATGTGCTCAATGTGTGTTCGGTGTAAAAGCAGAGCAGAGAGAGAGAGAGAGAGAGGGAGGGAGGGAAGGGGGGGAAAAACAGACACGAATTAAAAGAGGAATGAAAAAGACAGGATGAAAAACAGAGAAGCGAGAAGAGAGATAGATAGAGAAAGAAAGAGAGTCAGAGCAGTCTGTAGGGATGCAGGCGGGGGAGGAATGTGGTTTCCATGGCAACCCGAGGAAGGCTGAGCTCTGGGTGTCCGTTCCAGCTCTGCACTGCACCGGCCCTCGCCTCTCAGCCGCCTTGCTCTCTCTCTCTCTCCAGCCTCCCCCACTATATCTTCCTCTCTACACCCCCCTTCTTCTCTCCCTTTCACTGCCTCCCTCCCGTTCCCTGCCCCTCCTCAGCTCCCCCCCCAGCTCCCTCCTTCATGCGATAGAGGGGTCTCACACACACACACACACACACACACACACACACAGCTCCATATTATCCACACCAGCTCCTCTCAGAGAGCCAACCTGTACTGTCACTGTATTCTTATGCAGACATTATCACACGAGCACAATGAATCCATGTGCTTACAGCCTGCATCCCCTTTCCGTTTTACCCCTCCCAAGCCCCCCGATCCTCATGCCTCCCCCCCGCCCAGCCCAACCACTTGCACTAGTTCTGGGCTCAGCTGAAAAGCCAATGCCTGCAGCCACTGTGCTGCCATGTGCCACTGGCCGTGTTGTAATGGGGAAGGCATGTGAACACAAGGCCTTTAGCAGTACTGAGGAACATGGCTAGCCTATGAGACATGTCTCTATCATGAAATAAGAGGACTCTGCTTGTTGCACATGTTGACCACAATCCTTCAAGAAATAGTTAGACATTTTGGGAAGTACCTTATTCACTTCCTTGCCAAGGGTTAGATGAGAAGAGTGTTACAACTCTCATATCTATATGCTAAATATGAAGCTGGAGCCAGCTGACTGTTAGCTTAGCTTAGCATAAAGAGTGGAAACAGGGGGATATAACTAGCCTGGCTCTGTCCAAAAGTAACAAAAGTCAGCTGCCAGCAACGCTAAAGCTCCCTGATATCTGTACGCTAAATATGAAGCTGGAGCCAGCTGCCTGTTAGCTTAGCTTAGCACAAAGATTGGAAAGAGAGGGGAGACAGCTAGCCATGGGTAACAAACTCCAACCTACCAGCATCTCTAAAGCTCACCATTTAACATACAAAACTACAAAAACTTAAGTGATCAAGAAATAGCACATAATTGCTCGTAAAAAACTACAAACTGTTGTTTTTACACTTTTCTTTATGTAAACAGACCAGATATAGCATGTTAATTAGTGAGCTTTACAGGTGCTGGTATGCAAATTTTGTAACTTTTGGACTGAGCCCGGCTAGTTGTTTCTAGTCCTTATGCTAAGCTAAGCTAACTAGCTACTGGCCATGGCTTTATATACACTCAACAAGAAAGCAAATACTAAATATATTTTCCAAAATTCTGAATTATTCCTTTACAACTATAATATTAGCGGTTAGGTGAAAGGTATAAACTACAACTTTAGGATACAAGTGTTTTACAGAAGGTGAGGACAGTGATGACAAAATAAAAATGACTGTCACATAATTACTGTCCAAGTATGATTAGTCTAAATATTATTAATTGCTGTGATCTGTATGAGCATAATAGATGCAAAATATCTTTGGAGGTGTTGAAATAATGACGAGAAAATAAATTAATGTAATTTATTTTTAGCATGAAATATTAGCATTTCCTAGCAGTCCACACTGAGGTGATTTCATCAAATCAAACAAATCCAACAAATCTCTACAACTGAATCTGGGGCTCCTTGGACTGCGTTATGATTTAGTCATGTCTCAATGTTATCAAAATGTTCCAAATGCTTATGAAGGCTCCTCTGTGATGCCTCACTAAACCCTCATGGAGAAATGTGTAATCATCACATCATCCGGATCATTAGTATCTGCCTCCATGAGCAGCAGCTGCCCTTTGAAGCAGAACTTCTGAAGGTTCAGGAGACCCCTGAGAAACTCCTCATTGCTTTTTGCTCTCCCTTACCTTTGGCAGGTCGACATGGGAGCGAGTCACCAAGCCAGACACTCGCTCCACTTTGTGAGGGCTCCTCCTGCTGGTCACTCGCACCCGAGACACGCCCTCCTCCCCCTCCTGGTCCTGTGGGACAAAGTGACAGCAGGGGTTAGCTTTCAGACACCAGTGAATTAAAGCACAAATATCTGCCTACCAGCACCCTTAAATCGCACTAATTAACACATTATATTTGGTTTGTTAAAAAAACCTAAGTGTAAAAACGAAAAGGTGATGTTTTATCTGAGGTTACGTGCTAGAACTCTTTCTTTGGACAGAGCTAAGCTAAACTTGCCTGCTGGCCCAAGCTTCATATTTAGTGTAAACATGAGAGTGGTATCAATCTAACCTTTAATAAGAAAGCAAATGAGCATTTCCCAAAATGTCAGACTACTCCTTTAAAATGTTGCTGAACAATCAGCAAATTTTCAGCAGTGAAGAGAAGATGAGAGGCCAGTGCCACAAGATATGTGAGAGCATGGCTAAAGAAACAGTACATGTGGTGAAAGGAGAAGACTTTTGGAAAAATAAAAATAGCCTTTAAGTATTACAGTTTAAATAACACCTCAACCATTAATTACAACACAGTGCTATTTGTTGTGGAAACAGTGACGCGAAAGCAGCAGAGAACTGGAGTGGATACTTCACTCCATCTCAACTCAGCAAGTATTAAATAGCTCAAAACGTGTAACTAATAAAACCATCCAAAGAAATAATGCAGTGACTGTCTACTATCTGGTGGACATGAACACACAGAGTCTACATTACCTGAAATCCATTGAGATCATTGCCACAGTTTAGACCACAAAGACCCTTAACTGACAGCAGAGGGCAGCCTTTAGAGCAGGCCATCACTGGTGCAAAGTTGCAAAAAGTGTTGCCACAAAACAGGCCCAATGATTGTCCACATAAGCGGCGTGTTCTCTCTCAGCGGAGTTAAAATGAAAGCTGCTCTTGTGCCCAAGTCGAAAAGGACAAACGTGTTAGGTGTTTATATAAATACACACACACACACACCCCTGAACATGCAGGCTGCTGTACCTGGTATCACTGCAACCAACGGAAAGAGAGACGAAAAGCAAAAAAAAAAAAATCAACCATGAAAATTGAATCTATGTCAAGTTTACAGTATTCTCACAACATTTTTATTTATTTTTTGTGCTGGTAAGGATCACATATACTGTGTGTTACTCCAGTGATACCAAGTGAATTTTTCTTTGACGGCTCCATTCCCACATGGCAGCGCTGACAGGCAGGTCAACTGACACTACCAAAGCCAGAGCTGCTCTGTCTAATAGCTGCAGCTAAGAGCACGCCCTTTGTGAATGCACACATTCAAAGACATATTTAAAATTAGTCCATCAATTATCAATTAATAATTTCAAGTCACGTGACATTTATTTATTACGATTTATGAAATGTTTCATGTTTGGCGTTTTCTTCCTATGATTGTTACACAGTAAAGTCAAACATATAACATCCAAAATGTTCTTGCGATCAAAACACAAATTCCTTTCTAATTATAAATTCAATTAATTCACTAAAAACAGCTTCATGTCTGATAGTTTCTTTCAATTCTTTTTTTTTTCTAAAGCAGCTATTCTCCAATCTCACCTGCTACTCTGCACCAAATCAGGGAATTTGCAGACTCATTTAGTTTCCCTCCCATCCTCCACTCAGGTGACAGCATGGCTAGAATACTGATGAGCACCTCACTGGGTGTCCATTAAGCATCTCTCTCTCTCTCTTTCTCTCTCTCTCTCTCAAACTTCCCACTATGACTGCCGCATCTGTCCGTCAGCCTCTCTCTTTCCAGGACTGTGCCTGCATGGGCCCAACAAGCATCTGGGATCCGGACAGGAGAGGATGGGGGAAGGATCAGGAGCCATGCTGCACCGAATTAGAAGCTAGACAGGGTGGATCACAGAAATGCTCGAAGAACAGCTTAGGGTAGCAGAATAAAGTTCAAGCCACAGTCATGGTTTGTGGTTTAGGTCCTCTTCTATGGGAGTGACAAATTATGAACAGATGACACTGCAATAAGCAGCAATTTGTGCAGTCATTGACTGACTAATCCAGCATGTTAAAGGTCATAATTCTTCCTAGAAAATAGATTAATATATTCCCTAATATGTCCTTTACACAATATTACAAATGTATGAGAACCATTTTCAGCTGAAAATAATGTCATTCACTCAAGCTTGATGTGTTGAGGAGCAGTCATAAACTGGAAAACACAGTCTCCTGCATTAAAACCTCCATTTAATACAGTCTAGCAAATTACAAGTTTATCGCAGTTCCCCTGTTCAACTGACCATACATAATCCAGTTCACACTTAGCTCATGAATTTCAAAAATCATATTGCCATTAAGTGATTGACCGGAGGGAGGGGCTGCTAAGCATGAAGGAATAATGTTAGATTGAAGTTTTTATCTCATGCCGGGCGTGAATTATATAATCTCACTATCACCTTTATATTATAAATCTAAAAGCCACCGAAAAAAAGGTTGCCATGTGGGGATGACTGACATGCAACAGTATAAATGTACAAAAATGTATTTATTGGGGTTTATATGACATCCAGTATAGATCCCATCAAGCAAACATATAAGGGTCTTAGTCAAATCCACAGACACCTGCTCCCTGTTTAGCCCTGTTCATTTTGCTTGGAAAGTGGATTCGAAATAGTGCTTTATAAATGCTATCTTTTTGTTTCTGTCCCCCCTGCCGTGCCACTGTCCAGGGATTTCATACTAAAAAGACTGCAAGTTTATTTATTTAACTCTGACTTAAACCTCAAATTAGCTTCAGCTGACCTTTACAAAGCAGAACAAGGACTTACATTGAAATAGATTTAGGAAGAGATATCTGTATGGCCAGTAACTAACTAACAACTAATCACCCTCAGTGTTTTATGGCTTCAAGAGCAAAAAGATCTCTCATGAAATGGGTATAAATACATGCTTATTGTTGTTACACTAAAGCTTTGGGTGAAGTTGTATTATGAGAGTGCATAAATGTTGGCACGTAACATTAACAGAGTCTGGATTGGATAACAATGAAGCTATCCTTTAATTTAAGGATTTGGGCTCATAGAAAGGGGAATTCCCTTCCAGGGCAAACAGGCAACACACGGGCAGTGTGACAAAACAACAAATCAATGTTACAAATGAGCAGATCAGCATAAATATAAAAACAGAAGAGGAAGATAAAAGGATGAAATGATAGAAAAGGTGGGTAAGTCACAGTTTATCATTGGTCTCCACTTCTACAGCTACTGTAAAAGAAGAAACCATTCACAACAGCAAGTGGACTCTCTCAGTACTGGATCCTTCAAATGCCTCATGTATGTGATGTTCTGGCTCCACCACAACTGCAGTGACGTTTTCCTAATCTTCATAAACAAACAGAAAGGTACACTGGTGGCCTTAGTGGTCTAAGTCACTTACCATATAACAGCTGGGGACCTTTATTGCATATTGTACAGTACCCCCCCCCCTCTCTCTCCTCATGTTTCCTGTCTGGATTTCTACTCTAAACTATCACATAAAGGCAAAAATCTTTAAATAAAAAAAAAAAACAGTCTTCTGCTCCACCCCACCCCGAAACTGGGATATTAAAGATTTGCCTTGTTAAATTTGGGTGCAGGTATGGTTATGGTTACAGTTATGGTTAGGCTTGATCGGCATGTGGAACGTCTCTAGATACATCTCTGTTCACTGGAAAGCTTTTGTGACACATTTGAACTGAGAAAAGCTTTAAAACTGTTTTCTAGTGGGCTCTTTTCAACTCTGAAGTATTTTGGAGTTGAGAGTGGAAGGTTTTTGTTTTTTTTTCTCCCCAACACTACAAAGACTCCAATTCTGTACAGGCAAGGCAAGTGCCTACGTACAGTATCTGCCCATTCCTGTTTCTGTGGTGTTACAGTATATTTGAAAGGAACTGCTAATATGGTTATTATACTAAAGATCTAAATAATTTGAATGCAGACCAGAAGTTTTATTGAGTACAATAACCAGTCACATTGTTCCCTCCTGGATAATAAATGAGAGCTTTGGAAAATGGACTGTTGCTCTTCCTGTTACGGAATAAAGGCCTTTGGGGCATCTTATAGGCCGATTCTCAACCATAATTTGATAAAATTAGTCCGATATTTCAGCAGAAGAATCCAGTTTGATGGTTCAAAGGCTTGGCGGTGCTGCGCCTGCTGTGCCTTCAATTCAATTTAAAAAAAAAAAATCAATTTTTAAATTTTATGATAACATTGAAATCCCATTTTTGTTTTTGACACTGTGATGAGTTTGTGCCCCCCGCGTACCTCACGTACACTGAGGCTGCATCACTGTGTGTGCAGATGAATAAGCAGACATAAACACACATACAGCAGAAGCTATAGCGTTTTTCTAATCTCTGCTAAAAACCAGGCCAAAGATCATTCAGTTAATGGGCTACAGAAGTCAGCCAAAGATCAATTTCATTAACATTTTGGCATAGCTGAAGGAAAGTTATGAGGCAATATTAAATCACACAAGTGATATGAAGTCAGGGGTTCCTACCCATCCAAAGCCTATTAGGAGATCAGTGACATGGAGCTATAAAAAAATAGATCCATATTTAACCACAGAATATGGATGTATTGATATTTAACTTGCTGAAACATGTAATAAGAGCTCTTTGATGCTTCTTAATAAACTTCTGAATAACATTTATATCTACACAACATGCAGCTTTCAGCCTTAAATCTTAGTGTTGTTGTTTTCTGTGTTCTTCACTAAAAATATTCTAAATAACCATGTGACTGTGAACACCTCTTATAATGAAAGGACTGGCTGACTTCATAAGAGCAGCCCACTGATGAGCAAATGGTAATCAGTGCTCTTTTGACTCTGTATAATTTCCTCTTCTCCCTCTACACATGCATCCCTCTCCCTCCAACTTTTTTTTTTTTTTTTTCCCTCACTCACTCACCAGGTTGAAGTCAGAGCCGCCGTGACTCACGACAACAACATTTTCAAGTCCACGCAAAAGAGTGTGAGGGACACAGGTAGTGACACCTTGCGTGTGCCGCTGAGTAACCTTTCATGCAGCCGGGAGGCGAAACACGACACACGGCGGCACGTGTGAAACGTAAACATTTAGCATATTTTCGCCAATCTATAATGTGAAGCAGGAAAATTACCTCCCACGCATCCTGCCTGCTATCTTCTTTCACAACACTTTGTTCCGTGTTCAGTTGCAAGGTCACCTCGTAACACTCTTGAATATCTGTGAGAAAAAAAAAAACAAAATAATGAGCTGTTTATGTTCTTTACTTGGATCATTACAAACATTAGATATGCAAGCGTTTCTTACTCTGTAAGGTTTATTTCTTGCTCATAAATCCTCTGCCACCTAAAGTGGACTTCTTTGGTTGTGTAAAAGATCCCACCAATCAATCATGGGCACTTTGGGAGATGCCTGCTCTCCTCGGTGGTGCACCGGGTGCGAACGTGGGGGTGGGAGTCGTCTGTTTACATGGAATTTATGTCTCCACATTTGCAAGTGTCCTTCTTATCTTGCTGCAGAACTATATGACTCAAATACTGACTGAGTAAATCATCAAGTCAGAGTCTAGAAGGCCCACATTATAATATTCCATACTATCCTGAAAAACACTGTTTCTCTACTTTTTCCTTTTAGAATAATTGATTAATCACACTTTCTATCCTGTATGTCTCTTCCAGTCTCGTTGCTTTGAAGCTCCATTTTAGGATGAGGGTACGTGAGCTCCTACTCATGTTGAATAAATGTAAAGAGCGCCCCCTAGTTGAAAAGTGGCCAATTCATATCCTGTTACATGCTCTGATTTGAATGCCATATAGAGTAAATGGAAGTTGGTTTTTATAAAAGTTATTTTCCTGAACTTTAATCTTGAAGAAATAAAAAATTTAAACTCTAGGTGACTGTGTAAGCAGCGGAAAGCCATCCGACTTTCATAGTGAACAAGAATCTAAGTGTATAAAAGCAGGAAAAATATCAATAAGACATTAATTTAATGACCAGTATCTCATTTTGAAGACTCTAAAGTTTTCCTTTTCTTTTCTGACTGCGCTCCTCTGCTCTCCCCCCTTTTCTCTCCTCATCTCCATTCATCACCTCTTGGGTCATTACACGCCCATGTCCCTTGGTCACCTATTGAGTGGCAGTCATTTGACGAGAATCTACTGGGACAATTTTGCTGATGTCACACGCAGGGCTGCACTGTTGACATAAAGAGGTTACCGGAGAGTACATCAACTTCCCAAAGTTTAATGACAGGACAAGGCGGGCTCCAAGACACATTGGAGAAGGACATCTGGAAAGTTGATGCAGCTGAAACATGCTTTTTCTTAGCAGTGTGTAGCTTTCGTTGAAACAGAGACTCGACGAAAGTTCTGCATTCTTTGCGTGTGAGACAGAGAGATAAGAGTCGGTATGTCCCAGGAAGACACTCCGAGAACAAAAGTGTAAGAATGGAGCATGTGACTCATCACTGTGTCTGAATGTGGAGGAGTGAAGCCATGTGTGGGCAGAGGAGTTTGTTGTCCAACTCACTAAAGAGCAGCCTCACTTACACAAACTCTTATATACATACAGACACACACACACATATACTTACAGGCACAGACACACAAATACACACCTGTGAGCCTCCTTTTTTTGCCAACATACAAAACTATTTCAGACACACAGTGAAGTACTCTGTTTATGAAGGGGTCACTGTGTGTTTTATGGTTTCAAGAGCAAAAAGATCTCTCATGAAATGGGTATAAATACATGCTTATTGTTGTTACATTTTGTTTGTAGCTTTAAATTATACAGATTATGAAATGAATGAAACTGCAGCAAAATTTTAAATCTCAGCACCAGTTTATGTTTTTGAGCAACTTGAATAACAAGAATGTGCCTTTCTTCAGTCTTTCTGCAGGCACAAAATATAGATATTAAGTTTATGGTTGCTATCTTTTTCCTTAAAACTATATTAATTGATTTATTTACCCTTTGGAGGCAGAAGAGCACACAACACAACATTAACATACCATCTTATGAAGCTGATATAGTTGTATGTCTGTCCACCTGATTAATGTAGGCCCATTATTCACTCTCCTTCTAGCTCTGGTTTTTACCACCACCAACTATTTAGGGGAAATATTCGTCTCTTTAGCTGTTAAATGCTCTGCTATGTTCACTAGCTAGTCGCTAACTTTGTCTATCTGCTGTTTGCTGCTGGGCAGGTAGCATACAGCAGGGATATCAGAGCTTTTTTTTAGCTAGAAAAAGCTCCCTGCTCCTGCTGGAAACAAACAGTATAGTTGCAAGTCAGAAAACCAAAACAATGAGCTGAAAGATGCTATAAAGCTTTGTAAAGCTGAGGAGAACTGCAGACTCAGGTGAAATTTCACTATGACTTTGAGTGACCCCTTTCATGTACATATAGTCCTTTAATCCTTTATCCACATGAAATATTAATTAGTGAAGCTTTAAATAAGTCTTGAAAATGCTGCATCTGTTAAGTCTTACAGGATTTGCTCTTCAGCTGCACCTTGGATACCTTGCTTGCCATCACACAATTAACACTTCTATTTGCATCATTCATCCTGGCAGAGGTAACAAAACAGAGAAAAAAAAACTGCTCAATCAGGTCTCGAAGTGTTCTGAAATCAAGGTTCACAGTTGCACAAGTACAGAAGTTAGTTTTTTTTTTTTTTTTTTTTTTTAACATCTGTGACTTTCCAAAAATTCTCTGAACTGTTCCAACCCTCACAGACCACATACATTCCTGCCCATGGAACAAAATACATAATCCAAGCCAGAAGTGTCTTTCACAGGACTTATTCCCAGATCTCTTTTTGATGTTGGGACTATTTTGGGACGGCCTGGTCGGAGCTCTGAGCCTTTTTGTCACAGTCATAGGGGGTTTCCAGCACCTTCTTCCTGTCCTACACAGACTTTGAAGGCAGGATTAGCGTGTGTTATAGGCCTCTTCTGTTTGTAATGTACCTATTCAGTTGGACTGAAGTCATCTCTCTATTGCCTCCCTGGGTGAATCACACAAAAAAGAATGTGCCCCTGATTCTTTATATGATGATGAGCAACCCACAGCTCACTAGAATAACACATTCAGGGAAAACTAGGTCACAATTTCAAGGCAGGGCAAACAATTCACCCCCTTGTCACCGCCTCAATAAAATATTCCCCTGGCATTTAGGGTCCTCTGTAATTTAACGTGTGTCTGTCTGTATGTGTGCCCCAACTCCCGACAACCAGCCCCCCGTGCCTCCCACAGCATGTTTGTATGCTGGAACAAAAGGGTGGATGCACAGTTAAGGCAACCTTTGTTCGTGACTGTGCAACCATGCAGACATCCAATCAAGTGGCCAGCACCAAACCTTCCCACACGGCAACCACCTCTTTACTTCCCACAGTGCATCAAAATCAGCAAATCACGCTGTTTTTTTTTTTTATATCACAAAACTCTTTTGTAAATTTTCATCGGAACATAAAAAGTTTTAAAAATTGCCAGCTCTGCTCAGAAATCTCTCCCCCTTCTTCTCGGCGCACAACCACAGTGACAACACAAACTGGTCCAATCAGAACCGCTTCGCGAGCATGTGAAGGCAAACACAACAGGGGGAGATAAGGGGATGAGTAATGCTTCTGCTGCACTGTATTCCTGTGAAGCGGCTGCTCCTCCTCTCTGCCTTGCCATGATGAAAACCACATGTTGAATGAAAGGCGAAGCCTCATCAGCCCTGCACCTGAGACACGCTGACTGCAGGCCTCTTCGTCTACCCTCACACTCTGCGCAGATGATCCAGAGAGCCAGGAGGGTAGTGGAAGAGGCTCAGCATGGCAGCCAAAAGCAGTTTATTTTACTGTCCGCCTCAGGCTCGGCCCTGATTGAACATTCTTCGTGAGGAATGTTTGGAATCCTGATTTGGAAACCTAATCCTCTCTGAGTCTCCTTCACTTAAATATATTACAAGGTATATTACATCTGATGTCAATAGTTACTAGGTTAAAATTTCGCAGAGCATCAAGCTATTAAATCGATACATCTTTAAAACCGTTTATGTATTCTGCAGAGGTACCCGAGTTAATGCAAATGTCTAATAAAAATGTTGTTTCAACATATTATGCAAATCAGTACCATCACTGGGGAAATGGACAAGACTTGAATGTGTTTTTTGTGGCCTTGCTGCCTTCAGAGAGAGAGACAGTCCCCTGGAAACTCTGGAGCCTCAGAGGAACCAGTGCCTTGATCAAGGACACTTTTACATGAGTTTGTTTAGCACGAGTTGACAGGTATGAAAACATCCTTGGACACTCTAAAGGATCTGTGTCTAGAGAAACTCTAATTTCAGAAGCATTAAATTTGTGTTGTGCTGAATAGCAGTGTACTTTAGCCAAGTGGCAACTACCACAGCTTGAGGCTGAACCCAATGTGGAAGTACCTTAAAGTGCAATGCCACAGACGGCCACTAAATGCTGGCTCTTACTGACTCCCATTCAAAAAGTGTCAACTTCTCTCTTGAAATACTAAGTCAATCATTTTTTTCAACGAGTGATTATGGTCTCAATTGCTAAAAGATAATAATTTTGCTGGTGGTCATTTTGGTGGTCTGCTAGCTTAAAGCAGAGACGGAGCAGGCTGGAGGTCTTATAAGCTCACTTCTTTCTAAATTCACACCCCTGATTTTTTTCTTCTCATTTTCAAACTTGTGGTATTTAACCCCGATTTATTATTTTTATTGATAAAGTGTATTCATTTGATGCAATTCTCCTTTTTAAAAAAATGAAAGTTATCAATGATACCTATCAGTAATCACCATAAGGGAGGCGATCACCAATGTAAACAACAAAACAAATATACCTTTAAACTCTTGTTTAATGTTCTTGGAATTAGATAAACCTGAAGGCCCAGATTTAGGACTCACAACCATCTGTCCTGCTGAAGTGTCCTTTATCAACACAGCAGCTACAGCCTGTCACAAGCCAGAGACCGCCTCCTTCAGTGGACATGCCCTACCAAATATGAGCCTTTGCAGGACTGGAGACTAGAGGGCAGATCATGCCAGAATTAACTAACTCTTTCCTAAAAGGCTAAGGGTAACGGTGTGTCTGGGCAGTTCAAATCATACATTTGCACCTCGATGTTGTCATCGAAAAGTTACAAAAATCTTAACTATGAGTGGTAAACTCAGGACAAGATCCATGATACCCAAGTTTAACAAATATATTTAAACTTGGATTAATTTTGGCTATGTGGGGGAACAATGAGAGTGAATCAGAACAGCAAAGTTGTGGACTGTGAAGCTAAAACAGTGAGCTGAAAGACACTAACGCTCATCTGTGTAGCTGAGAGAAACTGCAGAGTCAGGTGATAATTCTCTGACGGTTTGTCACAACTAGTGACACGTCTCACATACACGTACTGTAGTAGCGTCAACACATAATGGGCAACTGGCAATCAGTGAACCAGATTGAGGTAAATATGTCCGTGTGTATCTTTTACTCATCTGTAACGTCCTATGATCAAGAACATGAGTAAGGCTGCTAACAAGAACAAAGTCTGGCTTCCATTATTTACTCCCTGCAGTGACGTTTTTGGTCCAGTTCCTGTGATGTAATTACCAGTAACTGATGACCACCTACAGGCAAATACCACACGGTCTCACGATATATCTTGACTTTACACGTTGATGAGAACCATCTAAACAGCACACTAAAAGCCATAAAGGATGCGTCACTTGCGTTGTCTCAATTAGAGAAAAGAAAACCTGTTGCATCGTATTTGGTTTTGAAATATGAACTTATGCATAAAATGATTTCCTACCACCTCTTGGGGTGTTGTTACACCAGATCTATGACATCACTCTGGTGGACAAAAAGCATGAACATGAACAAATCCTGTCTTTTAACTTACATTAACCTCACACAACAGACTTTACTATAAGTGATGAATTTATATAATTGAGATGTATTCTCTGTTTAAATAGGTGCCAAGTGTATCAAATATATATATAAAAAGCTTTATGATAAAAGCGTGTTCATGTCCCTTCAGTATACATCACTGGTAAAAACTACCATACTGTCTTTAACTACTGCCCTTCCCCCCTCACATCCCCAGCAGAATAGCAGCAGTGGGTCAGCAGGAGCAACATCATTATAACATGGCTATGGTAATTAGAACAACCACTCAACCATTGGTTAAACTGAAGTAATGTGCTTTATTTGTTTTCAAATGAACTGAGGTTAAGGTTCACGTCGACTTCCCTGAACTCTTTCCCAAAACACCTCAACTTGTCACGAAGGTGGAACCGCTTACACGTAATAACAGTGAATCTTAAGATGAGTTGCAGTAGAAACTACGCACACTTCAGGATGCATTCAGGATTAGTCAGCAGTAAGTTCAGTAGATGACTACTTCTTTCTGGTTGTGGTGAATTAACTGTTTCAGTTTTTTTTCCTGAGCAAGTATCATGTAAACATAAGTCCAAAGGAGGGCACTTTGTCAAAGTCAGGGGAAGAAGTGTACTTTCACAATGTGAGAAGTCTGAGCTAATAACAAGTCAGTCTATAGATAGACCGTGTTGTGTGTGCCTTTATTGGGATTTCATTACAATCTGAGTACAGAGGGGGGTATACAGCAAACCTTTGTGAGGCAAACTGAAAGGCCTCTTTCATAAGACTTAATTGGGAAACATTCAGACTAACTTCTCATACAAATTAATACAACCTGACCCTGTCAACATCCTGTGTTTGCCTGTAGCCAATCACAAGAAAATACAAATCAGACAGTGTAAGATACACCAAACTAAAGAATGATAAAGTATGAATACTGAGTGTAAAAAAGCCCCAAAAAAGGGCACATGTGCAGGAAAAGTTATTTTAAAAGTCCACCCTGAGAAAAACCCTGATGTGATGGAAATTAGAGCAGAGTTATGACTCTCTTCTCCAAATCAGGCAGTTTTACAATGTTTTTCTTACCAAGAAGGGCTTGGAACAGCTGGCTGCCCAGGATTGTGGACACTTTGCCCACGCTAGTCTTCAGGGCCTGTTCGTCGGGACTGGTCAGGTTGGCCTGGTACTGTCTGAGCAGCTCCACTGCCCGCTCTGTGTCTGCCTCACAACATAAATACATGTCTCAGGACAACAGCAGCAAAGAATCTATGCATGTTGACAGTCCTGGGTTAAATGTGTTGGGCTGCAACTAGTCATTATTTTCATTATCGGTTAATCAAAAGAGAATTTTCTCGATTAATAGTTTGTCTTTCACATGTAAATGGTGAAAAATGCAAATTACAAGTTCCAAAGCCCTTGTTTTGTCCAATCAACAGTCCAAAAAGATCACATGTGACAAGATGAAACCAGTTAAATTCTGCCATTTTTGCTTACAAAATGTAATGCTACAACTTCATGGACACACTGTTAAGTACAAATATAGGTATTAAATTATTAATTATTATAAAAGCTGCAATTTGTATTAAAGAAAAGTACCTATCTTTGTTTTACACAATATGCAAATTAACTGTAACTTTCCTAAAATAATAATAATGTTTTTTGTGCAGATGACACTAATTACATATAATGTAGAAGATATAAGTTCACATTTTGCTATGATGGTTGTTTCTTACAGCAGTTTATTCTCCTTGTATGTTAAACATGTTGGTAGGATGATGGTTAAAGGATAAAACATATTCTAATAATGATTTATATTTGTCTTACAGCCCAAATGCAGCACTTGTCTGTCTGGTAAACTCTCCTGCAGAGCACATTAAAGGTGTTTTTCTCTTGCAACACGACTGTACAGCCGGTTGTTGAACCCGGTGGGTGGTGAGGAACACAGCAGAGAGAGATGATGCACATCACGGTGGTAAATCTGCCGCTTCACAGTTTCCTCCCTGATCCTGAACATTTAGAAAACCTGAAAACACTTCACTGCTGCAGCTGCTGCCCGGAAGTCCCACAGATTTTTAGTTTACCCTTTTTTTTTTCATTCCCTGAGGACAAAATTAATGTCCTGTTTTCTCGATGGATTATAACTGGAGTTAGAGGGACAGTGACAAGCCATGTAAACAGTTTCATGTAGTAATGAGATGGCATTAACCTAAAAAAAAAAAAAAAAGTTTAACAACAAAACTTTCTGACACGTGAGCAGGATGAAGACGCAACCAAATGTTAACGGTACTCACCATATTTATGCACCATGCTGTGGCCGACTCGAAAAGTCATGTAAATGACAGTTTTAGGGGGGAGGGGGTTTTAGAGGAAAAACAATTACAGTTACAGTAATAGTCCCGGATAATCACACCACAAAGATCTGTCGCTCCTTCTTCACAAAACAAAGTGCAGATCTTGAGTTTTTAAATCCAGTCGCTGGACACTCCCCGTCTGTCTGAACTGCGGCTGCAGCAGTCAGCAGTGACACCCACAGACAGATGTGCAGATGTGACAAGAGGAGATTGTTTACTTCATGTCAACTTTCCAAAAGTTTGGCCAAAATACGGCTCCAGAGCGTGACATGTGTTTCCCCTCCCCTCTCTCACATGCCTCGCCTTCATGGAAACCTGCCCAGCTTTATTAGGACACTTTAATACTGACACACGTACACTGAGCCTCTTGCAAAATGCTGAGATTATCTGCTGGATGACATCATCGTCACTAAAGTGATCAATCAGTTTAGTTTGTCAAACTGTATCTTGTCCATAGTTAAATTTTCCTGTGTCAGCCTCAGGTCGCCTCTTTTCCAAGTTATTGGATTGAGTGCCATCTAGTGGTGCGTTAAAGTGTTGCTGGAGCAAGCAAATCACTTTGATCCTCTACTCCAGTGGTAGGCAACTAGCGGCCCGAGGGCCAAATACGGCCCTCCAGAAAATATATTTGGCCCCCCTGACAAAAGCTGAAGTTTTGACTTTAATAATTTGCAAACCTTTACATAATTCTTCACTAATCTACTGTAGGTAACAAAATATACACACAGTTATTTCTGTACTGTCCCCACACGAGTGGCTGCACCATGCAAGGTGCAGCACAGAGTATGTATTCGTGTATGTAAGCTATATAATAAGCTGACTATGTTAACCAGCACTTATTAATGGTAAGATAACATCTGACAACCCTAAACAGAGTTATAAATAAACATATAGGCACATGTTTCCACTGCGCCGCTTAATGGCCCTCCAATGAAAATCCTTAAAAAACTGGTTGAAAACTAATTGCTGACCCCTGCTGTACTCTACTGCACATGGCTTCCCTGAGGCAGCAGAGTCTTTTTGGACCCTCACAACCTCCCATTTATAAATATTTACATTTTTACACATTGTAATATCTGATGACTTGTTTTTAATGAATCAAATGAGGAGCTGCAGAGCATTTCAGGGTGTGAACACGCTCTCAGGAAGCTGCCACAGCAGTGTGAGATAGATTTGACTCTTTAACACCTCAGTGGTAGAAAAATGATTTACATCCTTTACATAAGTAAAAGGAGCAATAATAATACCATAATGTAAAAAATATTCCCATTAAAATTCCTTCCTTCAAAATTTGACTTTAGTAAAAGTATAGAAGCATTATCAGCAGAACGTGCATGTGTAAAAGTATTTATTAAGCATTGTCAGTGTTACATTATTACATATTATAGTGTTGGATTAATATAACTGACGCATGAACATATAATCAGCATTTTAATGTAGCAGCTGGACGCGGTGCATAAAATACATTTGAAAAAAAACTGAGTTATTACATAAAGAAACAAGTAAACAAGTAAAACCTTTCTAATGTGCAGTACTGTGAAAAAGTTTTAGGCCCTAAAAGTAAAGTGAGGTTGCTTTGAAAAATAATGCCATGAATTCAATTAACTTTATACAAAGTGCAGTAAACAACAAAAACCTAAATTAAATCAATATTTGCTGTGACCACACTCACCAGTTCTCCTCGGTACACCTGCACACAGTTTTTCAAGGTACTTGGCAGGTCGGTTGCCACAGTTCTTCTGTGGTTTTAGGCGTCTCAGCTGCTTCTGTCTCTTCATGTAACCCCAGACTGACTCCATGATGTTGAGATCAGGCCTCTGTGGAGGCCAAACTATCTGTTGCAGGACTCCTTGTTGTTGTTTATGACTCTGGCTGTATGTTTGTGATGTTTGGGGTCATTGTTATGTTGCAGAATGAATTTGGGACCGATCAGGGACCTCCGTGATGGTATTACGGATAAGAATCTAAACATCTAATAGGTTACACCTCTGGATTATATAGTCTTCTTTGTCTGTAATAGGATTATTACTGTAGATGTAGCTCTCTTTGAATAAGGTGTTTAATGTTTTTTTTTTAATTGTCTTAATTCAATTTTGGTTTGTTTTTTTGTAACCACAAGAGGATGTCAGGGAGGTTTGGTTGTGGGTTGGATGGCGGATTTGTTTTGTTGTGAAGTTGTTATCTGCCAATAAAAAGAATACTAAAAAAAATATCTAAACATCTACAGTGCCTAAAGTTTTTTCACAGTACTGTACATGTTGCTTGTATTCACCTGAATATTGTTCCACAGACATTTGATTTTTCTGGGAGTTTTCATTCCCACATGGCATTGATACATAATCACAAGATCCCAGTCGTCCAAAAATAAGTCTTCAAAAAATATAATTCATGTAGCAGTAGAGGGTCAAATGCACAGACACACAAGAGTATAGAAAATAGTTTTAGTGCTTTTGGCTATATAGTTATATACACACACCTTTCCTGCAGTAATGACACCATGAACAAAAAGAAGCAACTACAACATGTTGTGCCGAGAGGAAATCCAGTGCACGTGGCGGTTATACAATCAGTCAAAAGCTTCATATTTTCAGTTGCAACAGAAGAATGATCAAAAATGAAAGACCCTGTTAACAACGAGGTAAACCCAGCAAACGAAAAACTAAAACTGCCATCCAGTGGCACAGTGCCGATATTTGATTCATATCTTATAATCTCTGTAAAAAAAAAAAAAAAAGAACATTCTCATTTTCATGGCTTCAGAATACATTTCACGGTAATTCACATCATCGTCCTTTCCTCCCGATCCAGGTCCAAACCGATCTGGCGGTGCAGACACGGCCGCTGCTCCGTTCAGCTGAACTACACAGTGGGTAAGAAGGGGGACAGTTCTTTCTCATTCCAGGCTGAAATATTGTGGTTTCCTTGTTTCCCTGACCCTGTTTAGAATGACAAAAAGGTATGAAAACAAGTGAAGGGATCCGTTTTGACACTTAAAATATTTACTTGACGTTCCATTAAAACATTCTCTGATATGTTGTTTTTTGTAAATAAAATGTATATGCTCATGTTTTTTTTTATTGCCAGCAATCATTTTGTCATTGTCATTATCCAGCTATAAGCTTTCCCCCACTTTCTCTCACCACTTTACCCATTTCTCCAGTAGAAAGCCACTTTATTGACTGTATGAGCTGTCTTTTTTTTACTATGATTATTGTCAATATGTTAACTAGAGCTGAAACAGTTAGTTGGTTAATTGGTTAGTAGATCAACAGAACATTCATCTGCAACTATTTTAATAATCAATTAATCACTGAAGCCATTTTTCAAGCAACATCATTCCCTGGATCTCCTGCTTCTAAAATCTTTCCTTTCTTTCCTTTTCTCTGTATTTATAGTTAACTGAAAATCTTTGTGTTTTGGACTGTTGGTGGGATGAAATGAAAATCTTTACTTATTCCAGTCTAGACTTACCTTCTCTGTGACAGAAACAGTGTGTTTTCCTGGCAGAGACAGTGAGGCAGATGAGTCAGTCACAGACGTTTTCAATACGAGACAAATATGCATAAGAAACATCATCTCTGTTTACCACTGGAAGATGTAGAGCGCAGTCATCATCAGAATAGATACAACGTCCACTGAAATCCATATTATTAGGTATTTACGAGGTTCCTGAAACACACAAACATGCCCTCAGGGTCAAGGTGTGTCACCACTCCTCCAACCACCAGTACAAATATGTGCTTTAACTGATGGAATTATGTATGTGCAGCTATACTGGTTGCTCACCATAACCCAGTCAGGCTGGTTCATGTCTTGTAGGAGGTGGCAGGAGTTGGTGGTAACAGAGCTGGCCCCCGCACACCACAGCAGAGAGAACAGCCAACGCTCATTGACCACCCATAGGTTCACTGTAATGTTTTTACTCCGAAGTACCCTGTCAGATACATTTGAAACAGAACATAGGAAAAGTAGGAAATGAGAGGTAGTATATAATATTGGAAGACAGGAATCAGTGGAAGTCAGGACAGTAAGTATCTACAGTATGTGTGTGTGTATGCAGGTATGTACACATATCGTATGATCGATTCTCTTTTTATTTTCCAAAACAGATTACAGTGTAATATCCATGATGCCCAGTGCAAACTGTTCCTGATGTACAAAGAAAGACGGTCTGTTGATGTTTGGCACAAACCTAAATTAAGAAGATACTTTATTACCTGATGAAAAACAAGCAGAAACAAACTTTATCCAAAAGTCAAAGATCTCTGTGTGCAGTTATGTTCAGGTACATTTCCATTAGCTATAGAAGCAGGCAGGTTCACTGATCTCCCCGAAGAGAGAAGACTCTGTGTGCTGTGTGATTTAAGTGAGACTGAAGAAGAAGAATTTTATGTTTGGAGTTTTTCTGGATGAATGATGATAAGAAACTTGATCGGTGTGTCAGGAGGGGAACCTTTTTTTTGTGGCTGATTTTAGAGCACGTTACAGAAGACAAAGTTCTTTGTTTGCAATGTAACGTGAGAAGTTTTGCTCTTGTCTGTGTTTGACAAATGTTTCACCACTGCAACTGTATTTTGGTGTCTTGCACGTCCATGTATTGCAAAATCAATAAAATATAAATAATATGAAAAATTTAAAAAAAAAATACATCTTTTGGCTGTATGTATACAGGGATAGACACAACACACAACACAAAAATCACATGTATTCAAAGGTGTAATGAAAGATTATGTATATTCATGTGCAAACAGTGTCAGTTTGTGCTGTCAAGTGATGAGTTTTAAGCATGTGAAGAGGAAAACACGACCTGTGTCATAAACCAAAGACAAGAGTCCATGTGCAGTATGTTCAGTTAGCGCTTCAGCACTTAATTATGGTGGCCCTGAGGTGCAAAACACAATTTTACACCTCAGGGCCACCACACTTGACATACTTCTAGACTGCATTTCATTCTTAGTATGCTTTTAAGGCTTGTTTGCTCAACAATAAAACAACACTCCTGGGTTGGAACATTATTTGAATGTCGTCCCTAGAGGCTGATTCCTTCGTCTCTATATTCAGTGCCAGTACTGTGTCTCAGCATGCTACAGACACACTTCTAATTAACACACTACTGTGCACACCCTCTGGCACCACCACATACTATGTTATATGGGTGTATTTTGTTTGTTTGTTTGTTTGTTTTTTTTACCTGATTTTTGATGTGGTCAACTTGCTGTATTTCACATTCAGGTGGTTCCCTCCTTCCTTGAGCATATCACTTTCATTGTCATAGATCTGGATGAAGCCTGGAGCAGTCATATTTACATAGTCTCTTTGTTTTGGAGGAAGCCAGAGGACCTAAAGGAAAATCCAGTACCTTAAGAAACTATGCAGAATCATGAAATGTGTCAATCAAATCCCACTGGAGGAATTAACATTAGACTCACCAGGCTTGGGTCAATGCCGGACTCCAAGATGGTGCTGACAGTGTCCACTGTATCATTTTCTGGGTTGGAACAACGTAGGTCAAATATTACTGAGATATTGTGCTGCTTGGCAAGATTGAGGAGCTGAAGTAAGGAGGGTATCGTTTGATTCCTGGCTGTTTCCTTCTCCTCTCTTGACAGCTGGGACACTGAACAGAAAGGATCTGTCTGGATATCAGAGAGGATGTGATTCACATTAGATGGAATTTTGTCGTCAGTAAGAACACATGACGTGAAAAAAAGTCGGATAATACATCTTGTATTTCTGTGGAATTCTGTGCGATAACAGATACAGCTTCACGTGCAAGTTTGTGAACATTTAAATTAAGGCCCTCACCTTCAGGAACCATTCACCTGCATTCAGACTCTGTAATTCCTCCCAGGTGAGGTCGGTGCTGTGGCTGAAGTCAGTGTCAGGGAACTTCTCTTTAACGTTTGTCGTTCTCCTCAAGAACCCAGAGGAATAGTCGTGCATCAAGAAGGGAACTCTGTCTTTACTAGGTTAGAAAAAAAACAGTAAAAATGAACATCTGTGAAGACAAAACAATTGTGATTTATAGCTGGCTGACAGCAAATCTCATGTACAGAACCTGATATATTATATTCCTCTGTGCCGTAGACCTCTTAAACTTAAAAACACATGAATGAGCCACACTGTTGCACTGGGTAGCCAATTTGTGTGTGTGTGGCTGAACTGTTTTCAACTTTTTATCGTTTTTCTTTTCTTTTATATCTTTATTATTATTATTATTTCTTGTGTGAATGTGTGTGTGTGTGTCCTTGATTTGGTGCTTTGATCGATTGCTTTTTTGCTGCTGTGAAGCGCCTTGAGCTGCCGTTGTGTATGAAAACTGCTGTACAAATAAAATGAAGTTTATAGATGAATAAACAAAGTTCGGGAACAAAGACCACGCCTCGCATACATCCAATTTCCGCACTACAAAGTATTAAGGCACACCTTATCCGTTCCGCTCCCCTTTTGTCTCAGTATGCTAGTCCCTCCCACCCTAACCCCTTTGTTTACTGTCCTCTCTTCTTTGTTTGAACACAGGAACAGGGGGCTCCATACAGTCGTTGGACCGCTGAGACAGCTCTCCCACCCGTGAGTCTCGACCCCCCTAGTTCCCACCTGCCTTTCCGCTGTCAACATCTCATCAATAAACCACCATGCATCCTCCATCGACCCTCCCCCTTCCCTTTTTCCCTTCACCCCTTCATCCCCTCAACCCCCACGTTCTTCGACCCTCACCCTTTCCTCTCTCCATCCTTCCATCCCTAATCCCTCCTTCATTCTACATCTCAGCTTTCTCTCGTCATTCTCCAAATAAACCATTTCAAACCATATTTCCTTTTGGCGAGGTCTTGGTTAGTGAAATTGACTTGACTTTACTTGACCGTGACAAGTTCCTGCTGTACAGAGAACTTCTCTCTTGAGACTGAAAATGTGGTCGCTGTTATTAGTCTTTGGAGCCGTTTCTAAACAAACTACTGTAACCGTAGTCTTCAGGGCAAAGGAACATGTCTCCCAATGCAGTGGTTTGACTCACTGATGTGTTTTTAATCGTTTTTGGACAACAGCACAGGGGAATAAGATAAATCAGGCTTTGGATAAACACAAAATACAAATAGGGATGACTTCATTGTTGGTTTGGCTCTGCACATGAGATTTGTTGACAGTAAGAAAAATATAGAAAATCGGCAGCCTTATCCTTCAAATGTGCATTAAAGGTACCTCTGGAGATTTTTGTAAACAAACAAAAGTTATGTTTACATTCATTGTTTCTCACAAAAATACAATGTAAGCATCTTTGAGGCCTGAAAATCATGCAGAATTTACTCATAAAACATTTGCAGAACAGATTTTTGGAAAAATTTGAATTTGATTGTTTGCTAACAGTCTTCTTTTTTACTGCCTTTGTTTGAGCATTGCTGTTGATCAGCTGAGCAGCATAAAACCACTGGGAGGACTTTGTATCTGTTACCTGTTGGCGTGCGTGTATACATGGGCATCCTCGTGCGTGTGCACCAGATACTAATAAAACAGGGACCCACTCTTAAAAACATTGCTCCATAGCGCCATTAGTGGTCAAAAACTCCACAGGACACCTTTAAGTAATTTATGACCCTTATTGACCTTAGTGGGCAGCAAGAAGAAACTGCAAGAGCTTTGATAATAAGATGGTGTATTGATAGTACACCATCTTGTAATAGTGGATGACTCATTGGAGGTGATCAACAAGCTGATAGTAGCAATTATGTTCTATGGAACAGTAGAAATCTTTCCCCTTAAAAAAAACGTATACTTATACGTTTTTTACATATGCTTTGCTGTTACAACTCATGCACTAAAAAAATCCTCATAAATATGAACCTATTTTCACTGTACCTGAGCTGCACGTCTGTCTCAAAGGCTGTCACGCCGCACGCTATGCTCCTATTGAACGACATCATGGTGTTCTCTGGGGCCAGCTGAACACAGTGAGGACAGATGGGTGAGACACACTCATGTGCTTAAAGTCATAAACTACCCCAAAGCTGTGTGAACACACACAACCCCATACAGAGTGTTAAATCGAGCCTATTGGTGACCCAGGAGCAAAGCAAACTAACAAGGAGCGAGAGCAGCACGGCATATGGGACCCTCGCATGACTGGATATGTTCACACCTGAGCCAGCCATAGAGTGTGTGCTGTAATGTGAACACATGAAAATGCATTTGATATATTACATCAGTATACTGAATATGATGGAATATATTGTATAATTTGCTTTGAATTACAGAAGATGATGATATTTGCATGGATTGTAGACACATTTTCTGTTTGGGTCACTTAAAAGTTAAATGATAATAACTAAATTAACAATAAACCTGAATTAGAATTGCTATGCCTCAACTGTGACGGCGTTTTTCCAAAGTTTCAACATCAAACATGGACCATTTGCGTCTTTAGGGTGTTGACAAAGTAAACAGGATACTCACCATCGGTGCACCTCGGTGGCCAATGAGCTTTGGTTTTTCAGGTAATTCCTGAAATTCTATCAGACAAGGTGACTGAATAAGCAACGGACAGAGGAAGATGGCTGCCGACACCACAACAAACACCATCGCAATCAGGAACTTGGAGTCTGGTGGAAACAAAAGTTGAACAACAAGATAATCATCTTTGGTTATTTACATTGCTGCGAGTCTGAACAGAGGACGTATACAGTAGTCCCTTTAGAAAAGTGAGTAAACAATGAGTATTATTCGTACTGTGGGAGTCGTCAACATCATAAGTTTTCAAATATTTGTATCCTTTTTTTTTTGTCTGCCTTTCTCCCTTGCGGGAATTAGTTATCATATCAATCAAATATTCAACCTATAGCATTAGATTATAGCCAGTGATGATGGTTCTGTCTGGGAAAATATAACACCTGTATGCAGTGTTGTAATAGCTTGTGACTCATGCCAGCGTGTGCTTTTAATGGGGAATTTTTTCTCGCTGCTGTCGCCAAATGCTTGCTCACATGGTAATGTTGAGTCTCTGTAAATTCAAGAGTCTAGACCTGCTCTATGTGAAAGTGCCCCAAGACATCCATTGTGATTTGGCGCTATATAAATAAAACTGACTTGACTTGACTTGACTTTTTAAATGACGTCGGAGACATACATTTGTCCTTGGCCGTGTGGAAGCCCTGGAAGACAAACGAGCTCAGCAGGGTCAAAGCTCCAACGGCTCCAAACTGCAAGAAAGGAGCTGTGGCCTGCACATCAAAAACAAAATCAGAGCCATGCACAAAACCACGTGATTATCATCCCCGCACACTTAAGCCTTATTACTTACTGTACCTGGAGTGAGAGAGGAACAGTTGGCCATTCTTGTTGCCACTTCAGACTGATCCCTGCGACCCCAAAAGAGATGAACAGCACACCAAAAAAGAGCAAGATCTGTGGACAGAGAAAGCAAAAATGACATGTGGTGAGAAAATTCAACATCAGTATGATGATGATGAGTTTTGGGGGCAAATGTTGAACAGTTAAATATTTACAATACCTTATGCAGCCAATGTAAGCTGAGTGGTTCACTCAAGGCAACTTGGAACAGTGCAAAGACCTGTAATGAACGGTACTGCGGTAAATTACAACTAATTTCAGACTGGAAAAAGAAACAATCCAGGAGTATTACGCCATGGTACCAGGCTAAACAAAAGCAATTTGGTAGATTTTTGTTTTTGTTTAGTTGAAATTCTAAACATCCAATCCCACGCTTGTAATTAACCGCTCACATGAGAGTGAGGTATGACATCCTGCTGTTACCCCATCGTTACCGCTAAAGTGCAGATTTTTATATTCTCACCAGCAGCAGAACACAGTAGCTGGTCAACACTGCAGAAATGATGATCAGCACCATGAACCAGTTCACCCACCGTTTCAGTTTTGTGAAGCCCTCCCTGATAAAAGAACAATAGAGAGCATCACAGGGTTAGCAGAATAAAGGTCACCAAAAAAAAAGAAAGAAAAGAAAGAAAAGAAAAGGAAAGAAAAGAGAGGATTCTGGGCTTTTGTGTTAGCCACAATGTGGGCAATGTGTGTGTGTGTGTGTGTGTGTCTGTGTTAACTCACCAGTTAACATCTTCTCGGTCATTAAAAGTAACCAGACAAATGTACGTCCAGCATATGGAAAGCAGGGACACCAGAGAGACAACTGAGAACCAACTGCATGCATGCTAGAAAAGAACAGGTGGAGTTGAATTCGTTTTCCGTTTTTGACGCTCTCATGCTCTTATGAGTAAAATAGCGATAAAGATCTTATGTATGCTGTGTGTGCGTGAAAGTATGTCAGTGTATTGTGTTCGTAATCCAAGGTGAATTTGATCTGAGGAGAAAATGGACCGATTCCAACATTTTTTCATAGCCTGTTCTGCTCTGTGCACTGTCTCGTGACAACTCAACACAAACAGCCCCTTCTTTCTCCTTCACCAACAACAACACACCGTCCACCGTATTCACGTTACTTGCACCAAATGACGAGCCGCCACCATCCTCCTCCCTCTTTGTAATCCTGTTCCACATAAGTCCATAACAAGCCTGTTAGGGCTTGTGAGTTTACTTATTATTCTTGGAACACAAATCCATATTCAGCATTTTAATCATCGCTGCATGTTTTCTTTTGCTTAAAACACTTTCCCTCCACTTTATTTTAAAATAAATTTTAAAGAAGGGGATTTGTATAGGTCATAGGTGATATTTTTATATTACTGAATTCAGCCCGGTGGAATGTTAATCCCTGATTACAGGGATTTGTAAAGGTTATGCTGCGGTGGAGGTACAAGGAAATCTGAAATCTATAATTTGGAACAAATTATTACACACTACAGGTGCAGTGCAGTAGAGCAGTGCTGCAGAAAATTAAACTTTTACAACATCTACGACTTATCTGAACATGCTAACTGTCATATGCATATATTTCTACTTATACACACACATATTCAGTTTGTGACATATATGAAAATATGCCCCCAAAACACTTACTTTTCTCTTATTTGCACTTGACCGGCTCCAGTGGCAGCTATAAAAACCCCTGCTGCAAACTCGGCAGCAACTATTGTCTTGCGACATCCCCTCTTCTCCTCATTCACTGTGTAGAGAATGCAGATCCTGTTCTGTGCGGCCTGGACACCTGATACACGCAGCCCGAAGAAGGATGGAGGAAGCCCAGATAACGCTTTCTCTGGATACCGAGGAGACGCCTGACCTCCTTCACTGCTCTCAACCTATAGAGTGCAGGAGAAAGGAAAAAAAAAAGGGGACGACTGTGACAGAAAGCAAATGAGGGAGGAGGGGGGGAAAAAGGGGGGGTTTCTTTGGGTATTAAGGCAATCCCTGCTCAATAACACCATCAATAGAGCCTGTGTGCACAGGGGGTATAACCACTGGCAGCACTTACAATGGCCAGCACCATGGGCTATTGAGAGTAGTGCACAGACTGGCTGGAGAGTGAAATCATACTGTTTGAGCCTTTGCTGCACAAACAGACACAGTGACAGGCTCATCCACGCACGAGAGAGGAGGCGGAGGGAATAAACTGAGTGTACGTAGAGAACAAACAGTTTACCAGCTAGCTGAGTGGAGTAGTCCTTTGGACATGGATGATAATTGGAGTAGAAATCTGGTTTGCTATATTTCCATGATAACACGCCTGGGAATGGCCTACAGCATATGTTTTGGAAACGGGTTGGGGCATATCGTTTTACAGCTGCAACAGGTTTCAGTTCATTGGACATGAGAAATTAAACACGTTCATTGTCACCTACCACCTACCAAAGAGACACATTGAGCAATAAAGGTTTCCATTGTGGAAGAGGCTGTACGACCTACTGTTTTCTTGTTTGACTAGATTTGACTTGGTGTCTTGCCAGCCATCTTTTCACACAGATTGTTCATTTTGTTTCAATAGTTCAAACCCTTCAGGTTAGGGCATAAGTTTTGAATAGATCAAGCAGGTCCTAACCATCACTTACCACTCTGAATGATTCTACGGACAAAATATCATCCTACCATTAAGCACTACTGGGTTTCTTAAAAAGAAACAGGAGATTACCACAAAATATGAACATGTTTGGATCGGCCGGCAGGTTCAAATATCACTGACATGAAACACAAGACACCCTGTTTCACTGCACAAATAAAAAAATTTACCATGAAGTTTTAAACCTGAGACGAATGTTGAGTAATAACTGTAATATATGAGCAACTTCACTGTCAACCCCTGACAAGAAGACAAAAGGAAGTGAAACAAAAATGTCCCTGCTGCGATCAAGGAACAATTAAATACTTCTTCATGGTTGAGTACCTAATAACAGTGTCCCATTCATGTCCATTTTTAACATATATACAACACATAACTGTACACACATAACACATAACACAGTAGATAACTCTACTTAAAATGAAACCAGAGTGCTCAGTCATGCCTGCATCGTCACGCAGATTAAAAGATACACACACAGGCACACCTTGGCAATTAGTTCATCCACATTGCTGTGATCATATTATGCTGGCTTGGCTATGTAAACTCCAATTTGACACAATCTAATTAAAAACTAATTAGAAAAATAATAAATAACATATTTTTAATGCACTGACAGATTGATGGAGGAGTGACACACTATCATACCTTACTCTCACTGGGCTTGATGCATGTCTTCATGCAGTCAAAGTACTTCCTCTGGGACCGTGGATTGTGTTGCTCTGCTGCAACTTTTCATGACAACAGGAGTATTTTTGAAATCAAAAGATCTTTCACAAAGAAGTGACGCAAAAAAGACACAAACACCTTACTAAGTCAAATTTTTACAAGCTCTCAGTCTCATAACAGATGTGATCAAAGATATTTTTTTTTCACACTTCAACAGAGTATGTGGAAGTAGAGCCTGTCAAATCATCTCAGCCATGTACGTCACTTAACACCCTCATGCCTTCAATATGGGTTTAGTTTATTTCCAGGCAATTCATTTTTATTTTTTTATCTGCCTGGGGATTTTATCTTGATTTCTGGAACACCAGGAAGTATGTAAAAGAGTTTTCAACAGGTGCACAGTGAGTTAACATTATTTGATATACTCCTTTTTTTTTTTTTAAGTTTTCTTTTTTTCTTGCTGTGGTCATTATGTTCAAATGGCCAAAGAGTGCCACACAGAGCTGTAATCTTTAGCACTTTAATAATAATAAAACCAAACACCTAGCCTGTTTTCATTTAAACAATGTTTAATAATATACAAACTGATTGATCAAACAGTTATGATGTGAAGACACATTCGAGCAGAAATTGTAAGGTCAGTGTACACAATGATGTCTCCATTAGTGGTTTAATCCTTTGCACCAAGGGGGGAAAAATCCATTCTGTATTTAATCACTTAACAGAGTTTGCAGGGGATGAGGATGAGGTGCACATTTGCTTTTATAAAACATTTCCCTCTAGTATAGTTTACCTTAAACTTCATCTATCTATCTATCTATCTATCTATCTATCTATCTATCTATCTATCTATCTATCTATCTATCTATCTATCTATCTATCTATCTATCTATCTATCTATCTATCTATCTATCTATCTATCTATCTGTCTATTTTATGTGCAGAAGCGGAGTTACTCACCATAAATCTCCTCTGGTTTACATGGAAAAAACCTGACTCTCGCGCTTCTTGGGAAAAACGCTCTCCTTCCCTCTCATCCCTTCCACTCTGTGGATCCGTGGACTGAATGTGAATGGTCCCAGATGGCTGCGGGATGAAAGGGAGGGGGTGTTGCCCACATTGAAAGGGAGGATCCATTAAGTTCAGCTCAGGTATTTGACGAAATGAAACTTGCAGCTAATAGGTACACAATTACAGATAGCCTTGAGCTTATGAGGATAATTATTTCGCTCCTCAAGGTCACCTTTACCAAAACACATAAAAAAAAGTGAATCGTAGGTGTAGCTGTAATATCCCAAACGGAGTTTTAAGTAACCCACTGATACACGTATTAAAGATCACATCTCGACTGACTTTTGATTTAGTCTCGAGCGCACGAACACCACCTCGTGCCCATTGTGGGCTGGCACCTGCACAGGTTGTGATGGAGAAGTGAACATAATTATGATATGATAATAATGCAACAATAGGACGGAAATTGTAACAGTAACAATGCATCCAGTAGTACTGCAAATATCGCACTGAATGTAGGAATGACATGATAGTTGCCATAGTGTTTTACATTTGTATGTGTTCTTTTCATGCCTGTCAGGTTTGTCTTCGTTTACCCCGCGATGTAAAAAATAAGCCTTTTATCAGAGGGATTATTCCTCCATCCCACGCAGGAGTAAAAGCACACATGTGAGGCTTACTTTGATCAACCCTCTACAAAAATGATTTTCAGAGTCATTAAAAAGAGCTAGAACTCTTTTTTCCCAACCGAGAACTTCATTGAGCTGTCTTCATTGTCAGCTGAAGTAGGAAAAATGTGTAACTGAGAGATTTTGGCAGATATAAAATCAAAAGGAAAGTTAGAGAAATATTGAAAGAATGGTCTTCTTGATTGTGAAATCTTAATTTGGGTGCTGGGTCTACTTTTTGCCATATTGCAAAGAGGAATGTGTTTATTAATGGGATGTGTAGCGGGACATAATAAAGATCCATATCTATTTTTCTAGGAGTACAGTCTACATGTCAGCTGCACAAGTTTGATGTAGCAGATTGAAGAGGGCTTGTAGCTCAGAGATTGTTGCATCAGACTATTAATACGTCTCAGTTTAGGCAATGCTGGTGTCTCAATTACGCACAAAGAATACTGTTTGAGGAAAAATGGGCAGTAAGTGCAGCTGTATTGTGGTAAAAGAGACTGAGTCATTAGATTGTTTGTACTGAAGCATCAATCTGTAAACATTTGCCTAACCACTGGATGATTAAGAGGGTGGAAAGAATAAAACTATTGAAATGAAACCATGTAAGAAGTTTAGGGGGAAAAATCACTATTTGGTGGAGCTGTTAACAACTCGTAGACTGAAATGTGACCCAGACTACACACTGCTTTTTGTAAGACGTCATAAGCCAAAAAGGTTGGAAACCACTGGTTTCATCTTTAACAATGTGTTGTATTTTAAAAGCTTGTTATATTATCCATTGTGTCAAATCTTCATCTGAAAAGTAACTAAAGCTGTCAGATAAATGTAGTGGAGTAGAAAGTAGCATAGAATGGAGATACTCAAGTAAAGTACAAGTACCTCAAAATTGTACTTAAGTACAGAACATGTGTAAGTGTACTTAGTCACCACTGTCCAGTTGTCTGTTTTCTGGCATAGTGTGTAATATTTGTGTAATAAAATTGGTTTCATCAGTTTTATTGGTCTTGTTTTGTTTATTGCACAGACGGTAAGTGTGCCAACAGTTTCTCACAAAGACGGCGTTGGAGAAAAATACCTGGCCTCCAGAGGAATTACAAGATTTAAATCAACATGTTCAGACAGGTGGTGGCAGAAGTGTAATTGACACTCCGCGACAGCAGGTGGCGGTAAAGCTCCGGATCACAGTCACTGTTTACTATAACACCAGAAGCAGGGCTCGTCGCTGGCTTTCAGACCAGCTTGGTGAGATTATTTATTGTTTTATGGCACGTACTCTGCGTTTTACTTTTAGAGTTTACTCCGTATCTTCATCGTTACAACTCAGACGATGACAATAGTGAATTCTGGTTTTCTGTATTATGTGATTAACGGAGCAAAGCGAGCTCGTCCCATTAGAGCTGAAGTTAGCTAGTAAGCTAACTGTAGCATTAGCTGGCAGTTACCCTTAGCTGTCAGCTAAAACATGATTCACTTTATTTTATTGTTTTTATTAGATCTAAATGTCCTTCAGTATATTTACATTCGCCCCAGGATCTTCATTATGTTGGTTGTTTTGGAAACAGTTGTCAATTGAAGTAAGTTAACAAATAACATAACATGAACTGTTATGTTTAGTCTCCTTGGTCGTTTTGCTCAAAGTAATGTTACATGCATGTAGTTTGTAATAAGGTGGAGTCATTAATATTAGTTACCTCAGCTGAACTATAACAAGTAGTTAACCTTAAGGAAGTAAGGATTAGCAAGGATTAGGCCTGCAACTAACGCTTATTTACTAACGATTATTTTCTCGATTAATCGATTAGTTGTTTAGTTTATAATGTGTCAGAAAATGGTGAAAAATGTCGATCACTGTTTCCCAGAGCCCAAGGTAACCTCCTCAATTTTTTTGTTTTGTCCACAACTCAAAGATATTCAGTTTAGTGTCATAGAAGACTAAAGAAACCAGAAAGTATTCATATTTGAGAAACTGGAGTCAGAGAATTAGAGAAATTTTTTTCTTAAGAAAATGACTCAAAACGATGAATTGATTATCAAAGTAGTTGGTGATTCATTTAATCGTTGTCAACCAATCAACTAATTGTTGCAGCTCTTCTAAGGATGCTAGTGGTTAACTAATACTTTTCTTTCTTTAGGTGTTTCATAAACAATGGATCAGAAAATTCCTTATGATGACTACCAGCTCCCAGTGGTGTTCCTGCCCTCTTATGAGAACCCACCAGCATGGATACCTCCACAAGAGGTATGTCACACCTACTAGAGCCTCCCTGTGTGTTTCAAAGCCATACATAACCTTTCTGCTGAACCGTATGTGATGTCCCGTAACACTAATTTATGTAGGTTGTTAACTCTTCCTCACAAGAATAGTCGAGCTCTCTCTGTCATGAAGCCATCATTGTGGTACATTGTCAGCTTTTCTCTGTGACATTTGCAGCGGGTTCATCACCCTGACTACAACAATGAGCTCACCCAGTTCCTACCTCGCACAATTGTACTGAAGAAACCTCCGGGAGCGCAGCTGGGCTTCAACATCCGCGGGGGCAAAGCCTCACAGCTGGGAATCTTTATATCCAAGGTGTGTGTGTATCCCTGGGGTTTAGTGTGTCATATTCATTCACTAATTGTGTGCTTTTCAAAAATTTCCACATTGTGATTTCTATATATATGTGTGTGTGTGTGTGTTGGCAGGTGGTCCCAGACTCTGATGCCCACAGAGCAGGGCTACAGGAGGGAGATCAGGTTCTTTCTGTGAACGAGGTTGATTTCCAAGACATAGAACACTCAAGAGTAAGTCAGAGCAGTGATTACAAGCTACAGTCCAAAAATGATTTTAATCAACATGTTATTATACAGTATACATCTATATAGTGGAGTGTTATTTATATTGAGAAATGAGTTTGCACATGTTAATTAATATATTTGGATTCACGTTACTTGTTGATGTTATCTTCACTGCGTATCTACAACAATGTGAAACAAATTACAAATGTGACACAAGCGGCAAGTGCGGCTTCAACATACATGTTATAATTTTCATCTCAACAATGTGGAGGATATTTATGATACTATTAACACAACTTTTCAACTGAGTATGTACGCCACTTATATTTATAAAACATAAAGGTTCTTGTCATATTTTCCACACTGGATTTAACGGTTAAAGGCGACTGTTTTGTTAGACTCAAATGTGAAACCCCACAAACAACCATTCTGTGTAAGAAACCAAAAGCAACATCTGCACTTTTTATTTTATTTGATATATTTTAGGGAATGTTATGCTTTTATTAGATAGTGACAGTAGAGATATGACAGTCAACAAGTAGAGAGAGAGAGAGAGAGAGAGTGATGGGGAGCGACATGCAGCAATTGTCCGCTGCTAGAATCAAATTGCGGATGTTGCGGTTATGTTAAGCACGCGTCTTAACCAGTAGGCTGTTCACAAACAGATGAGTCTTTGTCAGTGTGTCTGACCTGATCCAGTCTCCCTGTGAAAGGGCAAAGATCACATACAGATAATGCCTCTTTAAGGTGAGCCCCATGTAGTATTTGTGACATTTGTGTCCCATCAGTTAATGAGTGATAACTTTTTTAATGTATTAAGTTTATTTCTTCTTTCTCTTTAGGCTGTAGAGATTCTGAAAACTGCACGAGAAATCCTGATGAGGGTTCGCTTCTTTCCTTACAGTAAGTCTCTTTTTACAAAATCCTATCAAAAGCATTATGGCAGTCTCAAAGTCATGTAAATAACCTGTCAGCCTCCAGATTTGACATTTGCTATACAATTTGCTTTACAATGCAACTAGAAATGACTGTTTATGTAGTTGTATCCTTTGGTGTTTATCTATTAAACACAAGATATTTTGGCAGAGTACGTATAGGATGAATATTACTGAACACTGTTTTTGTATTATTAGGCAAAATACCTAAAAATGTATTCCTCATTTTAAGAATTATGTATACTTATTGTGAATATACAGTCTAGCCTGTAAGTATTTGTACAGTTACACAGTGAACTCTGAGCCATGTGAGAGTTCCTTTGTGCAGGAATTAATGTTGAAACGACACACAAGAAACATTTAGTAGAACCCCTAAACTTTGGGCACTATGTGTTAAAGGGCTATATGTCCCACACGGTTCTTTATATAAAGCTGAGACTTGGCACTTTAATGTAGTATCCATTATTTAGTCTCAAATGAAACGTCCTGAAGCACAGAACCTGAAGAACAAAAAAATTGTAGCTGTTGAAATACTGACTGTCTGGACTGTATAAAACTCTCTACATTTTGAATTTGGTTACAGAAATGATGCCCTTATTTATGTTATTGGACAGAAAAAAAAGATTGATTCCATTTATTTTGAGAGGATACATCCAGTAACTATGGAAGAAATAGTTCATTATGGTAACAACACATGCATAAGTTTCTTTAAAAAACACCTAATACATGTCACTGTTTTCCCTTTTCTGTCCCTTTTATATTATTCATTTTTTAATTTTTCTATACTCTACATATGTTTTCAAAAAGCCCAAATATTATTTCCTGACCATAAATGACAGATAAATCCACATATACTGTATAATAAAATGCTAATATATGTTTTTAATATATGTTTTTAAAAAAATCTCCTCCATTCCTCATGCAAGCAAACCTTTAACAGCATCAGAAAACATCAGTAACTCAGAAACAATAAAATAGGATAAGATAAAGCTTAATTCATCCTGGAGGAAATGTTTGTTCCTGTTTGGGAGTGATAGCAGATTCCAGTCAGTTTTGGACTGTGCCTTTTGAAACATCACGTTACATATTCCTTACCAAAGCGACAATAAAAAGTTGAAAGGTGAGGGAAAAGAAAAAGCTGCTGTAAAGAACAGATCTGTCTTTGTTGGAGCAAACTAAAAGAATGTAAAGCTTGTGAGCTCTCAACGTGTTGAGAATACCCACATACTGTAGCTATGAAAACTATCTGGCTTACCTTACTGCATGCCTCCAACACTGAAACTGGCTTTGGAGTCATACTGGTAGGAGACTCTAATAACATCTCTTTTTAGTATTGTAATGCTGTCATATCTGTGTGCTTTTAATCAGACTACCAAAGGCAGAAGGAGAGGACTGTACACTAGGCGGCAGCATTATCTGAGAGAACGAGGTGGACAGACGCATCACTGCACGTCATCAGCCTCCTCCCACAGACTCTGGCCTCCATTCTGTCTCAGCTTCAAGATGACTGATGTATGACTAACAGACTCATTCACAGTCCTTCATGTACGGACAATATATACTCAGTTATACACTCAGTTTCCTCTCTCACCCAGATTGCAGGACACGCTCTAATCTACTGTGATACACGATGATCGCCACTCCATCAGCGTGTTTCACAGGAAGTCCTTTTTATAGGTTCTTGGCATTCAGAATTTATAAGCAGAAGCTTTGCATACATATTACATGATAAATTATAGAGGTGACATATATTTTTTGTCATGTATAACATTTATAGACCCTGCATAATTTAACAAAGCATTTACTCACTTTTCCCTCATTAGATTTTTCTTGTACTTATACAGTAGAGTCCCATTCACTGGGGAAGTGGTCTCAGACTTTTGGACCCTACTGTATAATCAAGTTCAGAGTAGCACTTGTGTGAACTCTACACATTTGCCTTGATGACACTGATATAAAGTAGAGACATATTTCTATGTATATGTAGAAAATAGTGTATAAAATGTACATATGACTTAGATTTCAATACACACTGACACATACTGTAAGAGCAAATAAGAAAGTGCAAGACTTCTGTTAGAATTTCAACTAAATATCACTGTGAAAATAGTTTTTAAATATCTAATCGTGTAGAAAATACACAGTAATGTAAATACATTTCCATGACTGCTTTTAAGGGCCCAACATTACTTCTTGATACTGTCGTACATTTAAAGAAATGTTACAGCTTCATACATTTGTGAGGAATTCATTACATGCACGCACGGCTTCTGATGAACTATGGAGTATATACTGTAGTTATTTATGTACTGCAAATCTGAGGTGCCATACTGTCGACAAGTAAAACTTCCAACGTGGGATGTTGCAGGGTAACAGCACCATGCAGCATATATCTTAATATATATCATGACAATAAATAATGACGTGACTTTAATCTCCCTTTGGGATTGATAAAGTACTCTATCCGCTTATCAATCTACAGTATAGTGGGGTGATATCTGTGTGCATCAGAAAACAGGTTTTTATTCCTACATTTCTTTTGAGCCTTGCTGAACACCCATGTAAATACCTGCCTGTTGTCTTATTCTTTTGTACACTGCTTTTTTTTTTTTAATATATAAAAGAAAAAAAAAAAGGTTTTCCATCTGATGAACTTTTTTCTTCATGAACATGAGCTTATTATTAAATAAAGTATCTTGAAGGGTTTTTTAGCAAAGAAATAAACCTTAAATAAAACTGAACCATTGTGACCTTGTCTGCGTACTTGAAAAATCTTCAGCGAGAGCTGGAAATGGACCGGTTTGCTCAGGTTCAAGTAGCCAAACTCGTTCTCGCTTGTAGGTTGGTTTCTCTTGAGACTGATCGTCACCTTCAGAGGAATGCAGTCAGTACAAGTGATCAATGAAGCATGTTAACCTTGTGAGGTTTATTTTTTCAGCACCATGTAACATTTTTAACATCATATCAGAGCAAGAAAAACCTATGTCAGGCTACTGGGCTTCATTTCAGGGTCTTCTTTTTGCATCATAACGTCATCTGAGCTTATGGTAACTTCAAATAAATAAAATAAATGGAGATCCATTTCAATCCTTCAGGTAAAGTCATGATTCAGCTGACAAAACACAAACGCTGCTATGTACATTTTACATGTTATTACAACCATCTAGACAGACCAACACCTGATCCCTTCCTTGAGTGCCAACGCAAGTCTAGTGTCTGTATAACCTACATGAATCACAATGCGTACACTTTGATTGCACAACATCACAATAAATACAAGGAACCTTCAGACAGTTTTCCTGTATTACATACGGAAAATATGAACAGAGCATAGTTGGTCACTAAAAATGAAGATTCAATAAAACTGGCATGTTTAAAAACAAAAATCAGTGGCAAAAGTAGTGATAGTGAAGAACAGATTCAAGCAGCTGCACAAACCCAGAACCTTTCACCATCATAGGTTTCATGTTAATAGGCTGACATGAAACCTATGTTTCAACAGTGTTACTAAACTATATCAGTGTGTTTTAACAAGATTTCGATTATTTTAAGTGTGCCCGATGCAGGCTTCAATTATTTTGATCTGACATTCAAAAAACGTAAAAAAAAAAGGGTTCAGCTAAAACTGAGTTAACTTGTCAGAAATACATATAACTTCCCTTCACTCAGTTCTAACACCACTGACCATAACTGATGTAATTTCTGTTCACAGTCACTTGTAAAGGCAAAGACTCACCAGTGGACAACTACACTTAATTTCCTCTCATTTAAACTTTACAACTACAAAGTTCGGAAGAAGGACGCATTGTAAATATTAGTGCTGTAACAACGCCACATTCACACCCCAACACCTCTAAAGCTGTACATTAAAAAAAAAAAAAAACACTGGAGAGATGTTTAGCTTAGTTCAACATGGTCTGAGGTGAATGACAATGTGTTCTGTGCTCATTTCCATCTGGTAAGACAGTTGTAAACACTTCATGCTCTTGCTCATCCCAGAAGGCACACTGATTTGGAAAACTGGATAACCATTTGAGAGAGTTGGAGGTCTCAAGTATACAGTCCGCCCCCCTAATCTTTCCCTCTTGGCCAGCATCCATCCCATCACTTTGATGCGATTCAACTGCTGTCCTCGCTGTCCTGCACGTCCGTTTTGGAGCTCTCATCCACATTTTCTAGCGAGTCTGCTCTCTGTATCAACAGTTTGGCGGGATCCATCATGGGCAGGGTGCTCTGCTCCGGGAACAGCCAGGGCTTCTGGTTGGGAGAGTTCTGCTGTTTCCACTCTGGGTAGTTCTGTCCCGCCTTGTGTACACACTTCATAACCTAGAAGGAGTGGGCCCAAGAGAGGGTAAGATTATCAGAGAACGACTATCTTGACAATGATCAAGCCACACCTTCATTTTCAGTCAACAACAGATTATATGGCAAGCAGTTGAAGTGATTGTGAGCAACTATTTACAGCCCTGAACCTGTATTATAAAGTGAAATGTGAAAGATGGTAGTTTAAGACTGAGACTACTAAATTATCTACATTTTTTACAAAAGGTGTTTACATTCTACAAATTGCAAAATGGCAATCATGCGTTTGCCAATACGGGTCACACAAACCACTGAACTTCAAACTATTTTTTCCCCCTTTTACATAAAGTCAGAAACAATAAAGGATCTGTTGCCTCCTTAACATGACACAGTTTACTGAGAAGGTTTGCTGTTGTGGAGCCATTTTAACTGATGCCGAGATGCTCTGTCAACTTATTATCTTTTAATACAGTGGATATAAAAAGTCACACACACCCTTATGAAATTGCAGGTTTTTGAAATGTAAAAACAGAAGTAATTAAATGTCAGACTTGTTCCAGCCTTAATGTGATCTTTCAACAACAAAAATCCAATTAAAAAAAAGTTAATTATTAATTATTATTATGAACATTAAAAAAACAAAAACAAAAAAAAAACAACCTACAACACTCTGATTGCATAAGTCTGCACACCACTCCCAACTAATACTCTGTGGAAGCACCTTTCTCATTTATTACAGTAGCAATATAAGTTATTAACTTTGCGCAAGTGCCTTCAAATTGCGAGGGGATCTCCTGTGTACAGCTCTCTGTACTGACTGAGCCGTTCCAAGACTTTGATTTTCCCTCTCTGAAGCCGTGCCTCGGGCGATATGGATGTGTGCTTTGGGTCATTGTCATGTTGGAATGTGAAATTCCTCTTTAGCTTTCTGATAGAGTTCAGCAGGCTTTGTGCCAAACTATCTTGATATTTGGAGCGTCTATCTTGACAAGAGCCCCTGACCCAGCTGAAGAGAAGCAGCCCCAAAGCATGATGCTACCACCACCATGCTTCACAGTCGGTATGGTGTTCCTCGGATGATGAGCTGTATTGGCTTTGCACCAAACATATCTTCCAGAATTAAGGCCGAAAACCTTTGTCTCGTCAGACCATAACACATTTTCCCACATGGTTTGGGGTGACTGAATGCATCTTTTGGCATAATTCAGACGGGCTTGGATACTCCTTTTTTGTAAGGAAGGGTTTCCGTCTTGCCACCCTACCCCATAGCCCAGACGTGTGCAGAATACAGGAGACGATGGTCACATGCGAGGAGTGACCAGCACATGCCAGAAATTCCTGTAGTTCTTTCAACGTTGCTGTTGGCCTCTTGGTAGCCTCCCTGATAAGTTTTCTCCTCGTCCTCTCATCAACTTTGAAAGGGTCGTCCTGATCTTTGTAATGTCTCTGTGGCGCCACATTTTCTACACTTATTGACGCTGGTTTTGACAGGACTCCACGGTACATCCAATGCCTTCGATATTCTTTTATATCCCTCTCCTGATTGGTACTTTTCAACTATTAGATCTCGCAGTTTCTTTGGTAACTCTTTGTGGACCATGGCTCTCCCAGTAGGATGCAACCCCAAACATTCAAGCAAATCAGTTGACTTTAATCTGTTTGTTTTTTTTAAAAATCAGAATCAGTTTCATTGATGGCAGGTGTATGCTATTTACCTACAGGCATGATTTTGAATGTTATTGGTTAACTTTGAACACAGCTAGAGCCCCATTATGAAAGCGTATGCAGATTTATGCAATCAGGGTGTTGTAGTTTTTTAATTTAAAATGTTCCTAATAATTAACTATTTGGTTTTTTTGTTGGGTATGTAGACTTTTTATATCTACTGTACATTTTGAACATTGTAGGTCATATTACATATTTTTTAATCTACTCTAAACACTTCTCCAGTCACTCAGATTTAAGCATGCAACGAAACTTTGCAAGATCCCACAGGTATTAACAACTATACTAAAACCTGCTCTCCACTGCTAAAATGCACTTTGCATTCTTTGTTAGATTTGTGTTTTTTTTTAAATTACTATTCCTTCCTGGAGGACCACAGCCTGTCTGAAATAGTGCAATCTATTAACTTAGACTTGTATTTATGCTAATTATTTTTACCCTATAATGCTTTAGTTTATAGAAATCACTTACTGAGTAAAGGAGGTCAAGTTTTCTATCAAGGCCTGAGCCTGTAAGTGGTAGTTTCACACACTCATTGATACACTTTGGTCTAAATATTTTCAAAGTGTGGAGGATATGAAACCCGGGGAACGAGTTCTCCCAGGAGAGAGAGCAGCAGCTTGAGCTGAGATACTCCTTTGTCAGCAACATTACAAAGACAGGCCCTTAAATTGGGTTTCTATGGTTACCATTGTCCTTTAAGACACATGAAACTCTCACTCCTTTATGCACACACCTTCAGTATTACACACTTCTTAATCACATCGTGGACACACACGCCCACACACTGTCAGACACAGTTATTTTTCACCTTATCACTCTCAGCGCTGCTGTTAACTGAACTAAACTTTTACCGTAAAGAGTTTGTGACAATATTTGTGTTGTGTTACATACCCGGGGAGCAAGAACTTGAGATGCTTTGTTTACCACCCACTTTGGAAGAGAACCTGGAGCAAAGAGAGAAGGGTAAACGTTAACACAGCTCTAAAAAAAAAATGCTCAGCAAGAGTTCTCAATTTGGAAACAATAATGTAATTGTTGATTATGGTCTCACCTTTGGGGTCGGCCTGTGAAAGGTATATGAATGTACAGCTATTTGGTCCTGTGGGCTTAATGAAATAGCCAGTGAGGATGGAGATGGCTCTCACAAGGTCGCTGCGAGGAGGGTATTTCTGTAAGTGAGTCAAAACAGTTTGCAGAACTATGAGAAAAACTACAATTAAACAGTTTTAGGTAAAAACGCCTCTTTCAAGACACTGGACAAGTGCACATGTAAACAGCATGCTATACATATGGATAAAACATGTTTTTGGTAAATGGTGAAATAACTTTGGTGCACACAAAGACCATAGGTGTCAGTGAGGTGTCACATTTAAAGAGAGAGTGGTTGCTATGTGCCTCGGAGTGTGTGGTGGAGGTGGCGTACCGGGTGTTTGACGGAGAAGTTAATGATAATGTACTCATCATCCGTCACCTGCCACGAACGCAGTGTCACCACGTCTCTGTTCTTTATTGGCTTTGGACAAATCCCTGCAGAAAAGACAGACATAAAAAAAAACGGGGTTATATTGTGTTAAGACGTCCTTCGTTAGTTCAGTTTTTCACTGTCACAACCTTCATTTCAACAAGTGCACCCTTGTTATGACAATAAATACACAGGTGGAACGAGGGGCCGCATCAGCTTACAACGGAGTCGACAGAAGAAACAGATTCTAATAAATTAGAAATGGAAGAGCTGGCAACACTACAATGTAACATGGACGGATTAAAATAAACAAAAAATATGTAAATATGGATAGAAGAGCCTGCTGATGGAAAAATAATAGTGGCATTGTTTATGTGCCACTATAACTCGAAATAAATTTACAGGTCTTCTATAAATAACATAACGTTTGAACTTAAAAGTTTCAGTGTGTTTCTACAAATCAAATACAGATCAGCACTAAATATTAATCCTGCACTGTAAATACATAGTACGGTTTTTCCCCACTTAGGATAGTACACAAGCATATCTTCAAAATCCCAACTGATAGTCAAATTCCAAATATGCATGCACATTCCCTTTCCAGTGTTTGTATTTCTTGTGTGCAACAGGTGAAACTGAGTCAGGCCTGCACCGGAGACCAACAGGTTAAAGGTGGGTCACTTTAGAGAGACAAACAGATGAGTGTGATAAGATTTTACAGGATAAAGAGGAGTTCTCACATGAGTAGTAGCCCACATCAGCGTTAGCAGAGAGCCTGGCAATGTCAAAACTCTCCAGCATGGTGGGATCCCACTTCTTACGGTACTGGCTGTCATGAAGGACATCATACATGGTAGCAGCGGAGACATCCTTGATTGTAATTTTGCACTGGAAACACACACAGACACACACAGTCATATTAATTTAATGGTAAGCTTACAGTAGGCCCACTTATAACATCCCAATACAGTTAAAGAGACTGTAAAGTCAGTGTTAAAATGAACTTACCTTGATTTTGTGGACTTTAGGTGGAATATTATTTCCTTTATTTGCTGGAGGAACTTCGACCCACACTTGCATCCCATTATTGTCATACTTGTTCAGCCAATTCTCCATTGATAAACACTGCTTTTTAAAGTCAGAGAAGGCCGCCTCGTCAGGTAAATTAATCGAATGTTGAGACATTTTCTTAAAATGTGGATCAGTCGGGTAAAAAAAAATTTAAAAAAAAAAAACAACTTGTCTTCTTTCGTCCCTTAAAAAGAGTTTAACCTTCTCAAACCGGCCCGGGATGTGTGTTTGATGCGGTCGACGGTTCAACGGGTTTAAGTCCTCTGTAGCTGAGCGCCTCTGGCGACACGAATATATGCGAGCTGATCGCCAATCAAGTCCGGCAGGATTTTTTTGTGTGTTGAATTCCTGAGCCATTCCTTCAAACGCCTCTCCCGCCGACGTCACGACGCTTCCTGAATCCAGGTGTGCTGCACAGGTGCGTGGTTTGTCCCGCCCCCCTCCCCCGCAGAGAAGCACCGCAACTTTAACAATTACATAACTAGCTATATGTCTGGAGTGATACCAGAGCACAAAAAGAGCAGTCTTGTGGTGTTTTGTTGTCAGAGGTGTGAAAGGGTTACTTACACACACCCACCCCCCCCCCCCCCCCCCCCCCCACCCCCCCCCACACACACACACACACAGTAGGCTGAACACTGTGGGCTGATCGGGGGAGCGGGTGAGAATTGCTCACTGTTGATGAATCGACATTTTTTTTTATCACGACTGTAAGTTTGAAACAAAAAAGTATACATGGTGGGTAAAATATAATATGCAGGCCTGAATCTATCCTGGTAGATTTGGTCTGTAGTTGGTTTTCACAACAAATTCTTCTATTTGAATTTAAATTAACGTTGAAAAAGTAATAATCTCTTTAAAAACGTGGCTACAATGGAGATGAATCTTCACTTTAGTATATACATATATATATATATATATATATATATATATATACATATATAGTTGTTTTATTTTCTACAAGTGTCAACAAAAACCCAGCCTACACCATAAAAATTCAATAATATGAAGAAAATAGGCTACTCTGCTGAAAATGGGTAACTTTCCAACAAAAATATGTATTTTACACCGGACCAAGACATTTTTGCTTTTCCTTTCATGCGTAAAACACACACACACACACACACACATTATTATCCAAGTAGGCGTAAATAGGCCTATTTTAGGGATGTTGGCAGTAGGATTTATAAAAACCTCCATTCAGCTTGACACATGACAAGCTTTTAATATCTTTGGCCAATCTACATTAACAAAGTGAACACGTGCAGGCTCGTGTTCATACTGTTCTTGGGCACACCTTTCTGTTGTAACCTTTCATGTCTGTGATATATTGCCTAATAGTTTCAGTCTACTTTGGCAATGTGTGACACACGCACAGATACACACCTATTATATAGAACAGGTTCAACTTAAACCCAGGTGCTGTATGGAGTTGATTATATAATGTATTATATGTTTAGTGATGAGTACTTCATAAAGAAAGGCATCGTAGAGGTTACACTTTGGTGAAATATCTTTATTTTATTCCATGTGATAAGCCTACACTTGTGTTTCATTAACTCTCCTTTTTATACATCAGATAGTAATAGTATTCACACAAACGTTGCTAAACACGAGTAGACAGCATATTTCAAATGGACAGACACAATTCAGAATAGCACAAAGCTGAGTATTTAGTTGTAACAAGTAGTACAAGAGCTGCTCATGTTAAAATGTTTGATGTAATTAAATACTTAAATTTTTAAATCCATTTTAAAATGTTGACATCTCAAAACAAGCTACTATGCAAATGACCAGTGTCTTATGTTGTGCTATGGCTAGTTAGTTGGCTTGTATTACTGTACACTGTGTGTGTGTGTGTGTGTATTTGTGTGTGTCTGGAGACGGTGCAGCCTTTACCTGTGACTGTAAACCAAGCTACTGACTACACACACACACACTGCAAAAAGTCCTTTCTAGCAGTGCGACAGGAAAAAAAAACACTACCAGGCCTAAATGTTGCCTTTAGGTGGAATCCCAGCGGACACGCAAAACAATAAATAAAACAAACTTTCAACATGCGTGTCAGCGTCTGTACTTTTGGTAAAGCGTACAATGTTATTTGTATGTCCAAGTTACAAAATAAATAAACACATAAAACCAACAGTCCTACACAGGCAATAGCAATACAGCGAAGGATACTGCAACTAACTTCTCTGCAATTTCTTTTTTACAGCAAGGGTGTTAGTAAGCGCTAGCTGTATCTGAGGACAAACTCTTTATCTACCAGCTCTACAAAACAACTAGTGAAGCCATGAACCAGTCAGCAGGCTTCTTTTATATTTTACAATATTGTGGCTTGATTCAGTGCACAACGTTGGTGAACAAACAAGCAAGGCATCTGTGTTCTTATCCATATAAATCCTGCATGGTGAGCATGCTGCAAGTTCTTGCAATAGTGTAATCAACACAACACAAATTATCAATGAGATGGTGGGTACGTCATAGCGACCAAAGTGACAACTTTCCATCAACGTGGAAAAACGAAACACTGGCTTTTTTTTTTTTTCCTGTTTATACATTAGGGTCATCTAATAACTGAAAAACTTCTCCTCAGACATGTTAGTATGCGTGCAGCTAATTTGACAACGTTGGAAAGAGAGTTGCTATAATTTTTTGACATAGTTTCAGGTTAGTAGCCGTTCTAATAAACTTGGGATGTCCGCCCTTTGATGGAAATGATATCTATTTCCTTATTACTTGGTTATGCATCCCTTTTGCAGCACTGCTTGGCGTAGGGTCTAAAATGATGTAAATTTGGTTTACTAACACGCTGCTGTATTTGGCAGTTTATGCCTACAGATGTGTCAGGTATTAACAATATCTAATGAATGGGTCCATTGATACTCAGCAAAAAGGGTTAATTTGACTCTTATGTGGTAATGTGATGAAATTCACTGGTAAGATCCTGTCTATACTTCCTCAAATAAGACAAAGTGGAGAAATAATCAGTTGTCTGAGAGAAGAGATAGTTTAGAGAATAGTTTAGGCAAACTCTCCATTGAAAATCTAAAAAAGAAAATTAAAAAAAAAAAAAAAAAAAAAAACATATAATGGGCTGAGAATTCAACCTTGCAGAGTCATTTAAATAATCCAAAAGCAGTTTTACTTTACAACAATGACGAGTAACAGCACTAAGATTCTGAACTGTGCAATAACTCATGAGCGGTTAGCTATGTCAGTCTGCAATCCCATATAATGCCATGCAACTGGATGAAAATCTGAACATATCGTTGAACTTATTCCTTGTTTTAAATGTTTACTTTTGAACCTTTTTTTCCCCCCAGATAATCTGTTTCAATACAGTAATGCACATCCACACGGTTACTCTGAAAAGTCACTGAGTTGAAAAGGGGAAAAAAAAAACCAAAAAACCAAAAAAACAACAGGTCTTCCATCCCAATGGCAGTGTGCCATGGGTGGAGAGAGTGGCCACTGAGAGACAAGCTGTTGGTGGGGAGGAGACAGGCTGGGTGGGGGTGAGGTGTACTAGCATGAGCAGCTGCTCTCGGTGACAGTCATCTCTGGCTGTTTCTCCAGTTTGATGTCGATCACTGTGAGGTTTTGGTTAAGCAACATCATCGATGAATGTGCAATTTTCACTTCAGTATTTTCTGCAGTGCTATCTGACTACCATCTCATCAGTGCACATACTGTCTTTTCTGCACAGTAAACCAAGAGGCACATCATACAAGGCCACAGTAATAACAACATGACAACAGTATGGTAACAATTTCTTTTGGAAGCAACTTTAAAAAGGATACTGTCCTCTTTGCTTTTTTCTGGTGTGCTATCCATCCCAGGCAATGCAGCAGCAACACGACGGAACAGCTATAAAACAAAGTCAGAAGAATGAAATGTTTGTTCTTATAAGGATGTCACAAATAAAATGTAAAATAGGGGTGGGTGATTTGGATAAAAATCTATCTATCACAGTTTCATATTGAGAATAGTACAATTTCTGGAAATTCAATTGAGAAACTGTTAAAATAACCATCCAGGAATACCTGTTTTTGCAGTATCTGAAAAACTATTGTACTTATAATCACATTGATGCAAAAATCCTGTAAATCCAATATTGCCACAATGCAGTCCTGCTCAATGACTTGCTACATTATCCATAATGCCCAAATACAAGTGGATATTAAAGGGATAGTTACCTTGGCATAAACAGTATAAAATGAGACAGTAGACAATTTATATTGTCTCAAAGTATATATCATCATATCACCCACCCCTTTTGTCAAATGGGATATACTGTATATAGACAGAAAGTGGTCAACTAGTCACTCCTAAATAGTGCATTTTATTGAAGAACAGGCAGCACAAGAAGCAGGTAAGCAGTGATACAGAATGTGACTGTAATTACTGTTGAGATAACAGCATGAGTGAAGGTTGTCATGCTAACCTTCTCCACTGAGCAGATCCATTACACTCACAAAGACATTTAGAAAGCTCCAGAAATTTTAGTGAATCAGACATGAAGTACTTGAGCAAGAATAAACACGGTAGCAGTAAACCTGTGCAGAACAAGTGAATCGATAGAGACTAATACAAGCAAAGCTTGTGGGGGGAAAAAAAAACCACAACTGATATGTACTGAGAATGCTAGGATATGTCATGATGAGCCACAAGAGGGGAAACGGAGGTAAATAGGAGAGAAGTGTACACTTTGAGAGCAGAATGAGCTTTACTACCCTGAGAGAGCAGAATCTCTACCTGTTTGACATTGTAGCCAGTCTTTGCGCTGGTTTCAATGAACATGACATTCAGTTCCTTAGCTCTCTGCTCGCCCTCCTCCGTGGTGATCTGTCTGCTCAGGTAGAGGCAGAGGGGGGAGATGGACGAACAGACAGATATGGAAAGAAACATCGCAAAGAGGACGGGCCAAAAGGAGAGGGAAGAGATGGAGAGAGAGAGAGAAACAAAGAAAGAGCTCAACACAGAATCTTTTTGGGGTGAAAAAGAGAGAGAGGTTAGTTTAGTTATAACAGACAGAGAGGAAGACAAAGGGAGAGAAGCTGCTGTGCTGAGTAAAGATGAAGCAGCAGGAAAATGACTCCATAGGTCACTCATTCATTCAACAGCCACACTCTGATCCATATATAATGAATACATGGAGGAGTTGTACATATTCCAGATGTCACAGGTGGGCTTCCCTGACCTAAAGGACATTGTGACCTGTGCTCAGGATCATTTGTCAGTATACACCTGCTGTTGCTGGACACCAACCTGTTTGACGTTATAGCCAGCCTTGGCACTGGTCTCTATGTACATCACATTGAGCTCACGAGCTTTCCTCTCTGCCGCCTCAATAGAAACTTGCCTGCCATGGTCCCGGGAAAGGGGGGGTGGGGCAAGGGGAGGGGAGGGAAGTGTGGTGGTATGGGGGAAAACACACACACACAAACAAACAAACAAACAAAAAAAAAATCAAAATGACATGGAGAGAACATGAAAGGCAACAAAAAAGTAAAACTAAATAAAAAGGCAGAACATAAATGTGATCAAATCATAAATAAAAATATATAAATTAAAAGGTCTTAAATCAGTAATTCAGTAATTTAAAAAAAAAAAAGACAAAATATGCAAAATACCAAGGGATGATAAAAGTCAAAATTGGATGAGGTGCACTGAAGGGAAGAAAAGTGGGATTCCAGGCTTTGGCAGAGTTTATACAGATTATACCATCTATTTCTAATTATAGTAGTTTTTTAAAAAATTATAGCCTATTTATCAGTCTAGGTAAACAGAGTATTAATATGTCATTCACACATCTCATACAACCATGTACCTTTTATCTGCCAAGTCTGTTTTGTTTCCAACAAGCATGATAATCACATCACTTCCTCTCTCTGTTCTAACATCATCAATCCACTTTGAAGTTTGTTGGAATGAATTAAGATCTGCGGATGAAAAGAAAAAAAAAAAAAGCAAAATTAATATACACATTAGCCACATGTAGCCCCAAAAAGACATAAAGCATTCAGTATTTTAGCTATTGTTAAAAGTGTGCACAAGCAGGTATTACTCTTGGTTAAAAGGTAGAACATCTTGTGTCAGAACAGCTCCTTTAGTACTCATGTGTTAATAAGCAAAAGTATTAAGAAAAGAATAAAGAAGGAAAGAATAGTTCTAGAAATTTGGGAGATTTTAAGCAGCAATGTATAAAGTGCAACTACGCCAAGATAGCTTCGTTCCAATTGCTCTAGACCCCTACAGAACGGTTAGAGTACAGCCCTGACTCACTGGTGATGTCATAAACAACCACAGCAATGGTAGAGTCACGGATGTAGCTGGGAATAAGGCTACGAAAACGCTCCTGTCCAGCAGTGTCCCAAAGCTGGAGCCGGACCTGAGGGTTGGAACGGGAGAAGAAGAAGACAAGAAGGTGGAGATAAAGAGGGGGAAAGGCAGAACAAAAAAGGTGGCGAATAGGAAAGACATAAAGGAACTGCAAGCCAAGCAGCAGAGATGAAAATTGCTTTTTATGGAGGAATGGGGAGAATTGTTCAAGTGCAACAGGGTCAGAGATGACCAGCTTTATGCAAATAAAGACATGTAAATGGAAGCCCAGCCCAATCATTATTTAGACAGATCCTGTTTCAGACGATCTGTGAGGTGACATCTGAGGACATTTTCTGTTATTCCTTCCATCAGCCTCATATATAACAGCATTTAGGAAGCACAGACCCCCCTGGACATTGCTGGAGAAATGCTTTAGTGCCACTACGGCTGATGCAAACAGCAGGGAATACACCCTCATCATGCTGTCCAGTGGGGTAGCCAGGCTAGTAAATGCTCTTTTATGCCCTTGCACATATGCCCTTGCACATACTAAGCGAAGGACAAGGAGGTGAGGCAAGGCCATGATACCTACTGGCTATGTCATAAACCACAACAGCAGCGGCTGAGTCGCGGATGTAACTGGGGATGAGGCTGCGGAAACGTTCCTGTCCGGCTGTATCCCAGAGCTGCAGCCGAATCTGTGGCCAGCCGTGAAACGAATGTAGGAACAGAGGGGCATTTCATGAACCCAGCCAGAGGATGGAAGGAAAGCAAAAACTTGAAATAATGATGGGAACTAAAAACATGTTCACATGTGTGACAAAATTAAATGGTAAAATCTAGGCTAATGTAAAAACACAATGTAAAATGGTGAAAGGGAAATAAATGGTGGCTACTACATAAAAAGCTGAAGCATGATTTAGGCAATTCTAACAGTTGTAATTCTAAACCAATGGGAATGATGAAAATAACAATGAACAAGGCTTACCGTGCGATCTTCTAGGTACATAGTTTTTGACAAAAAGTCAATGCCAATTGTTGCCTGTAAAACAATCACTGCATCAAAACACAGCTATCAGAACAATAATTGACAATGTACTGACTTCTATGGCCAAGATAAACTATAAAAGAACGGCATATAAGCACAACTTATATAATTTTCTACAGACCTTTTTCACAATAGACATTTTTGACATATTGGGTTATCATAGTAAGAACAGCGCAGGATCAATTGATAACATTAATGATGGTTCTCTTATAACTGGGTGTTCCAGTATGCCATGCTGGTAATAAGTTAGCATGCACATTAGAGGTGTTCATACATGTATGAACAAATCTTTTAACACTGAATCTCAAAACTGATCTGACTATACTGAATCGCCATCGTCACTGACTGAATCAGTAGCTTTCATCAGTGGCGCTCATCACTGGCAACTGAGAGCGCCATTGTTGGCACAGTCGTGGTTCACTGTACATGACTTCCTTGTTAAAAGCTTATCAAAAGACAGCGAAACCCACTGTACTGAAGTGCATTTGAACAGTGATGCGCTCGCTTATCTTACGAAAAAAAAGTGAATAAACGACATAGTCAGTGACTCATATCTTTGAACTGAATGAAAGGATACAAATCAGTAAAGTGATTCATTACTTACACCTGTAATGCACACTACCAAAGGCACTGGAACTGGAGCACATTATGTTATTAATTACATCTATGGTTGACAAGTCAAAATGTTTGCTGTGAAAAAGGTGTTTTGGCACATTCAGTATAATGGTAACAATACACTTTTAATATTTACTTTGCATGCTAATTCCGTGTCATGTTGGAGTATTTGATTTTACCTGATAAGTGTTGTCGAAACTGTCATACATAAACCTGGTGATGAGCGAGGTCTTCCCAACTGTACAAACACAGTGACAGACATTTTTAGACTTGAGTCCTGGTACTCAAAGACCATATCCAAAACTCCACTGTTGATATTGAATACCCAGTTGCATAAAGTCTAATTTGGCTTTCTAATAAGACCAAAAAAAGAAAAAAGGACTCAGTGACATCACATGGTGAGTAAATGTCTATCATCACTGATGCAATGAGGACTGCTGAACCCACACGCTGAGCTGGCACTATGGGTGGAGCCATAAAATTTGGAAAATGGAAATGGCTGGACTTCTCAATTTGTTTCATGATCAGAGACTGTCACTATCAAAGAAGACAAGCACCCCTACAATACAATCACGCCAAAAACAATGTCTGTATCCGTCCCTGTAAACTAGCGCTGGCTGGTCGGGGAAAAGGCCGACTGCTGTAGACACACTGGCCGACGTGGCTGTGCAAGATGCTGCCGTAAGAAGCCAACAGCTAGCTTTAAGAGTTAAGTAGCGCTATAAAAGCAAATAAGAAATATTTATATGGAGTCTTATTTTTGGAGCCAGTTATCTGTAACATACTCATGATCACCACATTAGGGTTTCAATTAGGCAGTGAACGTTAATATACCGTACCGTTAACATATATTACCATTAATGCTAGTGTATTTCAGCCTAGCTCAGCTAGCTGCTAGCTAAAAGTAGTTAGCCAGATACCGTTAGCTAGTTTCGTTGATGAGATGATGCTGAGCAAGGACCAATATGCATTGCTTTAATTTGACAACAAACACATTTGTAGATAAATCACAAACAGTGCCGGCATGTTACGTTAACTTTAATCAATCTTTGAATTTACGAGTAAGACGAAGAGCGAGATGTTTGCTAGTTTAGCAGTCTGCCGTTAGCAAGCTGTGCAATGACATCATCACGAGTGAGGAAAATGGTCAGATTCATCATCTTTCTCTCATCTTTCACTCTTTTAGACATATTCTTAACACTGAAATGTTGAATTCTTGCTACGTATCATCACCGGTCGTTGATGTCCGGTGGGTAGCTTTACCCCGCTAGCCAGCAGCAGGCTAGCCGTAAAAGCTAGTTAGCTCGTCTTAGCCACTTTTAACATATTCCTCACATCCGACTAAATTAACACTTGGTTTAGGTACACTGTTCCCTGCTTACCACTCTGTTCGCCCAGGAAGACGAGCTTGAACTTTCGTAGAGGGTTGCCAAACTCTCCGCCGCCGGTTGTGGTTGACATTTTGTCAAAAAATACACAGCTAACAAGCTAGCTTGGCTAATGATGCGATGTCTGGACCGGAGAGGAGCGAGTAGTGTATATCTTTATCCTGCGCTAGCCAGCGCTTTTGTTTTTAAACGTGTAAAGTGAAATAGCGCAACCATGAGGCATTCTCTGAGAAACGGCAATGATTGCAAAAAGTACCGGTTACACCTTTCTATAAGCCCACATTTTCATTAAGACTTATTTCCATTTAAGTTATGGGTGGAACAAATTAATTTTTCATTTGATTGTGACTAGACAGAGGTCATGGACATTTAGCCTACACATAGGCTTACTGAAACATTTACTCAACTTTAGCTGCCGACATTTTACTAAAGCTAGGTAATATAATTATAATAAATAAATAAAATGAAAATAAATTAATAGTGTTTATAAAACAGTTCAATAATGGCAAAAAGAAAAGGAAGAAGCAAAAAGAAAAGGAAGGCTGTCTAACAGATGGTTTTCTATGTGAGTCACAGTTTTGGGACAAGTGGGTCATGTAAGAGCTTTGATAACAAAACTGCTCACTTTTTGTGAAATTATTAAACATATATATTTCAATTTGGCATTTTTGTAACAAAACAAACAACAAATAATTGGGGAAAATGTGTTTATTCCCTTCTCTCATCTATAAAGACTGACACAATTAGGAGTATTTTGGGGATGTTCATCCCACAGCTGTACAGTCATTCATAATTTCTCACGGCTCTAATGACACAGCAATAAAGATTACGGATAAATGAGGCTCTGCAGCTTTAGTATTCACAACACATGGGATGAAAATTGCACTCTATTCTATAGGACATTTCCTTCATCAGAGAAAAATATACAATACATGTTTATTTCTATTTCATACTATGATGGCATTCAGAGAAAAGTCACACACAGTTTAGACTCTTTTTGTAATGATAGAGCTCTCACAGTAATGCCTAATAGAAATGTATGTGTACAAGAACTAACTCAATGACACTTTGTGCTGTTCTTCATTGGTGTTGAGTTTCTTTGTTCTGTGTTCTCTGTCAGAGCAGCCCTCGCTGGTCGTCTCATCCTTCCATGGACTCAATTGTGATGTCTGTTCTGTGATCATGAAATGGACAAATAACTGCTTCCGTGAGACCATCATCGCACCAAGGTAACTCAGATTAGTGCATTTAATCTGATTTTATGTGTATGAAATAGTTTGCCAGGGAAAAGGGTAAAACGGCTGACATGCAACTGTTTTTGTGAACACGGTGTAGTCTGCCCCTTTTGCAACAAAACATGGAAATAGCAATATATCTAGTGCATACAGTTGTAATTGTACAGCTTTTTAAATGGGAAACTACTGCAGGATATCTGAAAATATGAATTGGGGATGGAGCTAGTGAAAGATTGGACAACAGTGCAGTCATTCAATGGATTTTATATATTACTTTCAGAATACCTTATGTAATTTATTATGCAAATGTTTGTCTTACAAATGAAATAATCTTATGATTGTATTATGTTGTAATGAACTACATCTAACATCATAGTTTTCAAATTAGGTATGTATTTCATAGAAATGACGTGCATTGTGGCCCTTGAAGAAGTGAACAGCAGAGAATGTACTGAATCAGCGGTGACCTCACCTGAACTAAAGAGGCCTTTATTCCAATTTGCTGTGGTTCATAAAATACACAAGCACACAAGAGAAAAGTATCAGCAACATGTCACAAGCATCACAGTCACAGGTGGATACATGTGTGTTCAGAGAGACTTCTTAATACTTACACTTCTGCTCCGTACGCAGCAATGAAATGCATTGAACGGATAACAAGAGAGAGCAGATTAATCAGATCAGTTCAAAATCAAATCAGAAGATTTAATGCTGTTTTTTTTTTTGTTTTCGGAGAAATTTCTCAAGAAGAAGTGAATTGGCAAAACACTGTACTCACCTGCAGGTTTTGGGGACATCAGAGTCACAGGAAGCTCCACGGTCACATCACTGAAAATATTTTAAAAAATCATTAGAATAATATAATGCATATTTCTGACATAAAAACTGGAAAATGGAAGGAAATCAATATTTACCTTGCTGTTAGGCCACCCAGCAGGCTTTGGTGAGAGAGAAACAATAAAATAAAATTTAGTCTGCACAATTGGACACAAAATGTTAAAAAAATGTTGTGCATGAATATTTACTCTTCAGTTAAGCCTTACCCTCCGCTGGACACTATTAGATTGACCTTGACTTTGTAGGCGACAATGATTCCCTGCATCTCCTTTTCTCCTTGACTCCTGTGAGACGACAGGAATAGTTTACCGTTCAGAGCTTGAGGATTTGATCTAAGACACGGTAAGTGGATGACACAATGTAGAGTTGTATCGCCACCACTCAATAAGAGGATGAGAACCTGTCTTGGTCTCACTGTAAGCCCTGTGATGAAAGACCTAGAATGGCTTACAGGGTGGTGGATGCTAGGTGAGTGTCCTCATCTTTTAGCCGTCCGTCCACAGCAAGACCTCGCTTCTCTTTGTTGTTGGACAGCAGGGGGATTATTTGGAGGGACTTCTCAAATGTAGAGTTGGCGTTTATTGTCTCCCTGTGTATAGCAGTGAAATGCAGAATGGGAAATAATAAACAATAGTACATTATAATAATACATTCTAAACAAAGATGTGAGAACATTTTTACAGAAAAGGATTTCCAGTGAAAGCCTTACCCAAACTCTTCAGAGCAGACAACCTTGACATAAGTGTCAGATGAGTACAGCACTACACTTGTTAGCTGCTCGACTAAATGGAAAAAAAAAACAAAGTTTTGTTACAACTATCAGTTAAAATGTATGACATATATGCATACACACATACACGTATTCTTCTTCATTTCTCCATTCTCTTGCCCGCTACACACAAACACAAGAATTTAACGTCACTCAAGCTTAAATCCTTTCCTAGCTGCTCACCTGAGACTTTGATTTTCTTCACAACCTTGGTGGTTTCATTGTTGACTTTTACTTTGACAGTGATTGGATCCCCATGATAATAAATCTAAAAAGAATAATAATTAACTTAGATTCATATATAATATTATTATATATTTCTATTCTAATATAATTCATATAATGCAAAGTTTGTAGCTTCCAATGCACCTCTTTTTCAAGGGAGGCTTCCAAGTGAACAGGTTTGTCAGTCATCAGAAACTGCTTGGTGACATCAGCCTTGGATCCGGCTTTGTTGTTCGCTGGTGCGAACTGAATTTTTCGAATCATTAGGCGACAAGTGTCCCTAAGATCAGGAAAAAAGAGATTAAAGAGCGTCAGGAACAATATTTTAATTTAATTTAATTTAATTGGAATACAAGATTAATTTGGCAGTATTGTTAGACTGTGGGCATACATACTTCTTTTCAATAACTTCGTCCACATTGTTTTGTGCATTGGCAATGTATGCTTTGACCTCAAAGTCCACCCCACAAGCCTACAATTGAACAAGATCCAAATGAATAATTTGTCAAACATTTAAAAGTAAAAGAGAAGAAATAATGAAAAAGGACAGTAGCAGTACCTTGCCCGCATCACTTGGCCCAGGCTGTAAGCCGACTGAACATGGGAGATCTGTTGGCATCTGAAACAAGTAAAGTAAAGATGATGATCTGTGGGTGATTCATATCACACTGGGCTGTGGGACAGGAGTGATTTGATATGTTATAGCAAGTGTGAGATGCTTCCTCACCTGGAAAGAAAAGGGATACCCTTGCTCTCCAACTTTCTTCAGGAGGGATTCTTGCATCGGTGATTTTGTTGAGTTTCCATCTGTAGGTGGATACACCTGAACGCGCTGTATCCAAATGTCTCTCCTGAAGGAGAGCCCAATCACATCCAAGTCTTCGCTTCCATAGCGGAAGACACAAGCAAGGTAGACATATACTGCAATAGAAAAGGATATAATCTTTAGTATGAGTCTGTGTCGGGTAAACTCAGGCTCTGTAAAATTTGACAGTAAATGAGATAAAAATACCGTTTCTGCCATTAAGACCAGAAGGGTCCACTTTAACCACCCCATCTGCAAACGAGAAGAGGGCCAACAGCATTAGACTTTACAGAGACACGCATTTATGTAAATATATGTGAGGATGCACAAACAGAAACTTTGCCACACACCAACTACTTCCACTGAATCCACATGATCCACAAAGTCTCTCTTTCCCAAGTACAAGGCAATCTGAGGGAAGCAGAGAAAAGCAGACCAAGGTTACAAGACTTTTGGAGTTATTTTGGGGAGTTGGAAGAGCTACATATAAATTTCACTCCTCCCTATCCTCAAAGGGTGCCCTGTAATGACTATATTACAGGGGCCACTTACATGTCCATTGCCGCTGGTCTTCTTAAAAACCCTGGGAAGAGAGGGGACAGGAAAAGATAGTGAAACAGACTGTTATTTCAGCGCTTTTAGGTGAACTAAATGCATTAGAAACGCAAGATTTTCAGGTCGTAATGCTTTCTGACTTATTTATCTACACTGAGTCACAATAATTCTTCTTTTTTGCTCTTCTGAAGTGGTCTTAGGCCATGTTTTTGTACTACTTAACACAGTTGTCATTTCCAATTATAGGATAACCCCCCACCCCTCTCTCTATCCCACTCCTGTGAGCATGGATTAGTGCTTAGGATGGAAAGGCACCTGCTGACACCACTGTCTAATCTGGACCTAAGACACAACAGTGATTTAGTAAGTGAATGCACAATACTTAGTAATATAATCTGAAATGAAAAATGTCCTGTTATGCTCAGTATTTAATCAAGTAAGATAGATGCATAGCAGTGATGTATTATTACAAAACCCACCAAATCGTCTAATATTGCTGCAGAGAGCAGACCTGTAATACTGAATGCTGAATGCAGTTTTGGAAAATGTGTTAAATTATTTATCAATATCCCCAAATATCCAGCGTTTCCCTTAACATTCCTAGGATTACATAATCTTGTAAGCACAATCCCTTTGCTCTTTGTGTATAGCCTCAAACAAACACGTACTTGGTGGTGTTTTATTGCTTTCTGGCGTGTGCCAAGTAATCCTGTTAAAACTTTTCCATTGTCTTGTAAACCTCTCTTCCAAGATCAAATCCACACAATCCATCTTAATCAGGATTTATCCATATCCTGGAAGATTCAAATGTAAGAGGAGTCGCAAAGACTCTACATGCCTCTACCAAGATGTCAAATTGTTACTTGTAAGCTACTCTGCTTCTCTTTTGTGAAGGAATGATCACTTTTAATTCCTGCATTTGGTCCTGAGCAACTCTTGTTCCCATCAGATGTCAAGTATCAAACAACCGTTTATTAAAAAACAACATTTTTGTACATTTTTCTTCAAATGTACATAATGTTACAAGTTAATTTGAGGATTGTTAACATTTCTCCACAAATATACTTTTCATTTTGAGATCATAAATCATCACTATTACAGTTGTGTGTTTATTTAACTTCTTTTTGTGACATTTGAATGCCTTAAACAATTAAATTAAATGGCTTTTAATCTCTAATCTAAAGCAGTAACTATGTTGCAATTATGAATCTAGTGAATGAGCCAAAACCCTTTATACTCACTTTGACATGTTGACGGCAAAGTTATAGATCCAGTCTGCAAATGAAAAAGATTAAAAGAGTTATCAAACATGTTATATGTGTTACATGTGATAATACTAATCATGACTGTTTCGACGTAGGATGATCATCATGTTTTTGCTAACTTCCCATGTGAAGAGCAGCTTTCTGTCAGTGTAATTAATATGCATAAAATGTGAAGTAACACCAGTGAAAAATCTTCAGTAAATGCTGATTCTCTTCTGTGCAATAACTGTACTGCTGTGCTGTTGAATTATCATTTCCTCAACTATTTCTAATGTGCTGTGGGTCACTTACCGTGCTCTCAGTTCTGTCAGCGAGTCCTCTCTGTTGTCTTCTGTAATCCGTCAGTGTTGACAGCGTGTAGTGTGTGCCAATCACTGCCTCCCGTTTGCCTTTATACTATGACCTCCCAACCTTGGAGCCCTCCCTTCAGCTTACATAGCCTCTCAAAGGAGGCTGTTTTAGAGAAAATCTGATTAATTCATTAGAACACTACTGTTTTGGTCCACAGCACATGTAAAAATAATTTTGAGTGTGTGACTTTGAAAGAATAAGCTCGAGGACGTATACAGGCAAGTTGAGTGTTTGGAGTCTACTAATGCATGTGACCTGTGTTTAGACTTGAACATCACAGACAGTTTAATTTTCTATATTGCTGAAAGTAAATGTTCAAAAATCAGATTTTTCTATGACAGCATCATTTTTAAATAGCAGTGGGGCAAACTTTCCACTTTCCCTTAATGTCTATTTAAGAACCATGATCGTAAAACTTGATTAAAATATTGGTTTTAGTGGCTTGATGATAAATACTGAGATGGTGATTTCCCCAAGCTGTGAGATAGATTTAAAAGGCTATTAGAGCCTCACTAAGGTTAAAAGATTAAGGTCCTGTGAAAGGACTATGCGTGAATGTTCAAGGAGTTCTTTTCTTATGGCTTAGACAGGAGTAGAGTGGTATTAGATGGATTTTGGTTGTTATGGTAGCCAGGACGACAGATGGCTCCTCTACCAAGCCTTGTACAAGCTGTGCACATGGCATGTTTACAGAAATCTAAGTAACCTGCTGACTTCCTGCTGTGCAAGCAACAAGGCTTTGCAACTAGTATCACATACAAAATCATCATGCCAATTAATACCACAGTTTATGATTATGAACAAGATTACTTTAGCAGGTTAACAGCATTAGATATGTTGAAATGTTTGATACGAATCAATTTAATGTCTCCCCGATCGTAAATTCTGAAATATCTACTTGAGTTGATGTGGATCATCTGGATCCGGCCTCTGTATTGGCAAACAAGATGTAGAGGCAAATCCGTCTGGTGGAGGATCTTCTCACTTCCTCAGCCAGGAGTAATTGATTAATTAATGAGGGAGGTGGATGATGGGTTTTATGGAAGATTGTGACACCTTGGCAGTGAAGGATGAATTAGTGTTGGCCTCCATTCAACTGTCATATGGGGACATGGTTTGAGATCTCTTTAACACTGGACAGACAGGTGCGTGTTAAACAGTCTTCAGACTGCAAGACGATACACTGTACCAGAGGTTATTCCAAGAATTCAAAGCAAATGATTACTTTCGGAAGAGTGGTAATAGGTGGGAGCAGCGGCTCCTTTTATGTGGAACATGAGGCTTTAATGTAACATCAAAATCACAGCCGCAGTTTGACAAGAAAGGTCGTACGAACCGTTGCCAAGGCTGAAAACTGCTCAGGCTTTTCCAATAAAAACACACAACCACTTCTGAACAGTGTGTGAACAGTGTTGTTTCTTTTGAAGTCTTTTAATAGAACAACTCTACAACTATTCAAGCAGCTCTGTCATCAGATAGTGAAAACTAAACCTTGTCCTAAACTGTAAGGCGCTCACGCTACCTGCGCAACGCGGAAGCAACTCGTTTTTGTGAAACAAAGTAATTTGAATTCTTTCTGCAACCGACAAATCCTCCAGAAAGCCACAAGTATCTTGGCTTCCTCTGGGCATGTTCTAGCAAGTGAAATTTTTGCCATCAGGGCGTCGTTATGTTTTTCCTGCTTGTAAAACTAACCGCTATTCTAAATCGTTCATTCCCTCTGCAGTTCCACTACTAAATGCTCCGTAGGTCTTACCATTGTCATTGTTGGTGAATGCTTTATCTTGATCTTTTTATCGTGTTTATCGAGCTTATTTAACGATCTTATTTATGGGCTTTTTTTTCCATATACGGCTCCCTGGTGTTTTTTATTCCTTTTGTGTGCTGTTTATTGTATTGTTTATTTGTTTGTTTGTATGTTATTGTGTTGTACAACAAGCTGCTCCAAACAAATTGCCCCTAGTGGGATTAATAAAGTTGTTTGTATTGTATTGTAACAAGTTTACATTAATAGATTAACCACTGGTGTCTATTATAGGCATCTACAGTCATTCTGATACAGCCTGTGCGCTTCACTGACCAAACAAAACAACATCTGGTTTGCGGTAGACAATGAGAAACAGCATTGCCTGAAAACTTTACACCTCATGGCCATTTAATTACAAGACTAAATGGTTTGTTTTATTGAATGAATCCGCTGACACACTTTGTCAATGCTGAAGAAATACTGTGTTTTTGTTTACATCATTTACACAGAGACGTATTTTCGTACGGCACTTTAATACCAGCCAGGATTAAAACACTAAAAAAAAAACCTAAGGTAATCTTATTTTCTGGTCTCGTCGTGATGAACTGTCTCTCTTGAATTTTCTTTTTCCAGTTTTAGCTGCACAAGGTTACATACAGTCACATAAGCCCCTTACAGTTAAGCTGGTGCCATTTTAGACAAGCACCTTATATAGACAGTCGATTTTTTTCCTCTAAGGGGACCACTGAGTTGTCCCAGTGTAATACACTGGGCGACTGTGTTACACAATTCTACGACTTTTGTGTACGGCATATGTGTTAAACTATATTTAATATTTGTAGTATTTCTGAGATTTTAATTTCTGCTGTTTTAGAGAGTCTTAGATTTATAGACCTTTTTGAGGATATACTACTACTTTTAATAGTTATCAGCTCCTTACTCAACTAATTATTGTCCTTTTATTCATCAAGGTATACTGATTTTTTGGCTCTCATATTATCCTGACTTGCTTTTCTGGCCTTGATTATATAAAATTGAGAAACTTAAGTGTTTCCACATCTTTCCATATCAGCAAAACTACAGCTCTTGAAGTAGCTCTGTCATCAACATGGGAGGTCTTACTGAAATTAATCAAAAAATGCTAATTGAGTTCAGCCGGCATGGAAAATGAAAATGAGCCGTTGGTTTTTTTAGAAACGGAGTACATCTTGCCTTCACAGTGTCTGTCCCAGTATCCTGTCCAATCCACTGCTTGCATAAGCAAAGCAGTTGGTAGAACTGGAGGGAGTAACAGACGAGCGAGAGGAGTCAGATCTGTGTCAAACAACCATTGCTGTTTCTGAGAATAACAAATGTGCTGCAAGGAAAACTATCTTTAAATGAGGGTTGTTTTTTTTCTCGGTACTAATGGTGGTAAAGTTTTGTGGTTTTTGTAAACCTTATTGTAACCCAACTAAAGATAGGCCTTCACTACAGACTGTGTTCAGATGTATGACCGACAAAATAGTTTTTTAAATTGGTCTTGGTCAAATTTGACTGAAATCCCCTGCCACCCAAGTGGGTCACTGCAGCTTTCGATACTATGAAAAAAACTTTCTGATTCCTTTTAACCTAATTAAGTTGTGAATAAACTACTTAGTTAAATTTGGGTTAAGAGGTTACTCCTCCAATCTCCTCCTTCTCCTCCTCAATTTATATTTCTATATTCTATAGATCCATACAAGTGCTATCAAGTTGTCTGCTAAAGTTATACGTTATCTGGAATCATACAGTATTTTTTTCTTTATATACCTTTTAGTTATGTGCTGTAGAAAACTCTCATAGCAACAATGAAACAAACCGATGAGTTAGGGTAAGCAGATACGTCATCAGACGGGGATGGACTAGTGTCTATTTGTTTTATGGGGGCTGCGGTCGGTGGTCGGCCCATTTCTGCTGAGTAGTGAGAGGCAGAACAGCAAATATGGGACCAAACAGCTTCCCACAGAGCTCTACTCCAGCTAATGGAGAAGGAGGGACGTAGGAGGGCTGAATGATGGCCGATGTTCTAGCAGGGCAAAAATAAGAAAGTGAAGGTTGATTATAACCATATGGAGGCTGCTTTTTGGACGGAAAGGAAGGGAGTGAGCAAGGGAGGAAGGGACATTTAGGGAGAGTAATAAAAAGAAAAAAGGTTAAAAGAAAGGAGACAGAAAGGGTGAGAGAAAGCAAAGCATCTACAGATAAAGATGATAAAAAACAAGAGAGTGAAACTGAGGATTAGTCTGGCAGCTCAAGTGTGAGTGGAAAGCTGAGTTTTCTGTTTTGAATTTCAGGAAAGAGGAAAGGCAGGAGCTGAGGGAGGAAGAAGAAAATAGACGGGAGCAGAGAGAGAGAGAGAGAGCGAGAGAGAGAGAAAGGAAGCAGTCTGCTGTTTCACACACTGGTGGTGAAGTTGAGCCCCTCACAAGAATTCTCCTGGCTATGTCCGCCATCTGGAATGTCGAGTCACTTCCTCTGTCTGCCCTGCGCTCTAACGGGGTTGTCCTCTGCCTGTCTGCACCCTCCCTCTGCTCTGACAGCACTGTGAGGAACTGCTGGAGACCACACCAGTGCGGACAGGACGCTCCTGACAAGACACACACGCCAGCACACAAACAGCCAGCATGAAAGTGAGACCCCCGGAGCAGCCCACATCCAACCAGACACACTCTAAATGGAATTTGGGCCTGGAAGAACCAAAGACAAGTGCAGTCATCAGCTGAACGTTTTTGGAGGGTGTTCCTATTCCCTTATATGGCAACAGAGCTGGGAAATCATTTGAATTAGTCTGGTTTCTGTTGCATGCCTGTCTGGTTTTAGTGCTGACTGAGTTCCATCTGGTATGTTTCTGTCTCTGCCGTGTGCGTGTGTGAGTGTGTGGGCGCTGTGTGTGCGGCCTGATTTGTTTGTTTTGCCATTCTTGGTTCTTCTTTTCCTGTTGTTTGCATGTGGGGCTTTTGTTTTGGGACAAGAGGAGGGCTTGTGTTTGTGGTTAAGCTAGAGGCACCGTCATTGCCTCAGGGCTGGCTGCTTCATTCAGACTCTGCAGCACCTCTCGCTATTTTTCCTCTCCCTCCCTCCCTCCCTCGCACTGCTGTGATGGTCTGTGTTTGTTGGAGCAACACACCCACCTGGGTTCAGAAACTTGCAACCAAAAACTGAAACCGGGTCTCTCTACGCAAGGATATTATCAGAAAGGTGGACTGGAGCTTCTGCTGAGGAGGAGGCCGTTGTTCATGCGGACAAACCGCACAATCGATTGGATGTTTCTTTTTCCTTCTCCAGTGCGACAGGATGTGTGACCCAGAGGGAACAAACGGGGACCCAGGAAGTGCTAGCTGATTAAAAACAAGGTATTGGGTCGTCTCTTTACACAGACTTTGCTCATGAAGAAAAGGATCATGGGAAAGTTCAAAGCAGGAAAGTAGACCGCTCAACGCACACTGGCTCTGACAACTTGAATGACAGATGCGATGTCGTCCGAGCAGGACTGACACAGAAGACTGACGCGTGTGTGTGTGTGTGTGTATGTGTGTGTGTTATGTCAAAGTCCTCGCCTCATGTGGATTATCTTTATTGTTAACGCATCTCTCAAGATCGATTGCCATGGCTACGGCAGCATGGTATCATCGTGACATCAGCCGTGTGCACGCAGAGGACTTGCTGGCACGGGCAGGGAGGGATGGCAGCTACCTAGTGAGAGACAGTGAATCTGTGCCAGGAGCCTATGCCTTGTGCCTACTGTGAGTATAGTACACACACACACACACACACACACATAAATTCACCTACTTGAAACATAATTGACTATAAGAGGTACTTAACGCTATTATGATCTCTTCGACTATGTTTTCTACGAGCACTAGCGAGCTGTTACTGTAAACATACAGCTCTTGTCAGTAATACTGTGTAGATCCTAACTTAAAAGGAATGGAAAATGCAGTCCTTTTAAGCAGTTAAGTGGGTGTGAGTCTTTGCACTCACTAGAAAATAATTTTGCAGTAGTATGTGGCTTAATTTATTTGTTCCATCTCCTTAAATATATTGGTGAATGATTCACTCTGCATATCTGAAGCAGTAAACGCTCCCCTCCCCTGACAGAAAGCAGCTCTACTTTATGTAAAACCATACCTAATTAAGACCTAAACTTTTCGATTTTTGGCATGTAGGAGTGGAAACTATTCATAAACTCAACATTCCTGCACAATGTCCTCATCTGCAAATTGAATCAGCAGCTTCACTCCCCCTGTCATATCCATCAGCGACACAATCATCTGCCGGCAGGCCGCACTGGAACTGCTACGGCTGAGAAAACGTGTACGGGCCCGGCCAGCTTCACACATACACCCTCTCCGGACTAGTCAGACCTTGTCCTGTGCGAACACAGTCCATCTTTACCAGTTAAACCCTGGCTCTGGGCTCCCTGTTTCCCCTTCTTACCCCGCTTTCTTCCCTGGGGCCCCTGGAAGAGGGCGGGAGCTCCAGCGACCGCACTATGCTGACTGCTCTGCAGCCTGAGCCAGATACATTCCTGAAAGCTGAGCCGGTCCGCTCGCAGTGCTCCCTCTTTCCCTTCGTTCTTTTCTCAATAACTCATTCCCTCTTTTAGCTTCTTAAATTCCTCCTCCCTTTTGATTTGTATTCAATCATTCTGCTATTATTGTTCCCCTTTGGTAATGCAATGAACAGTAGCTGCCATTTATCTTTTACCTGCTGCCTGAACCTAAATTCTCTGAAGTTACTGATGGGGATGATCTAAGTGTCCCTCACACATTATAGACCTAAAACAAGCCTCATCATTAGTGACCTCTAAAACAGCCGCTGCCTTGTTGAGAAACTTACAGTGTCTTTAACAACTACAACCCATCTGCTCCCTATATTCCAACACTTTCAACTCAACTATATTTTCCCTTTAAAAGGTTATATTTGCTCTGTAACTTGCAGTGTCAGTGATAAAAGTGTTTTTTGTTTGTTTAAAGGTTCCAACGTCATGTTCACACCTATCGTATTCTTCCTGATGCAGACGGCCTCCTAGCAGTCCAGGTGAGCGGTCATCACCACACAGCTCTGAATCCTCTGCCTGACAAAGGACAACAGAGGCAAGAAAATACAAAAGATGTCTGAAACCTTGGCTCAAACTGAACAGAGGCAGAGAAACATAGCTGGCGGGATGGACTGTAGAGGGATCAAACAATGGTTTGTTATTGGCTGTTGTAAGGAGAACAGGAACATGTTTGTGTTTTCTTTCTGTACGGGCTCTGTTACGACTGCAGTAGCCTTGTTGTTTGAATGGCATCTCTGCCATGTGGCTGCATGCTTGAAGCATGAGCTCAGCAGTACAGAGGAGAATAGTTTTTATGTCTCAGAGGTTCCTACTCTACCCACACACTAGGTCATTGACCAATGGGTGTGCTTATTTATTATGTGTATATACGGGGGTGTTTGTATTATACATAATGAGTCTGTTGGATGTGGCAGAGTTTAGGCCCATGATGGTATGTGTCTGTTTTTGATACTCTGAGGGGGGGGGCGCAGCAGGGGACATTTAGTCAGAAAATGACCTAATTATTAGATGATGAAAATGAACACAAACAGGAAAGTTTGCAACCACACCAGCCGACTCACACAGTGGGTGAGTGGAAGTGTAAGAGTGAGTGAAATAAACACATAAACCACATGTCATCTGTGGCTTTTTTTTTTTTTTTTTTAACTATGTCTGCATATTAAACTCCAATAACGAGTCAAGTGATTGTCTGGCAGTTGTTTTCAAACTTCTGACTTGGAAAAAAAAATCCTCTGCTTTCAAATGACGACCTTAAACTCTGTTGCTATTTCAGTTGTTTTTCCACTGCCATCAGTACAAACCTCCAGTACGTATTTTCCCTCACTGGATTTGCTCCACTAACACAAGTCGCACGCTTGCCTTTTTGTTTTTCCAAGAGGGCCATGGAGATATTTTGGGGCCCGTTTTTCTCTCTCACTGTCTCTTATTACTTTTCATTTCTTTTTTAATTGTTTTTCAAGAGATCCTTGTGGTATAAAAGATACTATTTGAAGAGTTGGTGGCAAAACAGACAGAAACACTGTTTCTTTCACCGCACAATGAAAACAAACGACTAAAAAGGGGACACAGGAAAAGAGCTTGCTTGATATTGTGGTCTAATGTGTACCATGGTTATTTTGTGCATGTGAGTGGAAGCTCTGTATAGGCACAGTACTTGTACACAGCATGTGTGTTTATTTAATCTTAATTTTTGCCTGTGTTGCTTTTAGTGCCACTGAACTGTAGCTGTTTTTTGTGTGGAAAGTTTAGAGTACTCTTGCTTGCTTGTGTCTTAAATGTGGGAATGCATGCATGTAAAAACTTCCATGCCATGTCTTTTTTTGGGGACTTTTTAGACTTGATTTGGACTGCTGGAGCACAGTGATCGTGACAGCTAACTGCTGCTTTAGCCAGGAAGTAGCTGTCAATAATGTCATCTCTTCTGTGGGGTGCAGGGCACAGCTTTCTAAATCCCCCTGGGACGCCTTTTCTCTCAGAAAATCATCTGCATGTTTCTTTTTCTGTCATGCAAATAGATACTTCTGCTTTGTTCTATCAAGCAAGATTTCGGAAGAGGGGTGGGGAGGTCCCTGCATGGGAATATCCACTAACAACCAAAGTTGTTAAAACTAAAGTATACGAAGTAAAACTGGGCAGTTAGTTCATTTAGTGCGCAATTTAATGCATATAATTCAATATATAAACATTAAATTACAGCATAAAAGTCTTTCTGACGTTATGTGAGAGATTTTATCTTCTCTCTTTTCTTGCAGTTGAGTTAGCAAGGCCTTGATGCTGTAGACCACAATATCTTGTCTGAACCTACAATACATTCTAGTTATTATTATTATTACTGCTGTCTGTCTTTTTATGCACAACCTTTTCATGATAGTTCTGCTTTCTATTACACAAAGCAAGAGAAGGAAAAGCTCAAACTGCTATATTGTTTGCTATGTGTTTATGAATGCAACATCAGTGTGTTGTGTGTTTGTACAGTATGTGTCACTTATCATCTACAGTACATTTGTTTACAGTTTCTGTGGCCTTTCCAGTTAATGTTTCAAGGAACGACAGACTCCGCATGCATACGTGTCGATGTGATTTACACAGTGCATATAATGAATGACTTCTGTTGTGTGTGTCTAACAGACAACACAGGGAGTGCAGGTAAACTGCTTCCGGACACTGGAGGACCTGGTTTTGGGGTACCAGCATCCCCACAAAGGCCTGGTCACTCCTCTGCTCTACCCTGTTCCCCGTGATACCGACACCGGGGAGGAGAGCTCAGGTGAGCCGGCTAGCTGTTATCACAACAAATCATCAACATCTTAAATACATCACATTAAATGAGGATGGTTATTAATGCATGGTTTTATATTTCATGTACGCGCAGATGATGAGAAGCCGCCTCCAGGTCTAGCCTCTGTCAACATGGTGCCTGTCACAGCACCGCCAGCAAAACCAGCCCCTCATGCTCTATTCCTGGATAAGTTACAGGAACTGAACACATCTGGGTATGATTATCCAGCTTAAATGTGAAACTGTTATCAATTGTCAAAACTCTCTTTTAAAAAATGTCCCTTGCATAGTGTCTATCTATGCTGCATTAATTGCTTTTCTCAACATATCTGTGTTTTATTTAAGATCTACTTATTTTTTTTGTGGCAATATCAGATATTTAAATGAAGTGATTTGTGGTGTCACGTTTTTGTTAGCCAGCTGTCATGTTCATTAATAATCAGCGTTTTCTTATTTAAATATGCACCTGTCGGCAATCAAGCATAGAACAACCAGAGGAAGCAACATGTGAAACACGTGCTCTTATGATTTTTTTGTGGTCTATTAGTAAACAGTGTTGATATAGAGTTTTGTCTGCTGTGTGCTGACTATTTCTTAGTCTGCTCCATTTCTCAAATGTTTCAAAGAGGGTTTCAAGAGGGATCAAACTTAAGCAACAGTCCAGAGAACAGAAATGGCTTGCACGGTTTATATATTGTCTGAATTCTGCTGGTTTTATCTTGTTTACAGTACTGCGGGTGAGGTGATCGGTCTGCTCAACGACTACCTCTTCAGTGAGCTGCCTCTCGACATTGAGAATGTGCACAAAGGAGCGACGACTCTCTGCCACCTCAAGCGTACTCTAGGTACTGCCTGCCAAGGCTTAAACAGGTTAGCATTATCTTGCTTTTATTGTTAATGATGAACTGAAAGTGAAAACCAGGAGCAGCTTTCATTGTACAGACTGTTATTGTTTACTGCGTCTTTTTCTAGATGATCTGCGCTATGTGTTTAATTCCCAAAAACAATACTGAAATTACTTACATGAATTGATGTATGGTCATTAAACAAATGTGCATTGATCTGATTTACAGTGAGATTGACTTGACTCTCTCAAGTCTGGAAACCCTGGCCAAGGTCTTTGACCATCCTAGCTGCTCTTTATCACACACAAAAGCACAGGTATGATACAAACTATGCTGTATCCAGAAGCAAACTGTAGAGTTTCTACAAACTGTAACATCTGCATTAACATACTTATACATCAACTAGTTACAACTTTCTTTTTGTCTCTTTGAACAAGGGTTCGGAGATGGAGATAGACACCTTGTTGTGTAAGATTTCAGCATTGGTCAGCCTCCTTTCTTCACTGGAGAAAAAGGTATGTTTTCATAAAGTCAAACTCAGGAAACACATTTTTATTTCAACCTTCAAATCTTGTTATTTTTGAACAAACTGATATCAGCTGGTATGTCTTAATCTCAGCTTTTCTGCTTCTGCATTATTGTCATTACATTGATATAATCCACATTCGTGACAGTAGTGTAACTTTTACGGCCGTGTTTTCGTGGAGGCGCAATGATCAGTGCAAGCAGCGCTCTGACTGCTTGGTATTTTCCCGACCTTGAAACTCGCTTTGTGCGTCTGTGTGGTATTTTGGTGACCAGCGCAGAGCGCACAGTGCACAGGTGGGAGGAGAGGCGCAGACAGGTGGGAGGTTCATTCAAATGAAGCAGCGCAAAGACAGTTGTTATATTTTGGTTGAAATTTGGTCCTAGACGTCGCACCACATCTGTTTGTGGCGCATATAAACAGCTTCACCAAAACAATTTCTTTATTTTTTTTATTTCTATCGTTATTATAGTAACTAACTGATGAAATCATCTGTCTTTGGCTGCAGATTTGAGGTGATGCGTGTTCATGTCCTGATGCTCTGAACCATCCAGACATTTCCTGAAGAAAAGCTTCCTGTTTGTTGAGCTGTCGTTATCACGTTTAACTGTGATTGGCACAGCTGTTTCAGAGCTATGAGAGCAGCGATGTGACTGGCTGAGAGAGTGTTTATTAATCACCACACCCACTGATCTATATTCACATGCACCCAGCCCTTTTGCACGTTGCGCTGCTGCACAGACATGAACCAAAATAGCAGATCTAAGATCTAACACCTTGTGCTTGTTGTTGCACTTGTGTGTTTAAAATAGGGCCCTTAGTAGTTTGCAGCAGTCAGTTATTAGATGAGTAATGATTTGAGGAAAACCAAACTTATTTGTGACAACTAAATTGTAACATATAAGATTTTCTGTGGTCATGAAGGTATTAAAAGCACTACAAGATGCGGTGACCAATCACAATCTGGCAGTGCAGCCAAACCCACCTCCTCCTGAACCGACACCCACCAATGCAACTCCTGCAAAGAACCATGCCCGGCAGCTGCCAGTCCACTCCTTTCAGGTAAATCGGGGTGAAAGAAGCACTTTATCTTACAAGCTGCAAAATTCTTGAAGTAGCTTATTATTTAATCACGTTCTACATTCAAAATTATGACACATACAACAAATAACACAAGTGATCTCTGACTCTTTTAATGTATCAAGAATTTCTTTCTGTGTCCAGGTGAAGATGGTGCGCTACGGCAGACAGACTGTTTCAGTGGATGTGGATGGAGGAGTGCTGCTCTTCGATAGGAAGGCTGGCTCATTTGGCGTAGAAAGGGTCTCACATGACAGAAGTAAGGAAACATTTACATTTATATCTTTATATGTACTTTTTGAGTGGATACAACGCTGCTCTTGCTCGCAGATGTATTGTATAATTGTCTTCTGGCTTTGCGACTTTGTGTGTCAGTCCTTCAGATTGTCAAATTCCAGAGTAGTCCAGCCAAGGTACGCATGGTGGTCGACAGCCACCACAACACGCCACGGGAGATGACGTTTGAGAGTGCACGGGTAAAGCTTAATTATATGTTTTATTATTAACCGGAATCCACCGTTTCCTCACCCGTAATTCACTGACTGACCGTCATCTCGTTCAGAAACGCGACGCCTTCTGCCAACTCCTGCAGCTGATGAAAACCAGGCACTCTCAGCTGAGCGAGCCTGACGTCATCTCTGTTTTCACTGGCACCTGGAATATGGGTGAGCATGAATGTGATGACAGTCTCGTTCACTCGCTAAAGACTCAATTAAAGGAGTATTTTCATAATTTAGCGTGTCGTTTCGTGTACACAGGTGGTTCACCTCCTCCTCGCAGCCTGCAGTCGTGGGTAACCTGCTGTGGTTTGGGACACACCCCCGATGAGTCGATCGCCTTGCTGCCTCATGACATCTACGCCTTGGGGACTCAAGAAAACCCCCAGGGGGAGAAAGAGTGGACTGAACATATCAAAGCAACCCTTCGCAGCTATACTCACATCGACTTCAAACAAGTAATTCACCTTTTTTTCTGTTTTAACTCTCCTGGTGAATCATGTGTATAAATAGGGTGCATTATCCATAAAACTACCATATTTCCTAGAGGAGAAATTCACACATTATGACGTCCAGAAAAGTAAATACTACACCTGCACCATAATTCTTTGGGTCTGACAGAAATAAAAAGTTTGATGAAAAAAAAATAGCCACAACATAACTTTTTTGTGGTTTTATTTCAAACAAAAATGGTGAAACATTCTCATTTAAAACAATGTATCACCTTATTTGTAGAATTTGTTGGACAAACTAGCTCTATATTAAGTAATAATATATATTCAACAGCCACATAAAACAAGGTAAATTATATTCAAATAGCATTCAGTTCTCAGTTTACTCTGCAATGACCGTCTCAGAATAGTTAGACAAGCTAAGTTTGTGCTAAAACTGTTGTTCATGTTTTTTAGGTTTAGGTTTACTGAAAACACTCCAATTTAATTTAAAACCCAACATATCAGACTTTGTCAGGGATAAAACGATAAAGTCCTTATTTCCATCGTTGTCCTGGGTATTTTGACAGACCTTCAACCATTCAGCAAGATGGCGACAAGGGAGTTCATTGTCTGACATGAAGAAATATCAAAACACAAGCACCAATCATAGACAATTGAATCCCAAGAACAAACAACTGATAGAAATGTTTTTAGGATATCCTCAAGACAAAAGGCAACATCACACAGGCAACTCACATAACATAACAAGAACAACAGTTGTGTGTTGCAATAATAAAAAAATAGAGTCAAATATAATTTAATATAACATCGTATAACTCAGGACTATAACATACATGATCTCAGATCATATGAAAGGACTGGCAAAGTTTTTGTGGGGATCAGTTGAAATATGTAGTTCTGATGTGAATATTTGTTTTTACAAAGACATGATCTGAAATAAAAGCAACACTTCATCTTGCTAAGGGGCTGGTTTTGTTTTACAAAATGAGCATATGTTTCAGCATCTGCGTTAACATTTTTTAGAGCCTGACTTTAGAAAAATGGTTTCAAATCAATTGAGAAATCTGTGGAAACTGTTCTTGTCATCGGTTGTAATGTGGCGTAATGTCCTGTAGGTGGCAGTGCAGTCCCTCTGGAATATGAGGCTGGCTGTGTTTGTGAAGCCGGAGCATGAGAGTCGCATCAGCCATGTGAACACTGCCAGTGTGAAGACTGGCTTGGGTAACACTTTGGGTAGGCTGCCCCCCGTAATCTCACATCATATCACACATCACATACACACAGAAAGGAAAATACACAAAGTGAACAATATCATGGCTCACAGCTAAAAATATCTGCATGATAAGGAGAACACAATGTGTATTAAGGAGGTTTGAGGTTGAGTATTTCCATTGTTTCAGGAAACAAAGGAGCGGTTGGGATCTCCTTCCTCTTCAATGGAACATCTTTTGGCTTTGTTAACTGCCACCTGACCTCTGGAAGTGAGAAAGTGCTTAGGTAAATTGTGTTCACATGTGTAAGTGTGTGTGCTCGCATTTAATTAAATGCTCTGTTAAAAAGATTTGCAATTCTGTCTCGTCATGTGTGTGATATTCAGGAGGAACCAGAACTTTGTTGACATCCTCAGACTGCTTTCTCTGGGCGACAAACAGCTGGGAGCCTTTGACATCAGCCTGCGCTTCACTCACCTCTTCTGGTGCGGAGACCTCAACTACAGACTGGACTTGGACGTACAGGTCGGACTGATAATCATCTATAATTCCTAACTGTTTTTAACACAGTGTTCTGATGTCGAACCCTTGAAGACTGACATGTGGCTTACAAGTCAATTAAAAAAATCCCGCACATTAATGTTGCTGCTTTTCACCACTCCATCATCAACTCCAGGACATTCTGAAACACGTATCTAAGAGGGAGTTCGAGGAGCTCATGTGTGCAGACCAGCTGACCCGAGAGAGACACAAGAGGAAGGCCTTTCTCCACTTTAGTGAGTTTCATTTTTCCATAGTAAAAATATTACATCAGATATATATTATTGATATTATTATTAGAGTTGAAATGATAATCAATTAACAGAATCAATTAACAGAAAATTAAATAGTATTTTGCTCGATTAACAGTGTGAATCACTTTTCAAGCACAAATGTCTAATTTTGCGCCAGTTCCTCTGTTTAAACACTATTTTCTGACTTTTTATAGACAGAACAAATAATCAATTTATCAAAAATATAACTAGAAGATTAATCAGTAATGACAAAAATTGTCCATTGCAGCCCTAATTATTATAACATGCACAAATAGTAATAATAATAGTTCTTGACAGGCACAGTGTGATAAATGCTATTGCGCTGTTAATAAATAAATACATATTCAAATTTGATTTGTCTATACATTTGCTTACCTCTGTATCACTCTGTACTTTTTCTCTGTTTATCATGGTTAAGAGGAAGAGAAGATTGCATTTCCACCCACCTACCGGTATGAACGGGGCTCCAGAGACTGCTACCTATGGCAAAAGTACAAGACTTCAGGGGTGAGTCATTTCCCCTAACCGCATTATACAAAAGCACCTCAGGAAAATGGGATGATGTGGACATCCAAAATCTTCATCAGGCACTTCCATCAGGTTCCTGATGAAGTATTGGAAAGTTTTTGGGAACTCCTCAGTGTTGTGGTAATTGTTGTGTTAATGTTGCTCATATAATGGTACCACTTCTTAATCATTGTTCTAATCGAATCAACTTTTTCCAGTCCGGCTCTGTCATACTTTCAATCTGGAGGTTTAAAATATTTCAGACTGTGATGCTAAATAGGTATACAGCTGACTTTCGTGTTAAGATATTCTTATATGTAACTTAATCCTATTTAAGCGGTCTGCAGGGATAGGTGACAGCAGCAGCCATGAGCACTAAAAATAGGAGGTTAAGAATGAACACACAGTCTAAAACTGGAATGTCTGGCATAAGAGGGATGAAAGCACCCTTCACTGCATACTGTACATATAAGTGGCATGAATTATAATTTCATGAGTAAACACAAACAACACACACAATATATTCTTGATTTATTTCTTTTTCTGTAGGTGCGAGTCAACGTTCCATCATGGTGTGATAGGATTTTGTGGAAGTCCTACCCAGACACACACATTATCTGCACGGCATACGGTAAGATCTGGAGATTTAAACAGAAGTATTCAGAGAAATGGAAAAGTAAACTGGTAAATAAGGCATGAATAAAATGTAGAAGACAACAAAGAAAAGGCCGTGTTTAAGACTTGACATAGCTAAAGGATTCTCAAATTAGACATCTGTGGTCATTTTCTTTTCATTGTACTACTGTGAAATGAGAGCAACCCTCAAAATGAGTAACGGTTAAACCCTACGTCCTGGTCTGTGGTCCATAAAGAAACAGAGTCATTTCCTCTCTTTCAGCCTGAGCTTCTGTTTCTAACTAACCTCAGCAAACTATCAAAACATAACACATGCTGGGTAGTGCTTTTTGTCTCCTAAATCACCTTTTGTCACACTTTGTCATCTGATCTGGCTTGCAGCACAGTTATGTAATGTTAGATACAGTACATATAAAATACTTAGTGTTGTTAATGCAGTTTTAATGCAATAATTTAAACGGATGGATGTGACTCTTACCAGGTTGCACAGATGACATCTTCACAAGTGATCACTCACCTGTTTTTGCCACTTTCCAAGTGGGAGTGACATCACAGCTCAGCTCCAAAACAGGTGCGTCATTGTTGTGGCACTTTGTACACACAGGTGGAATATAACTGAGTCCCATCATTAAGTGAACAGTGTGGTCTTTCGTGTCAAACAGATTCAAATTCAGGCATGGAGAGAGCCTGGATAGAGCTCGAAGGCATTGAGGCCATTGTGAAGACAGCAAGCAAAGCAAAGTTCTTCATTGAGTTTTATTCGTCTTGCCTAGAAGGTATAGTATCACATCAAAATCACATTTCATAGAAAGCATTATGCGGCACAGTGGCAGAAATTCATCTCCCTTCTTCCTTCACAGAGACACGGCGCTCAAGTGAGAATGACTCACAGAGCTGTGATGTCCCCGGGTTTCTCAAACAAGCCTGGTCATTCAAACAACTGCCAAAGGTCAGAGGCTCAGTCTGTCCATTTGGAGATGTTTGAAAACACAGTATGTTATTTAAGTCAAGCTGTTAACTTTTGATTTGCACATGTCTGTTTAAGCTTCTTCCAATCAAGTCCGACATGGAGTATCTCCAGGATCAGCACCTGCTGTTGTCTGTCAAGTCATGTGATGGGTTTGAGTCATACGGTTGGTCACATTGCAAATTCATTCAGGCTTTTTAACCGCTTCATTCACGACTTCCTTCTCTTTTGGTTACTTTTCTAATCAATGTCCTCGCCTAAAAACATGACATTTTTTAAAAAATGTATTTATTTTTAACTCTAACCACGAGTGATAGCTATCAGTCCAGATTACAGTTTACAGATTACAGCCTTTTAAGTGCTCTGAATCAAATACCATTGACTACCAATGTAGTTGAATGACAGTCAGCGTGTCCAGACCAAAGGAAATCATATCCCAATCTAAGAAAATCATGCTTAAATTATCTGGATGGATGAGTTGGACTCACTTTGTTGCATGTCAGGGTGAATTGGCTCATTGATTTAAACTGTTTTTTTTGTAGGTGAATGCTGCGTGGCTCTCCGCTCACTTAACGGTGCATCGGAGCAATTTGAGACATTTCTGAGTCACCGAGGCGAGGAAATGGGCTCCATAAGAGGACGAGTCCGCATCCATGTGCCCAAAGACCGGCGAGGAACTCGGGAGAAAATCTATGGTGGGTCAGCCAGAACTGGTCCTTTTCTTACCCTCTGCCTTCCTTGCACTATCACTTCCTACTAAACTTTCATCTCCACTGTCACTGCATTCCTTGACTCTCCTATGAGTCTCACATTGCTTCCTCTATTTGGTTCCTCAATGATCCCTGGCTTGGCTTTACGCTTGCTGGTATCTATCGGCCGCTTCCTCTTTTGGCTCCTGATTGACTGACCCTGACCAGATGCATCCTGAGACACTGAAACAGGACAGATGAGTATTATGCCACCAGGTCAGGCCTCACGTTAACACACACAAAAACCACCATGCTGTGTGATTGCATAGCCTTTGCTCTACACACACAACGCACACTTTTTGAAGAAGTCTTGCTGATTGCGAAAGGTTGTTTCATATCATTTGACTTTTTCAGAGTGGTTCTGTTTTGAGAAAGACGATAAAGGTCCTGTAAGGGAACACATGTCTCCTGCATCTACACGGGTCCCAATGAACAGGTGAGCTCCTCTTTATGTTTCTGAGCATCAGTGCAAAGCACCTGAAAAGCCTTCAGCTGATTTTGAGCTCTTAAAAAAGTCAAGTCTGAAGCCCTGTTTTCTAGGTAGCAATATTTTTGTTTTGGAAGTTTACAGATCTTTTTGAGGATCACCAAGCTCAAAGTTAGATCCCCAAAATGTGTTCCTAACCCTTTTGGCTATGAGCAAGTGATTTGATTTGGTCACTAACTGTATATAAAGCTCAGGTAATAAAATTCAAGACGTATGTGTTCGTTGCAGGTCTTCGGCAGCTCCTCCCAAACTAACCCCGAGCAGCTACACCAATCCTGCCTACTTCATCTTCGAAGGTGTGTCAGTGATACGCAAGGTGGAGGAGGCTCTCCCCCAGCGAAGGGACCCTCAGGTGATCTGGTCTGGAAATGAGGCTTTGCAGCTCCCAAAACTCTCAGGACGGCAGGGCTTTGAGAAGAGACCCAGCCGCAGATCAGACTTTACAGAGATTGAAATTCCAGCCATCCTGCCCCAGTACACTCCTACCAATGAACTTCATACACCCCAAACCAACTCCTCCTATCAGCTTTTCCCGGCCAAAAACCCATCTCCCATACCTCCACCTTCAAGTAACGCCATCTCACAGTACCAGGAACAGACTGCACAACCCAGAGACAAATACCATGCTAAAAATGTTGTCCAGGACTCCATACTGCCAGAGAAGAACATGAGGAATTTGTACATGAATCACTCAGCAATCATTAGGGAAAAAGCCAGAAGGGACCAACTTCTTCCAGAAAGGACCAATCCTATCCGGACAGCCAAAGCACCATCAGTTTTCCCCTACCAACCCACTCCCTTGGCACAATGCCAGGCCTCTGTTCCCTGGGTAGTGGGGCAGCAGCCCCCTGGGCCTACAGGAGACAACTCCCTCACTGCTTTGCAAATTGCCAAGTCCCTCAGTGAGGTCGACTTCTTCCCCACAGAGCAGAGAAGCCCATCCATACCCAACCAGAGGCCAAGCTATAGGAATGGCCCCACCATGCATGGAGAGAGGGGCTACAGCTGGGAGAAGGAGGTAGGACACTGCTGTCAAAGACATTTGTGTTAAAAGACGTGAATCCCGGTTCTCTGTAAAAAAAAAAATTCTATCTGCTTTATTTCAATGCAGGTGTCTGTCCTCCAAGGTGCACCAGAGACCGTCCGGGAGCTTCTCAGTAGTCTGGGTCTGCAGAAATACACCTTGGGACTCAGCCTCAACGGCTGGGATGATCTGGATTACTTCAGGTAAAATGATTGTGGATAACATGCTTCACGTGCCGCACTTACGTAGGCCCATTACTGCATTCCACAGGCAGACAGAAATAATGTGATTACTGTTACTTCACAGATACAAGCTTTTCACAGTTACTAGAGTTTGGATAAGCAAGGAGTAACTCCCAAAGCTGAGTGTGACAGGCTGTGATGCTAGTATCAACACCAATTTGGAAAATGCCCCCAAACATGCACCTCTTTTAGTCTCTAAATAAAAAAAAATAAAATTAAAACCAAGACACAAACTAGAAGAAGTAGGGAAAAAGCTATTCTGCGAAAAACAATGTATTGACTTTGTATTTCAAGAGAAAGATTGTGGATTTTATTAGTCCCTTCAGTACAGTTTCATTTCTCATGGAGCAAACATCTGGCAGCCATTACATGAAATGCAAATGCTCTCAGTCACCGTCTTCACTATTCACATTGTGATTGTTGCTTGGATCTTACAGACCGCCTTAATTTAATCTCTGTTAATTGTTACAGAAAACTAGATTAAAACTAAACGAAATTATTTTTCCACCACTAATGGCGCCGCTCTGGTATTCGCTTCACTCTGTGATGCATTCGAAACATTAAAGCACTTAAAGAAATCGGAATACCAAATATAGGACACATGACATGATTAACTGGTAACATTGATGGGTAACCCACCTCTATTAATTGAGACATACCTTTATTCAATTCTTAATGTATATTGTAAAAGATGCTGGCACCACATGTATTTTCAAAAGATTACAGTGACTATGATGTAATATATAAATAAGATTTACTGCTGTATGAATGACTTGTCTGGGTTTTCTACTCCACAGTGGCATCACAGAGGAGGATCTTCGCGCTGCAGGAGTGACGAACCCCTCACACCGACGCAGGATCCTCGAGAACCTGCCCAGAAACTGGAACTGACATACATGGATGAACAGCGTGGCCATTAGAAAGCCTCGCTGTCATCTGAACTAGAACTGGAAGAACTATAATCGGCTCACATCATCTGGACTTTTACCACAGCCCTGCCATCCTTTCATTTACTCGATTAATACTGTAACAATAGTGCGTCTGTGTCAACACAGCAAAGGGAACATAATGTAGGAAGTACTCGTCTGTTTTATTCATCTCTCCATCTTGACAGATAATGACGGAGTGTGGGAGATGCCACATGTACAAATACTGATTATGTAATGAAGGTCTCATTGATTTTTATTTTAAATGACTTTTAAATGACTATAAAAATATAGTCCTTTAATTTTCAGTGTTCACTCAAACCTAGTGTTTACCATTCACCTTCATCTCCTCCACTGTGTGCTTTCCATTACTCTGCTATTATTGAGCCTGGATCTGAGCTTGTAAAAGCCCCCATTTAAACCTATGGAGCATAAAATCCATAGCTGTACATACTGTATCTATTGGAACATTGTCTGTCTAAAGTTGGCATAGAAGGACCTGCCATATCTCATTTGGTTTACTGTCTCATACTGTTGCTTATCATGTCACTTAATCAGCACCTATGTCCACTGTGCATGTTTTATGCAGCCTTTGTAAAGTGCATAAAGCAACTCTTGACTGTCACCAAGCAAGTGTCATTTCATGCTGTCAGGCAGAAAATCTCTTCTTCTTCTCTTCATGTCTGTTCCGTTTCAGTGCGCAAATCACATCATCACACTATCCTGCTTGTGCGTTCTCAGGTGCAGAACGCTTATCTCTCTCTGTGATACATCTGGGTGATGTTTGTTAAATACACAACATAAAATCAAGAGTGGAGCGTTTAAAAAACAGATACAAGTAACTTTATTTATATATTTTTTTTATCTTATTTGGAAGGAAATGTTCCACTAAAAGGATCATTTCTGCACTGGATGGTCTGATATTCCCACAGTGCTTGGTATCTTCACATTTTCTTTGTCTAAATGTAAAAGTGTAAAACAAATCAATGGCACCAATCAATACCAACTATAACAGGCTTTATCCAACCACCAGTCATCGTGTTTCATCACGCTACATCAAGTATGTGATTTATCTCTCTCTACTTTCACGTTTTTGTCGTGCAGAGAATATTTCTACAGTCTGGATGACTGACCAAGCACCAGTGCTTTTCCACTGGTAAAAACCTGTTACACTTGTGAATACACAATGACTGCCCATGAACAAACATATGAGTTGTATTTGTCAGCTTAGTTAATACTAGACCATAGCGAAGAAATGAGACAACTGTGAATCTGATCCTAAAATAACTCTCAAATACTCCACCTGGTGTGTGAGTGTTTTTTTTGCGTGAAGCATTCAGTTGACGTAGTTACTTATTAAGGTATGACCAAACACGTCTCTCTGTTTACTGATATGTGTCATTGACCTCAAACTGCTACATTACTTCATGCTGGGATTTTTTTTGGCAACATGCAAATCAAAGGGAAGGGTTGCAAAGTCCTTAAAGTTTGTCTTCTGAAACTCATACTGTATGTTTAACTAAATAGGGGTTTAAATTGACCTAGACAGTCCCTGATTATGCAGCAGCTTGTTTTTGTAAGTGTAATTATATGTAAAATGCATACTGTATGTTTGTATCTAAATATAGTAAGCTTTAAGACAAAATACGTCTATAGAGAAAATGGGGGATTTTAGAAATAAAACCAACCAATCAACAAATTAAGAATCTGATAAAAGCGGGTCTTCTAACACGTAGTTCATTTGTGAGGCACTGTAAATCCATCCACCCTGCACCCTTGAGTGGGTTTCTGATGAGGAACATGCTGTGTCAGAGGCCCACTCACATTCCAGACATCTACACCACAGAAACCCATACACACACAAACACACAGTGCTACCACCGACCTCTACACACATGAATCGCTATACTGCATCTTTGACCAGGGTGAAGGGGTCATGCAGTTGCCATATGTGAAAGAGAGAGGTAAAGGAAGGAATGTGTGACCAAAACATAATCTAAATAATACTTTGGATTTGTGTAACCCGCATGGGATAGCTCAAATATGACTTATATCCGGTGGTGGAATTAGAGCTCAAATTCCATTACTTAAGTCAAAGTAGAGATACCAAAATGTAAAAAGTTAAATCTACAAGACAAGACATTTTAAGACCTCACTGTCAGCTGTGGGAAGTTATAATGGAAATTATTATGTGACATTTCATAGACAAAATGATTATTGGAAAAATAATCTAAACTGGACATGTGAGATGTGTGCCTGGTATGTGAACTCACAGTCTATCTCTAGACTATCTCTAGTGCAAATGATCTTGTTTGCAACTATGCGTCAATCTGACCTCAGTTTTTGGTAACTTATTAAGTAAACACCTCATATCACCTACGTTTATTGTCTGTCTCTGAGAGCGACGTTGCTCATCCTACCTGCTTTTTATTTCTTTATGATCAGACTTTATTATTCCAGGCCTTATCACATGATTCTTACAGGAAAGCCTGAGATGACAAAGATTACTGAAGAGACAAACCAGTCAGTCACTCACAGCTCCCCATGAGCAAATCTTACATTTTATAACAGCCATACAGGCTACTGTGCAGCTGTGCAAATATTAACTTCTAAGACATTTCATTATTGATTACCATTAAGTGTTGTCATGGGAATGATCATTCCTGAGACAGATGATACCAAAAGTGGAAGAAGATTTTTGATCTTTTACTTAAAAGTATCACAATGTAGAACTAATCCTTTACGAGGAATTTTACATAAAAGTATGGAGGTTTTGGCAGAAAAATGTATGGAAATGTCAAAACTAAAAGTAAGCTACTCATAGTTAACCTGTGTTAAAATGCTGGTTCCTCATTAGATGGGTGTTAAGATGTAAGTGGTTCTGTTGTAGCTTCAGTCCATTGCAAAGTCTCACTAGTTTATAAACTGTTGGGTAATTTATTCCACAGTATTGCATCAACGTCATAAACTTATTTATGAGACAACAACAATAATAATACACCATTCATAGGGAACATAGCTCATCTGCAATGTAAAGGATTAGAATTAGTAATGTAGGCCAGTCCCAAACCATTAAGAGCCTTGAAAACAAGTAAAAGAACTTTAAAACAATCCTAAAAGACATTGGGAGCCAGTGCAGGTTAGCTGGTTAGATATGCTCTCTCTTTCTTGTTCTAGTTAAAAGCCTGGCAGCTGAATTCTGAATTAATTGTTTATCAATGGATTGTTTTGGTAGACTGGTGTATAGAGCATTACAGTAGTGACTTCTGATTCAACCTGTGGGGCCAAACTACCAAGTTTGGTGAGAACTAGCTCTATTTTTGTTTGTAGACTAATAAAACTAATAAACTAATAAAATTTCTGTTTTCTCACCATTTAATTTAAGAAAGTTGGTCTGCATCCACTTGTTTATTGCAGCCAAACCAGTTGTTAAATGGCTAAGGGTTTGGTCAACACTTGGGTCCAATGAAATATACAGCTATGTGTCATCAGCATAGCTGTGGAAATCAGGCTTATGTTCTCTGATAATATCACTTAAAGGAAGCATGTACAATGAAAAAAGCAGAGGACCAAGTCAGCTTCCCTGAGCAACACCAAAAACATATTTCCTTGATACAGGATCTCCCATAGTGACAAAAAACTTTCTCCCTGACATGTAGGAGCAGACCCAATTTAAAACACTCCCAGAGAGGCCAACCCAGTTCTTAGGGTGCTCAATAAGAATATTGTGATCAATTGTATCAAAGGCAGCACTTATATCTAATAGAACTAGAACAAAGACCTTGTTGGCATCAGTGTTAATCCTGAGATTGCTGACAACTTTGTGAGGGCTTTTCTAAAATATTATTTCTGTTCAGGAAATCTGTAATGTGGTTAAAAACAACATTTTCCAGTATATTACTGAAAAATGGGAGATTTGATATAGGCCTATAGTTATTTAAGACATTAGTATCTATGTTTGTTTTTTTCAACCAGGGTTTTATAGCTGCAATTTTAAAGGATTCTGGAAAATATCAGGTTTCAAGAGACATGTTAATGACCTTTCTGACAGAGTGAAGCATACAGTTAAAACAGTTCTTTAAAAAGTGGACTTCTAGACCAGTTTTCGTCCACTTTCTCTCCGCTGCTCTACAAGATCTTTTTCGCTCACGAACAGTATCTGTCATCCATAGTGATATTTTGTCAAATGGTCTCGCAACTGTATTTAAAATATTAATCAGGTTGCTATTGAAAAAATTGACCATTTCATTTACTGAGCTGTTTATATTGGATCGATTCGATACAGTAACCAGCTCAGAGAATTCATGCTGGGTTTCGGTGTTTAGTGACCTGTTTGTGGTTAAAAAAAAGGGAACCAAAAATACACAAAAGTGATCAGAAAACATGAAGTCAGGGGTGTCACCAGGGATTTTGGGTCCCATGAAAAGGTATGACATTGGGCCCCACCACCCCACCACCACAGGCCACGCCAACCTTGCACAATTGCTGTAACCACACCTCCAGAACACAGTCGACCCATTCAAAGCTTTAAATAAATCTACCTTTGCAGGCTTGCAACTCTCTTGTAATCCAAAACTTACTGTATGATATTTACTGACAGTGAGCTGTGAAAATATAACACTGTGCAAACATGCATGCAACATTCTGCATACAGTGGAATTCACTATTTGAAGACCGATACCCTCTATAAGAAATGTGCTAAAGGCCATCTTTTACAGTCTAAATGTAATTTTAATGGTAAAACTCGTGAATGAAAAATTATCTTAACATTAATGAATAACTTAAAATAAATATGAAATACATTAACCTCTTCAATTAAAATAAAAGAACATTATCATCTATACAATGATATAACAAACAAAAGAATAAAATCAGCAGCAGATTTGTGAACTCTGAACTGAAGTGAAGTATATACCACCTGAGTATACTTCTGATTCTTATCATTGAAAAGGATTTAATCATTTATCCAATTTTTCTTTTTCTTTTCATAATAATAAAAAAAGAAATTCCCACGGACTCCCTGCAGTTATACCAGCTGACATGTCATTCAACACAATGCTGCTCACCTCCTCCTTCAGCTGGAAGGGGGGTGGGTAGAAAGGGCTGCTGAGCCTAAAGCTGTTGGGCCTGTCACCAGGCAGGGACAGGGACAACTGGTTTAGTCTGAATATCTTCCAAACAGTTTGCCTGCATTGATTAAATGTCAGCTAAAAGCAGAGTGTTTACTTTTCACCAAAAAGAGGAAAAGAAAAAGAAACCATCAGTTTTATTAGTACATTGAAAATAAAATGTTCTATTAATGATAATACGTTACTAATTTAATATTGGAAAAAAAATCCAATGTTGTAATGATCTTTTAGGGCCCCTGTCAGTCACCCACAAACACACACACACTATTATTATTATTATTACTATTATAAGAGCAATTATAATACATTATAAGAGCTATTATAATACATCCATGGCTTGAAGTCACAGAAACAAGATCACATAAACATTAGCAATGCATAATCCTTATTACATCACTAGATCAAGTGTATTCCCCAAAAGGGTGGGTGGACCCGGTGACATTATAGGCTGCTGGGTAAAGTCCAGGTTCTCAAGGAAGGTTTTGATACGGATCTGTGCTTGTTTACTGCACATATCACACAGTTCAATAAAGAATGGTGACATTTAAAAAGACATAATTGGTATGTATGAAATGGTGTCTAGCAGCATCTTCACGTGGGCGGTAGTCTCATCAAATTGAAAGTGACTTTTGCACTGCAGACTGTTTTAGGCGGCTCTTTTGCACACTCAGCAATGCGACTTCCCATTTTCAGCCATAGTGTGTTCTGTCCCGTCTGAGCTGCGCTCGCTGTTGGCTGTGTGTGCAGCGGTGCTATGGACTCCTACACGACTTCAACACACCCAAAAAACAACTCTAAGAGCGCGTCTAATGTGACCCACGCCGACTGAACGACAGAAGGACGGACCAAAGAGAAGCTACTGAACTTCTGCTTCAAAAGTGATACTTGTGAAAAGACGACAGCGCCGGGATCAAGAGCTGCCTGCCAGCAGTATTTTCCTAAGGATCCAATTTAGGGTGAGTGCCCTCACGGCAACGCGATGCTTGAATCCGAGTGACTGAGAAACATCGACCGAGGATCATGTGTTGTTCACTATATACTGTATGTAGAAGAGTCTCATGTTGAGCACTGCAGAAAAACTGGCCAGATGTGGGAAAAAGTTCATTTATGTCAAAACTTTTAAACTATTAATCAACCGTGGTGGAAAGTAATTAGTGCGTTTGCATTTTATGTTACACTTTCAGAGGGAAATTTAGACTCTTTGTCTACTTTCCCTCCCAATACATTTATTTGAGAGCTATCAGTTAATTTGCAGGTGAAGATTTTTCAACTAAAATAATGTCCTAATGAAATACGACATAAATCACCCAAAAAGTAACCCCACCTCCACCAGCTTAAATTAATTATAAATATTAATTCATATAAATTAATTAATATAAATTCTGAGGGGCTATTTTGCGGAGTACTTTTGATACTTTAAATATGTTTTTTTAAGGCAATTCAAAGTGCTTTACATAAAACAGTGTAAAAGCAACACAAGGCAATATAAAAAGACATTTAAATACAATCAAAAAGTGTTAAATTGGAAATAAAAATAGGCTAAAATAAAATAAGACAGATAAAACAGGGGAGTAAAAGTTACAGTGCAGTGTATGAATTTGTTTAAAACCCTCAAATTTGATTAAAATAAAGGCAAACAGAAAAGTCTTCAGCCTTGATTTAAAAATAATAATATTGTTCTTCAGTAAAAGTTGAAGATGACAACATGAATTCATCTTACAGTAGGGCTGCTTTAAAGGTGCAGTGTGTAGAATTTATGTTATCTGTAGCTTATTTTCTTCTATTTCTCTTCTAATAATTTGTTCTACAAAATGTCAGAACATTTCCCATCAAAATGTCTCATCATAATCTCCTGGAAGCGAAAGTGACATTCATTTTCTGTTCATTAACTGTTTTTAATTACGAAGTGTTTCGGCTTCAGTCTGCATATCTCAGAGCTTCCTCTTTCTTTGAAGGTTGTGTCATCTCCTGGCATGGAAGTGCTCCACTGAGAGGAGACACCATTATGGAAACGTTCATCAGCAGCGGACCCGACACACACAACCAGTCAACAGCGTTCACCACAATATTCAATTCCAGCTGTCGCTTTGATGAGGAGTTTAAATACATCCTGCTGCCTGTGTCCTACAGTCTGGTGTTTGTGGTCGGCTTCGTGCTGAATGCTATGGCTTTGTGGATGTTCCTCAAGATGCGTCCGTGGAACCCCAGCACGGTGTACATGTTCCACCTCGCCTTGTCTGACTTCTTGTACGTCCTCTCCCTGCCCACCCTCATTTATTACTACGCCAACCGCAGTCACTGGCCCTTCGGTGTGGCCGCCTGCAAAATAGTGCGCTTCCTGTTCTACGCCAACCTCTACTGCAGCATCCTCCTCCTCACCTGCATCAGCGTGCACCGTTACCTTGGCATCTGCCACCCCATCAAGGCGCTGACCCTGGTGAAGTCCCGCCACGCCCACATGGTGTGCGGCCTGGTGTGGGCCATGGTGACCATGTGTCTGGTGCCGAACCTCATCTTCGTCACTACCTCCAGGAGGGACAACGACACCCTGTGCCACGACACAACCAGCCAGGATGCCTTTGAGGAGTACGTGGACTACAGCTCTGTTGTCATGGTGCTGCTATTCGGCATCCCTTTCCTGGTCATCGTGGTGTGTTACTGCCTGATGGCGCGGGCCTTGTGCCGGAACAGACGGGGATTATCTGTCAGCAAGCAGCGCGCCGCCTCGCGTAAGAAGTCCATCAAGCTCATCATAGTGGTGTTGGTGGTGTTTGCCGTGAGCTTCGTCCCATTTCACATCACGCGGACTCTCTACTACACCGCCCGCGTTCTGGATCTGAACTGTGAATTCCTCAACATTGTCAACTTTACTTACAAGATCACCAGGCCGCTGGCAAGCATCAACAGCTGCATTGACCCTATTCTGTATTTCCTGGCTGGAGATCACTACCGCTCCAAAATGCTCTCTGTCCTGACAGGAAATCGCCAAATGACAAGCAGCCAAATACCTGAAGAGGCGCAAATACAACCGAACAATGACATTGGCATTGCTCTGGTCTACAAAAACACAGACTTTAAAGCCAGCGGAAAGGATGACAGATGAACTCTTTACAAGTCTTATAATCTTTTCAGGAATCTAAAGTATTAAACATGTATTAAAGAGTTCTGCTCCAGACTATGCTAACGTTTCTAGCAACAGTTTCCTTTTTTGCACTGAGAGATTAGGAAAGGATCCAGTTTACTGTAAAATCTACTGAAAGTATGCTTTCACTCCATGACATTTGTTTCACAGATGTAAAAACAATGTTTTAATTCCCCTCATTTTCTTGAGGTTACAATGTTTATAAGACAAATACGTGTTTTTTTTTTTACCCTTTCCTCAGCGTACAGCCTCCTACCAAAAAGGGATTCTTTCACAAAATGTTATATATAATATACAGTATATACAATATATATATGCACTGCTGTATATGTACTGAAGTAACAGTAATCAAAGCTTTTCTATTGAGAAAATGGTGCCTATGCAGAGGAAAAGTTTTAGATAATGTAAATGGTAACTTGACTCATGGTTCCATAAAATCATAGATGTATCAGCCGGTGAATTATCGTCATCTAAATAAAGAGAACTAAACTGAATATGGCAAATGCTGATATGAAATAGATATTCAGCTTGATATTTGATCAAAGATGACAGAGCCTGGCTATTGTCTCAGAAATGAGAAGTGACTCATGATGCAATCCTTCCTGTTGTATCAACAATGTCATCGTGTTACCCAGAAACCGCGGCTCCAGCCAGTGCAGCTCCCGATCTCAGCTGTTTTTGTCTTTCAATTTTCACAGCTGTCTTTTGCTCAGCTATGAAGAAAAACAGAGGGACTGATCTGGAGGAGAAGTAGCTTTTCAACCCACCCACGCCTCATTAAAGGAATAAGGGATTTTTCCTCTTTTGCTTGTACCTTTGGGATTGTTACATGGAATTTAAAAGCCTTTTTTTTCTATCAGTGATCTAGGTTGAGCTCCTTGATAGTTTTACAGGATGTGAAAGCAGTGTTGGAAAGTTTGTACTTAATGCTACAAAGTTGTTTTTAATGTTGCTGTATGAATCTATACTGGAGCAGATGTATTCATACACTACTGTGTCACTCATGATATTAACGAGCACCATCAGCGAAAATGTTTTCTATAATTTGAAAATCTACTTTCAGTCATGCAACGTGAGAAAGATGTGCGGCAGCTGGGGGGTTTGGGTCACTCATGTTTTCTTCCGGCTGCAAGAAAATGCTGCAGGCTCCTTTTTGGGATAACGGCAGTGGATACATAAACACTGTAACAATGATAAAGCAGTTTCCTGTGAACACGATAAAGAGCTATGCATGTGCTCACAAATGTCTGATTATCCCCTTCAATCTCGATTTTCTCCTAATGGTAAATTTCCCCTGACAGTCATTGTAAAGTTACACATTATTTTCACACATTCTCTCTCAGCTTGTTCCAGCACTTCATTGCAGCTACACAATGCTTTCATTTAGTACTACAACGATTCTTTTCACGATCAGTTAATCAATCGATTATGTTCTCGAATAATCGATCAATCATTGGGTCTATATAATGTCAGAAAACGATGAAAAATGTCAGCCATCAGTTCCCAAAGCCCAAGATGACACCTAACATGTCTTGTTTTGTCCCAACCAACAGTTGGGATTTAAAAATATTAAGTCTGCTATCAAAGAAAATAATCATACTTAAGAAGCTGAAACCAGGGAATTTAGATTGTTTTCTTTAAAAATGACTCAAAACAGTTATTGATTATTACTATTTTCGCCTAATCATTGCAGCTCTTGCATTGATTGAAATATTCAAACCTAAGATCCTGTAATTTTATGCCTGCAGTTTTACATCATAAATAGGTTTGATGCCTCATTTGTGTTTGGTATATTTGGATACTTTCAGCCTTTTGACAAGAAACTAAAATAATGTTCGGTGTCTCTGTTTTGAACAACGTTTGTCCACAGCATATGAGCCTGTAATAGTGTTGTGGAATTTCTGTAATAAAGATGGATTCACAAAGAGCGGGTTGTCTTTGAGCGTTTAATTGACACACATAGCGTATGCAGGAACCCTTAGACTACACAAACCTGGCAGTGTGTCCATCTGCTGAGGACAGGAAGTTAAAGGGCAGATCACATAGTTTCGCTTCTGATGACATTTCTGCACTCTCTCACACACACAAAGAGCTATGCATGTGCTCGCAAATTTCCATTACAAACAGGCATGTTGTTTGATTGAAGAGATCAAACTTTATGCAATTACAAATAACCCAAGAACAAAATGATACGGCAGATTCACCCATATTCACCCTAAATGTGGCTCAGTGGATCCAGACCATCAGCGCTGTCAGCCATTCTTTAATAGTTGTTTTCCTTTTTATAACATCATGACAGGATGCATCTCATAAGTCTTCACACACTTTTTTTTTTATCAGCAGGCCTCTGAACAGTTACTTTCATCAGCATCTTCAGCTTGTACTTCATGAACCAATAATTCTTACATGAAAAACAAGTCAAGGTGACCCTGACAAAGATCTGCTAGATTTACACATAATCTAATTTTTGATTGTTAAAATGAATCTAATGAAGCTTCAGACTGTTTGCCAAAGAAGACAGACCATCTCTGTGCACTGTCCAACAGTTCATCTAATTGTGAACAGCACATTTCTCTCAGTTGCAGTGTAGCTTGTTCTCTCTCTTGAGATGTCAGCTTACTGGCGCCTCCCTGTGGTGTGATTTTGTCAATTTTGCTGGCTGTTGCAGTGGCAACTCAGGACAGCTCCAGCTGGACTTCTCAGTAAAGAAGTCACATAACTTTGTACCTATAACTGACATCATGCTCTCAGCGTATTTTGTTGCTGCCTTACAGACAAAGAAGATGGTCAGGCGGACACCCAGCTGCTGAAGCACCTTGCGTGTTTGGTATTCAAAAAGAGATTTAGTCAAGTCTGCCTTGATCATATCACAAACAGCTTCTATCTCCCTGTTAATACCAGGTAGTGTATGTGGACCATGTCTTTACATGTTGCCACTCGTAGAGCATGTCTGTACACGTTTTAAAGGTTGCCGCTCAGTGCAGATGAGGATTATAAATGAGAACAGACCTAATAATTGAGAATCTGACTCATTGTGACGTAAATCATACATGTAAGGTGCATGTTAGGTTATTCTGTAGCACAACTCTGAATTTATATTGTTTACTTACAATATTTGATCTGCTAATGTGTATTAGGATCATACCCTTAATGGTCATAATGCATTCTGGGTAAAAATCCACCCTTTTTGGTTTACATTGTTGACTTGCTTCTTCTGCCCTTGATAAAAGATCTCACAAAGGTTTGCAGGCTTGCTTGTCTTGAAATACTCCTTGAGGCATAAATCGAGCTTTTGATTGAATAGACTTGAATTTAGCTTAATTACATCTTTTAGTGATTTTCATGTTTCACGTCGCACTGAATGATGAGCCACATTCTCAAATCCGTCTCTGTTGGGCTCACAAAACACTTTAATACCCACTGAGATAAAGTAAAGGTGTATGACTATCAAGCTAAAACCTCAGCTGGTTTTCTTGCGTTGCTGTGATATACTGTGTTGTAATATTGTGGGGAAGCAGCTTTTCCACCTGGCAGCTGTGGTATGCAAAAAAACTTGAATGGAACCTGAAGAATGAAACATCTTTGTTTGTGTGAATCAAGCGGTTACAGCTCGCTTTACTGTGTCCGCTCACCATGCAGGTTTCATCACATCAAATCCATCAAATATTTATTTGAAATGATTTTATTTACGTGGTCATGGTGACAGGATATTATGCTGATATGCTGCCTCTATGGCACTTTCTTATGAACACAATAATTCAAGAGCAATACGTGATAGAAACCTCATGATTGCACTGAAGTGCACATTCTTGTCATAACAATAAGGTAGTTTAGAAAAAGTTATTCTCTTTAAAATGTCACTATTAAGTATTGCTTTTAGAGAAATACAGGTAAATGAATGTATTAATTGGTTTAACTAATAACTGATTTAATAGGCTATACATAGACAGAGAAGCTTTCAAAACTGCACTTAAATCCTGCTTTATAGGCTGAAGTCATCAAAATGCTCTGCAATCATTCACATTCACTTAATTTTAAACTGAGATGTGTGTGTGCTTTTGCTTTGCAGCTATGTTGTCCACCATTAGATTTAGGAATAATTAATGATGTTTGATTATGATTCCTTTTGGTAGGTTTAATGTTTTGGAGTTACTGCAGGGCCACACCCCTCGTCTGTAAGACAGCGCTGCGGGTTTAATCGCCCTTTTTTTAGTAAAATAATTCATCTTTGCATCTTTATGTCCTCCAGTGATTTCATGTAGGTATATTTGATAGGACTGAGCATTAACTGACGTGGTGCGCTCACTGAAGCTGACACAGACGTTTAGCTCAGCTGTTCTTGAAGGAATGGCTGCATTTGTTTTTTTATCATATACACATAACTACGAAGGAAACGTCACGCTGAGGCCCGTTCATAAAGGTGCATTATGGTGATATTTGATCCGTCACTTCATTAGGAATTTTAATTAATACGTGATAAAAAATGTTGTGCCTGAGAAAACAATATTAACAAAAACTGCCCCTGTCCATTACAATGAATTTATTTTTTACTCTGAATAATTTAGAATAAGAGTTTTGTTTTAAAATGCTTCTGCCACGTGATCTTAATATTTATTAACTAAAGATATTGACCAGTAGTCGCAGTCATGGTGGAAAATGACTTGATAGATACAATTCTGTAAGAATTTCAGAGTTATTTGGCCGCTGCTGTTTAAATGGCTTTATTGTTTGATGGTCTTATTTGGATCTGTGCGCGTCTCGATTCTCCAGCTTTACTTGAATTACTTTTTTTTCTTCTTCTTCTTCCTTAATCGACCATCATGCAGACCACTGAATAAAGCACTTGATGTTCTCGGGCAGTGAGGATGTCTGTGCTCAAGGACACTAAGGATTGCGAGTACAATCAATGATCGAATTCACGACATTTAGAGGAAAGAAACACGTTTTTTTTATTCTTATTGAAATATTTAAAAAATATAACCTGGCTGGGGAGCACGTGTCAGACTGCTTTGAGAAGTCTATTCAGCTCCATGTATTCATCATTATTAAATGTGACAAAGTAGCCTTGTCGTATCCCATCACTTTAAAATACTTTGTGGATGCTTTCCATCAGCTCCAAGTATTCATCCTGCAGCAAAAACGGCTTCAAGTTGATTGACTTAAAGGCTGTTGTTGACATTTGCAGTTTTGGAGAGCAGAACTGAGGCCTTCTGAAATTTAAAATGCCACCAAAAATGCAAAAAATCAAAGTAATTTCAACTGATATTAATGGCCTTGAAATCTGTTTTGGACTGTCACATAACTTGATGGAGTTTTTAAAACCTCTCTTTGGTCTGTAATTGGTTTAATCTGAATACAGGCGTTCTTAAAGAAAATTAAATGATTATCATCCAAGGAAAATCCATCACCCAAAAAAAAAAAAAAATGTAACTGCGTACAAGTATGTTTTAATTAAGAGGACATATTCCTGTTAATAAATAATGAAAAATACACTGTGTAATGACTGTGAGCTACACCCACGCCTCGGCCTAAAGTGATGCATTTGTTGAGCCTTGAACATTTTTTTCTGTGTTTTTCTCATTTGGCAAATTATAAGGCAGAGACGAGGGATTTCAAGGACGCGTGGACTTCAATTTAATCGAAGAGGCTGAGAGTGGAGTGGAAGAGTGACACACAGAGGAGAGAAGTTCATTATTCCGCTGAAAAGGAAACCAATGGCTTTCACAGTCACCATGGTAACTGGCCTTTCTTTTGCTGTCAGACCTATGATAAGGTACTTCACAGCATTAAGCACAATTATTGCAAGGTAAAAGGGGAAATATTGCTTTCCAATGCTAATAGATGTTAGATATTGATTGGCATGGCAACTCACATAGAAGTGTGCTCCGACTATTTCACCTGCCTGACTCTTTGCAACCTTTAATGAAATTTGAGCTTGCATGTTTGCTTCAGCTGAACATTATAAAAAAAGAAAAAACAACACTTTACTTGTGACAGCAAGAAGATGAAGACGGACTCAGGAGTGAAACAGTGAGATGAAGCTCCTACTTCCCTTTTCGGCAAAAATTCTCATAACATAAATGCTAAACACCCCCTGTTTCCCATCATTAGCATGTCATTCTGTTGTCAAGTGACCCTGCTCGCACTCTCACACAATGGCGGGTCGGCCTTGGCAGCGGTGAGGTCAGCGCCAAGCACAAGTCCGGGCCGTGGGGGGTGGTAGGTTGGTGGCAGCCTGCTTAGTGAGTGAGAAGACTGAGGATTAACATAGTGGAAAGCATGGGAGCTGGTGTGTGTGTGTGTGTGTGTGTGGGTGTGTGTGTGCGAGGAGGGATAGGGTGGTGGGGGGGCAAATTGTTTTAACCCCTATTACAGCAACTGCATGGCGCTTCTCTTATCTAGGCCGCTGCAGCCACTCATTAATATTCCGTACATATGGCAGTGCTTTCTGTATCATTGTCTATTAATGGGAGGGATAATCGCTCATTCAATTATCAAGCAGTCAGCAAAAGACCAACCGCGCCTGCACAACCCTGGTTCACACGGTGGCACAGCCCAAAACAGAGGTGTGCCAGTGAGAAGGTGAGAGCGATAGCGGGGATTACAACATATTAGCTACTTTAATAAGTCAGGCGTCGGGAATAATGTGAAGCAAATCGGGATCTGTTGGCGAACAAGAAACATGCCTGAACTTTGTAGCAACAAAGCAGAAGAGAGGGCGGTATCTTAAACTGTTCTTCCTTATTGTTCATCTTTAAAAGTCACACACGGCTCCCCTCGCACTTCCGTGTCATGTTCCCGTGATCTATGTGACAGTTTCAGAGAGCGTTTCGTGCTTTTAAACACTGGAGCTACTCCTTTGTGACCATGACCTGTGGTCAGAAAAGGCCGTCGATAGCTGTGTGATAGACTCTGATGGCTCTGGCTGAATAAAGCTTGACCCTGATGTCTGCAGGCCAAGGATCTGTGACGTGATCAAATGCAGTGTTCATCCCTGTTGATCTGTGCTTTGTGGCCTTGGGACCCTGCGCTGTGTGACTCCCTGCTGCCGAGGCCACAGCCTGGATATGAGGGGGTTACTGATAATGGCACGACCTCTGGCTGTTTTGACCTGAGGAGACCTTGTTGAGTCAACACAAGCGCACACACACACACACACACCCACACACATATACACATGACTAAGTTGGTGCCCTAGGTGAGATTTTAGAATGGAGCCGCAAAAAAAGGCAACAATAGTTCCTCCAGTCCTAGAACTTTAAAAATTAACTCACACTAAAATGAAGTGCAACAATGGTACCTCCAGCCCAAAGTCCTCCCAGTGTTCCGGGCAAAAAGGCAAGTGGGGGTCAAGGTGCCATTCAGTGAGTGTTTGGGGGCATGGCCTGAGGTAGCACATGAAGTTTGGCAGCTGATGGGTGAAAACTGATCGACCGGTAGGGCTGTGAAATCAAACCAGACGGTAACGCTGCGAGTCAATGGGGGAAAAGAAAGGACCTGCACACTGAATCAGAGCTCCCTTTTCTTTATTTGCGACATTTCGACCAACTACAGGTCTTCCTCAGGTCGATGAAGACCTGTAGTTGGCCGAAATGTCACAAATAAAGAAAAAGGGAGCTCTGATTCAGTGTGCGGGCACTCCTCGTACCTAGTTTACCAAGTTTCTTTGTATCCAGCACCTACCCCACTGAGGTTTTGTGGGTGTGCACACGACTACTTTGTTTCATTGAAAAAGAAAGGAAAAACATTAAGAAGGGAGAACAAGTGCATATTTCCAAAAGCTACATAAAAGCAAGCACACCTGTTGGTAAGAACAAACCAAATGAAAAACAAGTCCCACTCGTTTGGTGCCCCCTCCCTTATTTGGCGCCCTAGGCGACTGCCTGTGTGGCCTATGACACGGGCCGCCCCTGCACACACACACACACACACACAGGGAGAAAGAGGAAGAGTTGAAATAAGGGTGTTTAGTTCTCCAGTGCACTGAGTTTCTTCAGGATGTGGGCCAGGAGATTGGGATGCAGAACTGTGGCAAGCGGGGGTGTTTTGGGGAAGTGTAAAAAAGATAGGAGGTGAAATGTTAACAAAATCTTATAAAATCCGCAGTTTGATAAATTTTCGCATTTTGAATGAACCGAAGGCGGCTGTGGCTGTGGAGGGCCTTTGTTGGAGGTCCCATTTTCTCTGGCAGAGCAGCACGCTCACAGGGTCAGCGAAGTTACGAAAGTAATTAAAGCTCGGTGATTCACTGCCTGCTGCAGAGAAAAGAAAGCAAGCTGTCATTCTGATTTAGAAAAATAAATTACAATTTTAATAATGGGGGAGGATGGGGGTGCGAGAACGTCTAGAGCCTTGGTGGGTTGGGGGGAGGCGGAGGGGGGGGGGCGGGCATGTTGGGTGGGAGGAGGGGTCGAGGGGGTTGTGGGCTGCCTACTTATCAATAGTTGCAATTTTTTGAAACCGCATCGGTTGTACATTGCGAGAGCACAAGTGCCCTTAAAAAAAGAAAACCCTGGAACATTAACATACTGATTTCATGCGCATGGCAAAGGGCCTGAGCCAATATCAGAGAGGACTCAGCAGTCCTATTGTCTGCTGGGACTCTGGTCCCCTCTGATATGAAAATTCAATTATTTTATAACTAGATCTGGCGCTGCGTTTTGACAGTCGACGGTAGCGCCTTGCCAGCTGCATCAGTGTGGGGGACCAGAGGCTCCTGATAGCGAGAGGGAGGCCTTTCAGACATTGACATGTTTTTGGGGGACAAGATTGCCTAAATGTGTTGCATTTAAGGACTGAAAGTTAATCTAATGCACCACCATTATCTCACTCAGGTAATTCCAATACCATCCTCAATCTGTGTTTACGCTCATGCACGCACCCACATACTCGCACATCCATTCATTCTTCAGCACTTTGAATCTGATTCCCAGGCTTTCTGCATCCAAACAGGTAATGTATTTATTTATTTTTCAGCAGCGCATATTCTCAGGGAGCCGGAAACTATATGAAATAGAAGTTGTTTTCTAAGAGACATCAGCAGTTTCTAGGTAGTAATTCTGTAAAAAGACACAGGGAAGCCAATATGGTACTCAGTGTCAAAAATCTTTTTTTTAAAACTGTTTTCCGTGTACTTTTATACTTTTGCATTGCTGGGTGCAAATAGTATATACATAGAGTAGATATGTACTGAGTTAGTACTGAGAATATCTTTGTCTGGAAAAAGCACAGTACAGGTTGTTTTGTTGTCACTCATTTTTAAGTACAGAATTTCCTCCTTGTTAATTAATGTATTTACACCAGTGCAGGCACCAAAACTTTTCGAGGTGGTATCCAGGCGGGCACAATCAGCTGGCCTATTTTCTGAGTTTATGGGACAAATCCTTTCATTACCTCCACGGTCCATTGTGAGCGTTCTGAGGGGGGTCTGTTAAGATTAGGGAACAGGAAGCAGCCCCCCCGGTATGGCCCTCTCACTCAGACCCCACAGTGTTGTGCTTATTAACCCAGCCTGGGAGAAGACGTACCTGCCTCCCCTCATTAGGCCGCGGTGGAGTACTCGCTCAGCCCGTGGAAGAATGGGACATTAATTAGTATTCTCCGCAGGGGGAACCGCCATTAGCACTTAATTAGCAGTAAGAGTACCATTCAGTTGGCCTGGCCAATAATGTCTAACACAATATGTTCTGTGTCTTTTCCTTGTGTGTCATGGCAAAACGCTGATGAAAGACCTTGTTGTTTGGGCATGTGTTGTTAAGCTGCTCCCACATACATTTTAAATTTGTTTAATTTGTTTTCTTATCTGCTCACTCGCTTTATATGCAGCTCACAAACCAAATCGTCACAGTTTGTTGTCCTTTTTTTTCTTTTCTTTCTGCGGAATATTTGTTTGAATAACTTCCGTATGAAAGCTGGATTTAAGGGGCACTGTAGGCCCGTGTTCCCAAATCAGCACGCCTCGATCCTTACCTTTATAACATTTAACTCTGTGTGCTGCCCTCTCGCTGCTGTTGACCTCCATGAGGGCAAACGCTGTATTCTCAGCTGCCCGCACAGCTCAGCCCGCAGTGGTAAAGTGGGTGATTAGGGGATTGAGGTCAACTTTTCCCATTGGACTCGGGGGAAGTTCCTTTGATCTGCTGAGTAGGCATTCTTCTCTCTTTTCTCTGTGTTCTGTGTCCAGCACCGTCACCGCCGAGGAGGACAAGGGAGGCTGTTAACCCACCTCGGTCCGCTCCTCGGCCTCGCTGGTACTCAATCTCCCCTCCGCTCCGACCCTCCCCCCTTTCCTTCCCCACCTACAGCTCATTGCCTTTGGAGGCTCAGGCGGGTGGTGGCGGTGGTACCTTTCACTTCCCGAAATCTGAGAGGCGGAGAGCTGTCATTTGCCAATTTGGCCTGAATGGGGCGGACAGAGGATTGAATGTCGTTTTCCCACCAGGCTGCACCATCCAGACCAGCAGGGGAGGGAGGGGGATACAGGGAGCGGGGTGTAATGCTAGAGTAAAATTAGAGCTTTGATGGTAGCTAATATGATGGGTGGCACTGATGTGGATTTCCAGTAAAGACGCCACAGGTTCCCTGCCTCTCTCTCTCTCTCTCTCTCTCTCTCTCTCTCTCTCTCCCTGTCTCGCTGCCTCTCTCTGTCTTGCAGCCAAGCACTGACACACCTATAAGATTATGTGATCCCAGCCTTCTTTCTCAGAGCTGTAATTTCTCCCTGATCAATGTAATTATACATCTCCAACTTCAAGCCTGCCCCTGTCAAAAGGCCAGACCGGTCCTGTTTCTCTGCACGGAGAACGCCTTCTTCTCTCACATATACATACACACGCAAAACACACACACACACACACACACCTACACATTCACAGATCAGCCTTTGAGCGAGGGAATACACTGCCAAACAAGACTCACAACGTTTCCTCTCATATTCCAGGACAAGGGGAGATGAGAGCAGGCATGGATTTTTATAACAGAAGTCTTTCACTTTACATTAGTGTGTGACACTGTTGTAGGTATTAGTGCTGAAATGATTTCTTAGTAAACTCTAATGCTCTGTTTGGACCCCTGGAGACCCCCGAGTCCTCCTTAACAACTCAAAAGACATACTTACATTGTTTTTTCATTCCTAATTTTAAGAGAAGTGCTTATAAACCTGATTTTGAACTGATAAAGTGTTTCAGAGATCTGCTACAAAAAAACAACACATTACATTCTGCCTGTTTTAGTGACGCCAGCTGTAAAATATGATTAAATACAATTAATTTTCATAGTTTCAATATCTGGGATCAGTGTTGACAGTTCCTTGTTGTCAGAACCACATCACCTAAATCCCAAATAGGTCTATTTTGATTTCTGTTATTTGAGTTTTATAACATTTCATAGGAGGTCTAAGACGTCTCTGGAATTTAATGAACCTACACAATGTAGGATAACATAATATAAACTTCTTATTCTCAAAGGGAATATATATTTTGTTGAGCCTATATAACATGTAAAACATGTAATATTTCTTTGTTTGTTTATGGTCATTTCTGTATTTTGTCACCTTTAACAAATGTGCAAGCACATACATTCATTTTCTACATGTTGGGTTTTAATGATATCAGAAGAAAAAAAAAGTTAATTTTGCAATTATTCTTATTCTTATTCTTATTATATATTATATATTATTTAGCTTTTATTATTATTATTATTATTATTATTACATACAGTATACAGCATTGGGGTCTCCCAAACACTGAGTATGTGAATCCAGTGTCATCAAAACACAAGACAAATTTCAGCAGAAAATTAATCAACAACAATTTTAATATTCAATCAATTGTTTAAGTAATTTACCAAATAAAAAGGCTCCAGCTTTTCAAAAATGAGGATGTGCAGCTTATTCATCTATTTCACATCATTATAAAATGAATTATTTTGGGTGTTTAAACTGTTGTTCAGGCAAATGAAGCTTTGGGAAAACAACACGTTGGGCTCTGGGAACATGTAAATGGCCTGTTGTTGACTTTGTTGCATTAATTGCAAACCAAAGTTTAGTAACAGTAGATTAATCAGCAGTCAGGTCAGCAAAAGCAAGTCCTGAGGAGATTTTTATGTTTAACTCAGAGTATGAGGTTGCTGAGTGCACTTTTATTTACTCTGAGTTTACAGTATTGTGATGAGGTGTTAAATGAGTAGATGAGAAGGGTCCTTGGTATTGGAGCTGTTTCCTTCAGGGGCTTTTAAAATCCAGATTAGTCACTCAGGCCCTGAGCTTCCCCTCCTGCCCTGCTCCCGCCTCGAGACACGAGGATGCGAGAAACACAACACTGGTACCTGCCTCGGGGCTACAAGGCAAGCACACATTCACACACACACATTCACACACTACATTAGATGTTTTGATAGCTTGCGAGGCACGAGCGGCACTGTGATGCTCTGACATATGGAAGGTTAAAGGCTTCTTAAATATCCATATCAATCTGCACGGCTGTCAGCTTGACAATGACGGAAACAGAACACCATTAACGGCGTCGGGCTGTATCGTCCTCATCTGTGCAACATTAGAGACATAGATGGCTCTCTGTAAGGCATTCCTCTGGACATTAGCCAAGCCAGTGTATGGAGAGTGAATGATAGTTTTGACTTGGTTTTAATGCCAACATACTTGTGTTGTGGATGTTTTGGGTTTGTATCAAAGTGTTGGAGCTTCCTTGTTTGGTTCAAAAGTCAGAAATATAATATCCTCTTTTAAAATGGCTCTGATTGCGTTGATTTCATTGTTCTGCTTTTTCTTGGTAATGTGTATATGCTTGAGACCATGCGAGGCGATTGTCCTCTTCATGCTGCACAGAAAGCATTGTACTCTGCTCTCCTGGGATGGGAGATGTTTTGTTTTTTGAGCTCTTTCACACCAGCTCTCCTGTTTTTTCTTTTTTCTTTTTTTTTTTTTTTTTAACACAATAGCCCTCGCTCCTCTCACCCAGCGTGGCAAACCCTTTCAAACGGGAAGCTCCAGGTCAGTTTCCCTTGCCAAGTTTTGCAGCCTGCCATGTTGTCTATTCTGCTCAGCTATTTAAAAAATGTTGAATATCAACAATGGCTTTCACTGGTGCATTGTCAACTTTTGTATGAAGCAATCTTGGTTGAATGAGATGGGTCCCAGAGCAGGGAGAGCTCAGCTGCAGTGTGCACTACCACACCAGTGACTGCCCGGCTCCCCTCGCTCTTTTTATATTTCTCTGCTGCACTGGGAGCTGCCATGGTGGTGGTGGTAGTGGTGGTGGTTCTCCGGTCTGAATGGCCGTGGCTGGAGTCTGAGCTGAGGCTATGGGCCGTGGATGTCAGTGCTTTCTCTGATACCTCCTCTCGCTCCTTCTCCTGGGCCTGCTGACAGCCAGCTGTTGAAGGTGTGTCTAACTGAGTTATTGGGAAGCAGCAGCCTTGGGACCAGTCAGAGCTTGGTGAGTGTCCTCAATTTTGTGGCCAGAGTGGGAGGAGGTTAGTAGTAGAGAGAGGATAGAAGAGGGAGGGGGCATTCAGGGAGATAGTGCGGGGAGCTTTGTGTTCTGTGTGTTGTGTTTACTCGATCTATTCATGTATGTATTTATTAAGACATCGTCTGGTTTATCCAGTTGAAAATATTTTATATCCTGCTGCAAACAAACTGACAGAAAATCAGATGTCAGGCTACATTTCTTCTTTTATTTGCCAACGCCGTACACTTCACAACCATTTTGACACTTTAACAACGCTTAAATTCCCCCGTCAATACTATAGGTTAGATCTGTCTGATATGCACTCCGGATGCATCAGTGACTTTATGCTGAGCACAGTGTGTTTGCACAAGCACGTACGTCTATGTTTGTGCAAGTGAAGAGAAAGATGAAAGCAAGAATGAGAGCTTGCTTCCAGATAATAGTAGCTTAGGCTCTTTGTCCTGCTGTCAGCCAGGAGAGGAGCGAGGCTGGAAATCGCTCCAAAGCAGCGGCAACATCTTGTATGTTTCATTGACATATCAGTCTACGGGGCAATGAGCCGTCGCCTCTGCACTCCTCTGCACACTTCTGCTCTGCGTGTGTGTGTGGATGTGTTTGTGGATGTGTGTGTGTGTGTGTGTGTGTGTGTGTGTGTGCGTGTGTGTGTGTACAAATAGGTGGCACACAGAGGTAGTTCTTTATTAGTTGTGTTAGTAAAAAGCAAACGTTGATACAAGCTAATAATAAAGTAAAGTATCCACAATGGATGGAGCTGCTCATAGCAGACAGTAGCATTTCTTTCAGCAGTTACACTGAGAATTTAGAGAAGTTATTTTTGTACGCTTTTACACTTCTTTCACTTTTTATCTTTTTTTTTTTGTACACTTGGACTTCGTACTCAGAGGGTAGGAACAAGCGAGGTAAGACACTAAGATTTGATATCACAGATCACAACTATCAGGTACGGGAACTAATTCATTACATTTCAATTCATCTTGCACAGTCAGAAATGAGTTTGCCAGAGTGAACACCAAATTTTTTTATTATGTTGAACTGTCATCTAAATTTTTTATCATTTTTACATGTTCTTGTGACTCATATAATTTAGTCCTGCATCTTCCTTTTACTCTATTAATGGCAATAAACAAGAATTTACTCAAGTGTGATACAGACTTGCCAAACCCTATTCAAACACTTACCTGAAAGCTCTAAATATTAGAGTCCCAGTAAACACAGCGGAGACATCCTGCCTTCTCGAGGACCTGTGTTGTCCTCTGTCTCACCTCTCTGAGCTCAACCCAAGGCAAGGTGACCAAATTCATCTCAGGCCGGCCCATCCATTATCTTGTCAACACAGCCAGCTTCCCACCTTAGTTTGCTCTTCTCCCAGAAGACTTACTGTAATGAAATACGCAATAATCACCACGCTCATCTCGTCATGCTCAAGGTAATTAATATATTTAGAGGGCGATGGCTAACTCTTAATTAAATTATGCCTCTTTTAATGAGACCTTGACTGGGACTAAATTTATGACCACTATCTGCTTTATCAAGAGCCTGGCACGCAACAGAGATTTGTCATTTTCTCCCAAATCACAACTAGATTACGCATAATGGTACTCATGATTTATATATCAATTTATGCTTGTTTGTTTCTTTTTTTTAAGATATAATAAATTACCTCTTATAATTACCTAACCTACTTTTGGGTTCTTAAAAGCCCCAATTTCTGCAATTAATGCCCAGCCTCTGTATCGCTGTTACATATTCATTTTGGAGGATAATACAGATAACAACTTGGTGGCATTAATCATATTACAAAATTGGGAGTATTTAATTAATTAAAGTTACACTGCAAATTAATTGTGCATTTTCACAATATTATCTTAAGCTAATGAAGGCTTGACAAAGAGACAGTTTCATTTTTTAAAAAGGAGGCTAGATTAGTGGGATCTCAATTATGGCTAAAACAAAAGAGGGCTGCTTGCTTGGGCATGGTGCAAAGCAAAAAATGACGATTCAGCACTTTCTTCCAAACAAAAAACGGAGAAAGTTTCCTTTGTTTTTGAAAAACTGAACATGGCAATGATTCAAAAGATACATGGAAAATAATGAGCAGTGTAATTAGCCAGTCAGGCAATAACAGTATTTAAAATGATCATCATATAGAGGAGCTTGATAATGCCATTCACAGGCAGCAGTTTCCAGGGCAGCAGGCATTTGCTTGCTGACAGACGATCACAACTTTTAGTGCCGGAGCAAAAAGCATCTGGAGGCTTCATTTTAAACCGCATTCTCTTTGAGTATTATTCAGATTCAATCCCACAATGCTCTGCCTGTAAACCACTGCGTAGCAAACCCTTGAAACCAGCAAATGAGATGTATTAGGAATGCGTCTGTATAAATTAGATGACGACAGATTGGAGGTCCAAGTGTGAGCTTGGAGCTTTAGTTGAGGAAGTTTGACGGCAGAAGTGAGCATGTTGCACACTCACTGTAACACAGTAATGGCTCAATCCAGCCTCGCCCAGTGGCTCAGAAGCAAAACCATATTTATTGAAATTTTCTGCTTAATTAAAAATGAATTGAAATTAGCTTCCAATGGATAGGAGCTTATAATTCACAGTAATTTAGTACTGTATTTTTCATTTAACGCATCATATACCAAATGTTTTAATATGAGTGTTTCCCCTAATCTGCTAAGCAAATGTTAAGAGTCTTTGTCTAAGAAATGACTTCAAGGAGCTAATAATCATTGTATATTCATTTAAAATTGCTTCCACCGATGTCCTCCCCTGTGATATCATTTCATTAGCTTTTAGCTTCATTAGTCAATAACCACAGCAAAAAAAAAATGTTGGTGTCAATTATGGGAACTCTAAGGGTCAGTGAGTATATGAATTTTTAACTGCACACTGCTGCATGTGATTATATTAAGTGGTCTTGTAACAATCATTAACCCTGTGTGTGTATGTGTGTGTGTTGAGCATACTTGATCATCTGTGTTTGAAATGTGCATCCCTAAATGATAAGCAGCTACAACCAACCAGGGGGTGAGGTGATGAAGTGAAAAAAAAACTATTCCCCTGGCTAAGTGAGATGGAGCAGAGCCTTGGGTGGTCACGCCTTGTCTGCTCATGACAGTGGCGGGTTAAAGAGATTACACTGGGTCTGTGTCAGCAGCCTTGGCCTTGCTCACACAAGAACATAATGAGGAAGGACATGCTTGGCCTGCCGGGGAGAAAAAAAAAAAGAGGCTGAAGTTTGAGGCATTCTTCCCAGACAGCCACAGGAGGCAAACAGCTTTTTGCATGTTGTTTTACAACCAGAGGTCAATAAGTAAGACGGTTAGATTCCACAGAGCTGAACAAGGTGGACGTGGAGTGTGGACATATCACGTTTGGGTCTCACTCCCCCCTCCTCCCCATCACCACTACAATGAAAACACAAATTACCGTGCAACAGTGGAGGTAAGAATGCAGCGTTCTCCATTAGTCCTCCTGACAGACTTGTGACTCCCCACTAAAGCTCCCCTAAAAAAATCGGTGCATCTGTCTTCTGAGTGTGTATTTTGGGTCCCTTCCTTCACCTAATGACTGAAGTTTGACGCTTTCGCTGCCTCAGATGGGCCCACAGTGGGAGATGATCCTCGGGGTTTGCATCCCAACTTGTGGTGAGTTTACAAATCCGTCTGCAGGCGCGTAATCGCCGCGGGGGGCGTGACCTCCCCACCCCCCACCACACGCAATATATGAAACATGGAAATCCCCCCCCCCCTCCCCCACTCCCACCCACCCAATATTTGTAACTGACACATCAGATTCCCCCAGAAGCTGAAAGAAAACTAATTTGTTCCCTCAATATTGTGTGAATCATTCACAGAAAGCCTCCTGCGTCTCGTCTGTGTTTATGTCAACAGCAACGGCGAACACGACAGCTGTGAGCGCGGTGCCAAAGCTTTGGGTCCGTCCTGTGGGTCCACTGCTTCAGCCCCGAATGTTTTGAGCCTAGCCCCGCATATTTCTGCTCCTCAGAACTGGTATTTTAACGTAATAGAGCGGAACCTAACGTGAAACGACAGGGGGAGGGGAGGGGGGGAGAAATATGGTGCTGCACATAACCAGACGCATACAGGTCATGGGTGTATTAAAGGCAGTGAAGTTAAAAAAAAGTAAAGAGCACAAAAGCCTCAAATTGCGTGTCTTTAATTAGCAGAGGCGCGCGCACACAGAGCTCTCCACAATCACAAACCAACTTCCATGTATTTCGCTTCTTTTACTTCTCTAGTTTTCTCTTCTCCAATACAGCTACTAATGTGACTCAGGCAGGTCTGAAACATGTTATATTACTGTCTGAATCTTACAATATTGTCGTTCAGGTGTCACTGAATGTTTCCGGGATTTCGCAGAAACATCAGTACTGATGTTCTGTCTGTTGCCCACAGCTGGCTGCAGCATCACACAGCAGCTGAAACGATAAGTGCGTCTCCAAAACTGCGCATTTACGCACGCGGCACAGCAGCTGTAACTTCATTAACACCGGATCGGTCAGGATGTGACGGTCTGCTTCTTCCACTCTCTCGTGATGACTCTGGACCAGGCTGCAACAGCATGATCTATATGACGGAACAGTCAAGTAAAAGTGATGACACAGAGGAATACTTAAAAAAATCACATTTCTCTTATTCTTCTTCCTTCTTTTCTAAAGTCTAAACACCACCTTCAACACATTTTCTAATTCATTTTTGGACATTTTTGACAAATTGACTTATTAGTTATTTTGAGTAAAATATATACATATTGATTTTTTTTCATTATGATAAAAAGTAGATCTCAATAGATTAAAAAAGTTTGTATTAATTTGATGTTTGCATCTCAAAGAGAGTTTATTTTTCCTGAGGACACATTTTTAGTTAAACAGAGTGAACAACAAATATTCTTTTTTTTTTTATTTATGCTATTAGGATATAAAAAATACTTTTATCTATTACTTTATTATTTCAAAGGAAGCTCCTAACAGATCTGACATACGATGTTATTAATAAGTGATTTAACTTTGGTTTCATACGGTACCTGTTGCTATAGAATAACTTATAATATAAATAGACCGTTTTTATTTTTCCCAAATCCAGCAATAAAAATGAATTTTGCTGAATTCTGTAGATTTACTGTTGCAACTGTAGTAAGAATTTCCTGACATGAATTATTGAATCATTGGGAAAAACTACATTTAAAAAAAAGATGTTAAAGAGGTGATATAAAATATATCAGCTGGCCAAAAACAGAGAGAAAAGAAAAAGAAAAAAAATCTAATCAGAGTAAAAATGTTTCCACAACCCATGACTCTGCGTCACAAACAGACATTAAACATATTAATGTACATATTAACTATTTTTGTTCAGTATTTTTTGGTCAACGGCAGCTCTTATGGGTCAAATAAGTCAAATTAACGTCATCAGGAACACTATAGGCCTGCTTTGTGCAATAAAGAGGTGATAATAGCAACACTTTTATTCCTTTAAATGACCCGTGAATATTATTTTACCTGTGTTGAACTGGGAGGACGCAACTATTCACGCCGACACAATGGGAACAGCAGACCGTGCGTAAATTGCATCGTCATTTGCATTCCTGGTCCAAAAATCATGCAAATCTTAATGAGACAGTCTCCATTGTGGCTGTAATTGAAAACCCATTCTTTCTTAATTACTGTTCTCAAAGGCCTTGTCCGCAGTCACTGAGCTGAAACAAAAAAAGTTATTGATTCTGGAGGTCGTGGGGTTTAAAAATGGACACGTTAAAAATAATGTTGTTTGTTATGGATTTGAGATGCGATTTTTCCATCGTGAAAAAAGTCGCTTTTCTTTTGAGGAGTTATGAAAAAAAGAAGATAAAAACAGAAAAGTTGTAAACGCAGGCCTCAACAAGAATCAAAAGCTGTAAACGACCATAAATAACAAGCTATTATCAGTTAGTTATTTGCAGCTGAAAGGCAGACATGCAGCCTCTGCGCTTTGTCGTATATTATTAGAGTTGGAGCATTTTGTTCTGTCATGAATTCAAACTGTCTGACCATAAAGCTCTATTGACAGGCGAGCAAAGGATGCGGACATGCAGGGAAATGAATTGTTTTGAAAGGTGGGATTAATGTCCTTTTGTGTCAATTAGTCCAACTGAATAGATTTTAATTCCCTTAAAGCTCTTGGCAAATATAACTGACAGTTTTGGTTTTGTTTAGGCCACAATTCTTCAAAAAATTAAAAAAAAAAAAACGTTATATCTGTGACTCCTCTGTCAAATGTAGTCACCAGATTTAAAGCTGTTAACTTAATTGTCCAATTTAAACAACACGTTTGCTTTAAATAATCCGATACATATTTGCTGTAACGAAAAATAATTCAATTGCATTGAGCAGATTTTTGTTTTTGTTTTCATTCACTGTGCACGCCACACGCACATGCGCAATTCATTCGCTTTTTTTTTTTAAACATTAAATTATGTACGATCAAGCTGATTGTGTGCAGGTTATATCCTCCCATCAGGACATCCACATATTTCCCAACATTCAACAGTGGGATCCAGCAGCCGCGCGCCCTGAGAGCCCTTTGGGCTGTCAGGCTTGTTGAGTCTGAATCAGAGCAGACTGCGCTGGTGGTCCTCCGTTCCTTAATTAGGAAATTAGCTGCACAGAGGCCCTCATTACCAAACCCCGGGTTACTCCTGGTGTTTTCTCTCTCTCTCTCTCTCTCCCTCTCTCCCTCTCTCTCTCTCTCTCTCTCTCTCTGTCTGCTACCGGTCAATTTCCATAAGAAGATTACAAGCGGATCAGTATTGAGATCTGCCCAGATAAACAAATAACTGGTCCCTGAGAATTAGATGACTACTAATTGGACGTTAGTTTTATTGCTCCTGCTCTGTTTGTAACGCCCCATTGAACGTGGAAATTAAATTCATGAAGTGATGTCTCTTTTCAGTTGATTTACTACAACTGTATGGCTGAGGGACTATAGGCTTTCCCTCCCTTTAAGATAAGAGACAATTTTCTTTAAGCCGTTTGTGCCTTTATGTGCAGTCTGATTCTACAAGCCATAAACATTATTTACACCCTTTTCTTTACGTCTGTTTTCGAGCCATGGCCATTGTTGTTGCTTATATAAACATTAATGCAATTAATACAATAGGCTTTTATTGGAAACAACTATCTTCAAAACAGAAACTTCAATCCCTGGGAAAAAAAGTGGAGCAACATCTGGTGACTGACAGATGTTATCTTCTTTCTGATAATTTAATATTTAATAGAAGCAGCTCGTTAAACCCTTAAATTAGATGAAACACGTGATCTTGAAACTAAATAACCAATTTTCCAAATATGTTTTGATGTTTTTTTTTATCTTGATCTTTGCTCTCCACCCGAGTGATACATGATTAAATAAATATTTGTATATAATGCAGGTCCTTCAGGTGGACGCACTGCCCTGCATCTATAAATGCAGGAGGCTGCATTTTAAAGTTTGAACGCTCCGGGAGGTGAAACGCTCTAAAAATGCACATATCACAATGATCCCTGCAGAGCCCATCTAAATACTGAGGTGTTAATAGTGGTTTTCGATGGGCGATTCGCGCGTAATCATTAGCAGGTGTGAGGTTTTCCCCCGATGGGCAATTGGTTTCAACGGCGAAGCGGCGTTTCAGGTCGTTTGTAAGGAGGCACATGCAAATGAAGGCAACTCCACGGCGATCATTTTAATAACCATTAACACCGCAGAGAGAAAAACAAGTCAGCAAACATCAGCTGTGGATTTTAAGGATGAGCGCAGGGCGAGTTGTTTGTCATGCGGTGTCTCAGACCAAACGTTTCCTCCGGGACTAAAGAGATAGCCCGTCCCCTCCACAAGAGGTCGTTGATGTATTAAAGTTTTGCGTTGGGTGCCTCAACACTGCAGAAACATTTGGAATTAAGCATTTTGTCTTATTTCCCCAGTAAAACAAGGAGGTCATTTAATGAGATAATGAGATCAGATAATTAGCATCTGACACACATTAGTCACATTAAAAAAAAATCATCATTACTGTTTTATTTTAATATATTATACTGAAATAAAAATATTCTACGTGAGTTAAATAATATCTGAATGAAATTCAGTTATTTAGTCAGGTTTTCCTCTCCAGGTATTTAAAGGAAATCCATATTGAGGATTTTTACTGCGCCGAAGGAGACTGCAAAAACTTCCGAGCAGGTGGTCAAAATGGAGTGTAATGAAAGAAATTTAAGGCCATCTTTAAAAAAAGATATCAGTGTGTTGAGGTTTTTCTTGAAGTCCTGATATCAGACTGAAGGGTTTTTTAAGTTGATAAATGTTTGTGAAATTGTGATTGACGGCATGTTTGACAGCAGGTAGAGATGAGATGAATAATTGCTCGACCAAGGGCAACCTTTATTCCAATATTCCACTTTTTACTTGAAGTATTTGGTTTTAGCCTGTTGGGATCTGCCTCTGTAATTATTTTAATGACATTTAGCCTGAGGATTTTTTTTTACCCTTCAGCATGCACGATTTCATATAAAACAACCAATATTTCACACTTGTTATTTGCATAGTTTGACTCTTGGTTCGATTCATCTGAGTCACATATGTAGAAATGAATAAAACAGCTAATTTTTGGATTTTGATTTGTTCAAATATTATTGTATGCGATTAGGCAACAGCTGTTTCTTTGCAAAAAAATGAATCGGCTGCATTTCTCCGTTTATCAATCTGCTTTATTCTCAGACTATAAATGTTGTAAATCTCTCATGTTTTGCGCTCAGGTTGCAGAACTGCGCTGCTGTTTTAAAACTTTACCTCTCCTTCCTCCTCTAACCAAAACACAGCGCTGCGAGCTCTCATTGGTCAGGCGGTGGATATAGGGAGCTGCGCGCTGATTGGTCGCCTGCTCCTCATTGTAATGCTGTCAATCCACATCACATGGTTCGGCCACTAGGCCTATTAACAGATGAGCTTGGCGAACAAGTTTCCAGACTTCTGTTTCAGAGCCGAGGGGGACAGAGCAGCTGTAAGCGGAAAGAAACCAGAAGCACCTGCAGACACATTTGCCTCTTTGGGTAGAACTTTTTTCAATCTTCTTATGAGACTGGTCAGTAGCTCTACCTCTTTGACTTTTGGCGGTGTTTTGTGAACTTTTCTTTTTTTTTTAAATGTGCCTGTGAGTGAACACTAAAAGTCGCCCGAATGTATAACATGATGGAAACCGAGATCAAGACCCCGCTCCCGCAGTCCAACTCGGGCTCGGCGCCGGGCGCAAAGAACAACAGTGTCAGCGACCAGGAGCGGGTGAAGCGGCCGATGAACGCCTTCATGGTCTGGTCTCGGGGACAGCGGAGGAAGATGGCACAAGAAAACCCCAAAATGCACAACTCTGAAATCAGCAAGCGGCTTGGTGCTGACTGGAAACTTCTCACCGACGCTGAAAAGAGACCATTCATCGACGAGGCCAAGCGTCTGCGCGCTATGCACATGAAGGAGCATCCGGATTATAAATACCGTCCCCGCAGGAAGACCAAGACCTTGCTCAAGAAAGACAAGTATTCTTTGCCCGGGGGACTGTTGGCGCCAGGAGCCAATGCCGTCAACAACTCGGTGTCGGTGGGGCAGAGGATGGACGGTTATGCGCACATGAACGGGTGGACAAACAGCGCGTACTCCCTCATGCAGGACCAGTTGGCCTACCCTCAGCATCACAGCATGAACAGCCCCCAGATTCAGCAGATGCACCGATACGAGATGGCAGGGCTCCAGTACCCGATGATGTCCTCGGCGCAGACCTACATGAACGCGGCTTCCACGTACAGCATGTCTCCAGCTTACACGCAGCAGACCACCAGCGCCATGGGACTGAGCTCCATGGCGTCCGTGTGCAAGACCGAGCCGAGCTCACCGCCGCCGGCCATCACGTCCCACTCTCAAAGGGCGTGTTTGGGGGACCTGAGGGATATGATAAGCATGTACCTGCCTCCCGGTGGGGACAGCGCAGAGCATTCCTCCCTGCAGAGCAGCCGGTTACACAGCGTCCATCCGCACTATCAGACCGCAGGGACTGGCGTCAATGGGACGCTACCTCTCACCCACATCTGAGAGCAACAGAAAGAAAAGACTTCAAACTTTAAAAAAAAAAAAAAGTACTTGGATACTTGAACTTTTTGGTTGCTAAAGAAACAACGTTCATCAGTTTTGTTCAAAAACAATTTTATCTCAATATGTTTTGAGTTGTCCATTTAAAAAAAGAGAAAAAAAAAGCATTTTAAATGGACCGAAACTGAACGTTGAGTCCATCAGAGTAAATTGCATTGCAAAGAGGCTTTTTATCACAAGCATAAGCAATCAACTTATGTAGAAGAATCGGACTTCTATATTTTAAATAATGCCATATTTTCTCTCTATGAAAAGGCATGTGGCCTCATGAAGAGGCTGGTGTATTTCAGAAAAGCTGGATGGAAAGTTGGTTCATAAATGTTTACACTTAATTTGTAGAATGTCAGTTGTCTCGACTGTGTCCAAATTTGTAGTCTCTCTCTCTCTCTCTCTCTCTCTTTTTTTCCTCCCCCTCATGATCTAGGTTAAAATATGTTAAGACTGTGCGGGTCGCAAACGCAAGTTTTATTTATAGTAAGATTTTTTTTTCTTTTTTTTTTCTTTTTTTTTTTAGCTTGTGAACCCGATGTTTTTGTCACGTGAAAATGTTCAAATTTGTTTTGTAAAATGTTCTGTTCTGTGATGGTTTTGACAGTGTCATGTTTACTCATTATTCTGAACGAAAAGGTTTATTTAAACTGACGTTTCTACATATTTTAAGACCATCCTCTATTCTTAAATGCTGAATAAATTTGTACGAAACATGATTCTTGACTCTGTGTTTTGTGTGTAATATAAGGTTTGGAAATTTTGACTTTCATGGAGATATTTAGTGCGTTTGGTTGTTTTTAAAATCTTTGACTACAGGATATCTCCCCACAGTGAAGTGAGCTTTAAAGTGAGAAGAAAATGTTGGTGATGTTTAAAGATGTGCAACTCACTGAATGAAAATCTGCTCTTAATATTTTCTTAAAGATAACATGGTGGAAATAACCAAACAATTGGTCTTCATTAGAGTTTTCTCCATCAATTCATTTTTAAAAAATCCAGGCAAAACAGTAATCTTTCTTGACAGAATATTCCTCTACAAACCTTGAAAGTGATTATAATTTGCATTCCTTCAAAACATATTTGTAACATTTTCAATATCCAGATGAAAATAAAAATATAATTAGATTTAATTCTGAGGCCTGCTGAATTTTAATAAGATACAGTTAATATTGATGGAATTTAAATACACTTTTTACAGGTGCGTTACTTTTTGAATTGATATTGTATAAAAATTTTCTATTTAAAAAAAAAAAAACGTTCTTAGTTTTTTTCTTTCCTAAAAATAGCTGCTGACAGGCTCGCTCTTTCCTTATCCAGGTATATTTTCCCCTTAAGTTCACCTTTCCTCACTTATTTCAGTATTTACTATACAGATCAAGGCATAATATTTTATCCGCAGGCTGTCATCACTGTGTCGCCTCAGTATGAATGTGTTTCTTACAATTTATCACAAGTATTCAGGTTATTTCCACTTTTTGAAAGAAATATAAGAAACTCTATTTAAAATGGTGTAACTTCACACATCATTCTGATTTTTTAAAATTCAATTTATAAATTTTACCCACCATAAAACACAGGAGGTGTTATCTGAAATTTGCTCTGAAAAGTTTTGTAAATGTAGTTTACTTTGCGTGTCAGTGTTGATGTGCCAGATCTTATACAATTCGAGCTATTTACAGTTGGTAAACATAAATAATGTAATAGATTATTTTAAAGGATCAAATCAGGGTTTTTAATGATCAGTAATGATGTTCTGCTTGTTGAGAAGGCATTTTCTAATTTTGACATTTTTGTGTATAATTTCTGATGAGCACAGCAGAAATCTGTCCACCTCTAAGCTGGTTCAGTTAAAATGTGTATTGCTGACTGAAGTAGCCTCTATACTGGATCTTATGTTTCAATATATTATACTGACTTTAACTGTCCCTGTTCGCTCAGCAAACCTACTGCAGTTGACACTCTTAAGGTGTTTGGAAGACTGAACCGGCCTGCTGTTGCAGTGTACCTTGGAATGAATAAGCTCTGGCCCACCAAGAGGGCCGAAGCAGTGGCGGTCCCGCTGGCCTTCCCACACTCCCTGTAGGACTTGATCCACAGCTCAGTACCGCGGCCTGGATTAGCCCCACGCACCTTTGTGGAGGGAAAGATTATCCAGACCTCCCTGCATTCACTGACAGGGTCTTAAGTCACTCCAGCGTGCCAGCAGCCACCCGTCACCTAATCACACTCTCCAACTCATTTTTTTGTAATTAAGCAGCTTTTCTCTTCCTGCTCCTCGGTGTCAGGGGTGTTTGCTGTGGGCTGGAGAGTGATGGTTTTCAGTCATTTATCAAACTTGTTTAACTTCAGGATGTCTTTCACCTGCACAACTCCTTTGATAAATATGCAAAGTTGTTCAGCTAAAATGTCAAACTTTCTGCTGAAAATCTGTATTTCTGTACAGTAAAATATTCCTTACTTAGAATTTGTTTGGAAAGCTGAGGTTCCCTACGTGATTAGAGACTGGCACAGAAATTTCTTTCCGATTAATGATTTAGGAGTGAAAATCTGTGCTTGGAGAAAGGTGTGTGTGACTGGACACTGCGTAGCTATTGATTTTGTTTGAATGTTCTGGCAGTGAGGCCATCAGAGTTGGGCTCCCCACCACCCCCCCCACCCCCCATCCCCCCTCGCTCTCCCCCTGCTGAGCGCCCCGGAGGGCCTCTCTCTCCTGTCATGTGGAGCTCTGTGCCCACTCAGCAAGTGCAGGCATATCCCACTTCCATCTGCCTATGACCTCACAGCCCCTGTTTGTTTAACCCCCTCTCCAAAAACTAACCTAATTATAGCCCTGTAGAACATGGATTCAGCAGATTCCCAGTGGATTCTGCCACCGTGTCTGTGTGCGCACCTATGTACGTGAGTGTCCGTGTGCTCCACATGCAAGGCTGCAGCTTAACGGTGCAGTCAATCCAGTTTTTTCGCATGCGTCTATCCTCATATTATGCCAGAACATGCCCTGCCAGTTGCATGTCTTGTGGGAGTATATGTGAACAAGGTAAAAGCAAGAGGAGTGTGTTTTGACTGTCTGTCTTTACGTCAGTGTGATGAGTGGAAAACTCATTACACAGATCTGGCTGACAGACTGACGTTGGTGACATCACATCAGCCTGCTCGACTGGCTGGGCAACTTGCAGAGGGAACACACCTTCTGAACATACACCCACCGTCATGTAATCTCAAACTCAAATCTGGAACCTCCTCTGATGTACAAATCAGACATCACCTAACAACATAGTCTGAGTGTAATGGATGAATGGATGAGTGCGGCTAGGCTTTGCACCTATGACACAGTCAGGCTGTATTGATTTGCTGTGGCTGGGATCTCCAGGAGGCCTTCTGAGCTGAGCCCGGGGGGGCCTAGAGTGGCCTGTCCAGCTTTGGCAGGCCTGTCCAGAGGGATGGAACTTGTGTAAGGTACTGAGATTGACAGCAGAGCGGTGTGTGTATATGTGTGTGTGTGTGTGTGTGTAGAGGTGCGGGGGTTGGGGGTGGGGGTTAATCTCCCTGAACTGGGGCAGATGTTGTTAACGAGCTCCTCTCAGGTCGACTCCCTGCGTGGGAAAATGGCATCAAATCCTCCTGGGGTCAGGGCTTTTGGGCTGACCCACTGAGAGCCATCCCTCTCCACTGCACTGTCTTCTCAATCCCTCTCCATTCACTCTCCCACTCACTCACTCATTCACCGACAGCCACTCAGAGAAAACACTAGAAAATCACAGTTGACCATTTTTATACCTCTCCTCTTTTAAGTTCATCCCCAGTTTTCAGCTCCTTGTCTGAACGTATGTGAGCACCGACAGACTTGTTCCGTGATGCAAATGTCTCATTAATGATAGCTGTGTTTGGATCGCCGTGCCTTACACAACCGCAAGGAATGCTGAGTGGGAAATGCTTCAAAGACAAGCATGCCGCCACTCAAGAAACTGCATCCGCCCAGCAGCAAGTTACTTGTGTTTATGTCAGGGGAAAGTAAATTAGTAGAATTAAGTCCTTATAGACATTCTGGCGCCCGAGCTTTAGGGTAGAACACGTAAAGAAAGTGAGGTTGAAAATGACATCTGAACTACAAAAAAATGATGTTTAGTATAATATGAATGATTTGGTCAATCAGCACTAGTCAAAACTTTGGTTTTAATCTGATAAAAGAGATTGTTGAGGGACATGTTAGAAACACCTGACACCTGTGTTACAAACTTGAGTCCAAGTCAAACCTTTTAAATTCAAGGAATTAAACAACAAATAATTAAAAGTAGAAAAGTGAATTGCAGACACTGATAAACCTTCCAGCAGACTTTTATTTATTCGCAGAGAGAAGGACCATGATGTTGTTCGACCTATGTACATACTGTGTATGCGGCACAAGTTAGCTATGATGTACTTCTTATCAGTCATATCCGGAGTTGGCATGTCTCTGTACCATATCATGTCAACATTCCTGCTTTAGGGTTTATCCCGACTTAGATTTTAATACAAGGGTCATCCATTAAGGTGTCTCCCTCTGAAAGTGTGTTTACTTTGTCCCAGCAGGTGTGTGTGAATATGAGACTCGTCAAATATGAGACAGGATTACCGCCTCTTTTGTCCCAAACAAAACAAATACAAATCACACGAACAGTCCAAATGGGAGGATTCTGTTTTTCTGCTGCCCGTGTTGTATGTTTAGAGAGTTTTTCCGACGAGAATCCTTTGACGTTTTGTTCAACTAAGCGCCGCTGAGGTTTACTTGAACTTGTTTTTGCTTGTAATTGTGGTTGGAAGAAAGATGTGTAAAACCACACACACACATATACACACATTTACACAAGCACACAGCCAAGAATGAAACTGGATTAAGAGGCCTCTTCCTGAATAACCTGTAAGGGCAATTACATACAAACGGTTGGTTCTGATGTGTATTAAGGAAAGTGCAGGCACCGAGCGAGACTCTCGAGTGTGACTCTTGAGTGTACTGCAGATGGTCCCTTTCTATAGCGCACATTACTTTGTTTATGAACAGTGGAGCATGTAGCGTTGCTTTTAATTTTCCAAACTAGAGTCCTGACCCCGCTTCTGACCTGAGCCTAGAAAAACGGGGCCAAGTGTATGTGCGCCGTCGTATATATGCCTAGGGACAGTCAAGTGAGTATGGAACTGCTGCAAGACAATGCAGAGTCCGGGGGATAAGGAGTTAAGGGGGTGACAAGGGGGGAAGATTAGGCTTCTCATCTAGGCCACAGCTATTGATTAGTGTTTGTTGAGGACAGTGCGAGGGAACACGGATTGACAGATACACAATGGTGGTGTGGTGACTCTGTTCCATCAGAAGCCCCTCTGATCATATCGCTATTGTCAGGAGCTGTGTTCATTCAGCAGCACGCACATAACCTGTGCCCGAGTGTGCCCCCGTCCCAACACACACACACACACACACACACACACTCCATGCACGAAAAGCACTCGCAAATGTTGAGAAAAGGTATGTTGTCAAGCGCACCCAAAGTATGAGCAAAGATTTATTTTCCTGGTGGCGCTGTTCAGGTTGACGACATTTTGTCTTTTACTGTTGCCCCGTCTGTATGTTTGTGTGTGTGAGGTTTATGGGAGTGTAACCCTGGGAACATGGGGGGAGGTGGAACACACTCGGCTACGGGTCAGTCCTGACTGACTGTGTCACTTATTGATTAGTTGCCATGGAGAGTTAGTCAGGCCATCTCTCTTGGAGGTGTGTCCCCGAGGGCCAGCAGCACTGCCCAGATGAGCCTGTGGAGGCTTTGTCTGCTGGGGGTTAGTTTGTGTGTGTGTGTGTGTGTGTACATGTTGTGAGTGTGAGCGTGTGACCTCGCTAACTCTCACTCGCGCTCCTCTCGTCCCTCCTCTTTTTGCCCCCAGTGGTACTTTTTCTTGTACTCGAGACACTTTTGTGTCACTTCTTGTTGCGGCTCTCGAGCAGTGGACCAACTCACAGCTAGTCTGCAATATCTCTGAGAAAACGCATCAATGTTTATGCATACACCTACTCCCATGGGACCTGTAATAATGGGGATTGTAAACAGATTGTCCAAACTTATTGAGCTGTGAAATCCCCTCATAGCCCCTGGATTTGCCTACTCATATGATCCTCTCTCATCTCTGTTCTTGTATTGTCATTGTTCCCATCAAATGTTAAGAAGGAGGGGTAGCATGAGTGGGTGAAGGAGGGGAGATGGATGGTCAGGACTCGGTGGTGCCAGAGGTCCACCTGCAGTAGCTGACGACTCCACTGACAGCCCAGCAGGGGACAGTGAGGGTGGTGGTCTTCACACCTCTCTGGAATAATTAGTAGGTTTGGGACCACAAGTTAAGAACAAGGCATCTTATTTATTTGCGGAAACACTGTGGAGACACAGAGATAAAGAAGCAAAAACAGATACAGTTGTCAATGCTTTAAAGATATTTTGACTACAATTGTTGTCTTAAAGGATCATTTTCATTCATTGCAATTTGGGCCTTTTTTGCAGCTTTTGTAGCACAATCTTTCCTATTGGTTTCCTATTGGTTATGATAAGATCTGGGACTGGAGCAACATTGCTAAAAAGAAGTCAGATGCAGCAAGACTCAGTACTCAGACCATCAGACAGGTGTTAAACTCCCAGGTTAGCCAAGCTTATTTGGAAAACAAGGCAATACGTTTTTGCCTCGGGTCAAAGTTCAACTTTGGCCCACCGTACTTTCTGCAGACAGTTTTCTGTGCAGTGACATTTTATTACCAACATTTTGGATGCACTCGCTTTTGGTTTTACCTCCACAGAAAGTAGTTTAGATGATCTGGCTTCACTTTTGGCTTGTTTACAACCTGTCTTGTCCCATCGGAAATTTAACTGTCACCGTGTTCCCAAATCTCAGCAGTTTGTCACTACAATATTACCATACCTGACAGAAGCAATGGCCAAAACTACAAAAATAAGACCCAAGTCGTTACAAACTGAAAACCCTCTGATGCTTCGCCTTTATTGCTGGTTGTAAATTTTCTTAAAGTTTCATGAATAGTCTAGAAAGAGACAAAGTAGCATTTTAGGCTGGATTTTCACTTAAAATTGTAAATTTATCGTCGGAAAAATGCAAACTTCTCCTTTTAAGAAAATGCGCACAAACTTCTTAACCCGAAACTTGACGACGGGCCCCCGCTATCCCTCCCCTAATATCACACCTTGGATGCATAAACATGACTGTGCTCCACACATCACCCCAGCCCGGGGGGCCTGCATGGCTTTAGTGCCGCACTGTGACACCAATCAGGGGAGATGGCGGGCTCCTTTGTCATGCAAACACCAATCGCTTCTTGTCTTATTCAAATGTCTGCCCTCTCTCTTTTCTCCTCTCCCTCACTCTCGCTCAAGCTCTACCCCGCTTCGTCCCCCCCCCCCCCCCCCCCCCTCCATCCTCACCCCTCCTCCCCCACTTACCCCCGACTTCAGCCCTCTCTTCTGTCTCTCCCTCCTTCTCAAGTCCAAGTAAATCCTCGCTGAGAGAAGAGGGGAGCCTCCGGGCCCGGGGCTGCTGAGGCAGGCCTCTCTCCTGGGGGTCAGCCTGTGTCTCAGTGCATGGGGCTGTTTCCAGGCCCAACCAAGTCTATTTCATATTCAAATGTTACAATCAGGCCTCTGACCCACAGGGGGCTCTTTATGGTTGCGGCCCCAGGTCACGGGGTCAAGATGGTGATTTAATAGCTCAGGCGGAGGAAAGGAGCGGGTGAGCCAAGTGATTTAGGGGATGAATGAGTAATAAAAAAGCATTTTTCCTAAGTTGTCATGTAAATTTCAATCCGTATTCAATATGAGGCTCCCACCACACTAGAGGCCTTCCTCAATGGCTTTCTAGTGGACTTTAGTCATTCAAAATTAAGAAAGTCCATTTTCTGCTTTTACTCTTGACTTGTGGTTGGTGTAAACAGTAGCTGATGGTGAAGCGGCCGAGGATTAGGGATGGAGATAAGGAGACGTTAAAGAGTCATCATGCTTGTATGGTGCCACTGTGTCTCAGATGTCCTCATGCTCTGGAGTGGCCTGTTATTCCTGTCCCTGAGGGTGTGTTCCCAGCACAGTAGCTCCACTAACATAGGCAGGTTTGTCTGTTTATACATCTATATGTGACAGAGAGCACGCTAGAGTGTTCTGGCATATTATGTGTGTACAGGAGGTAAATCACGTGGCTTTTTGTCTACAGTTCAAGTTTTTAATTTGCCATTTGAGTTGGGTACAGTAACAGGTGTTTCCTCACTGGCACAACATCACAATATGCTCTATCTGTGACTCATACGGTGTGTCCTGCTCAGGTCTTCCCTTAACCTGACTCATTAAACGCACAATATGTAATCTTCTGCCGCTAGGCTAACAAAAGAAGGAGTTTGATGACATCGTGAAGTAGCGTGGAATCATGGGAGTTGTTGTCTTCATTGTTAAATATTGCCATCATTGCAATCAGCTTCTCCTGGTTAGGATTCCTACAGTGTTCATCGTTACCAGGAGCTGAATAATCCACAGAGGTCTTCTCCTCTTCAAAACAAACAGACCCGGTGATTAAAACTAGTAAAAACACTGAATAAAGCAGTTTCATGTTAAAAATCTGTGTTTCTCTGATGCTGTTCTGCAGACACAGGATGCCTGGAGGGGCTGCGAGCCAAGGTGCCGCTAATGTTTACTAAGCTTGTTTCTCTGATAACTTAAGATTCAGATGTACGATGAATAAAATCCTTCATCCAGATAAAAGATACAGTTAAGAATGACGAAGATCTAAAAAGTGTATCATAAAAATGTGGCTTAACACTGGATAAAAACTCTGTTTATGGCAGCTTCTGGCAGACGACGACAATGCTGATGCATGCACAAAGATGATCTGACGCCATTGACAGGCTGTTAACTTGATTAAAATGACTGATTTCTCTGGGTTTGAACATTGTTGAAAATAATGTAAATACACAGCTCAACAAAATATATAACATAGGTTTAGTCATTTTTAGACATTTTAATGTGGAAAAGTTACATATTTGGCCTTTAAACCACAAGCAAACTTTTCCATCTCACAGCCTCTTTGATGATGAGGTGCATTTTGTATTTCTTTATGCTCATTTGTCAAAACATCAAGCTCCTGGATTTGAGCCCAGGACAAGATCCAAAAAACAAGTGTAAGAATGACCACTGATCTATAAACCCATGACATGCACACTTTATATGCAAATGTAATTCAAATAAACAATAAACATGCTTTTTCCCATCACAGATCAAAATAATTTCCACTTATTGAATTTCCTTAAACAATTTATCATGTAGGTCATGATAAAAGGGGCGATATACTAGTTAAACAAAATTAAATTCAAGGTTGATTTCACCCACATTACAGCACAACCTTTTTCTTCAACCCCACGATAGCACCCAGTTACAACTGAAACAGTTTGTCAATGAATCAATTAGTCAATCGAAAAGATTCATTATCCACATTATCAACAATTGATTCTTGATCTATTTTCTGCAAACATGGCTGGTTGAAGCCTTTCCAATGCAAATATTTTCAGTTTTATATATTTGTAAACTGATTATCTAATGGTTTTGGACTGGTCGGTTGAACCAAAAAGATGATGGTGATGGACTTTTTTTCTTTTTAAAAAAAAACTATTTTCTTTTTGAAAGACCAAACAATGAATTGATTAATTGAGAAAATAATCTGTAAGTTAATTAATAACAAAACAATAATTTGTTGCAGCTTCAGTTTCCATACATAAAAGCAGAACCCTTGATCACAACTGTGTATTTAGTGATATATGTGTAAATATATTTAGACTATTCTTTTATATGCAATAAACATCATGATGATGGTTTATTATCTTTTCATAAAATACTGTTGAGAAAGGTCTCCAGTACCTCTAAACTAAACCACTAAACTATGAAGTAGCCTGAAGTGACCAGGTTTTATGTCTTTTGAGAAATCCCACCTTGATTTCAGTGTAGAAAAACATTCATACTCTGTAGGTTGTACTGACAGTAGCAGGGGCCAGAAGCAGAGGGCAACATAGTGATATGAGGCTGAGGGGCCACTGCAGGGCAAGGTAGGGCAAGCCTCAGTGGGCACAGCTGTAGCTCATAGTCATTACTGCTCCTCTACTGGTTTAGAAGAAAAGGGCCGGTCCCGCCACATGGCCACTCTGCCACGCCTGCCCCCTGTCCCCTGCCACACACACACACACACACACACACACACACACACACACACACACACACACACACACACACAGGAAGGCCTGGTAGCGCCAGGCGGCACCACTCGCAGTTTGCACTCCTCTCACGTGTGGCAAAGCAGTGGAGCAAAACAGAGAGGTGTTGCAGGGTAGGGATAGGGCCAGGGTAAGGGGAAGGATGGGTGGGTGTAGAGGTTAAACCAGGGTAGGGGGGCTCTGTTCCTTCCTCTCTTATCTCCCGACTGACCATTCTCTTTCCCATCCCCTCCTCCACCCCTACATCCCCTCCGCTCCCCTCCTTCCCCCTTCTCTCTCTTTTGTGGCCTGTGCACCTGCAGCCCTTGAGTCTGGGCAATAAAGCCGAAGGATTTGTCTACTGGAGGTTGGAGGAAAAGTGGGGGAATCATTAGACAGCATGGGAAATACAAAAGCAACAGGTTCAAACTGTGGTTTTTTCATATGGTGCTATGCCATATTCCAGAATGATGGGCTCGATGTAATGCAGTTTGACATAGAAGGAGTGAGTTTAAGCAGATTTGTGTCAAGATTTACACAGTGTTTGGGTTAGTGTCATTATGAATCAGTTTGATCTGACACATGATCAGCTTTTAACCCCTGGCATGCTTTACTTTCATTTTAGGAATACATGTATGTAAAGTGAACAAATCTAAGCTGTGTGTCTGCAAAATGTCAACTTTTCATGAGCTATAAGAAAAGCAGGCCTGTTTTCAGCATTGTGACAGTGCATTTTTAAATAATGCAGTGAATCATTTTTTAATGGTTTATTTAGCTTAAGAGGTAGAGGGTTTCCTTCATCTATAAAGGATCATTTAATTCTTCAGCTTGAAGATGATGAAATATGAACTGAACGGCAGTCACAATCAAGTATAACTAATGTGTCTTATGATAAATCTGAACTGACATTTCAGACATTTCAGGGTCATTTCAACCCAAAGCACCTCAAATGATGACTTGAATGAAATTTTCAGCCTGGAAAAAAACCAAATATTTCCAAACAATTACACTTAGGGGTCAAATGACATCAGTAAAAGTAACAGGTGTAAGTTTTACAAGCATATGTGTAGGTATTGAACACGCTGAAAACAAAATGGATCACTTTACCTCGTGTTTGTTTCTCATGCACATATAAAACCATGACCTCAAACAAGGAATTGGTCATTTACAGTAAGTTGAACATATTAAAAAACATGTTACTGGAATAACAATACTAAGTATATTTTTTTAACCTGATTTAGGTGCCCAAAATGAACACAGACTGATGGAGATATAGCACTGAGTACTGGTCCTGACTGTGGTTCCCCAGGGAAGCTGGTTGTAAAATCATAAACCCACATGAGGGTAAGTGTGCCACAAAAGTAAAACCGAAATAGAAGTTCAATGTAACGACAATGTATAGGTGAAGTAAAATTGCTCTCAGCCATGTTCTGTGGTGTCTCTGCTCAATTCCCCACCTGTTGTAATGTTATGTTCAGTCATGTAGAACTTTTCTCTCACCCGTTGCATGCCAGACCCCCCACATTGTAAATCGTCGCAAAGGGAAAAAGATTCAGCTCTTTCAGAGTGAGACCATGAAGGCAGAGGAAATCACTCTAAACGGTCTTAATTCTGCCATTAGATGAGAGGGAGTGCTGTGGGGATTGGCTGGCCCTGTGCTCCATATTCACAGAAGCAGGATGAGGCTCGGAAGCCTGCTGAGAAAATGGTGTCGTAATCAGGAGCCGGCAGTTCTGCCTGATCAGGTACACTAGCCCCTCTTCTCGTTTCCTCAAACCCCTCCTCCTCTTCTTACCCCCCTCATTTCTCTTCCCTTACCCTGCCCCGTAAGGAGATCCTAATAAGAGTTTGGACGTACTGAGCTCCTCTTATGTGAAGACCTGGCAGGAGGGAACAGAGATGAGGCCTGAGGTGGGGGTTGAAGCTTGAGGTATGGAGTTGTGGTGGTGCGATGGTGGGGGGCTCGTTTTTTTGTTCCCACATTTGATTATTCAGGTTGGCTGAACTAAATTCTAAACCCATAAAATTCGTATCCCCTCTGGGGGACCATTTGCATATATTTCAGTACCCCCCCTCCCTCACATCCCAATTCCCCTTTTTTCTCAGAAAGTGAAAGAGAGGGCGAAGCAACCAGGCCTGTCTAGGCTTTAAGATGTCACCGTGGTGTGAAATATGGGCGAACAAGCAGGGTCTTTGAAACTCAAACTAACCCCCCACCAGCCCCTGAGCTGCTGCAACACACACACATATACAAACCCAGTCATCTTCTCCACTCCACTGGTTGCTATCCTTAGATGGGAATTAAATTTCACGTCAGATTACAGTTACATATTCTGCTACTTTGCTCTAAACTTTTTGCACCTGTGACTCTTTCAGGCGGCACATGATCATATCTGTACAGGTTACAGACAACACTGCTCTTGTTACAGTTAAGTGTGTTGCTGTGTTTATATGTTTGGGTTCAGGGGTTTCTGTCACTTGTTGGCTTACTTTCACATATGTGGAAGGGAACTGTGTATGTGCAGCTATTTGTAAAATAACATAAGCAGTGACATGTCAAACTCTTGCCATTATATCAGCAGGGCAAAGCTGCTGGAGGCCAGGAAGAGTTCCAAATCTTTGATAAACATGTCAGAGTAGTAAAGCCTCGACTTGTAATTATGCCAGTTTTACTCTTTACTGTTGTCGATGTCGGGGATTAATTTTCAGACAAAAATGTTCAGAGGCCAGGTCTTAAAATTCCGTTTAGGATGTGTGCCCAGCAGCATAAAGATGAAGGGAACACACATGTAGCTGGGCACACAGACTCTGAGAGGCAAGCTGGGTGAAGGCAGGACTCCACATAGCCAGTCAGCCATAAGAGACACCTGTTCGTTTGTTTGGCTAGCGAAGTCGAGGTTTTGTTTTTCACCGTGCCAACCAGGCCCGCTGGCACTAGTTTTATTGCCCATCTGTATGGATGGTTGAAGTTAGACGATGGTCTTTGAAAAAAAAGAGGAGGGGGAGTTGATACTTGATGGCATTTTGGTCACATGGGGTGAGTTGCTGTCATCCTTTAACCCTCCCCCCTGGACCCCCTTTCCCTCCCCCTCTCCGTGCCCACTCCCTGGTGCACAGGCAGAATGCAGTGTCAGGAGGGTGAGCACTGAGCGCCCATTGTGTGTGCTAACCAAAGCGGAATGCCCGGGTGACAAAAGGGGGAGGAGTGGGCTCAGGGCACACAAAGCCAGGGGGAGGAGAGGGGTGGAGGAGGAGGGGAGGGAAGGAGAGGGGGGCAATCTGCTGGGGGCTAAATAGACCCACTCAGCCCCAGAAACTCCTAGGCACCCTAAAAATCTTCTCTCACCTCCCCCCCACTGCCTTCTCACCCTCACCAGGCCTCCCTGCCGAGGCTCTGGGGAGTACTGTACGCTGGCTGCTGGAAGTTGCCTGTTTGTTCCCATCAGTGTGAAAGAAGAGATCTTACAACAACTGAATCCTCAAACTATTAGGTGTTGGTTCTGGTGTTATGAGTCATGCCCCCAAGGTCTAAAACAGGATGTATTTGCCAACGGTAGTCATAGTTACCAATCTCTATTATCAGCCATTGATGTCCAATAAGCTATATATCACTGTTGGATATTTACAAAACAGACTTGGAATTCTTTGCTGTAAACACAAAAACATTTTGGGGACTTTTTCTGTAAAATTATATTCAATATTAGAATGAATACAGGAACTTTTCCATGCTGAAATCCACATTTGTCCTTGCACCTTCCTTAACACAATAGCTGAATGAGTTTGATCCCTATACGTCCTGTGACTTTGTATCCATTTTTGCGTGTGAGTGTGTGTGTGTGGGGGGTGGGTGGGGGGGGGGTGGGGGTGGGGGGGATAGGCATGTGCATGTACTCACCTGCCTATTCTAGAAACTGAGAGCAATCTCATGTAGTATCGCACGTCAAAGCCAGCCTCTCAACTCCCACACAGGACCTGGGGCAACTGTGCGGCCACTTTAAAACACACAAGACAAACCCTGAATTAACTCTTTCTTAATACCACTAGCTTCTCCAGATGCAAGTAAGAGCAGATCCACTCTAAATAGGCACCTCACAGCTGCAGGACCTTGACACTTTAATTGGCTGTAAAATCGTATTTATTTGGCAAGCTTTTTTAAATCTCCATAAAACTCTGTGAGCATAAGTTTGTTGCCACATGCTTTGACAGCTTAGTATTGCAATCAATGACCAACTATTGAACAGTAAATAAACCAATATTATTCAGGATCTATATCACTACTGGCGAGAAGAATTCTATTGAACTGGAAATCACTAAAGCATTCCCTTATGAACTTGGAGAAAAGTTTGTGTTGGCAAGATGCGGCAACAAATTTTATTCCAGTCTGAGTGCGATGGCAGTGCTTGGAGGAACTGATGTAGCAACTGATGTAGAGGACAGGAGAAAGGGCAAAATAATTGAATATCAGATGGGTTAAACTTGTTTTAGAAAACAGATTATTTTTGCCTTTGGTGCAATTTTGATGTGATTGAATTTAAAGAATTTTGCAAAAATGGCAGTCAAATCAAAGGGGGAGTATTCCTCCAAAATCTTCCAAACACCCAGACTTTGGTGATGTTGACTCCTTGAGGGCATTAAATCTATTTGTTGTAGCCAGAATTGACCTAACATACCTTCCAGGTGTGGATGTTGCCAGTGACAGTTTCGGTGACCTCCTCAGAAAGCCACGGGGTCACTCTGAAGTGACCTTTCGTCCCTTGTGGTCCTTCCTCTTTCCCCAAATGATGACCAGGCAGATCAAAGGGGATGCTCTAAAGAAAACTCTTGATGGTGATCCCCCCTCCTCCTCCCTTCCTTACCTCTCTCTTTTTACTCCCCTCATATGCACACTTAACATCTGAACTCCCCCCTTTCTTTCATTCATGCAAACCTCAGCCTTTCCCGTCGTATTTACATACGCCGCTGCAGGGCAAAGCTAGTTTCCCGTTTTATCTGGGCTGAGTTCATAGGAAGTAGCTTGCTGAGTTGTTTTGGTTTATGTGTTGTTAGTGAAATGCAGAGGGTCAAATGCAAGCCTTAGGGGCGTGTTTAGGTCACAGAGTAAACCTGGCAGGGTCAGCCCCAGTACCTTTGTGACTAACACAAAGTGTGAGTGTTTTTGCTGGCTGTGTATATGCGCGCCTGCACGTATGCTCATGCATGTATGCACATCAGACCATGAATGTCAGGTGAGTTTGCGCTGTCTGTGCTGGTGCAGTCAGAGCCTCTCCATCAGTGCTGACCCAGGCAGCCATCATTGTTCTCTAGCTGCAAATCACCCCTGCTGCAATCAGGGGCCTGATCTAGGCTTCTCTGAACCCTCTCCACTCCAGATGATTCCCCTCCTGATTGGCCTAACTGGACTCCTGTCTGTGGCGGCAGATTAGCATGGATTGTTTTTCTCTGTGGCATACAGATTGAGCCATGTTAGCATTCACACCTCCACACAGCGCCCCAGGGTTCTGTGGAGGCATCAAGATGCAGAGGGAAAGCCAGACTTTACTCAAAGCTGCTAACTTTTATAAGAGCAAGAAAAAATACAGGTGGTGGACAAAAAAACAGGAACACCTGACAATATAATGCATCCATAGAACACCAGAAGAACTTTCTATCGCTGCCTTTCTGTTGATACCAGAGAAGTATCGATTTAACTGTAAGTTAACTTTTGAAGCCTTGTTTTGTTGTGGTGTTGTCATCATATGAGAATGTAAATGAGAATTTGTTCACAACACACACGACAATTATTAACGTAGTGGTATATTGATAAAACAATTTCCCGCTGGCACTTAGGATACAGTCAGATAGTTAGTTTGTTCATCATAGCAACTCAATTCAGTTTATTTAAATTCACCAGGATAATCCACGCAGTATCAATGTTGCTTTCCAGCTATATGTTAAAAACAAACAAATAAATCAGTAAGAAAATGAAAATTGGAATTGCTAAATAAAAAGGAGCAGAACAGTTTAATACTGTCTATCTGTGCTTTTGGTATAATTTCACTTCACTGCCCTTTTCTCTGCGGTAATGATTCAGTTTTTATTTTCTCTCCAGTCATTTTTCTCATCTTGGCGACTCAGTCAGTCATCATACTAGTACATTCATGAGCTGATCAGGTGAAACTTCATGTACCTGCTAGTTCTCTGGAGTTTTTCTGTCCCCTCAGTGGGGGCCCATTAGCCTGAGCACCTTGTCAACAGCAATCAAGGAGTGACCAGTGGCTGGGAAGGCAAGGCCTGTTCCCCCCCGCGGTGAGAGACACCATTAACTATCTGTGTTTATGCAGTCGTTATGGGGAATGACAGCCGTTTGTGAGGTGCTACCATGCCCAGTTTGGAGGTCAGAGATGCAGGTTATGAGTACGCTCAGGATCTCACAGTTGTGTTTTTATCTGAATATGTACGGTAAATGGTGTTTAATGCTCATATGAAGTACAGTCTCTCTTGGGAGCTGCTGCAGTGTGATTTTAGGGTCAGGCTTTAGTGAGTGTGTTTGGTTTATAGTCGCCCCTCTCTGTCTCTCACACACACACACACACACACACACACATTCAAGCCGATAGCTGGTTGAGTTATGTTGTTGTGGAGATGGTCATTGTGTAGGCCTCATGGAATCCTGATGACATCACAGTAATTCCAGGCTCTGTGTGTTCTGGGGGATCACAGGACTCAGGTCTGGGTCCTTGTAGTCCACGAGAGAGAGAGAGAGAGAGACAAAAAGACACACAAAGTAAGATTTCAGAGAGAATACTGTAAATACTAGTGAATGTGGAGGAGACTGAGTTGTTGTCAAGTTCAGAATGATTAAGTTAACTAGTTGAGAAAAGCTGAGAGAAAATATTGCCTCATCAGATAAACTTGTGGCATTTCTGCTGCTATTTAATGTACAATTTATTAGATTTTTACTTCACAATATGGTTTGTGTTCCCTTGGAATACTGTCTGCATTCCCCCTGATGCACTGGAAGAGTTTGTGTTGGGCCAGTCCTTGAGAGCACTCCCATTTTAGGGTAACACAGATAGAAAGGATAGCTGATGTAACACTTTACATTACACATTGAAAGGCTGAGCTCCGACAGTAGGCTATACATTCACTGGCTGTGACTGTAGCTGTGGCTGTAGATGGTTATTGCAGTAGCTACAGTTGTGGTTGCTTCTATGGTGTTATGAACATGGCCACGATACCTGTACTGCAGCAGCTCTGTACTGCTCCTATTAACAGAACCTGGCACCTCTATCGGATATGACAGATGTGTTGGAGTTCAGGAGTTCACTTCACTGTTACACCCATTAAAAACTAGGCTAATCACAGCTACAGCTTGTTACAATCATAGCTACAGCTGCAGACAGTTTACTTTTTCTCAGTCTGCATTGCAAAAGAATCTCTATTTTATCTGATTTCCTTAAGTCTGTGAAGAGTCTTAGTCATCCAGGTCATGGTATATGTAAAAGTGCTGAGTCAAAGGCAGTTAAGCTAGAATCATCTTTTTAGTGTGTAGCATTAGCGACTAGCATATTTTGCAACAAGAAAGGATCATGCAAGTAGCTGCACTAGAATCTAGAAAAATTCAACTTTATTTTACAGCTTTGAACAACTTTGTTTCTATTATTAGAAACAAAGTTGAAAAAAAACTTCCTACACTGGCAATTTTTTTTCATTTGTTTAAAAACACCAGTTGGACTGAATTGTAGATAGCAGTGACTTGATAAGAAGGACATTTTTTTTGCAGTGCATGCAATTCTCTGAGGTGAAGTATATAATACAAGTGAAAACTTGCCAAAGGAAAGAAGCCAAATGTAATATAAATAAATACATTTGAAATTGCAACATGTGCCACATTGGCAGCAGGAATCTTGAAAGGAATTTGGACTCAGTTGCACCTTGACCCAACAATGACAGAGGAAGCTAAACACTAACATCTCAATGATTAAGTTATGAATCAGACAAAGATCCTCTAGTGGAATTCTTCAGGAGAGAGAGAGAGAGAGAGAGAGAGAGAGAGAGAGAGAGAGAGAGAGAGCGAGAGAGAGAGAGAGAGAGGGGGGGGGGGGTGAGGGAAGGAAATTGCCTGTAGTGTACATATCATCATGTCTGATAATCCCGCCTCATGTCTCTGAGTGAGACTCTCTTGACATGGGTGTAATGATAATTATGGTGATTTACGACTCGTTTCTCTGGTTGCTACCATTATGTCGCCTGGGTTGTATGTTTTTTTTTTTGAGGAAAGGCTCTGAGTGGCTCGTAATAATTGTCTGTAATAAGAAAGGCCTCGCTTTGATTTGGACCAACTGTACATTATTTGCCCACTTGGTTGGAGCAGTTTTGCTTGTGCTCGAGCTTGCACAATACAGGCGAGTTTTTCAGGCTTGAGCGTGTACTCTGGTGTTTACCTAATGCTCACATGTGTATGTGTTGACGTACTATACGTGTGTTTGCTTATTGTGTGTGTGTGTGTGTGTGTTTACCTTTGCAGGGTGGGGTGAGGGGTCCAAGGGGTAGATGGGTGAGGGTGTGTGTGGGTGGTGATGCTTGGACCTTAGCTCCCAGGAAGCTCGCTGTGCTCCAGAAACCCGAGCTTCAGCCTGTTAAGACAATGAGGGGAACACGTGAGACTCTGGCACATGGTGGCTAGGGTTACCTGCTCGCTCTGCCTCACTCTGAACTTTTGGCCCTGGGAGCAAAACCTCCCCACCCTTATGACTCCTGCACCGCTCCACCTGCCACCCTGCTCGCTGTCTTCCCTTCTTTCGGTCCCTCCCATTATCTTGCACGTTCTTGTGCGTCTTTCTAGAATCGTTTGTGTCCGACAGGTTTGCACTGCAACGCCTTATTTCAGTCGCTTGTACAGTTGTGCCCCCTACTCCCACTCTTTCAATGTGTAAAAGGTCATTATGACTAATGATCTCTTGAGTGAATCGCTCACTGACAGGATTTCTCAGTTTTTGTATGTTTGCGTGTTTGCTGTCTGTCTCTCCAGACAAAGGGGCCGGCTGGGCCCCCGCCATCAGATCTCCATCCATCCACAGGTGAACTCCTTCCACCAGCCAGGCAAACCTGACTTTCAAGTCTCCCACCCACACCTATTGGACTGCTGTCCTCTCACCTGTGCAAATATGAAAGAGAGATGGAGAGAGGGCGGGTGGAAAAGAGTGAAATGGAAAGATATCCCAGCCTTTGGTTACTGGGTGGGGCGCAGAAAAGAATACTGCACAGCTGAGCAAACCTCCATAGCCATAGGACTTCACCTGTACACTCTCTACTTTTCTCCTCTCTGTTTTCTCTCTTAATCCATTCTCTCTTTCTGTAACCGGCCCCACAGCGATAGTCGGCTAAGGCCTTCTTTTATGGAAACTGAATAGAGATTTCCTTTGAGGTTATGGAGTTGATACACTCTCCAACGTCACTTTTATGCCTTGGTCACAATGTAGAGTGATTTACTGCCTTAGGGGACACATACTCTCTTTAGAAGTCTTCCCATGTAGGTGTAGGTATTATCTGGATATTATTCAGGAAATCCTTTTATCTAACGATATCCGCAGCAGAGGTTTGACTTAATTTGGAAATGTAACGTATAATCTTGGTCACACTGCGCTAAACCACCTTGATGACTGAGGGGCCCAGCTGGTAGATGGTAGCGCGCCATGTTTAATGTACTAATCTAACATTGAATCTGTAAAGGCTTAAATCAAAATGACAATCGGAGGGGAAACTAATTTAAATTTAAAAAATCAGCTGCAAATAGATTTTGTACACATTCCTGACATGCATGACTGCGGAAATACAATGTGTTCATCAACAGCGATGCGCCTGGTTGAAATGCCAAAGCAAAACAAAGATCCCCCACCTGCTGGCTTATTGCGCTTGGTAACAGAAATGTGTAGATATGAATCTGTACAGAAATATAAAAGGGTGAAATCATAAAACTACATCAAGTGGAGACCACACAGCTAGACGCAAACAAGAAGTTGGTGTGTTTAGAGGCACATTGGAACTTGCTTTTGGGTGTGAACATATAAAATGAACCAAAAGTGATGGTACTTCGCGTAAACGCTGTTCAGTGCATTAAGTTGACTGGACCTGTATCTGGTTTGTTGGTGATTTAACGAGCTTTAAGTGATGGTGAGGTGTAAGTGAAGCATATCACATGAAGTCAGGCAGACTCTCACACCTATTTACTTTCTGCCTCTTCTCTCTCTCCTCTGCAGGTTTGGGCCTGAAAGACGTGCCAGACCTGCTGCCAAAGCATCGGCCTCCACCTCACCCTGCAGACATGGCTGAACACACACACACACGCATGCATACACACACAAATACACACACACACACACACACACGCAACCAGGAATCACGCATATCTATCATATGTAGTTTCTAGAGCTTAAGCATACTCTACTTCCTCATATTTCCATACGTCTACTATATAACCCTGCCAAAGACTCTGTGCATACACTTACACAAACACACACATTCTTGCCATCTCTTCATCCTGCATATCTCTGTTTCTGATGATAGAGGTGTCACACACTCTCATGCGATGTGTCAGGCGTAGACACAATCGGGCAACATTCACACGGTCTTCCTTGACAAAAACATAAACACACACATGCGTTCGGTTTGTCAGTTGTCTCTCAGGCATGCCCTATTTTTAAAACTGTAAGCACACCTACACACATTCTCCCATGCTTGGGCACACCCACTGCGGCCCATGTCATGCTGCGAGACGGTCCTCGTCTGAGAGAGCACCCTGCCCAGTTGTGAGGCAGGGAGAATTAGTCAGGTGAAGTAAATCTCGACACCTGACACTAGTGGTCTCTCTTTAAAGTTGTTTGCACCGCCGCCCCCATACTTAATGGTACAGCACCCGCTGATTATTGCATGCTCTGAGCTAGTCTGATAATTGCATGGTACATACCTGTCCAGGGTGTAAGCCCATCCGCTGAACACGGGGCCCCGTGTTAGATGGCTCACAGTATTGTCGTAACATAGAGAGGGAGCCTCCTGTCATTCAGTGTCAGTCATTGTCAGTGTGCATTCCCGCTCTGTGGTGCATGTGTGTCCTAAAACTGAAAAGGTGATTTCATACACATTTTCTCAGAGCCCCTGATTTGCCCTCACACTCATATCCTGTTCAAGAAAGTTAAGGAGAATGAAATATGAAGAAAGGTGCGTACATTTGCATTCGCTTTAATCAGCTGCTGTTTGTGAACAGACATCTAAAATAGCCGACAACCACAACTCAGAAGCTCAAGATAACACACAGAACGAGAATCACCCCTTTAAATAGAAGTCATGAAGGTTTTCAACAGCCATTTGGCATGTGAATCAGTACGCAGTTCTTAAACCTGCGGTTATTTCCATGACACATGAATGAGTCAGCCTCTGTGGGCATGTATTTAGTTGTTGGTGACATCTATGGTAGTACAGCGTGTAGTTTGTAACCAGATGAGCACTGCAAATATCACATCGGAAGACTCTTTTGAAGTTATTTTTGATGGTTTGTTATCCCAACATCAGTCTCATTTCTTAACTTTAAATCAGAGACGCTGCTTATCTTTGTGGCCAATAAGATTATATCAGTGGCTGGTTTTGACTCCCGTTTCTTATCTTGCAGTTACAAATTTCTCTAAAACACCCACCTTCTATTTTTTTATCTGGTTGTCTAGTTGCTAATATATTGTCTTTGAATCACAAAATGAATATTTTAACCTTTATGTAACCATGTAAGCCAATTATGAGCAATTTCTTACTAATGGCCTGGTAAAATGTCTCTTAATGAGGAAGTGTAGGGAAAGGAGAATAATCTGTCACTATTAATAGGGAAAAATAGATGACAAGGTTAGAAGTAAATGAAGGCTCGCAGAGGAATCAAACTGTAATTTCAGAGTATTTGACAGCTTGTTCCTGGGAGAAGCAAACTGGAATGAGGAGTGGCAACAGAAGTTTGTCACATAAGCTCTGTCTGAAAACACAGCGAATGCACTTAGTGACAAAATCAGCCTTATATTGGAAGTAAACAACAGAAACATACTAATGCTAAAATATTAAGAATGCAGGTAATTTAAATAGCTTTTTTTTCTTTTACTGTGTTTTATGTTCACTGTATTATTAATATTATTTTATTTAGTGCACAGGCATATATAAACATCACATGACAATAGGTGTAACCCTCATTAACTCACATATCTAGACCCTTTATTTTTTTATCTCGCATTTCTAAATCAGCATTTCACATTGTCTGCTCACTCAAAATAAGAAACATGTAGATAATTTAATTTTATATAAGCTAATAATTCAATTAAATTTGACATTACAGTATACTGAAAATGCTCTTTAATCATATGAGGTTCTAAGAAACAACATAATCAGCAGTGGAGCCTTTATTTATTTTTAATGGAATTAGTAGGATGAAAAGGAAATTACATTTAGAAATATTCTAAAGCAATTTATGTATGAATATATGTATGAATATGAGCAATTACAGGTTGAAAAAAGTTATCTCTGGCAGGAGTTTTTTGGGGTACATTAAACTAAAAGTGTTACGTATGTACATTAGCAAGCACAAGCTGATGGTAAAGAGTAAAAATAGCACACATATAAGCTTTTAATAGACCATTGAGAGGTTAATGTGTATGACAGACTTACAACTCAAGATCCATTTAATGCTGCTTTTTTTTTTTCTTAAACAGCATTTGCATGTGCATTACCCCTGTCCTACAAATCTCGAGCAGTTGTGAGGTGGCGTTGTGCTGGTTAAGAGGTGGTTGTTGTTGTTGTTATTGATAGCCACAGGCTTGTGGCTCTTCCTGGGTGACAGTAACAGGAGTTAAAACCTGTAAATCTTCAGGAGACCTCCTTCCTCCCCTCTAATTCCTCATTACCTCACGGTAGGTTGTCTCAGGGGAGATTTAAAAGGCCTTCAGGGCTCCTTCAGTGGCAGAGAGTGTTTTACTGACTGTGTGTTAACCTGTGTGGTGAGTATGTTGGACCACAGGGAAGGACTGTGGGCCGTGGCTTTAGGCCAGGTGTATGACCACGGACCACAGGCAGGTAACACCATATGGGTTTCCAGCCTTCGGTTAGTGTGTGTAAGCGTGTGCGGTTTCACGCTCCAGGTGAAAAAAAAATGCTCCTCTCTGACTAACCTCCACAACAATCTCAACCTAATTTAAGACGAAAGAAAACCTGAGAAGCAAAAAGTTCAACTCAGACTGCTCTTCAGTCATTTCTGTCACAGCTCAGCATCTCAGGGCAAGTGTCACATCTTCTCCACCAGCTAATTCTGCCTAAATGTTTACACACTAATGAAAAGATTTAGGGTTTGCTCATCTTTTCAGTCCACATCAGTGTAACCTAACACCCAGCCCCTTCACACTCATCTATCTGTTTATCTACCTGGCTGTCTGTGTCTTAACCTGTGTCTTTAAACAAACCTATAAAATCACTGTTGGTTCCCAACATTGTTCAAACAAGAACTCTGCAGGGGAACCTGGGAGCTTCATGTCATCAGTTTACTAGCTCCCACTAGTGGCAAAAAGCAGTACTGTGAAAGCAGAACTCTGTGATAAGTCTGTGTATAATACCTGCAATATCTAATAAGAAAGAGGTGTTTAATTGGTATTAATTCTAATGTACAGCTTACTTTACATAACCCTGAGGTACAAGTTGTATTGCTACAAAGGAAATAATAAGTCAAGCCAAAAAAAAAGGGCTATTTTATTTTAGTGTACATTTCTTATCTTTTATCACGCAACAAGAATGTACTGAGGTGTAACGACTTTTTCCATTCTTCACATGGCTATCCTCTCTGTGAAAGCATGTTGTCGTGGTGTTGAAGTGAGTCATTCAGCGGTTTGTGTGATCCCCTCTACGGCATTGTGTCTCCTGCGACAGTGTTTACTGATAATTGAGTAATTACCTGTAAAGGATAGCACTCCCATGGTTCTGTTCAGCTGTAATCTTCCCCAGTCTGCTTCCACTGCAGATCAGGTTTTAGCTTGGGAAGAAGCTAAATGCAACAGTTTAGCACTACTCTGTGTGTAAATGTGTGTCTGTGAGCTTACATTACTGCATGTGCGTTCACCACTCGTTTGCTTTCACTAAACCGGCCTCGGAGACTGTGAAATCGCAGGAAACAAAGCGTTTAAAATTCATTTTCCAACTCTTACAAGATGATGGTTAGATATTTGAAATTGCACAAAATCATGGACGGTAATTTGACATTCCTTTGTGAGTTTCACAATCCCACAGTGAATGGAAAGTTGTAACAGGCACTTTGTGCGTACACTAGTGGCCTCACCCACAATGGCATTTGAAAGACAAACAGCAGTACGTGCTGCTGGCCGGAGCTCCGCAGCAGTGAAAGTGGTCGTTCTTTTTGAGTTACGGCAGCCAAAGTTCAGCATAATGTCCGTGTCATTACAGTGTAAAGAAACCTTTGTTAGCCAGCCCTGTCCTTTTCCTGGTCTATTTAGGCTATTCTCCAAAATTCTTGAAAGTTTTTTGAACTTGCTCTTCCTCTTCTTTCTTTCTTTCTTTCTTTCTTTTCCTTCTTTCTTTCTCAAACTTTCTGTTTCTCCATCAATAAAAACAGCTGCTCATCATCACACTCCCTCCTCACCTCTGGCATGGGAAGCCAGCACAATGGCAAACCTTGCATGTCTGCTTCCATACACACACACACACACACATGCAGCCTACTTTCTTTTCCTCTTCCTTCGGTTTTTTTCCACAAACCACCAGGTCCAAACTGGGCCTCAAACCAGAAATGAGCGGTACAGGTTGGAATATTCGGTTACGGGTGCATTTCCATTCGATTGTCCTAAAAGAGGACAAGAAGAAGTAAGCGATATGACTTAAGGGGATCATATTAATGTAACGCACACACACACAATAATCCCACAGGACTTCCTTCCCATTCCCATTAGAAACCACACCCAGGAGGACAGGTAACAGGAGAACACCTTTCACAGGGTCAGATTGGAAGAGGTGGGAAAAACAGGCAAGGTTGCTTTCTGATTAGCTTCACCTCTTCATATCTCTCAGTTCTTCTTTTTAAATTTTCTTTTTCTCTCTTTTACTTTAAAACTCTCTCTTTCTTACCAGCCAAGTATCTGATTCATTTAAATACTGGTATTGGCTGATAATTTGAAGTGCCTCATGCATGCCATTTGCCCAAACTGATCAGCCAGTCACTTTTTTTTTTCTCCCTCCAGTGTTTGCCTGAGAGTTGGCGCTCTCAAAGGGACAGTAATATGCACTGATGTAATGTGTGAGATAGGGATCTTTTGTGGGGTGCGTTATAAATTGTCATCGTAATGCGAGTGCGCAGGGAGCTGGGTTGAGGGGGGGGGGAGGAGGAGGAGGGCCTGAGAGGAGGGGTGGGTGGATCAAGCAGTGTCACTGGAATCCACAGTGTTGTGAGAGCCCCATACCTTTCAGCTTCATTAAACCAATTTCACGCCGAGGTGAGCTAAGAGAGGAAGCTCTGAATCTCAGCAGCGGCAACAATGGTGCATTGAAGGGATGAGGCGAAAGTAAATTAGGTACCACTTCACAGACGGCAAATTAAAATCTGAAAGTTGGATAGGAAAAGTTGAGGGTAGATGATTATGTCTTTATTGTGCCCTCCCTCCTCAATCTAGAAAACCCTCCCTTCCTTTTAGCAACCACCTTTGCCCCCCCACATCCCCACAACCCAATCCTCTAAGAAAAAATAATGATCTATTTCTTGTCTGGTAATTGGTTTCTAAGATGCTTCCACTCAAAGACCCGATCTCAAATACCAAGCTGCTTATGGCCCTCTTTTCAGCTACTTAATTTGCTTGAGCTTATCAGTAAGATTTCATATCCAGGAAAATCATATAAATTAAACATTAATGTAGGGCTTATTTCTGTGCAATCATTGACCTCCCACGGCCATTGAGCTGCTTTATCTGGCTTGGGACTCAGTGTTTGTCACTCAAACTGATACGAGGGTTTCCACAAGCCTCATATCAGACTGTAGCCTTACACTTGAAAAGTACTTACTAAAATATATTTGGATATATGTTGTTATAAAACCTTAAAAATAAAAGCATTCCTTGTGTTTACACTCAGATTTGATCAATTTAGCCAAAACTCTTACTGTGTATAATACGCTGTAATTACTAACATGATGTTGTGTACGCAAAAATGAGCAGTGTGAGCCAGAGCTGCAGTGAGTTGACAACTGTGCTGTAATCATAAACTGGCCTGATTACACACAAATCTTAGAAAGAAGATTTTAAAAAGAGAAATTATCTTCTATTATCATTATTATTATTATTATTATTATCAGTGGTGCAAGACAACCTCAGATCCGTTACTTCAATCTGTATCTTTTACTTAAGTAAATGTAGAAAATACACAAGTTAGTATTATAGGTATTATAGTATTAGTATTATTTCCAAAGTATACTTGTGACTAGTGCCAAAAGTACCATCATGGAGAATGGCTCCTTTCATACTGTTATATTATTACAGTACATATACTGTATTATATGATTGTTTTATTGTTAATACTGCATTCATGTGTAATCATCATGTTAAAGTTGTACAACAGCTCATCAAGGTGAAGCTAATTCTTTTTTACTTTTATACTGTCATACACATATTGTAGGTTATATATAGATGATTGTATATGTTTTGTTTGTAAAATCTTAATCTGCAGTGTAGTTTGTCACTGTGTAGTGTACCTGACACATAAATATGGTGGTGTAAAAAGTACAATATTTGCCTCTGAAAGGTGAAGTTCAGCGTATGTATGTACTCAGTTGCTTTCCTCCACTGAATATTATCATTATTTTTTGATTACTTGTAAAATAAGATATTTTTCACCAGGAAGTAGCTGTTTGACCTCTTACAGTAGATCTGTATGTTTTCTACAGTACAGTATAAGACTAAAGAGAAAACAAGGAAAAGTAAGGCAGCAGTACACAGACAGTTGTTTTTGTTTTGAAATGGGACACCAGGAGGAGTGATCATTGTATGACTCTGGGGACCCCGTCTGTATGTCTCCATGTATGTACATTCACATATGCACATGCATATGTTTGTCTTAATGTAAATGCCCATATGGGTGCGTGTGCGTCAGTCGTGGTGGACGCTGAAACGGGCTCTGTGGCTGGTTGGTGGGGTCACTCTGGGAGCCATGGGGGCCCCACACAATGCCCTGGCAGCAGTGTGGCTTTTACTAGGCCTCGCACCGCTGGCTTTACGAGAGCCAGACAGACGGATCCCCTTCACGCCATAAAGCCATCAACAAGGGAACAAAGAGGGCAGGTGCTGAGGGCTGCATTGAGAGCTCACCTGCACCCAGCGGGGGAACAGACTGTGTCCAGCCAAGCCAAGAGGCCCTCCACATTCACATCCCCACTCACCAGGCACTAACGGGCTAGCGTGGGTCCACCACCAGAGAGAATCCATTTCTCTTTACAGACAGCAGCAGATACTCAGTTGCTATAGTCTAGATGAAGACATACAGATATATGCTGCGGTAAATGATTTTTGTTCAATGAATGTTGGCTGCTGTAGGATGCCGAGACACGCTACAACAGGTTGCTGCTAAACTGTAATTATCAGCATTTGACAGGTAGTGAGAGTGAGGGCTTTGGGAGCCATCCAATTAGGACTACTTTCCAGATTTTTTTCAAGAAGTAATTTTAGAGGAGGATTTGAGATCAGGTGTTTTTGATGTGTGTAGTTGTGGCGGTGGGTGTTTAGGGTTTTTTTTCATAATAAGAAAATTGAAATAGAATGGGAAAGGTTAAGGTGGGGAATTAGATAGACATGTAGGGGATGAGGCAAGCAGAGACCACAAAGGAGAGGCAGATGGTAAAGCTTAGCAACAGACCAAAGCCCAGCCACAGGTAGGCATGGCGTCAGGCAGGCAGGCAGGCAGGCAGGCAGGCAGGCAGGCAGGCAGGCAGGCAGGCAGGCAGGCTGTCAGCGGGGGCAGACTACTAGTTGCCGCCCAGGCTGAAGTGACAGATGTGTGGTGAATCTTTAACTCCACTAGTTCCCCACTGTCACCGCATCTGTCCCTACACTCCACAAGGATGGCTGAGCCCCCTCCTGTGTGAAAGAGGCGACTGAAAGAGAGAGCTATCACTGGACTTATTGATTAGTCCAGCCTGCCCTGGCTGGCTTCGTTTAATGACCTCTGGGAGTCATTATTGAAAAGTCATTGTCTTTGTGATTAGTTCACACTTTCTCCCACCATATGGGAATCCTCCTGTTGCAACCTCAAGGGTGAGATTCATAATCCTGCTCAGTAAAACAAAAGCGCACTTGTTGACTGATAAAACAAATTGAATAAATCTGAAGATATTTGATTTTTGTTTACATATCTAATCCGCTTTTAAAATGAGGTCATGCTGGGGGACATGTCCAACAACAATAACATAAATAAGAGGCCAGCGTATGCTCTCAACTGAAATGGCAACCCCTTTCATTGTCCCCATTGAAATCCTACTATATAAAAAAACATATCACTGACAGTATAAATGATACATCCCACTTTATTCTCATTTATACATTCAGTCTAATCTCCTCAGACGGCCCAAATGGCAGGGACAGTGTCCCTCTCTCTTTCCCCACTCAGCCATGGCACTGGCGAGAGATGGTTTATTTTAATTGAAAATTAGCAAAACAAAACAAGGGCAAGAGGATCCCTGAATGGGGCCCCTTTCTCCGGGAGCTCCTGTGCCGTTGAATAATGCATATGGGAGAAAGTAAACAGCAGCCGCGGGCCTTGCTGGGGGAACAATGGGCCGCACACAGCCCAACCAGGGCGCCTGATTTTATTACTGGCCTGTCAATCCCCCCAGCCTGGGAACTGTGGGACCTAGGCCAGGCAGCAGCTGCTGACCGCTCAACACTGACCCAACACACCCAACAACCTGCAGGATGAAACCCTCACACCGCTGCATACCTCCACTGACTCCACTGTCCACTTCGTAACTGGCTATTCACAAACTTAACACAGGTGCAGATCGAGTCCTGGAGGAGGACTGAATTGAATCCATTTCCTGTTTGATGGGAGAATCCACACAGCCTTGTTTATCTAAACCAATCAGAAATTTATTTTGAAGACTGAAATGGCGGAAAATATGATGTGAAAACGTATTTAAACATAAGATTAAAATTGAGTTGCGCTTTCACACTTTTTCATCAGTGCCCTGTGAAATTTAATTTGCGGTTGAGTGAGAAACTTATTTCAGACTCCTTGTATTAAGTTTTTCTGTAAAAACTAATATTTTCATTTAATTTGTTGGCTTTTAGATCAACTCTATCACATCTCCAAGGCAGTGGTCTAGGGTCACCGTGGCCACTTGTAAACTTTTTCCTTCCTCTAGAACATTCTTTGTGTGTGTGTTCTCTCTCCAGGCATTGAGATTCTGGTCTTGCTTCTGGCTTCAGCCAAGTCCCGGTTGCCATGCCGACTGGCAACTGGTCTCCCAGGATGAGTAATGATGTGATGTGGCTGTGCTCTAAAGTCCCAACAAAGACCTTATTACCGCTGCAGCACCTCATAACACACCATTGTTGTCAAGTGCTCCTGATATTAACCTGCCTGCACCAGGGCTTCCTCCCTTCACAGAGATGTGTGTGTGTGTGTGCGTGAGTGCAATCGTGTAAGCATTTTGAGGGTATAGTGCTGATGAAAGTTGGTCAAAAAGCACCACCCTCCAGAATTTCACTCTGAAGAAGTTGATAAATTCGACACCATAATGAGAGCCATTATTTTAATTTTGCCTGTTGATTAATTAAACGAAAATTAACATTCTCCTACCCCGTTCTGAGCTTTCAACAACCATGATTGCTTTATTTTTACACTTTTTACCGCTCATTTCATCATAAAAAATATCTTCTGGCTTTTAAATAATCTGTATTTAGGCTTGGCTTAACTAGATGTGAGTATGATTCTCCCGTACACCAAATGTAACCCAAAAGAAACCCCAGGATCTCCTCATATCAGCAAACAGCATCCCTGGGCCCGTGAACTGTCCACAGTGGTCAGGCCCCAGCCAAGTGTGAACTGCTATAAAGGAGAGGCATGTATGTGTGTGTGTGTGTGTGTGTGTGTGTGTGTGTGTGAGTGTGGCAGGGGTGTGGGGCTGTGGGGTATATAGGCAGGGTGATGCCACAGGATGTTTGAGTGTTTGACTTGGTTTAACAACATCCTCTGACAGAGACACCACAGGCTGCAGATGAGGTGAGAGATAAGAAACAACTGTGATCCAGGCCTTCACCCCGGCCATTGTCCTGCTTATCTCTAATGTAGCGCTATCTGCTAATAATGGGGAGGAGAGAGGAGGAGATAGAGGGAGGGGTTGTCATTGATAAAGAACAGAAACATCATTTTTTTTTTGTTAATTAAGGTGCGATTTGGAGGCACTTTACCTTATTAGAGCAGACCTTAATCTCCTCATAATGAACTCTAGAGTTGTGTGCAAGCAGTAAACTTTCTTTACTTAAGTAGGCAAAATTCCCAGAAATTGAATAATAGTCATACAGATATCTGCACACAAATTAACACACAAAAGCTGTACTCATTTATTACAAAGTCACTAAGTATGTTATTCTGATGTGTGCAGATGTCTTAATGGGCTGGTTTTCGAATGGAGCCCTCTTTGTTTCAGCCTGATGAGGCGTACACTCAGGTGCGTCACACAGGATGTCTTGTCCTCTCCAGTTTCCCTCGCCCCAGCCGAAAAGGGGTGCGCCAAGGAGGTTATCAGCACAAAATCACCACTCTAGCTCCAGACTCCACCAAAGGGAGGGGGGGGGGGGGGAGGAGGGGCTTCTGTCCCTGCGTACATCACTGTCGCCGTGGGAAACCGCATCCATCAAATAAAGTCAAGCATTTACCTGTGTGGCTCAGGTGACAGTGGAGGTGGGGCAGGGGGACCGGGAGAGGGAGAGGGGGATGTAGGTGGCCCAGGGGTGAGAGAGTAACCCTGACCCTGTGGGGGTAGTGGTGGGGAGGTGGGCGGTGTTAGAGTGGGGAGGGGTGGCCATGATGGGCCAGGCCGGCAGCGCCCTGTGGCTGGGCCCTCTGTCCTGGAGGCAGACATGGGATTGTGGGAATCCTGCCTCCTTCTATCAGGGCCAGCTGTCCCCTGGGAGACGGTCCCCTTTCCGGGAGTATCAGCAACAGCCACCCCGCCCTCCTCCTCATCTTCCCAGCAATACCACTGCCAGGACAACAAGTTCAAACACACACCACTCACATTTCCTTTTTATGGTGTGATAAATCCTGCATATTTTTGTTGCTGTACTTGCATTTATTTTTGATAAATAGGAAAGTTTTTGTTTAGCAATATTAGAAAGTGTTTATTTCCATCTTTATCAGTCTGCAGCTATTTAATTTTAGTGACCAACAACAACGTCTGACATACATGTATGCATATTTATTTGGGTGTCGAACTGTATGCAAATGTATGTCATTTGTAAAATGAGCAGGGTGTGGCATTTGCTCTGTTATGATCACTGACTATGTCATTTTTCAGAGAAAAACTCTTATTTCAAAATTCTTAAGGAAGTAATTAAAAATAAATCACCACCCCCACATTTATTAGAAACTCTGTTATAGATACAGTAGAGGGATTAATTACACTCCAAAGTCATTAAAAGTAGACTACGTCTCCATTTTAATTACAATCATTCTTTAATGTGATCACTTTGAAAATTCATCATATTTCTCAGACTCTAATGAAGCTAACTTTCATCGCAAATGCTGCGCGATTCTTGTGACATATGACTTATTATTTATATTCTGTTTCCCTGAATAAATCACTCCTCTGACAGTGCAAAACAGAGCTGATGACACCTCAGTTGATAAGAGGGATATTTGGTTACACCTGGTGATAAGTAGATAAGATTAAATTTGAGACAGAGGGATGCGGAGATGGAGTAGGAGGAGGAGGAGGAGGGGAAAAAAGGTTTCCTCGCTGGTGCATGAAGAACAACATCTAAGGTGGTTGGGACAGGGGCCACAGGGTTGTCAGAGGACCTGGTCTGAACGCACATTCAGGGCTGCGCGCGGAGGTTAGGCTCAGAGCTGGGCGTTAGGGCTTGTGGTAGAGCTAATCCTTAGATTTAGACCAAGACAGGCTCCAGGAGAGGGGCAGGGGCGGCTGAGAGTGGATGGCCGAAGGGTCGAAGGGTCGTGTTTACCTGCAGCAGGTATTTCCTCTGTGAACTGATAAGACTCAGGGAGGGGAAGTGCTCTGTTCCAGGTGAGTGCAGAGGGGCCCGCAAAATGACACCATACACAATCCTCACCTAAACCCCCCCCCTTCCTCCCCTTCAGGCTCCACCCCTGCACACACACAAACAGGTCATCTTCTGGCCTCATGCTCTGACCTGCTTTTTTACATGGCTGCCACAGAAGACGTGTTTTTTTTACCAGATGTATTTGGGCTTTCCCTCACATCTGATGGCTCCTCATGACTACGTTTACCCCTTGAGTTTTTGTGGTTCACTCCGTTGTCTTGTCAAAAACTGTGTTGAAACTGGCTTTTATTTGTCACTTTCACCTGCTTCTGGAGGATGTTTTGTGTTCGTGCCTCCTCTCGAACAAGTTTTCTTCCTCAAATGAGAAAAATATTCCTTTTAATGACGTACAGTCAATATGAACTTGACATTTTTTCCAAGTTTGTTGACTGAATAAAATGAGGTGGGTGGTTGGTCTTTCAGGTCTGTCACAGAAGCAGGCAGCTGTGATATGGCTGAGGTGTCGCCTTGTTTGTTTTTTTTTTTCTCCTTCTCTCTTTCCTCTTCCTCTTCCTCACCTGGCTCAGCGCTGAGGCCCTTCCCCCGGGTGCTGAGAGGAGTCAGTGAGCTAGAACATGTTAACAAGCACAGCCTCGACCACTGTATTGAAAGACACACACGCGCTGGCTGCACAGGGGTAAAACAGTCCAGGGTGGAGGGGGGGGGGACTCAGGGCTGGTACTGATAAAGTGTATTAATCGTATAAAAATTTAGGCAAAGTTTTGACCACCTCATTTTGAAACTTGAGCATGAAAATCAACAAGTTTCTGCGGTTAAAGCTCTACTCACAACAGGATTTGAGTAATCCTGTTTTTGTCAAATGTTTTTTTTTCATTGTAGACATTTATGTATGTTAGATAAACAATGATTAACACCTCCCTTCAACTGTATATTTTAGGTATTACAATGTACTAAAAAACGTTTACAGTACACGCAAGCCACGCACGACTAGACCTTACACAGCTGTAACGCGAAGCAGGTGTGTTTTGCTATAACTATTAGTCTTCTAAATGTAAGGTGGAAATATCAAGTAACCCAAAGATGGTTATGTGAGTCTTAACACCTGTGCATGTGTATATTACAGAATATCTTTGGTGTGTATTTGGTGGAGTTAGCTGTCATGAGCAGAGGAGGTGAGAGTGGTGTGTGAGGTAGGTGTGTAGTGGTACACTCCTCCTCTGTTCTCCTCTTCTCCACCTCTTCAGGCCCTCTCCTCTCCTCCTCCATCCCTGCAGAAAGCCTCATTAGTGCCAAGGAGCTTGCTGAGGTAGCACACGGCTGCCATTGTGGCCAATCCAAACATCAGGTCCTCTCCATCCGAGCCCCCCACTTCAGAACCCCCGACCAAATCCCATTTTCAGGCTCCGCAGCTGCCCTGCTCTGCCAGAGCACTTAGCCGTGTCATTCTATCCGGCTCTCCAGGCCTCCGAGGAAACAGGCCTGTTTTGTGCTTGGCAGTCTCTGATATGACTCCAGAAATGGAAATGAAGCTATGGATCTTCATTAGGAGAGGCAGGTGTCCACAGAGACCCAGCCCAGGTGAAGGAGAGGGAGGGGGCGACTCGGCGAGTGAGGGCGATGCTGGGAGAGGGGCAACTGGATTGGTGGGGGGGGGGGTTTCGATTCTTCAAACTCGACCCAATGATGGGCCTCCGTTGCCCCCCCCCCCCATGCACTTACACACACATGCACATACACACTTCTTTACCATTGCCCCCCCCCACCAACCCCACCCTACCCCTCCACCCCAGCCCTTAATTGCCCATGTAATGAGCTGCAGTGAATGGGATTACTTGTGTGGAGGCACTTGAGGACCCTGTGCATCGGGGGCACCTCCTGCAGGCCCTCATCTCCAGGGAATACATTTAGGATGATGTTTTCTATGAAGCGCAGGGGCAAAAACCTCAGCTCTCCTCGCTGCATCTGGTCTTGTTGCATTAGGCACTCCACACCCTCCCCCGCGTCCCCCCCCCCACCCACCCTCTCACTCCTCGGGGCCTTTTGTTTCCTTAATTATTCATTACAGAGAGGTGGCCTTCGCTTTGAAACCTGTGGAGGTGGATGAGGCTTGGCACTGACCCACGAAGCACCAGAGCATCCTGGAGCCTGAAACGTGTCTTTGTGACAGGACACCTGTTATTTCTCCATCCTCGATCAAATTCGCCCCCCTCGCCTCTAACCACGCATTAACAAATCAGAGGGGAAAATAATACCAACACATCTTTGTGTATACGTTAATGTATTACATATGACATTATGGTAATGGCCATGTGTCCTTTACATGTGCTAAGAAGTTTTGCAATCATTGCAATGAAGGAACAAGATTAGTATTAATAATTACTTATTGAATTATGCGCATAATGCTAACTAAAGTAACTGAGGCAAGAGCAGCTGTTTGATCAATATCATGTAAATCAGCGACACGCTCATAAAGCTTCTACTTTGTAGGCTATGCAAATGTTATTTTGTGAGTTTAAGTATAACAGACTGTACTTTCCTGCTAATGTGTGTGTGTGTGTGTAAAGTGTGAGGGAGCGCTCTCCATGGTGCCCAGGGCTGCTTCTCTTCTCACGCTGTTTTTGGTAAAATATTAGCCCCCGCAACCCTGTGCAGGGCGGCTGACAAATAGAGGGCTGTTGTCCCCCTTCTCTCACAGGGCTGAGGGTTAATGATCCCAGTTTCGGGGGGTTAAAGCCTGCCAGTAGGCCTTTCTCTTGCACCCCAACAGATGTTGCTAGGACTTTAATGTGGTTATCAAATCGGAGTGCCCTCTGAGCCCCAGGAGCTCATTGTGTGCCGGTGCATTCCAGGGCCTCGCCGTGGTGACAAGGCATCCCGGGGGCCAAGCTGGGCTCCCGCTGAGTCTTCCAGCAGCCCCTCAGAGCTGACAGCTAGGGCTGCCCCTCTCCCCACACCACCTCCACCTCCACCAGGCCCTCTCTTTTTCAGCTCCTGATCCTGTCCCCTCAGTGTCATAAAGTCATCCTGCATCTCCCCTCTATCCCACAGTGGCCCTCTCAGTCACGCTGTTCTCACAAATAGGCCCACTCACTCACGCTAGCCCCCTCACATTTTTGGTCACACACATTCACCCAACCTCAGACACAGCTAGGCCCACACCGATTGCAAACACACATATGTGTTCTTCTAGCAATTATTAAATCTATTTTAATACATTTGTAGGGCTGCAGGTGCGCTAATTATTCTAGACCTTAAACCCTTAAACCCCACTGACCTGCAGTATTTACAAACTCATTCTGTGCAAACTTTGTTCAAACCAACATAGTTTTAAACTGCATTCTAGTGGAGATCCTAAAGTTGAAAATTCTATTTGGGAATCTGCAACGAACATCTAGAATATTTCCATTTGATAGGATGGTGCAGCCATAAAAACATGAAATCTAGGGTTGGATAACAGCTTCAATGAAGAACTGGAAGAGGTTGCGACAGAATATATATGATACTGTTAAATAATGTTGACACGATTTCCAGCCTTGAAGCTACTGAAGAGGAAAAAATTTTAAGGAGTTAAAGGAGTAAGAAGGCTTCAAAGCTTTTTGCGGTTAGACTGCGTCCTTCTCTGATAACTAACTCTTAAAGAGGTGCCAAATTACATTCGTGTGAATAGAATATTTAGGGCAAGAGGGAGCTTACATTTTAGACATGTGCTACAGCAAGCACCTAATGATTTCTATTTCCATCCTTTTGCATAATGATACAAACATTTATACAGCACTGTATTTCCACAAAGAGCACACACTGTGGTAAACAGTATGTGACAGCTCATTTGAAATTGTAAACAGGTCGAGTGTTCATAGGTGTCACAAATACCTCCCGGATGAATAGGTCACGGTCTTGGAGGTGATACTGGAGCCCTTAGGGTCAACCTGGGCTTTCTCTGCTCTTCTCTGCATATACAGTATCAATGCCAGCAGCTGTGGGATTGTTTGTACACAGATGCAGGGGTGCTTGATGATAATTGCCTCGCAGCTGCACTCCGGGGCTGGAACTGGGTGGTTTTTTTTTTCCCTTGGTGGCTCATATTGTGTGTGAAGCGTTGAGAGCAGGAATGTGGGAAACAGTTGTAATTAAAGTATTCTGTAACTCAATTAAGGACTCTCCCCCCACAGTCCCTCCAAGCCTCAACTGCTATCCTACACCTATCCTCTGCTAGAGGATATCAGCGTCTGTCTATACGGCTTCTGCAGCTTCTCTTGCCTGGCCCCGGGCCTTTAGTGTTTAACCAATGTCATGACTGGTTGCATTGAGAAAAAAAAGGGATTTGTTTCGTGAAAATTTGAAGGTAAAGGGGTATATGAGGTGGAGAAAAGACAGTGGAGCGGAATAAATGGGGAATTGCTGTTCCATGGTGGGCTGTGAACCAGGTTACCACTCAGAGGTGAGACACTCATTATGGCTATGAGTCATTTTTCATAGGCTGTTATCAACTCACTGTGCACAGAAGATGGATGGATGACAATTACACTGATGAAAACCTCACACAGCATTATTGGCAGGAATAGAGCACTCAACAAAATCATTATACCATTATTTTTGTTACTTTTTCAAAATAGCTGCAATTTCATGTGTAAAGAAACACATTTTCGAAAACACCTTTTGCTTTGTAATGTTTTCTAAATATTTGGAAATGTGATTTAAAAAAATTGTACGGAAACAAAATTCATCTCTTTTGTTCTAATTCCCCCCAAACTGCAGCAGGCTGGTTGCCGGGCGATGTATCTAAGTACTTTGAACAATGACAGGCAACAATCAAGGTGCTCAATTAACTGTATAATGATTAAGACATCAATTACCAAATTGATTGATGAGGCCAAATGATCCGATTCATTTTCTCCATCCAGCGTAAAAATTGGGAGCAGCAATATGAGAAAATTTGTTGATTAATGGTTTGGATGTGCAGAAAGCCCTCCACCATAATGATATGTGCGATTTCATGTGATAGAAATACTCTGTAAACACATATTTTAAACATTTAAAACAGAATATGCAACAAATAAAATATAAGAACTATATATTAAATAGACAGTAAACAGACGTCTATATAATGGTTATTTAAAAAAAACAAACAGGAAATATATTTTACGAGTACTTCTATATAGTTTTCCTTTAATTTTCTTTAGTTTTTCTCAATGGATACTTTTATTGTATAAAGGAGGTTAATGTATCAGATGAATGTATTTCTTTTCTCTGTTCCCATTGATGCTGATGATGTTCCTCTGCCCCTCTAACAATAGCCAAAACAATGTTTAAAGAGTGCCTTGAGACCAGCTTGGACTAAGGCTTTAGTTTTTATTCTGTCCATGTTGTCAATGTGTAGAGGGATAATTGAAGCGATCCTTGACTATGGGATCTATTTATACAGAGCATAATTCCCTCTGTATTCAGGCATTATCATGGTGTCAGAACAAGCACAATGGCACAATAAGGTCAATATAATGAAACTCCAAAACAATATGGTGACATTCGTATAATAAAAAGTGAGCCAGTCCCGATTGTTTGGTCTTGTAACAGTGGCTGGTTTATATTGAACCTTTCACAAAATGATCATTATGATATTGTGATAAATATGAAGTCAAATAAAAGTGCATTTTTATGATAAGCTCTTACCAATAATTATACGTAAAACTCTTTCGAGTATTTTGACTTAAATGTAGGAAAGTGATACTTTTGCGGTTTGCTGTGTTTCTTGGTTTTCTTAAAAGTTTTTTTTTTTTTAATTTTCTTGTTTCAGTTGTTTTACAGAAAAAAATGTAAAATGTGTGTTTATTGATATATTAAAGCTAATATCTTGTAGCATTTGTTTTGCTACCCATAAAATATAAATCCTCTTAAAATGATCATTATTACATATTATAATTATTAGAAGTAGTAGTGGCAGTTGTAGTAGTAGTAGTAGTGTTACTAGTTGTTGTTGTATTATTGTAATACAATTATAATTACCATTCTATTACTAGTACTAAATGATTCTTTGAACCTAATTTTATTTGTGCCACAATGACCTCACTTCTTTATTTTCAGTTTTCTGTTATGCTCAAAAGCATCTGCAGCTAAAATTACACCAGTTATCCGCTTTTTCCCATTAGCAATTTGACAAATACCCCCTTTATAACAGCCCCATATCATTCTGCTTGACTTTCCCCTGGGCCTGAATTCAGTTATTGATTGCCTGTTCAGTTTCACTTGGAAAAGGTTGATAAAAGGAGGTTTTCACTTTCTCAATTCGATGTGACAGCTCCCTAACAAGAATAATGGAGAGCGCCCATTCACAGGCAAATCAAGCTAATCCAGCGTGCCCCTCCACTCTCAATGGAGAAGTCACAGTCCTTCCCGGCCCATTCCATCACAAGCCTCTCTCTTCAGAAACCTTCAAAGTTAGCCCAACTCCTCCAAGAGACAACATTGCTCTTTGTGTGCCCCTCTCACTCACCATCAAATGGATAAATAGGTCGATAAATGTATACAAAGTCAGAGGGGAAACAAAACTCAAGCATATAATCGGTTTGTTTTATGTGTAATCTGATTTCACTGATTCCCACTCCTCATTCTGTTTGTTGTCATTGGCTGATGGATAGATATGATCAGACCTGTTGGGTTGAAAACACGGTGGTATTAAATGAACAAAGCTGATTTTACAACTATATGATTAAAAAAAAAGGCACCAGTATTTGTTATAAATATATTTTAAAGTGTTACTCATCCTCAAAATTAGAAAGTATTCATTCAGCAAAAGTGCCTTTGCACAGCAGTATTTAGGGCATTAGTAATAGGTTCTACTCTCCTCCCCTGTTCCTCAATGGAATGAGCCGCGGTTTTCCATCTAATCCTTTGTCTGAGTAGAAACCAGGTGACAGGGCAAAGGTGCGTGAGTGTCTGTATGAGTCACAATGAGTGAGTAAGCATGTAGGCTTGCCTGAATGTATATTTGAGATTTGTGCACACCATACAGGCACAAGAGGATATAACCCAACCCAGATGTGCTAGTAGCGAGGTATCATGGAGAATAAAACTATGCTATATGTTTTATGGGCTATTTTTTAGTCCCTCACATAGGCACTGTGAATCTTACCTCACACCATCCGCTGTAATTGCAGGAAGAATGAAAAAAACGTTGGAAAGCTTCAAAACAGAATTCACTGGATCGTCAGTAAAGCACCGTCTATATGGTGTCCAAATCAGGTTCATTAAGAGACTCTTTTGAAAAGCGCACAAGAATAGGAGAAAATAACATAAACAAACTCTATGTAATGTTTTTTTTTTTGTAGTGCTTGTATTTGCATTTTTAAAGAATGGTTCAACTTGTCTTCTGTCTTGGGTCAAGAGACTGCAGAGGTCTCATTCACATTTGACTTTACAAGACTGAACAATGACTTTGTAAGACTTTGGTTAGAGCATTAAAGTGCCACAGGTTCACTCCCATTCTGCTTTTAGATGAGAGAAAGGGGAGATTAACATGATTTTGCTTTATCCACCACATACAGGCCTCAAAACCATAAAACACAACCCAAAGGCATCCCCGTCCTGCTCTGAATGTGCACTTGTTACTGCTCTCAATTCGGCTTTCAGCCCCCTCTAAAGAGACAAGGCCCAATCACAATATTGTCAAGGCTCTGTTGGTTTTCTGGTTCAAATCCTTGTTCACGCTGTTTGCTGAGTACTCATCTGCTGTGACAGCCTTCAGACAAACAGTGAGTCCTGAAAGAGGTCTCCCACAACCAGATCTTTCCTGCTGGGCAGCGGCTGAAACGCTCCTTTCTCTCTCCATCAAGTGGAACCCAGGCTATTGAGTTGGCCCCTGGGATCCCTCCATTGAGGTGGGCTATGGGCCAGTGCTTCGCCCCTCCTTGCCCCGGGCCACCCTCATTCTCCCAGGACACCTGTACCCCTAAACCCCATCGTGGGAACCTCCTCGCTGCTTCTGCCACCTGAGCTACTCACTGTGCCAGCTGGGCACGACTGACAACACCATCAGGAGTCAAAGCACACAGAGACCAAAGATAGTCACAGCGTGCCAGCTTGATTGAGCTCTTAGAACTTTTTACTGGCAAACTGTCGTACTCTTTGAAGTCGAAGAGATTAAGGAATCTCTGCAGAAGTATGAATCACACTCGTGTCAGTTTGTGATCTATAGCGAACCATTAAAGATTCCCATATCTGAAAAATGCACGCATTTCCAGCCTCAGACCAGAGTTCTCTCTGCTTACACACAGCCTCCCCTCATGCACCCTTACCCGCTAAATCTCCATGGCACACTGCAAAAAATGGCATCAATTAATCAACATTCATGAACCGTTTACTTGAGCTCCCCTTTGTGTGCTGCAGGGCCTAATCCAGACAGAGACCAGGCTGTTCTGCAGCAGTGCAGACTGCGTCACTCCACCCTTTGTGGGAGAAACCCATCAACTGGTGTTTCAGGGAAATGTCTCCCCCCACTGAGAGCCTAACCTTCCCCCTCTCTCACCCTCTTCCTCTTGTGCCCCCTCAGTACTCAGGGGCAGGAAGCTCTATCTCTTAGAGGAGGCCATCCATCTATCCTGCCTCTTCCAATCCAATTCACAGCCGCTCCACATGTATGAAGACATCTGTCCATATTTGATCAGATATTCCATTTTGCTGCAAATGATCCCACCCTCCATCCCCACCCATGAAGGAGGCAGCTATTTAAATGTGCTGATACTTTCCTGCATAATAACCTGCCAATTCTTTGCCTTGCAGAAGAAGCAAGTTTAATTGGGCTGTGCATTTAGAGCTCTTCTACAATTACACAATTACAGCGGAGATGCATTTCTGCACGTTGCGATGTTTGCCCCAATTTACTGCACTTTTCATACAGTTTAACTCTGGTTCCCTTTTCAGAGGATGCAAATTTGGCTCATTTGGCTTCAAATGAAGCATAATTGCTCATATTGAAATCTACACCTTTCTACAAGAGGTTCCTGCCAGTTAGTTCTCATTAAACCTAAGGAGAACAAAAATTCCCAATTCCATTTCAGCACACATGCCATCTGCATCATCTTGTGTTAAAAGCAAGGAAATTGGAGACAAAATGGATGCTGAGTGCATGGATGGAAAACTTAAAAATCAGTTTGTTCAAGTTAGTCAGTGCAGAATAACACTTTTCCCTCCCTGAAGTCTGTTTTCTAAATCTTTCACAAGTAGCATGAATTGGAAATTCAGTAGGAATGTTTTAGTGGGGGGGGGGGGGGGGTGTAAGGGACATTGCTGATTGAAATTAAAGCTATTTTCATTGTTTTCAAATACAGAATGTGTTTGCTGTGTGTAACCTGAAAAAGCATTCAATTAAGTGCAGCCTAATTAGTTCGAAAGGCATGCACGGCTGGCCTCTCCACATTCAAAAAACAGAATGGCGTGTCAACCCCGACATGTGATCACCATCAAAGTGTTTTCCACTCTTTCCTCTTCTTTTATATCACTGTCTTGAAAGTTATAGAAAAAAAAAAAAAACTCTTTTTCTAAAAAGGCCCTCTGCGCCTGAAGTGGTGGCCTGAGCCCACTCCAAACAATGCCTTACAAGATACTGTTTAAATTCATATCCGCTCTTCCTTTCTTACGGGGGGACAACACAACAAACCACTGACCCACTGATATACAATTAGAAGTGATGCGGCAGTTAAGGCTACAAGCAACTCTGTTTAACAGTCTGTCTTTGACCCTCCACCATTGAATAAATATAATGCCCCCAATGAGAGTAAGACACTGAGGTGGAGTGAAAAGGGAGCTGGGGAAGATTTTAAGCCACAGATAAGTAGTTAAAGACCTTTATAGAGTATAACACCATTATCCCTGCTGAATAAAAATAGGATTTAGTGTTTTTTCCACTTAATTTAAATCAAAAGAGTCCCCACCTTACATATTGCACTGGTAATGTAATGGAGAGAGACCCACAAAAAAGGCTTTGTGGCTCTGACACCTCCTATAGTGGCACTGTGTTGTCCTGTGAGCAAAAGGGAGAGAAAGGTTTTTCTTCCCTGCGTTGCTATCTGCTAACACATTCTAATTGATGCTGCTGCATTCCTCCACTGGATGCATTCAGTGAATAACGAGCCTTGGACTGAATACCCATGAATTGGTCCCCACCAAGCAAAGCAGTAAAGCCTTTGGCCCCCCATCCCTTAGTTTCCCCACACCACCACCACCACCACCACCACCATCGCAACCACTACCAAGCACCACCTCCCCTCCAAACCTTCCCCAAAGCTCTTCTCTAGCTTCACCGCCCATTAAAGCACGACCATTGTGCAGAGATGCAGTCCACAAAAGCTGTCAATCTCTCTGGGTCCTCCAAAGCTTGGACTCACACAGACTGGAGTGACAGACCTCCCCCTTCACCCCAACCCACCCCTGGTCCCCCGAAAATCCTCTCCCTGAAAACTTCTCAGCTAACTATCCCCCACCACCCTCTCTCTCTCTCTCTCTCTCTCTCTCTCCCTCTCTCTCTTGCTCTCTCTCGCTCTCTCCAGTCCCAGCGCACAAAGCATCAATCTGTCTTCAGCCTCAGCACCCTTGGCCCTTTGTCCTATCTGCAGGTGCCTCTGAAAGCACCCACGGTCGCCCCAGCCTCTGCGCACGCCACGCCTAGTCCAGGGACAGGAACTGCTGACAAAGGCCCAGTGTGGGAATGAGGGATGCGTGGAGGGAGGGAAGGGGGTGTCGAAGGGGGGCTGCTCTAAGACAGATGGCTGGGGAAGTCTCCCAACTCCTCCACAGGGGCTGTCAGTTTAAATTCAGAACTACGAATGAGACACACGGGGGAAGAACCAGTAAAGGAATGCCCACTAAATTCAGCAGCTACTGTACACTTTACTCAGGACCAGAGCACAGAAGCAGCAGCTCTCTCTGGATATCAGATACATGTGTGATATAATTCAGATACTGAAAAAGAAATGATTCTAACTGGAAGCATTTAGCATGATAAAAAAGCCTTAGATGTTACTCTCCAATAAATAAGTGTTTCTAAATATTTTTGATTGTATTTAACTTATCAGTACTAATAAAATACTTAGAATTTTTATTATCTCTATATAATTCTTATTATCTCTTGACCTTCATTTTCATTATATATTTCATTGCCTTGTGATACTGATACTGATTTTTATCATTAGCACACAGCTGACCGTACTCAAACACAAGACATATTTTGATTTTAATTAGTCATTCTGTTTTAACATGAATGAAACTTTTTGTTATATATTTTATTAGGTGTATTCTGCATTCACATAAGCATTTGAATTGTCAAATTTGATCAAACTCGACCAGCCTCCATAGATGCTTTGATAGTGCAGATGGCACAATATCAAATCATTCTTCAATTTCAGTCTCTAACAGCACTTACAATTATAATCGTCCTCAAAAAACAAAAAAAACAAAAACAAAAATCCAAGATTTTTGACTGCAATGAACTCCATCAAAATGTAACTTCAGACAAACTGTATTCAGCTCTGCAGCCTCCTCAGTGCAACAGGTTTGTGACATCTCATTGATGTTACTGGGCTGCCACTGTGTGGACATGTATTGAATTACAGCAACCAGTTGATCTGTGTCTGCACCATTGGTATGCATGTAGTATAGAATAAAACTACAAGTGGCCAAGTAGTCATAAAATAACACTGTTCTCTGTTAATATTTGCTCATGTATGAACAGTACATTCTCTTTGTTTTTTGTTTCATGCTTTTTTCTGTCTCTTAAATTTGTGTATTTATTTAGTTACTCACTCACAGCAAAAATGATCCTCTTGTTGGAATAACCCAGACAGAATTACAACTCTGAATGAGCACAAGGTTGAATGTAATTTAACTATAACATACACACAGTTTATATGTTATATACTGTATATGTTTATATGGTTAATACCTTATTCCTGTAAATTTCTGCAAATGGCTTTACCCTGCTTGAAATCAAGTCACCTACACTGGAGCTGACACATAGTTTGAACTTTCTGTGAAGGACTGAAATAGGCAGCTATTCTCAAGATAATAAAATAAAAATAAAACATTTCTTTATTTGTCCACATGGGGGCGATAGAGTCCAACTAACAGCCATGCATCTATAATTGGCAGTGGTGTGATGTGGCAGATACTTCCTCTTTTGCAATCAGCAAATTTCTCTGACTGCCTTTATTCCTTTTTGTTGCTTTTAATGGTCTAAATCTAATTATGACATTATAAATATATGTGTATCCCATAGTCTGCAGCAAATGATCACTGGTTGACAGTAGAAATTCCCTAAAACAGCCAGTAAGTTGCATTTTGACAGCAGTACGATGTACAACACTCATGACAGATCTGCAGATTGTAAACTCAAATTTTGAAGAGTTTATAGACGCTTTATATTCATATTTTCATGATGAGTTAAGTAGTTACAGTGCTGCAATATGTATAGGATGACTGAAAATATAAACATTTCCACAGGCGCTCAGTCAGTGTTGTTGTCAAGGGTGACTGTAACTGCGATTGCAGAACTTTAACCTGGTTTCATCATGTTTCTCTGCACCGCAGCTAAAAGTTATCCGTGGTGATGTCCTGATTTGATGTCACTGTGCGTTGCATTGAAACCACATTTTGCAAACAGGATGGCACTTCAAAAATTTTGACTTTGAGAACTCTTAAGTTAAACAGAACAAATGGGTTTGTCCAGGGCAAAAAGTTCAAACATTTGCCTTTGGAACATGTTAGCCATTGCTTCCAGGCATTGAACCATGTTTGAGCTGTTGACTCTCTACCATATTGTCTATAATCTTTAAGGAAATATCTACTAAGTCGATTTCACTAAGGGGAAGTCTTGATTGATGATACTTATAATACTTTTAATGTAATTTTTTTTGTAACTCAAAAAAGATGTGAAGTTGTACTCTCCTCATCAGGGCTGACTATCCACTGAACACAAACTGCAAACCACATAGATCACGTGACTCAGACCATTAATTCCCACACAGACACACACACACACACAAAACCATGGTGACCTGAGCTCACTGGTGTCCTTGATAGCATGAATGATATCTGAAAGTTGCATGTGAGAGGCAGACTTGAGAGCGACAAATGATTTGTATGAGCAACAGGGCACAGAGCAAAATGTCAGGGACTGTTTCAGCCTTGGTGTCCTTGATAGCATGAATGATATCTGAAAGTTATGTGCAACCTAACGACACTTACTTTCCTACACCACTGTCTCAGTTTTCAAAATGACCACGTTTCATTTCCAACATGGAGGTCACAGGGAAAGTGCAAATCTGTTGCCACATGCAAATAGCTACTGAGGTCACTCTGCTATGACACATTACAAACACAAATTGGCACAAAGTGTCTTTTTTTTTGCTTTTATGAACTACATGCACTTTAACCCACAGGATGTAGTTTGAACATTGTTTTGATTTCACTTTGCATTTATTGTTTTTAAGGTTCAAGGTTCAGACATGATCCTTTAATGCAAGGTTTTACAAAGCGTGACCAAACCTTCCTGTAGTGGCAGCTGACTTTTGCATCTAATTTTGCTTATTCCTGGTAGATCTCAGCATGGTCTTTGATGACACATCACAAGAACTGAGAAGTTGTTAGCTTTGGATGTTCAGGGAATAGTTCTTCCCTGTTCCCTTTTCCGCATGATTTCAGCATATTTTACATTTCTACATATTTCAACTTGTCCCACAGTAGCATAACTTTTCACCCCGTCTGCACGTTAAAACCTTGTGACAAACCCAAACTTCTCAGGTCACATGGTATTCTCTCCGCCACCATAAGCTAGTAGTAAAAAGTGAGACCTTTGAAGCAAATGTGACTTTTGGCAAGCAAGTTAAGAGGTTTGCAGTCTTGCATAACTTTATTTACTACAATAGTATTTCTAAAACTACAGTTTTTTTCTTCTTAAGTGAGCAGGAGACAATGATTTAACCTGCTTGATTCTCCTGCCTCAGCGTCTTCATTCAATGTGTCAAGGATGATTACCAAAAAAACAAAAAAACAAAAACATGTGTTGACCTTAGACCTTTAACTGCACATGAGTCAGAAAGCAGTTAAAGGTCCATTGGCAGGTCCCTGTCCAATATCAGTTCCTCACTCAGGATAATCTCTTAATTAATGATAATTTATGTAATGGTATTTTACAAATAGTCTTAAACCCACCTTTAATGGTTTTAATTTTATACACTGTGGTCATGTCTTGCCTTGGTTTTACTGTTTTATTGTCAGTGTTATGCCATTTTGCCTTAAAACATTCTCAAATAAAAATGATAAAGTTGCAGTCGTTCATTCTGAGAACACACTCGGAGCAAATTATTTTAAAATCAAGATGGCATAATTATTATTTTTGACATTTTCAGAACACTTCCTCCTCTAAGACCCGGAAAAAACACATTTATCAACCAAATGTTAACATATATGCAGGAGGCGGTCACGCATGAGGTGCATGAGATATTAGACTATTTGTTAGTAGACTACAGCTAAAGCGGAGATTTCTGAAGTCTGATGTAAGTTCTATTTGAACAATTTAAATGTTATGGAAAATATTCCCGATGATAAAGAATAATTATTGTTATATCCTGCAGGCTGCATGCGATACTAATGTGAGTTTACTGTATACTGACTTTATTGTTAGTAGCATATTTTTATAGTTATTTATAAAAAATGTTTGTGCTATATATTTTTTCCAATAACAGCTGCATCTAAGGGTTTTGCTGAAATATTGTATATTATCCAGCTAAAGCTTATTAATTATCATTCTAAGGTTTGGTTTGTCACTCTAGAAAATCCCCTATGCACAGTCTATCCAGAGAAGAGACTGCTATTAAATGCTCTGTGATCCTCACAAATTAACACCTCTCCATGCCATGCAGGGGAAAAAAGAAGGGACGATTGTAGTTTAATCTTAAACAACATTACCCATAATGCAGTGTGAGTGAAACTCGCCGCACCTTCGCCGGGTGGAGCTTATGGGAACGTCTGTGGGCTGCTGCTGGTTGCTGGAGTGAAAATTGTTTGACAGGGAGGTGAGGCGACCTGTGCGCGAGGATTGATTACGAGAAGTTAGTTGATAGTGTGTCGGCGGCAGTTTCTGAGTCAGCGGGGAGGCAGACCTGAGAGCGACAAATGATTTGCACGAGTCTCAGCAACAGGGCACAGAGCGAAATGTCAGGGACTGTCCCAGCCTTGAGCAGAGGGACGCGCGACTAGTACACCGCAACGCGGAAAATATTCAAGGAGGGAGAGAATGCGAATGGTGCGAAGATACCGAAATCAAACAAAATGGAAACGATGTAGCGGCGCTGCGGCATTTCATATAGCTAGAACTAACGTTAGAGTAGAGACTAGATAGCTAAGGAGCTAGCACGTTAACTAACATACATGTAAAGTTATTCCCCGGAGAAACTGAAACGGAGCCCGGAGGCGTCTGTTGAATCAGAAGAGTTCATCAGTGTTGCGAAATCCAAGAAGATAAACAAGAAGATGCTACGGAGAAGAATGAACCGTTTGGTATGTGTGCCTGACATCAACATAAACGTTACACACCCTCACACACATTCACACACACACACACATTGTTAGCTTCTGGCGTCCTGCCGCTCCGGCTAACGTTTTAACTGCCGTGATTCTGCCCTGAAATAATGTAAGTTCCTGTTGACATTTTCGCTGTAAATACGTGAGCAGCCTGGCTTGTGACAGGCAGTTACTTCACGCTGAATGACAACGCGAAACAGCTGTTGTCTCACTTGATTGCTGTTGTTAAGCAAGCTCCTGTAAGTTGCTTTTTTTTCAGCCAGTTAGCTAACTGCTAAGGTAAGTTCATGCCAGCCAGGAAGTCACGACAGATGTGAGTTGGTACCAGCTACACTCAGTCATTAAACTACACACAGAGGTATTTTTTTTTAGAAAGCATTCTTGTTTTCCGCCATGTAAACTTGCCTTGTTCACAGCTGTACGATCCGTGAGCAGTGTTGAGGTCCCACCTGTGTACAGTTGTACGTTAAAAAGCCTCGTAGCTAAAGCTCAATTAGAAGAGCACCTACCTGCCTCCTGAGACATGGGCTGCTTTACTCTGGGGACCCAAATGCTAAAAATATGCTCTCTTATGAGGAACAAAGCCATACTTCAAAAGATATGTCTCTTTTAAACCTTCATGGTTGGAGCTGAAACAATTGGTCAGTGAACATGAACATTTAATCAGCAACAGTTTTCATAATCATGGCAGTTAATCAGCTGAACTGCGAAAAATATATAGTCTATATCACACTTTTCATAGTTTTATATCCTTTGAAATAGCATGTCTCTGGATTTTGAATCCTTGCTCAGACAAAATAAGACATTTGAAGTTGTCATGGGCATTTTATATACTATATTTGACTTTTCATAGACTAAATAGTTAACCAATTAATTAATAATGTAAATAAATGTTGGTTGCAGCCCTTGGTAGGATGCCTAATAGTAGTTCTGTATTGCTACAGCTGCTTTCTGCTCTAATGTTACTTTGTGTCCAGCCTTTGTTCAATAGAAGAAGTTGGTATTTTGCCAACATGAACTGCCTTGACATCATATTTCCAGACTGGTCAATTTAATTCTTACCCTTTTTAAAGTTCATCCATTGGTTTCATTGCCCTTCTCCTGCGTTAATCAGTCAAGAGTGGGCTAGTTGAAAGAGGAGTAACTATCTGCGAGGCCAGGTTTATAAATGCTAAGCCGGTCTTTACTGCCTCTTTATCTTCCCCTTATGCACCAGTAACCTGTTGTCACCAGTGGGTTGAATCCCCCACAGGCTATGTGAGCAGTATAGATATCGACGGTGAATAAGGAGAAGCAATATAATAATTATAGCGCCTGACCCTCCTCCTGGCCTCTCTCTAAGTGTTGCCAGGTCAGCTGATTTTTCCTGCTTCTGGAGAGGATTGCTGCTGTAATTTCTCTTCAGTGTGAGCTGTAAATAATATTTTGTGCGAGAGCAGCCAGCCACACTGTCATTGATGCACACAGTGCCGTTATCTCAGGCGCGGGCTCTCTGCCTCCTGATTCACACACCCTCCCCCTGCCCACGGGAAGCACATGTACATCATGGAGGCGAGTGACTGCTCATACCAAAAGGCACCGAGGTGGCCTTGTATGCGTCACTTGACTCTCTCCCACTATGATGCACTGTGCCACTAAACCCTGAGTGTGTCTTTGGAAAATCATTAAAGATGGCTGTGAGAACGAGTGGGGCTGGGCTTTTTCATGAGAGGGGAAGCTCCAGAGGTTGTAATGCTCTGACAGGAATGCAGAATCACAGAGTTGCCTTTGATGTTTGTTCAAGCCCTTGAAGGCAGCAGTGTGATCTGTGAGAGGTGGAGCCTGGTGGGAATGTGATAGTATTCATTGAGAACACAGGAGACGCATGAAAACACCATCGCCAAGGCAGCACCTCCAGTATGGGTTTTGCACCATGGTAACCAGCAGGCCCCCGCCCACTCACCCAGTCGAAATCACGCTAGTGAAGTTTCTGTTCTATATTTTGACTGTTACAGTAGCTTAATACTCCTTCTGCTCAGTTTGTGTGTGAAGTACACACAAGCCTCTGTAAAATGGTCCAGCCCTGCACAACCCAGTTAGAGGATGGAAGCTCGACAGGTGCTCTTATTTTCTGCACAAAGGCAGAAAATGGTAGCGCTGACACTAACTGAATTGCTTTGTGTCAGGCTTATATAACAATAGGACTTAGTGCTGACAATTAGTCATTTATTGTATAGCAGATTAATTAAGAACATACATTTTGATAATCACTCATTTTAAGTCATTTGTCAAGCAAAATTTCCTAATATTTGCTGTTTCCATGTTCTCAAATGCAAAGATTTGCTGCTTTTCTCAGTTTTATATAATTGTTAATTGAATACTTTTTGGTTTTAGACTCTTGGTCAGACAAAACAAGCAAGTGGAAGATGTGGGCTCTGGAACATGTGATTATCTGTTGTTTTTATAGATTAAAACCACTAACTGGTGAACTGAAATTAATCAGTAATGAAAAATTAATAATTAGTCGCAGCCCTAATATGATTGACAGGTTTTAAGAAGGGAAAAATGTTCAAAATGTTGCACGGCTGCAGTCCACATTTCCTGTGTGAAATATAAGATGTAAGTGTTTTTATTTAGCACCATACCCCAGGAGTAGGATTACATCTTAATACCCGCTACTTGGGATAATTTTAGCCATATCTTCAAGAACGCTTAATTATTGTAATGTATTTTGTCCTGGTAGCATGTTAAACTACCATGTGAAAATGTACTCTCGTCAAATGATGATGGAGAGTTTCTAGCTTACATGTTCACGCTGTGGTTCAGATGCTGAGTGATAAGTGCTATACTTATGTAATAAGACATTTACACCTTCATATAATCATGCATAGAACGTCCATCTTTAGATGCTACGAGTGTTCTTCGTTTTCTTGTGGCCTGATACACGTTTTGAGGGAAATCTAATTTGAGGTAGGTGAGGGTTCCCCGCATCACTGAAGTATTAGAACTCTATCATGCAAACTCAGTTGTGATTTGAGTCTCACGAAGTGAATTATCAAATATTTTCTGTCGTCACCTTTAATACTCAGGTTTGTTTGCACAGAGTGCAGCACCACGTTGGTTCTCATTTTCCTTAGAAGGGGTTCCCCTCCTCAGCGCCCCCACACCCTTCTGCCCTCTCTCACTCTGTCCATCCCGCTGCAGGATGATGCACTGACGGTTGCCTGTCTTAGAACTGTCTCTACTCGACTGTGACCCAAGCACTAGTAGGTAGGCCCTTCGCCTGGCAGGAGATGTTGTTATGAGTGAAGGATTGAAAGCTTGCATGTCAAATGTGTTTGGAAGCCCCAGGGCTCTGTAGACCTGTTTGTTAGGTCAGCTCAGAGCACCCGCGGGTCTGAGATGTACACACAAACCTGCACGTACGCACTCACCAACACAAGTAAGTGCGGACTATGTTGACATACATGCAAATTACACACACCGACACACAATCATCTTTTTGCTAACGTGAACGCACGAGGTTAAGTGTATTTTCAGAGGCTTTTGCTGGATTCAGCTTTTAAGTCATAATGTGGAAACAACATGGACGCTACAAAGAAGATGTGTTGTATGTTGTCCCAGACTTGTTGCTGCACCATTCCCTAAAACCACTAAAATATTGCTTTACCTGACTGGTTATCAGGGTTAATGCTAATAAATAACTTTTCTAACTATTCTAGGTCACTCTATATGGACAGCAGCTAACGGTTACAACCTAATACCAGATTGCAAATTACATGTGAGCAAAAAAAAAAAAATGATATGCAGTACATGAATTAGTAAAAAGTTTCTTGCCATCAACCAAACATCTACTTTTGTCCAACTTTCCGAGTTGTTGTTCCGACTTGAGGCACACATGAATTTTCCTAGTCGGGAACAAATTTTATTATTATTATTCCGACACCACATGAATGCCACATATATCTGGTATCACTCTTTCCGTGGGGGGGTGTTTGTTCCACAATATATAAGAGGAAGTTTTTTTACCTGCTGCTGTACAGTAAAGTACTTTCATCTAAACTGCAACTACAATGATATTGAGTCTGATTTGCAGCATTATAAGCACTCAGTAATGTCAAATGTACCTCATGCTTTTTTCATTACTGTATTTTGGATTTTGCTGCATTATCTACCATGCCTCATAATGCTACAAATGTATTTTTTTTTTATATTGCACTCAGATCAGTCTTGCTTTTACACACCTGTCTGTGAGCAGCTAGTAGCACCTGTTGGAAACATATTAGGGGCTTTTATTAACTGATGAGTCCTCAAACAGAGTTGTCTCTCTTGGGTGAGCAGTTAGGGTAAGAGTGCATCTGAAGGCCACATACCATACAAGGCATATAGGGGGCCATTTGATTTATTAGGCCTGTTTGATTAGGAGAGATGCGTATTGATTAGAGCTGTGCTCAGTTTTGCCGCCATTAGTCTTGCACCGTGCGCTGCCTGGCGAACAGAATTGCTTACTCTCATTTCTTTCTCTTCCTTCCTCTCTCCGTCTGTTCTCCTGCACTCTGCCCAGTAATGGAAACCCAGCCAAAGGAGCTCATCTGCAACACACAGCAGGATAATAAATATATTTAGTGTGGGGAGGGAGGCGGTGTGAAGGAGTAAGCGGCCGGCTGTGGGATAGCAGGGTGATAAAATATAGTGGGGGGAGTCCGGACAGCCCTGCGTGACTCAAACTGGAGTGAAACCAGGGGGGTGGACCTGTAGCCTCTTTGCGCCTCTCCATCTCTTTCTCCTCTGTGCTTACCTAATGGATGGACTCCTTCAGGGTTTCTGTAGTGATTAACATCGGAGTGGGTGGGTCAGGTTGGATACAAGGGGACCGCGGATGGCTTTTTGTGGCAATCTTCCACTTCCTTTTAAAAGCTAGGTTGAATTCTCAGTTTGTACCTCTAAATAATTCAGGTTGCTTCATTTATTTTGAATTCTCTTCACATCGCTCCTCCCTTTCCTGACCCATGTATCCTCGCCAGGCTAGCGGCACTCAAAATGCATCCTCGTCATCCATATATGTATAAAGGCTCATCCAGAGATTTTCTGTGCCATGCTCCAGCTCTAGCATTACCCAGAGAGCATTCGCAGTGAGATGTGAAGAGAATGCTGAGATGTGTGGGGGGATGTTTTTTTTTTTTTTTTTGTGTGTGTGTGTGTGTGTGTGTATGTATGTCTCACTCTGTGTCTGAGCACGGAGGGAGGAGGAGAGAAGACGGCATCTCTTGATGTTTCATCATCCCAGTTTTTCATTGTCACCTGAAATGATAGGGTACTCACTGACACAGAGAAGAGGAACAGCAAAGCCCATGCGAGGATTTAGCGAGTGCTGGAAGACATACGAACATGTCCCCTCCCACTCACACACACACACACACACACACACACGCATGCACGAACACCTAGGATAAGTAACAGCCTACAATAATTATCTCCACCGCAACCTTCCAGCTAGGCAGGCGGTGTTTCTCAGTTGCAGTGAAAAATTAGGCTTTTTAATGTGGTCACAGTTCAGTGGGAGGAAACACTTGGTCAGAAAACCCAAATCAACCATGTGCTCTGAGGAAGCAGAGGAAGACAAGAACCACATTGAGTTTTGTCATTAGTCTCACCCCCCCCCCCCATCCCCATGCAGTGTCTAAGGATAATTAATTGAATAGCAATTACAGCCAGTGTAGCCTCGTATATTATTAAAGATAATGTCATCAGTAGGGCTGTAGCTGAGATGGAGATTTTTTTTTTTAAAGCTTGTCAGCATTAGTATATACTGTAAATTCCTTTTTGTTAGTATTGCCATGGCTTTCTGCCAGACATGGAGGGTGAGAGGGGAGTTAAGTTACAACCCATACACTACACAGAAAAAACAAAAAAAACAACAACAGCTGGATCAAGTACCTTCATCTAAGTAGCTGAATCTGGTGATTTGTCGCACACACGCACACAAAAACAGTAGAGAGAGTATGTGCACTTGGCTGGAAAAACCATACTCCATTTATGGCTTCACTACTTTAAATTCTCTTTAATTATAGATTAAAGTGTGACTAGGCTGCAGCTCGAAATGTGCTCACTTTTCCTGGTCTTAAAACATTAAGTGTGGAGATTCTCTACATAAGAACCCTTGAAAATAATTCACTTTTGTCATTTTCTCTAATACTCAGGGAGCTAACTTGTCTAGCGCATGGTACAGTAGCTATGGGGACAAAGTTCAAGCAGGAGAAGGTGGAGTAACATATAATCTTGAAACCAAATGAATGCTTTGAGGCTATAAGCCAGTTAAAAAATAACTTGCCTAGTGAATATAAAACTTGTTTAGTGAAGTTTAGGCTGTGCCGAGGTTATGTTTTGAGGAACAATGTGCGTCAGATGCACAGCTGACCACAGACCTGTTTGCTTTGTGTGACTTGCATTTCCTGCCATTTTTTGTGTCATGTTGACTTTTTTTTTTTTTTTTTTAAATCATCCTCTCTAGTGGTCGTCCACGTTGCCTTCGGGTTTTCCGCTAAAGATTTGCATATTTTGTATTCAGTGTACACAAACGGAAACCAATGAGCAGTTCAATTTTCAGTCACCTGCTATCTTATAGCCACCTGTTATGTAGTCACAAAATGTCCATGGTGTTCAGACATGAAACATTTCAAAAGTTGTTACACCACAGGCATTGCATAAGTACTTAGCATAATATCTGTATGTTGCTTTTTGAGGCTACCAAACGATTGAGGAAGCAGCTCCCATTGCGAGGTCTAGATGAGTTTCCCCTCCTCCCCATTGTCGAGGGACACAGTGTAATGTAGGCCAGTACCAGCCCATGGTACAGTACACTCTGTGTCTTGTACAGCTGCAGGGATGCTAGTAGAACAATGAGCCTTTGCCTGTCCACAACAGCTCCTTAGGATCAGCCCTCAGTTCAAGTTGGACTATTATTACTCTGTGAGGCTATTCATCACCGTGTGCAAACAGTGGACAGAGGAGAGAGTGGCCTCTGATATGGGGTCTTTATACTATGCCATAGGCCAAGTGTTGGTGAATCCATGATGGAGGTAACTCCTGTTTCACTATGGGGTAATGGCTCTGCTTTTCATTGATTTAGTAGGCTAATACTCATAACATTAATGTGGATTTTTTGAGAGAGATGGTCTATTTGTTAATTTAATCGCTATACATTATGGTCTCCTGCATTGCGCCCAAATCCGTTCAACTATCAAAATACTACTTATGCTGTGACAAAGTACATGGAATTTGAAGAAATTGCGAACTTTGGCAGCGGCAATGTTAACAGTAAGTCTGGTAATTCTTTTCTTACCCGTCCAGAATGGCTTTTACATTTTACTAAGTTTCAGATGCGCAGTCAACTCAATTTTTTTTCCTTTATTTTGTTAGTGAGTTTAAGCTGACCTGCTTTCTTGCTCCTTTTCAGCAACACCCTGCCTCACATTAACATCATTTTCCCTCAATATTTTCAAATTTGCAGTGATGTTCCACTCGTTTTAAGGGAGGAAGGTGACTAATATTTGCAACACAGTGGTAATAAACAAGTGGGTAATTTAGCAATTGGCATATGAACAAAACATGAAGACTACTTCTCCAAATACAAGAATATTTGTTATCATTGCTTTTCATAAATGGCTGAAAGTAGCCACACAAACCAAACACAAATTTTAAGATGCGCTGAAGGGACCTGTAATGATATTTCATCGATATTTAGATATACAAGGCAAGGCTGGAAAAGAAAATATCAAAAAGTCTGAGTTTTCTGTGATAAGAATTCTTTATAATATCTATTATAATTACATATAACAAAGGATCTTTGCGCTGAAATTAGACAAAACAGCCCATGTGAACTAGCCGCATTAAGAACTTGTTTGTTGCACAGCAAGTGCAACAAAGGAGTGCTTATTAAAGTCCTTGTAGTGACATTGACAAACCTTTTAATTCAGGTTTGATGTTAACGTGTGTTTGTGCTATATTAACTACAAAAGATAACGCAGGCTCTGTAAATCCACTGCAGCCAATGCAGCGGGCACACTTGGATGTGTAATCAAAAGCGAGAGAGTTACAATTAGCGATAGCGTGAGCATGCTGGAAGAGGACAGGCAAGTGGGCTGACAAGGAAGGGAGAGAATGAAAGAGAGGTGAGTACCAGATAGAGTGCTGCAGTGACTAACAGCACTGACTCAACGTGCGGATCTCTCTCCTTGTATTGAAATATTAATAACTCAACACTATTCAGCCTGTCATAATAGAAACTTTATGTTGCAGTTAGGCTGTTTTCACTGTTGTCATCAACATTCTTGAAACGGTTTACTTGAGTTAAGGCGTTTGCTCTGGCATTTATTTATTCCATCACTCTCAGAATACCATTTGATGTTGAGGCCTAGACCTACGCTAATGTAATAGATCTTCTCTTGGGGGGGGTGGGGGGTTTCCTCTCTTAAGGTTTCTCCTCTACGTGGTGAGAGGAAAAACTGATGATGATGAGATACTACACTGAATGGCTGATAAGGTTGACCTGTGATGAATCCACTTGGCTTAGAGCAACATCATAAAGCCTGATAGAGTAGATAAGATGCAGTTGGAGCAGGTGTTGTTAAGTTGTTGAATGTGATAAAGGAGTGAGGCACACACACACACACACACACACACGCATGCAGAGCCTTCCTTTTCCTGTTTTTTCATGTGCTAGTACAGCAGTGTAAGAAATTGGACTTGCGCAGCTTGGTTCGTTTCTGCTCAGGGAATTACATGAAACAGATACCAAGGTCAGATGGGAACACGGAGTTTACAACAAATCTGTCGTTCTCGGTGCGGTTCAGAGTGTTATTAGTACACACGCAGGACATAAAGAAGTACAAGCATAGGTCCCCAGTGCCCTCTCTTCTTCGCACAGCTCCCTCACACCTCATTAAATGTGTTTAAGTAGATTTTCTAAGTGGATTTTTTTTTCTTCTTAAGCTTAATGGCACAGCTCCTGCATTCCTTACTGACTGAGCTTGGTGTTTTTCTCCTTTGCACTGAAGTTACAAAACCACAAGAGCAGACTGATCTTCTGATTCTGAACTGATTCTTTTGGGGTTACTTTTTTTTTTTTTTTTTTTTTTCATTTACTTCAGCGCTTTTCTAAGAAAATATTACAGCATCGATTTTGTTTGACCACAAAATCTATTTGTGTCAGGGTAAATAATACTCACTGTGCCATTCTCACTCCTGCTGTCACTATCCCTTTTTTCTAATATGCATGATGGTATCATCTTTATTTGCTGTTTGCATAGAGATGCTTGTCAAATTAACTTGCTTGACACCAAACAGGCCTGCCTGGAGATGCAGTGCATATGTATGCTGCCTTGGCCGCGCTTCAGTTAAATGTTAACAGCAAGCTTAACAATTAATCAGAACACACTGTCCAAAGCAGCCCTAAAAGCCAGAACCACTTCTCTGTCAGACTTGCAGGCCATAGATGGCAATATGTTCATGTCTATGAAGAAGCACTATGTCTAAGGAAACTGAATTTGCTGTTTTATTTTTGGATGACTCACATGTTGATCACGTGAGGGTTATGCGTGACAGTATGTGACCATTGAAAAAGAGGTTAAAATGTAATGGCCTCCCCGCCAGTGAGGAGCACTTAAGAAGCCTCTTGGATGAGTGGTGAAATGTCTTAAAGAATAAAAACAGTAAATCCAGTTGCCTTTGACGTTTTTCTATATTACAATAGCTGTTTGGGTGTCTAATAGCATCAATTGATTAGTTGATTAACAGAAGTTCATTGGCAAGTTCATTGAGTTTAGCTGTAAATTCAAAATAAAGTTTTTGTGTTTTGGACTGTTGGTCAGACGAAACAAAACAATTTCTCTCGTCTTCTGATATTTTTTGGAGTAAATGATTAATGACAAATAACCAGCAGATTAATTGATAGTGAAATGATTGTGGGCTGCAGACTGTGTAATATTGCGTTGACTTAATTACCACTATTCCCATAGTGCTCATAGTGGTGTTAACCAAGACTATTTTTGACAGGGTGGGGATGTTTTGTGGTCAAAGTGATGCACTGACCCACACGTCTGCAGAAGAACCTCAGTCCAGCCTACTTACCTTAGTGGAGCCGACAGGTTTCCAAGCTGAGATGATGCGCCATCATCTGCACCATACAACAACACAGACTACAGCATCAGAAAGCAGTTAAAAATGATATGAAATTATTAATGTTTTTTTACGAATTTTACAAAGGTTGTGCTGTGTAAATTTTATTGTTGTAATGGATTGAAATACAGTGTGCAGGGTTACTCGGTGTGCGTCTGTTCAACTAACAGCATGCAGATTGTGACAAAGCGGATAGTCACTGAATAGTGAGATGGTGTGACAGGACGCAGCATCATCAGACCCGAGTCATCATTGGGAGTTTGGCAGTAGCTGAATGCAGCCTTATATTTCCCCCGGCTCTCAGTGGAGCACCTTTCCCCCCCCCCCCCCAACAGCCTCTGCTCATTTCACAATGTGTGCATAATTTAATTTAGAGCGTAATTTAATGTAAAGTTTCAGGCTCACTCAATTCTCTAATGCACCATTTATTTCTGACTGAGCAATTACATCTCAGCTCAATTGAGCATTGGATGTTTGCTTTATTGATCTCCGTTCACGTTTTGCAGCTGATGCCTTTTCATCAAGGAAGAATCTACTGTGTGGTATTGACATGCTGGCACTTGACTCTTGGCCACTTTTGCTTTACTTGCTAACATCATTGGCATCGAATGGCTTTGTTTGACCTTTGACAATGAGGAAATGATAATGCAATCAGTTCTATATTTCCTTACATTAGCATTTCTTGTGTGGCCTTTAGCTCACTATTTTGGAGTTGAGCTTTGCAATCACGTAACTGCTCAAAAATGAAGTGGGGCCCCATGGTCTGACCCTCATTATATTTAACAGTGAAATTGCCACCAAATCAATGGCCATTCAATAGTTTTTCTTATCTTTAGGACCCCAGGACATGGACTACTTCCTCATTTTATATAGAATCTCATTTCCAGCTTGAATTATGTGTGCTTAGGTTCCAACATTTTTTTTTTTTTTTGTGAATTGTCACTGAGGCCCACAGCTTGCTTATGTAGGTTGTGTTATGGCAGCAACAATGTTGGTTTAGTCTACATCAAAACTAGTGTTTATCTAATAGGACTGCGACCTTGAATCTGTGTGCATTAGTATGGCTGTTGTGCATGAACAGTCCTAAAGAGATGGCCACAGGTGAAAGATTGGCATTTGCAGAAGCCGGCCAACTAATACTGTTGACTGTCTCACCTGTAACCCCGAAGTACAAGCCAGAGCCCTTTCCGGGTCCTTTGACTCGAGGCTAATTTGGTTTGTAAATTGTTCCTGACTTGCATTTTTTATTTTGTCTGCGCAGCCCTTTGTACATGATTGCTTTTTCTGGCCCTACATTGTTTTCTAATGTTATATTAGTGATTAGCAGTATTGCATATCTGAAATTACATTTGTAGATGACATTTTCAGAGTACAGAGAGGCGGGATAACTGCCAGAAACTCTGCATCTGATTCAAATAAATGAACAAGGGTAGTCCACGGGGGTGTTCTTGGTTTATTGCTCCTCCTGGGGGCTGGTTGTTGTGTTTATAGAAAACCTGGATGTACTTGTGTCCTTGGATCCTGTTGTACTTCCTCTCTCTTTCACTCTGTCTTCCTCCCACTCCCTCTCTTTCTCTCTCCCCCTTCATTCTCTGGCAGGCAGATCCGTCCGGTCCCGCTGAAGGAGTGTCAGGTTGTGCTGGGCGGGAAGGGGATGGTAGATTTGACAGCCATACTGAGGTGTGAACATTGCTGCTCATGCATAAGGGAGCATTATCTAAGCCTGTTGGCTCCCTTCTTTGGTCTGGACTGGAGAGAAGATGGGAAATATTTCAAAATTAAGACAAGCAAATTTGGCCTTTATTTTTTGTTATTTGACCATTAACAAGAAGCAAATGATTGCATAAACTGGAGTTACTGTATGTAGGCTATGTTTTCGTCTTCACATGCATAAATTAGGCCCCCAAGTGTTTGAGGCTATTCTCTGATCTACCCTCTTGTCAGAAACAGACTTTGGGCAGCTTGCTGTCCAGGTGGCCTTCGTAATTCACACATTCCCTGGCACTGGTCCAGGATCAGATGTTCATGGTAATCTGTCCCCTCAACCCACATGTTGCTAGCTTTTTATATGAGATAAAGCAGATCCCCTGCCTGCATAACCTTAATAATTTACAGGCACAGTAATAGCTGCACAACTTGTACTTATGCAGAGAACACAACCACATTAAAAAACTGGTGGATAGGGGTAATTAATTTGGGTAATGTTTTTCACCGTCAGGGACGAAAAGAACGAAGAGAATGGTACAAGTGTATTTTGCAGAGGCTGATTCTGAGTGTTGGGAACTTTATTTTAAGTGTGATGAACATGATATAATTGGAAATAATGCATTTACTTTAGATTCTTTAGTTAAATGTATCACATCATGTGAAATTATACATTAATAAATAATAGAAAACATGTATATTTGTCAGAAGTTGCTCTTAGGGCTGTGTACCATAGCTGTGACATTTTAATCTTATGCTTAAACAAAGCTCAAGAAAAATTAAAACTGAAGAGAACAATAAACAAAAGACGTGAATACATTTGTACATCGTAAAAAATGCGTTCTTCAAGCATGCACAAACTTGCTGATTGAATTACATTTACGTAAATACCTCACAGTGGCTAAGACATGCTTCATTGAAAGCTGTGTCCCATTTCTTGAACATAATTTAAACCTTGACGCTGGAACTGTGGGAAAAGTGGAAGATTAGTTAGCATCACAAAATGGCAAATTACAAGATGAATCTTGAGGTAGATATGCTTGCTTAAAAACTGTGTGTTCAGGTGTTCTCTGTCACACACACACACACACACACATACAAGCATCTCTCCTTTATATGTTAACATTGTTATGCAAACGATTTTTTCCACCTTCAAATTCCAGCAGGTCAGACCCTCCTTCAGTCTTGTGTGATCTCAAGGATCCACAGTCTGTAGGCTCAGACTGTCCATGATAAAGTCATTACGGATAAAAACAAATACACATTGTCAGGTTCATGTATGATTCCATTGTTCAGCCTGACCATAAATCTGTCATGGTTTCAAAATGATGCATTTTTCGCATTTCTGACTCGTCTGCTGCTCGACACTTAATGTTATAACATTTGAGCAGAAAGCACAAGAGGAACAGTAGAGGTGTTCTGATACCATTTTTTCCTTCCCAATACTGATTCCAATACCGGAACTTGCATATTGGCCGATACTGAGTACCAATCTGATACCATTGCGTTTAAAAAAAAAAAAAAAAAAAAAAAGTAACAGCACGTGATGCGTCTTCAAATGCTTTATAAGATTGCTGGTGTTGAAATTGGCAGCAGTAGTACCACCCCTCGAAACTAAAGCCTTGCATACTGGACACGTCGCCTTTTTACTGGTGGGACTTTCCAGTGTAAAATATTGCCAAATTGCTGACATTTTGATAACAGCTAACATTACACTATTTACTAGAGATCAATTTTTATTCGCCGCTCTAAAACACTAGTTGCCAGTGGCTGCGTAGGCTGCTGTTTTGGAGCGGCAAAGAATAATTGATTTCCGGTAAAACTGTTTTATCTGGGTGTGAAACTACTTTAAAGTTTATTAATAAGTTATGTGGTATCGGATTGGTGCATAGATTTGTGTACTCGCTGATACCCGTTCCAGCATATTGGGTAGTATCAGAGGCATTTCTGATAGTGGTATCGGAACAACTCTAAAGAACAGTTGCGGAAGGGCATTGATGAGTAGCGTTTGTCTAAGAAAGCATTAATAGCTGTGCATTAATATTAATTTGCAGTGGTGACCAAAGCTGTATCTTTGGCTAACTTTGGTACTATAATGAGTCATAGTCTCATGGCTATCCACCCCAAGCCTCAAGATCCCTTGTGTGTGGGATGTTGGGGAAAAAAAATTGGGGCGATTGAGAGAACAGCTTAGGCCAAGTTCTAGGCTACACTTGGCCTCCTCCGGATAGAAAAACGCAGCAGAGACTCTCACACTGAGCTGAAATTAAACCAGTGGACATAAATTAGGTAAATAACATAAATAAAGACAGTCTCTACTGCGTTTTGCTGTCATTTACGGTCGCCGTCTCGCTGCTTCTCTCCTATTCTCTGCTCCTTCTCAGCGCGGGCGGGGCTGAGCCCTCCGTGTGTGTGCGCAGCGCAGCAGAGGAGAGACAGACAGCAGTGGAGAGTTGGAGAGTTGACGACAGCTAAACTCGTTACGTTACTGTAAGTGCAATAAAAGCTTTGCGAGGCCAAGAAAAAGCCAAGAAGAGTAATTTATCAATGTAATCCACGCAAAAGATGGACAGACTCCAGATGACAAAAAATATTGCCGTAAAGAGTGTAATTTGCGTCACACCAAAATAAATTTGTTATCGTCAGACGATATACATCATATATATCGCAAAGCCCTCACCCCATTTAATGGCAGTCAATCTAAATGTTAGTGATGCACTAATGAGATCCTGGACTAGTATTGATACTGACCTTATTAAACCGACTCTTCAGGCATGACTGATCCACATGAAATACTGTCTCTTAGCCACTGTCATTACAGATTGATTCATTGATGTACATTATAACCTATGTAGGACAACATAATTAAAATTTGCATGAGCTTAAAAAGAATGTGGTGTATCAACGTCTTATAGATAAGAAGGGATATGTAGTTACAGCCTCAGGTTACCTTACACACTCAGTGCCACACAGTGTTGGAAATAGATTTTAAAACCAGAAAGGAGAAGTCCTCTCTCACTTCCATTTCTTGTCCGGGTGTACTCAGTTCCTTTTTGGGTCGTCATTTACAGTATACATTTGTTCTTGAAATGTGTGTAAGCAGAGTCGGAAAGCAAGGTCATGACTACAACCTCGCTTCCCTGCCTTGCTCTGTGATTCACCCTACCTGCCTTTTATGGAAGAGGAATGCCCAGGCCACTTCATGTTGAGGGGAGACCAGCGTGTCTCTGGCTCCTGACCCGGTTCTTTCCTCTTTCATACATTCATACATTAGGCTAGTGTGTGTGTGTGTGGGGGGGGTGTTTGTGTGTGGGTGTGTGTACAGATATCACCCTGCCATCTGCATCACGACAAGTCAGCTCAACCCATAAATCTGAGCACAGCATCTTTTCCCCTGGCTGCCTACATTTATTACTCGTTTATCATCGATGAGTGACCACCTGGGAGGGAAGAAATTAAGTTATGGTCCCTGCACAGTTACTATTTTGGCCTGTTGACCCTCGTCATACTTTTCCTTTGTCCCCTCTCTGAATTATTGGCTTGTGCTCCACAGTTTTCCAGGAGAGTGCTTTTTTTGCACCACAGTAGAAACTGTAATCTCTTAATTCTTGACCTCTGGTTGGAATTTAGGCCTTACCAGACTTGATTTTTTTTTTTTTTTTTTTATGGCCACAACAAATCCTTTGTGATCACTGTGGATTTGCTCCATCTGAAATAACAGTGTACCATAAAATGGCTCTTTTGTTTTCATTGATTTATTCTACAGTCACCATGCCTCAGACGGGAGGGTCTAATTCTCTTTTATCCGTAGATAATTCTTGTTTCCTGCATGATGTTCATTTTTTTTTTTTTTTTTAATGGGCTTGATTTAATTGGGATTGTTCCATGTCTAAAATGACTTAATATGTCATGTATTTCCATTCCCTTTTCATCTTTATCTCTTCCCCTCTCCACTGTTTCCTCTTCTAGCTTGGCGGTGATGAGAGAAGAGTAGACAGTAGGACTATCTATATTGGTCATCAGCAGTGTTCTGCCAGCGAAGCTTTGATCCCACCCAAGTTCTGTGATAACAGGATTGTGTCCTCCAAGGTAAGAAGCACATTCACATGCATGGCCATACACCAAGCTGAAATTCATACACCTCCGTTTGTTTCTTAGCTCCTCTGCGTATTATGTTGCACCTGCCCTCGGGCATTCCTCCTCTCTTATCTAACACTTGGAATGCGGAATGAACTCTTGCATAGTTCTGAGCATTCCCATGTTTTCCTTTCTTTATCCCTCCTCCCACTTTCTCTCCGCATGCTTGTCTTCGCTCCCAATGGAAGGCGATTATTTGTCTGTCAGGGGAGCACAGGCTGTGGCAGTGAAATACATGGCTGCTATTAATGTACTGGCAGGGTGGGCAATTCAGTGGTTTCCCCCTGGGCTCTGATAGACCGCACCCCCCTCCCCCACTTAAATCTCGCCGCACAGTCCTGTGTCAGCGGCAGGCTCACGCAGGTGCTGGCTGGCTGGCTTACGGATATGAAGGGTGAAAATGATGGGGAGAAGAAAGCGGAGGGAGAGTAAGACAGCAGTGGGATTTATAGTGGTGCAGAGGGTCCCAGTGAGGATGGGCCAATCAATTGCCTCCTGCCAGTATGTCAGGGTAAACAGTCTTTAATTACCCCGGCTGTAGTGTTTATGCTCCTCCATGCCTCTGCCCTCCATCATCCTGTTGCTTTTGCACTCTGCAATGACCAATCTCCACCTCTCCTCTCTTGCTCTCGTTGCTGCTGCACCATCACACTCAGCCACCCTCACTGCTACCCAACCCCCGCCCCCCCCCCCCTCCCCTTTCTCATTACTTTCACTCTCTTTTCTCTCTGGCAAAATGAGATGGGCCATTCTGCTGCGGCTGCATTTCAACACTCTCCCCATGCAGACATTCCCCTTCATAAACAGCGGCTTATTCTGTGTGTGTGTGTAAGTGTGTGTGCCTGCATGCTTATGTGTTTTGTGTTTTTCGCCCTGGTACTTTGCTGTGTGGTACAAAGTTACCAGCCGGGTATTGTTGAGCTGTCTCTCAGGGATTTAAGCAGATAAAAGTGTTGCTTCATCCCTGATGGTATCAGCATTGACGGCCACTTCAAAACTAACAAAAGACACAGAAACAGTTGCCATTTTGATAAGTTCATTGGCTCTCCATTCAAGGGAAAATCTGTCGTCCCCTATGGGTTGTCTCCCTAGGCGGCACCAAGAAGAGGGACCCCAAGCTATTGAAGTTACCTTTCCTCTTTCCCCTTCCCCTGCACACATATAATACACATATGCAAGAGCCTGTTAATATTGACTACTTCTAATATCTCTCCCCATGCCAAGAGCAGCATCAAAGAACAGTTCTCACACTGTAGAGACTCTGTTTCTCTGTGACTTACAGTACATTCATGTTTTTCTGTCTCCATCTGCAGTATACAGTGTGGAATTTTCTACCAAAGAATCTGTTCGAGCAGTTTAGAAGAATTGCCAATTTCTACTTCCTTATCATCTTCCTGGTACAGGTAAGGACAGGCTTTGTCAGTTTGCTCTCTGACCTCTGCCCCTCTCAGACCAACACTGTGAAGTTAAAACATGTTGATCACTCTGTATAGGTCAAAGCGTCTCAACCGACTTGGCTTCACAACCTGCGTTGGTTACTGTGCTAAAGTTTTAGGCACTAAAAGGAAAGTGAGGATGCTTTCAAAAATAATGCCATGAATAGTTTTTTATTTATCAATTAGCTGCATACAAAGTGCAGTAAACAGCAGAAACCTAAATCAAATCAATATTGATGTAAGCAGCTTTGCCTTTTAAAACAGCACCGATTCTCCTCAGTACACTTGTTTTTCAAGGTAATTGCGTGTGGCCAAAGCAGATGTGAAACAGTGGCTTGCTGAAAAAAGTGTTTAATTGCTATAGCTTCCCTTTAGGTGTGAACAATGTGTTGTGAATTGCACGTAGTTTGATAGGCCCTTGCTCACACTGCTTATCTATGTGAAGAAAACAATTATCACACTAACTTTACTCTTTCACTTGTATATTTTAAAATCAAAAGTTTCCAACCACATTGTCGTCATTGTTGGTCTTACATGGTCTTACGAGAATTCTACTTATGTGCCTGTTATTGTTAACTCGTGCTGTGTGTGATTATGTGTGCTGCTTTATGTTCATAAGTACAAACTGTCAGCTGGCCAAGAGCGTTGACTAAAATGCAGTGACTGGCATCCTTATTCCCCTGCTCTGTGCTCTTAAGTGACTTCTCTCCTCATGAGTGTGGAGAACATAAAAGAAAAGAGCATTTGTTGCATCCATCTGTTCTTGCTCTTCCATCACCCCTTTTACTGTGCGCAGAGAACTTCTTTCCCTCCACCCATAACCTAAACTATAGCTGCAAACAGCCCTCTAGTGTAAACAGGTGCTGGTGTTGGACCCGCTCTGGAGTGATGTGCTTTCTCCAGCCACATACTGACTAAATGAGCTCACAGAGTGACTGCTCCCAGAAGCCCAGCACTGTACTAAATCAGGAAATATCTCTTTATAAAGTAATTCCATCATTCTCAAGTCAATAGCAGATCAATTGCACTGTTTATTTTTCCTCCAGCACTTGCTTCCACAGTTGACACTCCAGCCTTTATTTTCTAGTTTGTGTAGTTTGACTCTATATCATTCTCAGCTAATGGACGTAAGTGCTGAATTTTAAACAGTTGTGAGCTAATGTGTGAAATTATCGTGAGCTAATGCAGTACACTTATGTGGGAGTAAACCATCAAACATGTTTGCATCACTCCCACAAATTGCCTTTTTGCTGCATGTACGCGCCGGGATTATCAGTGTGTGACGCGTGCAGTGGAGAATGTTTGTTTGCGTGTGTGAATACACTGCGTGTATGTGTATGCGATTGCGCGTGTGTGATGTACGAGTGGGTGTCAGTGGGTGTCCTGGGTTTGCTGACGGTGTTTACCCAGGCTGCAGCGTGGTTGCCGTTTCTCCGCTAATCCAGCCTCTCTTGAGGGGTTCCTTATCCGAACCACTCCGTTTTCCCGTGCAGCCTGCTATTATATCAGAGAGAGAGAGAGGATGAGAGAGAAACAGGTACACAGACCCTGTGTGCACTCATTTTGCACTTGCGTTTCACAGATGAAAATAAACCTTTTCACTTCCCCTGAAAGGCTTCATGCAAATGCCAGATGACTGCCAAATGTCATGCATCCTCCAACTCTGCCTATCCTCTTTTTGTCTTTCCCTTTGTCATCTGGTCTCCTTTTTTCTGTCTTTCTTTCTCCTTTTCTGTCTCTCTCCCTCACACGTTCCCTCCATCTCTCTGCAGCGCTGCACTGCTGACGTCAGGAGCCAGGAAGCCCTCTGTGCTTCTGAGTGCCACAAATAGACACAGGCTGATAAAAAAGCACCACTCTCCTATAAATAGCCCTGCATGTCTTTGCTTGAATTTGATCGAACGGGAATAGAGTGAGAGAGTAAGAGAAACGGCGATGGGAGAGCAAGAGAGAAAAGCTGTGAGAGGGAGAGAAAGGGAGAGCAAGAGGGTGAAAGGAGTAGGACGCAAGGGCCCACAGCGTTGCCCTGGGACCCTGGGGACCTGCTGGTTGTCGCTCACTCTGACACACTTCCTGGCTCAGATGAAGGGCTTTGTGCTGCTCCGCTCTGCTGCTCTGATATCACACCAGCAAATCAGCATCAGCACACACTTCACTCCTACTGCTTAGATTTTTGTCTTTGCATTTGGTGCAGAGGAGGAAAGGTATTTGGCCATCTGTAAGTTTAGTGGGGATTTTGTGTAGGTTTTACATAATTACTTAATTTGGACCCTCACCCTTTTCCAAATATGGTCATTGTCCTTGATACCATTGCCATGAAATCTGTCAAGTGTGATTTCACATGGTATTGTAGAGAGAGATGAGTGTTTTTTTTTGTTTGTTTTTTTTTAGTCCCTTTTGAAGAACAGATACCAAAAAGACACCATCATTTGTCTCTTTTTATAGTCCTCTATTGAACAGTTGCCATCAAAGTTGTCATTGAAGTGGCAAAGACAAATCAAACAACATTTAGGCTGAAAGTTGGCTTTGTAGAGCACTCCCCTCTGTGCTGTGGTCGCCCTTTTTCTCAAGTTTGACCATCTGGCCGGTGCATCAGAGGGACACGATGTCCTCAGTCCTTCCTGCAGTTGCTGTTTAGCTTTCTGTAATCAGCCAGCCTTCAATCCAAACGTGGAGAATAAGAGATGTTTGCTGTCGACTTATTATAGGCAAAAATAAAGAGCTCTGTCACCTTTCTCTAATGTTCGTCACATCTGTGCTGTCCTCCTTTGAGAACCTGGTCACACCAAACATTGAAGGCTAACATGACCGGGGTAAACTGAGACTTTCTCAAGAGGTATTCAATCATCTACAAGCTACATAGACCGGAGGAATGTGCCCTGGTGTAATGAGTTTTAAACACAGAGCCCCATATGCCATCCTCATGTACACTCACTACTTGTCTGAAGCATTGAATAATCTCACCCCTAGCTCTCTACACCTGAGGCTACTGCGGCAGAATTATTACTTTCTCTTCTGTCTCACTGGAATCGCCAACTACCACAAATATAATGCAGACTCTCCTCTGAATCTGCACTCCCCCAAATGGTCGATGTGCACTAGTCCATCTCTGCCTTGTAATTGATTTATTCTCCAGTTAATTGTAATCACAGTAAAGCTTGGGTAGGCTAGCAGCTCTGCTGTTGTACGGGTACAGAATGTGGCTGTGTGTTTGTGTTTCGTAGTGATTACTGAGCGATCAGCGGGTTTGTTTCATTCTCAGTCAGAGCACAGGTGAGGAAAACACCGGAGACTGCTTCAAAACCCATCTCCTGCTCTTACTTGAGCTAATGTCTATCTGACAGCTTGTAATGCTCCTGGTCAGAATACCAACGAGCTGGATGTGTCGCGTCGCCGTGTGCTGTAATGCGTACTCTGGCTCGGGGGGGGGGGGGGGGACCAGGATCAGGAATAGTGGTTATGACGGTTTTAAGGGACACGCAAACACACAAGGCCATTTGTGTGCTGGGGTTTTAGCTGTGAGCTTTGGTCAGGTGGTGCTCCTGAACTGGCTGTTGGGGATTACCTGATCACTGGTCCCGTGCTTAGCCTCACTACACACATTCATAAAAATGCAACTGAAAGCTCACACAAAGCTCAAACAGGTAAGGTGAGTCCAACAAAGCTTTGTGTTGGCCCTCTCCCATGCCTTGGCAGAAACACAGAAGCGCTGTTATGCCTGCAGATTAAGCACTCTGTCCCTGGCCCACCTGATTAAAAGTCCCATGGTCCAGAACCTCCCTTGTTCCCTTACGAAATGTAAATGTCTCCCATGTTTCTCACTGATGACCAAATTTGAGGGAATAGTAATAATGCCTGACAGACACTACAGAGACTACACCCTGCATTTAGAAGGCTAGCCCCACCTTCTAAACCATTGCCACTCATTCCTCCCCTTGCAACCACACACACACATGTGGTGCAGTATGGGCTTTGTACTGATGTATAGTATTCATTACATATCTTCTCAGATTGAAGGGTATGTTTATTGTTGAGTGTTAGCATTCAATTTCTCTGAAGTGTTTTTTTTTTTTTTTTCCCCCGCCAATAGGTGATAGTGGACACCCCCACCAGCCCAGTCACCAGTGGCCTACCCTTATTTTTTGTGATTACAGTGACCGCTATCAAGCAGGTAAGACACTGTCTAATGAGGCTAATGAGTGTTAATATAATTGTTATTGTGATTTCCATTGCCATGTCCTCATTTTCTCATTGTCTCTCACATTATATCCTTCCTCCCTCTCCATATAACATAATAAGTCCCTCTGCCTTCATAGCTCCCTTGCTGTGATTTTTGTACAAAGTACGTGACTAATGGTCTCTTGGGTTTTATATTAATATGCTCTGCTGGTAAATTCTGATTGGGAAAGAAAATGGGCTCTTTGGGAGCGTGAGCAAACGGAGAGAGAGAGCAAGTCTATTACAGAGATACAAATTATCAAGGGGAGTGTCTGTTTCCTTTACTCTGTAGCTGCCATGTCCCTTAGATGTATTGTTTTGGATTGCCTTTTTAGCTAGTCTACTGCTGGGGCTTTGAAATGCACAATAGTGGGTGGACATCCTTACGAAAATATATGGGACGCACTGATAGCGCTGGACCGCCTTCAGCCAGGCTTTGAAGTGGAACACCACAGCAGGCTGCCCCACTCTCTTAGTCAGGTTGAGGTGAACTGTATAGTTCAACTGACCATCCATGGAATGCCTCTCCGACCCTCTTTTTATCCACCTGGCATCATTTCCTTGCATCGCTCAACAAGACTTTCTCTCTCCTATCACCTTTCCCTGTAATCCCGCTTTCTGGCTCCGTCGCCGTCTTGGCACACACTCTGGTTTCCCCCTCTACCCTCTGCATCTCTGCGCCATCTCCTCTATCTCCATCACTATCTTAAAGTACTTAAGAAGTCTACTCTAGGCTTTGTGCCTTATACTGCTGCAGCCCCAGGAATGATATTTTTATCCGACTCAGTATTATTTCATGGTATACAGTTCCAACTCACTGCTGGACAATCGCTATCCCATTCTGCTGCTGCAGGCACTTTTATGCACATAATTATGCTATACTAAATGTAATTATTATACTGCACGTACAGAACTTTTCTTTATATCTTACTTCCTTTGATTGGCGAGAGATCCTGACAAACCTATACTGTGTGTCAGTAGAGTATTTGTTATTGTGTGAGTTGCTAATGTGCCATTGGTACAAATGTCACAAAGATAGTTTTATACTTTTTTGTGTATTAAGCAAATAATAAAATTCTGATATTGATATGTCGCCGTAGGGCTATGAGGACTGGCTACGGCACAAGGCTGACAACGAGGTGAATAAGTACCCAGTGACAGTGCTAGAGGACGGCCGGGGGATACGGAAGGAGAGTGAGAAGATCAAGGTACCTTTCAGCAGCTACATCTTAGCTGGGATCCAGCGTAATAAACATTTCCTCAGAGACGTGGCCTGAGAGAAGCTGCTGGCAGGTTGACATGACTGTGTTTGGAATGTATGCACAGGGGAGAACATCCTCTGCCTGCTGAACTGCTTAGATGTTCAAACATGGTTGTGTTGGTAACAAATGTATCCAGGATTGTTGTGTGCAGGTGTGTTTTGCAATATATATATTTTTTATATGTCTGCTATGGGCCTTGTAGTATTTTCAAAGATTTATTTGTGTTCTCAAAAGCTTAACATTCATCAAGCAATATTTGAACCAAGTGACTCCTGGTTATTTTAAAGGGCTGCTAATGCTGCTGACAGCACTGGGAATCAACACTCAGCTGTCAAAACCAAAACATTATTGTTGGGTCTAAAACTGTGGGCAGCTGCTCTTAGCACAGGAGCTCGCACAAGTTAACTGTAAGCTATCTCCTGCTGCAAAATGGACTACAGTTAAAGTAAATATTTAGCTAGCCAAAGAGAGACAGTTGTCCTTTCTCACAAGTTGGCAGACTAATCCAGAGTTAAAAGGTGAGTGAATGTTGAACTCAAATGTGTCTGGTGTTACTCATGTTGCTCTGTCTATGTTATACTGTATATAAATAGCTTGCAGCTTGTTTGCGAACCCATTAGCTACAGAAACTAGATAAGAAATTGGTGATTGGTATGTGTGTGTTTATTTTGGAGTCCTTCTGCTCCCTAGTGGTAAAATTACTTAAAGCACCTTTAACTGCGATTGTTTAAACCTTTGTCACTTATCCTGTCCTGGTGCTGAATCCTACTGATCTGGCTCTTAACAAGTGGGGGGAAAAAAAAAACAACCATGGGAAGTATTGACAGTTGTTTTTGGTTGTGTTTCTTTGACCAGGTTGGAGATGTTGTGGAGGTGGAGGAAGATGAGACCTTTCCCTGTGATTTAATACTGCTGCATTCTAGCCGAGATGATGATACATGTTTCGTTACCACAGCAAGTCTGGACGGAGAGTCCAACCATAAGGTAATGTGGACCTCTTTGCAGTTCCCCACATTATTTGTAAATTTTGTTGATATTTTTGCCATTTTGTAAAAGTTATATTTAGTTATATTTTACATATTTTTGAGTAGGGCAATCATTTTCAACAATTTTTGCAATTTTCTGCCTGTACATTGGAACTTGTTGCTTATGAAAAAAATCTGCGAGTTTGTCTTTTGTCTAGTTCCTCAGAAAAAACAGTTTGTGCCTTTTTGTGCTCAAGTGTGAGTCACAGTATCTGGGTATCATTTGTCTTCCTGTTGTCCTGTGGTACCTATGTGTGAGGGGTAGGGGAAGGCTAAAATGACCACTTGACCTGAGCCAGTCAGCGCTCACACTCTTGTCTCTCTCTCTCTCTCTCTCCCTCTCTCTCTCTGTCTCTTCCACTCGTCCAGACACACTACACAGTGCCAGACACAGAGAAGGATCTGGAATGTCTCAATGCCACCATCGAGTGTGAACAGCCACAGCCTGACCTTTACAAGTAGGCACTTCATCATGTGGCCCCAACAGATTTACACTACAAGCATGCGTTGCTTGCGGTTGGTTGGGCAATGGATTAACTCAACTGCCAGTTGGAAATGTCCTGAACTTCTCAAGAAATCAAAGTCAAATTCAAGCTGTTTTTTTTTTTTTCTGACCAGGTCAGAATTGATTATTACTCATTAGTAGGAATCTCAACGCAGTCAACAGAAAGCCTTTGGCTCCCCCTTGGGGCAAGGAGTAGGAATATTGTCACTTAGCCACACATCAAAGTGGTGTTTGAGACGTGCTAAGTAAGTCATAGTGCCAAATGCTTACTATTCAGAGTCAATAAAACTGACAGCATGCTGCTGGCTAATCACCTGTAAGTAGCTGGCTCCCAAACCTCTGCTCCTGATTTTAGGTCAATGAGTACTTACAGTTTTTACAAAGTAAATTAACTCTGCATAGATTTGAATATCTCAAGTTCAAATCCTCTCTAGTCTTGAAAGATTGAATGAATAATATACAAAACAAACATCACACATACTTTTTATACTCTTTACAGATGACCTCAGATTCTAAGTGTGTATGTATTTTTGTTCTAGGTTTGTCGGTCGTATGTACATCGAAAAAACCAATCAGGAGTCTGCAGTGAGGTGAGAGGCACTCATGCACGACCATCTCAGCTCGGAGAGCAAAATCAAAACACAGTTGCTTAAGCACTCATTTGTTTCCCTTTGCATCACCAACAAATCATTATTCCATTGATCCTTTTATTGCAGACAAGCATTAAAATTAAAACAGGCTGGCACGGCTTCAGCCACTCCTTCCAAACCGCTGCCACAGGCATTTATCATTGACTGCTTTGTAATGGCCATATAAACAAATGCCAGTGTCCTTCTGAAGAAAACGAGCTGGTGTAAGCCCAGACTGCAGTCGTACTGTGTACTGTCCCTGCATATTTTAGAGTGGATGCCAGCTTGGCTGCCAGGTTTCCATTTAGAGAATGGAGGAGTGTGTGGATTGCACAGCTTCTGTGTGACTGAACTGTTTGATGTACTGATGTGATCATGCAGGTCTTTGGGCCCAGAAAACTTACTGTTGAAAGGGGCAACTTTAAAGAACACTAAGAAAATCTGTGGTGAGTAAAATGTTATTGACAATAACTACATCAGTGTATTAATATGAGTGAGGATAGTTCAGTTTTTAAGAAGTGGATCTTTCTTCTGCTCCTTTACTTTTTTTAAGGTGTTGCAGTTTACACTGGCATGGAGACAAAAATGGCTCTTAACTACCAGGGCAAGTCTCAGAAACGCTCTGCTGTAGAGAAGTAAGTTTAGAGAAAAAGGTGTAAACAAGCTTCAAACATGTGACATACCTCCTGGTACTCAAATATTTGATTTCTTTTATTTTTCAGGTCCATCAACGCCTTCCTTATGGTTTACCTTTGTATATTGGTGAGCAAGGCCCTAGTGTGCACTACACTTAAGTATGTGTGGCAGAGCAAGCCTGGGCAGGATGAGCCCTGGTACAATGAGAAGACACAAAAAGAGAAGGACACCTATCAGGTTAGTACACATTTTAGCAACCTGCCTGTCCTTGTTGTCGAAACAGTGAAACCTTGACTTAAGCAGCTGATGGGCACAAACGCACCACAACAATCCACAACATTGCATCGATGTTATAGAAAGCACAGTCCAACAAGGTGAACTTTCCTATTTAGTATCACTCATCAGTACTATGTATCATGCACATCGCGAAAGTGAAATATCTGCAGTGACCCATGTCTAGAGAGCTACACGGGGGAATAATCCTATCACAGCATCCGTATATTATTGTGTATAGCAAATATTGTTGTAGCTAGAAGCGCTGAGTAAATTCTTACCCTCTATAGGATTGCAGTTGTAACTTCAGAGGGCACAGCTCCATCCATCGTATTAAAGTGATTTACAAGCCCTAGCCTCTTCTGGTCCACACTAGTAAAACTCCTCTCAGAAAAATGGCCACTGCAGACTTACATTGTGACATGGTCCATTTCATTGGCTGTTAACCTTCTGCCCTAGCCCTCAATGAACTGTGAACATCATGATACAACATTGCAGTTGCTATCATGTTTTCATATTTGTTGTTTGGATACTCTAGGACTACTGATACTTAACTGAGGGACGCACTGTAGAGTCAGTCAGACTGTGATAGATCACCCGCCCAGCAGTGTCTGATGACAAAATAAGACATACATTTTAAATTTGTGTTCTCCTTTCCCCCCCAACAGTATCTAAAGATGTTCACTGACTTCCTGTCCTTCATGGTGCTCTTCAACTTCATCATTCCGGTGTCCATGTATGTGACGGTTGAGATGCAGAAGTTTTTGGGATCCTTTTTCATCGCCTGGGACAAGGATTTTTTTGACCCTGAAATCCAGGAGGGGGCACTGGTCAACACTTCAGACCTCAATGAGGAGCTGGGACAGGTCAGGCAGATGGACAATATCAATTAAACAGTATTTGAATTGAATAAATGCACGTCAAAATAATTTTTTCAAATTCCTCAGGTCCAGTGCAGTGAAATGATGGTTCATTGTTCGTGAACGACATTCCATGAATTTTTTTATAATTCATGGAAAAAAGCTTCTGTATTATATTGCTTTTGTTTCACAAACACCATTTTTTTTACATTCCTCTACATTAGTAAAATTTTAAGAAGTAAAATGAAAGGTTACAAGTGAGTCCAAGACACGACTGTTTCCTGTCATCAAAATGTGACTGATCTGTACAGCGCTACTGTGAAATATGAGCTCCTCATAATTACACCAGACTGGCGCTGTTCTGACTTATGTTTTTTTTTTTTTTAATGGCATTTCTAACTCTCCAGTCAGAAATGAGTCACACTTGGTTTGCCAGATGATTACTTCAATTAAAGGTGATGCTTCATAAATCTGATTAATGCAGTGTGATTCTTTGAGGGAGTAATTGCCTAATCTTATTGTTGGAATCTGTTAAATGGGCAACTGAATATTTATGGGTTTGGAAGAGTCATGGTCTTTTATCACATTGCCTACAGGTGGAGTATGTCTTCACAGACAAGACGGGCACCCTCACTCAGAATAACATGGAGTTCATAGAGTGCTGCATCGACGGCTTCCAGTACAAGTACAGCGACACGACACCAGAGTTGGACGTGTTCTGTGTCACAGATGGACCTGTGAGCAAACTACAGCAGAAAGCTGGCAGGGTGGGTGTTGTGGTGTCCCTCCATCTGTTGTAAAAGTCACACAAGCTGCAACATATGGCCATTACATAGCTCGGTGCTCAGAAAGACCCTTCACAGGTCACCTACGTACGGTCTCCTTGACATGTCAACGTATGCGTTCAACATGGAGAGGCAGCTGAGTGGCTGTGTGCGCTTGACATGAGCACCTGATAACACTTGACAGACGGCTTGCCTTTCGACATGTACAGCGGGGTCCAAAAGTCTGAGACCACTTTCCCATATGTGTTGATAAGAAGTCAATTTAGACGAATGGTTGTAAGTCCAGGGCTTTATCTCAACGATACCCAGCTACTGTATATGGCTCTGTGTGTGGCTGCAAATAAGTGCAAGTAGAATTGTTGATTGATACCCTATTTAAGCGTTAATTATTAATTAATTGTATTGTGTAATCGTGTTGTGTTATCAGGAGAAGGAAGAGCTGTTTCTGCGTGCCCTGTGTCTGTGCCACACAGTCCAGGTGAAGGAGTCTACAGAGCAGGATCAGGTCCAAGGGGACGGACTGATAGACCAGGTGGATGGCTTAGGGGTGGATGGAGAGATGGTCCATCCGCCGCTGAAGCAGAGAGGGTTTATAGCCTCTTCACCTGATGAGGTTGCTCTGGTCAAGGGTGCCATGAGGTAAGAGATGGGCTGTTATGAGCGAGTTAGACAGACACACGGAGTGTTTGAATCATTTAAAAGTCAGATAATTATGGATAAATATGTAATGTGAAGGTTTTAGATGATATACAGTTTATTACACTCATTCACACTGCCCCTGAGTGCATAATTACTCATTTGTGATGGTTTGTCTCCACCTGCAGGTATGGATTCACATTTCTGGGATTGGAAAGTAAAACCATGAAAATTCTGAACAGGAACAATGACGTTGAAATGTAAGTCTGTAATTTCAAAACTCAATTATACATTTTTCTTCATATTTATTTATTTTTTTAAATATTCACATTTACACTAATTACTCATTTTATTTCCATTTTAAAGGTATGAACAGCTTCATGTGTTGAACTTTGACCCAGTGAGAAGGCGAATGAGTGTAATCGTCAGATCCAAATCAGGTGAGCCTGAGATTACTGTTAGGTTTATTGCATTGACTGCAATTTAATGCTGGCCCTCAACCCTGACCATGCTCTGTATTTGTGTGTATGTATGTTTGTATGTTGCGTCCAGGTGACACACTGCTCTTCTGCAAGGGAGCAGACTCCTCCATCTTTCCCCGTGTCAGACAGGAAGAGGTCGAAAGGATACGTATGCACGTGGAGCGCAATGCAACAGTGGGTTACAAAAGCAGCTTTCCAGATCTTCAAATCACTGCAATGATTTCATAACAGATTATTTTGCGTTTTCTTGCTGTAACAGTGTGTGTTTCACTGTGCAGGAGGGCTACAGGACATTGTGTGTGGCCTACAAACGCCTCAGTGCAGAGGAGTATGCCCAGGCAGATGCAGGACTGAAGGAAGCTAGACTGGCTCTGCAGGACAGAGAGGAGAAGCTCATGGCTGTTTACAATCAGGTGGAGACCGGCATGAGTCTAATAGGAGCTACCGCTGTAGAAGATCGGTGGGTACTCACAAAACATAATTGCATTTTGTTATTTTGCGTGCTGCTGTTGTCCTTCCTCTCCCCTCCCTCTCATTAAAGACAAGTGCCAAGTATCTAGGAGGCGAGAAATCTCACAACGCACCTTGATAGAAGAGGTTAGAAGTTTGCTGAGGCCGGCAAAAAAACGGTTCCATAAACCAGCATCGGCCAAGTTAATATTACAGCTATTGCTGGCGTTTGAGCCCCATCTAAATATAGTGTAGGAGGTGCTTTGTTTCACCCCCGCATTCCATCTGATATACAGTACTATTCTTATGACAGATCTCCCTTTTGCACTTTTGTAATAAAGTCGTTTGTTCTTTGTAATATTGTTTATGCTAACTGTAAACTTCCTGCAGGTGCTTTATTGTAAGGGCTTATAAGCACTTCCAGCAGCTTTTTCCTGCTTCTTGCCCTTTGTCACATATCACCAGACTCCTGGTAGTCTTTTGTCCTGTATGACCTAGTGGTGACAGTGAAATGTTCCCCTTTTCAGACCTTTTTTTTAATGTAAGCTCACACTGCCATCTTCTGGTCGACTTGGGGTACTCTTCCAGAATCCAGCATTTAAAAACATGTTAACAGGAAGCATGTATTGTTTTATAGTCATTATTGAAATTATGTCTAATTTCTTTCTTTTTGTTCTTATGTCTCAGGCTTCAAGATGAGGCAGCAGAGACCATGGAGGCTCTGCAGAAGGCAGGCATTAAGGTTTGGGTCCTAACAGGGGACAAGATGGAGACAGCAAAGTCCACCTGTTATGCTTGTAGATTGTTTCAGAGGAGCACGGAGCTGTTGGAGCTAACCGTGCGCACTCTGGAGGATGGAGGGAAGAGGCGTGAGGAACGACTGCACGAGCTCTTGGTTGAATACCACAAGAAAGCTGTGCAGGATGCACCACCAGTCAGGGCTGGCGTCACCAGGTTGGTACATAGATCACATGGTCCGTACATGATGCGTGTCAGTGTGTGTATTTGTCCACAGCTAATCTCGCATACTACCACATATTGGCCTTTGCCGTGGCTCAAAAACTGCCATAGCTGCAGATTAATTCCATACCCAATATGTTATAATCCACTAAAGTTAACCATTTTTCTTTTCTGTTTGCAGGAGTTGGTCTTCAGCCAACCAGGACTATGGTTTTATTATAGATGGTGCCACTCTATCGATGGTGCTCAACTCCTCCTCTGAATCCAACTCCAGTCGCTACAAGAACCTGTTCCTGCAGATTTGTCAAAACTGCACATCTGTTCTGTGCTGCCGTATGGCTCCTCTGCAAAAGGCACAGGTCAGAACAATCATTTCAGATGTGGAAATTATTTATTTATTAAATATTTGAATTCATAATTTTTACAGTGAGCATTTATGTTCAGATTTTTTTTAAGTTGTCCTCTGTCTTGCTCCATCTTTAGATAGTAAAAATGGTGAAGAACTCTAAAGGCAGCCCAATCACCCTTTCTATTGGAGATGGTGCCAATGATGTCAGCATGATTTTAGAAGCTCATGTTGGCATTGGTAAGAAAACTCATGTCGAAGCTGACCAAGGACCTATAATTACTGTCCCAAGTAGAGTGACGGGTAACCTTTTGGTGAAGGCAGTGCATAATGTTCTGTCCTTGGTGTTTCAGGTATTAAGGGTAAAGAGGGTCGGCAGGCGGTGAGGAACAGTGATTATGCCATCCCCAAACTCAAGCATCTCAAGAAACTTTTGTTGGCTCACGGGCATCTCTACTACGTTCGCATTGCTCACCTGGTGCAATATTTCTTTTACAAGGTAGGAGGAGGAGACACTTTTGTGACATGGACCTCATGTCATTAGTCATGGTAAGAACTTGTGTTGTGGGTTTCAGCAGAGTCTGCATTTCCCAAACAAACCCACACACTCACTTGATTTGAGGATTATGTGGGAAGGTGTTTTGAGAGAAATAGATTTGACAGGATCAGCCCTCTGAACAAAGTAAACAGGTTTTTTAGGTTGAACTCAGGTTAATGTATTGCATTTTTGTACCTACATGATAAGCACATGAATGCATTTGATGTTCTTTGTTGTTTTTGTCCGTCAGTGTGAGCCTGCTCTCTTTCTCTGTTTGCCTGCAGAACCTCTGCTTCATCTTACCTCAGTTTTTGTACCAGTTCTTCTGCGGCTATTCTCAGCAAGTGAGTATGTCCCGAGGCCCTTTTTTGAGGTTCAAAGATGTTCTGAACATGAAAGGAGGCAGTGTCCCTTGAATCCACACCACCTCGTCCTCCTGAATGCCGGACTCTTTCCCTCGGATTGCCCCTCCCTCACTGCCCTTGGGATGTCTGAACTCTGATTGATATGTTTATGTACTGACACTAATTCACAGACAGATATGAAAGACATGTGTCCTGTTCTGCCACCATGGTACATCGTATGTGGATATTATGTCATCATGGTGGCATCTGTTCATGTCTGTATGTGTGTGTGTAGCTACACTCTTACGAACACGGAACAACAATAAGTTTTAGAAATTCAGGTGTGGAAAATGATGCGATTACAGATTGGAGCACAGCGATGAGATCATTGGCTAATTCATGACCTTTTTAAAAATAATCGGTGTGTCCAGTTGTGAAAGGTGATGGGGAATATTTTATTCTTCCTCATGCCACATGGCCCTTACATGGATCTTTCATAAGTAAATGAAAGATTTATATAAGCTTGCTTATATGATATACTATATGTGCAAGTATGATGGTGTGTATGAGTTTTGTCCTCTCCGTGATATTAACCCCTGGTTGCCCCATCCCTCCTGCTCCTCCTTACCAACCCCTTTCCCTTCACTCCCCCCTCCTGCTCCCATCCTCCCCAGCCCCTGTATGACGCGGCCTATCTGACGATGTACAACATCTGCTTCACCTCTATGCCCATCCTGGCTTACAGCCTTTTGGAACAGCACATCTGCATTGAGGTTCTGCTGGACAATGCTACCCTCTACAGGTAAACCTGGGGATCTACAGATCTGCAGTATGTTATTCTGTTTTATTAAAGAGCAGCAGCATTCATACAAATTAAGATTTTCATCTTTTTTTTTAAATTTAGATCCAGGATCACTATTTTGAGCAATTGTAACTCTGACAATGCAAAAAATTAAAAGTTGTAGTAGGCTTTCAGTTACACATTTTGAATCTGTTGAGCCAACATTGGAGCAGCTAAAGACTTCATGTGTGACATTAAAACATGGTTTTATTTTTCTGTACTTTTAGGCATTAAATAATGACTCTGTGCATCTTTGTCTGTCATGATTTTCTTCAGAGAGATTGCTAAGAACGCCATGTTGCGATGGGGACCCTTCCTCTACTGGACTTTACTGGGAGTCTTCCATGGCTTGGTCTTCTTCTTTGGTGTTCGATTTTTGTTCAGTAACCCAGCACTGCAGGATAATGGCCAGGTTTGTCTTCTGACCTAGTGTGGTATTGAATTACACGATGAAGTATTGTCTTCTAAGTACATCTGTTCATGTGTCGTCTTTAAATCCAGGTTTTTGGAAATTGGTCATATGGAACGATTGTCTTCACTGTCCTTGTCTTCACTGTCACACTAAAGGTAAACTACCCCCCTGCTGTTTATCATTAGAACAGCTGTTTCACAGGACAGATGTCTTGCAGAACATTGATTTTGGTGAACAGTGTTGGATATTTGACATGTACATTTAATCACTTTTCTCCATCATTCTAGCTCGCTCTGGACACACGGCACTGGACATGGATCAACCACTTTGTAATCTGGGGCTCCCTGGCCTTCTATGTGTTCTTCAGCTTCTTCTGGGGAGGAATAATATGGTTAGAAAACAACCCATACAGTCAGAGCTGTTGACCTTTTTTTATTTCTTATTTTCATCAGCTCTATTCTTGGCTAGCCATCTCCTATAGCTCTTCCAGCCAATGTAAACCAACATGTTCCTCTCCTCCAGGCCTTTCCTGAGGCAGCAGCGTTTGTACTTTGTGTTTGCCAACATGCTGAGTTCAGTGTCAGCCTGGCTGGTCATCATCTTGCTCATCCTGCTCAGCCTACTGCCAGAGATCCTGCTTGTGGTGTTACGCAAGCCCCGCGGCCCCCACGCTCGACAGGTACAGCTGACCCACAAACACACACACACTTTTGCACTCTACTACATTTGCGCTCTCTCTCTCTTACTCTTTCTTTATCTCTCCCTCCTTACTGCCTTCTCTGTTTCTTTCTCAGACTCAAACTTGACATTTGTTGTGACATTTTAACCTTTTTTTTATCAAGCGTTAAGTTGTTGTTAATGGAATCCATCCTTGATGTAGTTCTGAGTGAAGTAGAGTACAGGGGTGGGATTAAAACATTTTATATATTCATTCATACATTCATATACTGGAAAAATTAACTTAGAACCATGTAAGAAGAATAAGAACTTGGAAAATGTATTGTTTCATTTCACTGTGTCTCTACGATCAGTCTTTAATATCCATAACAGTTTATATGCAGGTTTTTTGTATTATTGCATTGCAGTGACATTTTGATTTCCCTCCCAATTTATCCAGAAGACAGCTTTTCCAGGCATATTTTGTCATTTCGATTAGCTCCTCATGGGGCAAATGTGTTTTCCAGCCATATTTGGTGGTGTGTGCTGTGCTTTTGGGTGTTTTTTTTTGTTTCTTTTGTGTTTTTTTTTCAATGATGTCTTGATGTTTTTTTTAATTTGGAAAAAGACATAAAACAAACCAAACGTTTTGCACATTTTTGAGGGACGTCATACTGCAGTTATGTACAATATGAATGTGGTATGCATTTCCAATTATTTATTTTTGAGTGTGTATCTGTCAGTTGACAGACTGGAGTTTGCTGCCTAAAATGAAAGAAGACAGGTGGTGTAGTGTAACTATCCAGTACTTTTATTATAATATAGAACACCCCCTTTAACCTTATTTTTTTACTCATTTTCCACCTTTCCAACTTTTGTTTTCCCAACTAGTACTCTCGCTTTTGCACTTAAACACGTTCTTCTTACTCTGTCTCACCGTCTTCTTTGTTCTCTCTTCCTCTCGGGACCTGCCTCCCTAAAGATGAAGCATCGCCTTCCTTCCTCGGGGACATCTACCATCTTCATGTTGTCGCAGACCGCTAGCACTCACAGCTTCTCATGGAGTGACTGAGGTCTCTTTTTCTTTCTGTCAGCTCTTATGCTTAAGTCTCTTCTCACAGAGTTTCTCTGTCTGCCAGTCTTGCTTGTTTCCTACCTGTTGTGTCCTTCCTCTCCCACTGTTCGACTCCTTCCTTTACCCTCTTAAGTAACTCAGGGGTGGTGTTCTGTGGCTATTTATAGTCCCCACTGGATTGGACAGACTAGCTCAGATTAATCATTACATCAGGAATGCTGTCCTTGGAAGGCTGCATCTTTAAATCTTGACTTGAGTGCTGTTCTTTACATATATGTGTATTTAATTGGGAGGAAAGTTAGTCAGTGGGCGGGTGTGCGCCCAACTCCGCCAGCAGTGTGGAGTATTGGAAACGTGCAGTCAGTCTTCCATCCTTCTGTCCAGCTGTATCAGTCAGTGTCTCCTCCCAGCTGCCTGTGCTGCTCCAATGCCTGCTGCCTCCGCATGTCCAGTCAGGTGAATGCAGCATGTCCAAGCACCCAAACCTGCATGAGGCTCAAGTCAACAACCTCATCCTGGACACTCACCACAACCCCTTTGCAGTCCACAGCATTTTGTCTGTCGTGCGTGTGTGTGCGTGTTATCTCGTACTTTCTTTTAAGAAACGTGCAAGGAATTAATAGCCCTGTTTAAATCTCGACCAGTTAATAGAGTCAGAAATGATGGTCCTGTTTGGAGGTCTGACCAGGTTGTTACAGTGAATTGTTTTTCTTTTTTGAGGCTTCTGAAAATGATTATTGTGAGGAAACGGTGTTGAAAAAAAAAAAAAAAAAACGCACCTGGACTGATTTTCATTGTCCACCTGTCTCCCAGTTGTCTTTATGTATGTACAGTACATGTGTGTTCCCTGTGTTTATATATGTGTGCGAGAGAGCACAGATGGGGAGAGAGAGAGAGAGACGAAGTGTGTGTGTGTGTGTGTTTGTCAGCGTAGTGATGTCATTGGTGTCTCTTGCCTCACCCCTCTAGAAGAAGCCGGTTCAGTCGAGTGTGGGGGGCCTCCAGTCTCCCCGGTCTTCAGCCAGGCCCCTGCTCATGAGAACCTTTTCAGATGAATCCAATACTGTCTTTTAAACAGGTACCAGCCCACCTTCAGGCCATTTAAGCCAATCAAAGACTCGCTCCCCCCCCCTCCCTCAGCCAACCTCTCCAGCAGTTCTGGGCCCTAACTCTGAGCTTAACAAGCGAGTTTAAGGCGTAATGGCATACAGGCCACATCCAATAAGACCCAGTGTGTTCCTTTGTGTTGTGTAAGCTGATATTGGCTGGCTGAAGAGATGCACTTTTTCCATGTAAAGTTTTGCGTTAACTTATTTTTATCGTGTGAAAAAATGGTCAAATTTATTTAATTAACACGTGAATGCATCTGTAGGCCTAAAGTTGCAAACTTCAACGTTTTTTTTTTTTTGGCGGGGGGGGGGGGCGGGATATACAGATGCTCCTTTCAGCCTCCCTTTGGAAGCTTATAATACCGTCTGCATGTGCTTAAAAACCCTAATTTTTGTTTTTAATTTCAGTCCATCTCATTTTTGTACTATAAATGTGTGTGTGTGTGTGTGTGTGTGTGTGTGAAGATGTTGGTGGCAGTTTACTTTGGTTTACTTACCTTTCAGTGTGAAACAACAAAGCTGGTCTGTGATTATGATTTCCCCAGTGTGACATTCGTGGACTGATTGTAACGTGGTGGTCTGGTCACGGTCATTTCGTCCTGTGTGCACATCCAAACAATTGTGTTGCTGGTCGCCGTCTGCTTACCCTCTCTGCAAATAATGAACGCATTTGTGAGAGCTTGGCTCATTGCATGATGTGACTGCCTTAACCTCAGGCCGAACGCTGCTGTATTACATACAGGGGATAGACAACAAAATGAATGAAAACACTACATGATAAAATATTTTCATAGGTAAACATGGAAAAGTGTGTTCAATATTAAATTGAATCCTGCTTCTTTTCACAATACAAGAGTTTATTGCAGGTCATATTTATTCAATTCCGGGCCAGTTTTTATTTTAAAAATGTTATTTTTCTAAAGTATGTTTTATTTCAAAATGCCACTTTTCAGCACAAAGACTTGGTCAATGTAGACAAACAGCTCAGAGCCACTTATGTGACTATGTGGTTATCGCTTTGGTCTGAATGAGCAAACAGCAAATCCCACGCCGGGCTCTGCCCTGTTAGACTTTGTGATGAAAAGTTGCATTATGAAATAAAACGGTCGTTAGGAAAAATGACATTATGAGAAAAAAAGACTTTAAAATATGAAAACTGCTGGAATTATATATATAAAAAAGGCAACAAACTGTTGTGAAAATAAGGAGGATGAAATAACATCATCTAAAAAACATTAACAGTTTCATGATTTCTATTTTTTTGTCTATTTATTTTATGTCTATTTATTTATTTAATATTGAACTCTCTTTGTTTCCTTGATATGGTAAAAAACAATATTAAAGGCAATTTTACAGACCTAAGAAGAAGAATGTTCCAACATCCTTCACTTCACGTGGTTCAGGGCTTGAAGGGCAGCGATATGATATCAAGAGCACTGGAGGTGTTTAGAGGTCAAAGGACTTCTCTACACAGTGTTAGGGCACTTGATATTATGTTGTCTTGAGGTGTTTTCATTTTTTTTTTTTGTCAACCCCCTGTTGGTAGGTCTGAATGTTACACCTCCCCATCGCTTTTGACCAGGGTCACCGATATCCGTTACTTAACAATAGCACCGAGCTTTTTGCAGCAGCTGCTTAACCTGCGTTTTTATTCTTATTTCTGTTCTCCCACTAGCTGTCAGAGGGTGGCCTCCTACAAACATCCAGGTAAACCACAAGGAGAAAAACTTAACATTCTGTGTCTGTTCAATGTCCCTGCTGAACCTCAACAGATCAGTAAACTTGGATGAAATCAGGATTGATTTCTTTACTAATTTCTGTTTGTCTCTGGTGGAAGGGAAGCTGTTATTTTATGTATGGTGATACGTGGCTAATCTCAGCTTATTCTGTGATGATTTTGGGTGATTTCAAGGTGTCTCGTCCTCTTTCTCTTGTTGGCAGAAGCTTGTAGTGACAACCTGGAAGTAAAATCTGTCTGCTTGTGCTTTTCCAGATTGCAGCTGTCACACCACTATCCTATAAGCACCTGATGGGGCGCGAGTGAAAGGCAGCAAGGACTCGCAAACAACAGTGGCATCAGCCACATTCAGGGTCCCCATGCCCATCAGGTCAGAGCTGTCTGCCATCATGCTTGATCTAAGTCAAGGAGGCGATGAAGAGGAGGAGGAGGAGGAGAAAAAAATCAGAGGAAAAAGAGAGATGTGCTGACTGGGGCAAAGAGATGAAAATGCGTCTCTGTGCTCCATCCTTCTCTGCCCAACCCCCCCACCCCCCCCACCCCCACGCATGCCTGCAGAGCAGCGCCCTGCATTATTTTTAAAAATATCTACTCAGATGACAGGCATGAGTTTTCTTTCTTTTACTTCTTTTTCAAAAAAAAAAAAATACTAGCTTACAGATGAATGCATACATGGCTGCCTTGTCAGTAGCTCTATCCAACTGCTGTGTTTTAACAAGCAGTTGTAATATCCAGTCCAAGAATTGTTCACCTGCATGAAAGAAGGCTCAAAAGAATGCTTCACTCCACTGATGTTCAGTCACTGTATTCAGCAACGTTTTTAATGACATGATAAACCCATTCTCAACGGTTGTTCTACTTTACAGCTATTACGCTTTTCAACGGTTTATTCTTTAACTGATTATCATGCGTTCACTCATTCACAGGTCCAAATCTTTGAAGATGAAAAGTTACCGAATGTGACTTCAGTTCAACTCAGTGCAGCAAACTGACGGTTCTCTGGTTCCTAGTTGATTATGTGATTACTTGTTTTCAGTGAATCTGAAATCTCTATTGAATACTAATGTGGGAGAGAAGTAAATTGGGGCCATATCGCCACTCGATCCCAAAAGTGTGTGTACGTATGTGAGATTGAGAAATTGAGATGTAAAGGCAATGCTGGGAGCATGACCTAAATCTTCCAACCTCAGAGATAATTTAAGAGAGTTCAATTAAGATGAGAAAATTAATATATGTGCTGTACTGTATATAGCTTAGAGATGTATAACAGCATCTGCTCAAAGCCAAAAAAAGATGAAGTCTGAGACAGACACTTAAAGCGATCTGATACCGTCCACACAAGTGTGACCTGAAAGTGACAAGTCGGTGTGTGTACGTGTGTGTCTGCGTGGTTACATAATTGTGTACAACTTTACTGGATGAGAATAGTCAGAAATGCCTGTGTGTGTGTGTGTGTGTGTGTGTGTGATGAAAACCAGGAGTACTTGAGCCTTGTTGATGTAGTACGGTTAGACATATCCTGCACTATTGAGGAAACTGGTTTGTTCATCGCGTAGATGGTCACTAAGGCACAGGAACATACACTCGAGCACACACAGACACGCACATATCAGATAGACGAGAGTAGGAAACACACAATAACAGCACCGCACACATTGTATACAAATAAATGCACACATGCACTAAAGCCTAAATGAGGTATTTATGTTCATTACACATTATCTAGTTCGCATCATTTGTCTCCAGGCAGGCTGGAGTCGGAGCGTAAAAGAAAACCAGAACTCCAGACCTGCAGAGTCAACATAGTTTTATGCCACTGTGAGGCTTTACGCTCCATCTCCTTCCTTCTGTTTCTGGTCAAACCTGCTGACCAACAGGATGATAGAGTGAACTGTTTGGCCTTTTGTTCTTTACTTTAAATTTGTATGTGTAGTGCTTCATACATTCCATTTAAACATGCAATGATTTCAAACACTTTTAGATACTCTTTTTGAAATATGTTTTTCCTTTTCTTTTTTTTTTTCTTCCACAAACAAGTATTGTCTGTTTGGCATATTTATTGTTAAGTGTGATTTTACTCACAAATGTTATATTTTTATTACATAAATCTTTTTTATTGTGGAGAGTGGTCAGCTTTGTGCCAGTTGAGTTAGCCTGTGTTATTACTCCAGCCCTGATGTGAGCCCATGCCGATCCCATTTGATAGTCTTTGTCATATGTGCAAAGACAGGCAGCCCCCCCACCACTACCACCACACACCAACCCCCCCCCTCCCCCAAAATGAACCTCTGAAGCAGTGCTGCTCCTTTCACCATCATAGTTCTGGCTGATTTAACTAGTTTAAACCAATGAGCACCAGTCACTAATCAGTTCCACCTAACGGTTAAAAATTTTTAAAATTTGGCTAACGTATCTGTCAGTGATTTTTAAAGTGAACTTTACTGATCCATATTCAAATCATAACTCCCATCTTTTTTCTAGTACTAGGTCTTTGTATTTGACCCCTCCTGACTGTAGTTTGACATATCTGTGTCATGATATCTATAGAATATCACATGCAGTCATAATGCCAAATGGAGATTTTAAAAAAATATATTGATTTGTTCTTAACAAATGGAAAAATGTACATGCCTTTCAGCGTCATTTTTGTACTAAAATAGTATGTTTTCTGATGCAAGGAAAGAGATGAGGCTGCTCTTTACTCTGTGACATGTTACCTCCAGACTGCACTGTGCCGGAGATTCGTGAGAGGACACACTGAGAGGGGCTGCCTGCTTTGTTTAAAAAAAAAAAGTTTAAAAAAACCTTTAAGTGACATCAGAGATGCTATTTTCAGATGCTTAAAAATATCTTGGAATCTAATGTTTTGCCTGTCTAAATGAAAAGTATAAAAGAATGGATTGTATTTTTAATGCAACCTTTTTCCAGCCACTTTTGTAAAAAAATCAAAATGTACAAAAAAAAAAAAAAAAAAGAAAACCCACGCGAGGCTCTGTGGTTGTGGACGCTGTCCCCTTTTTTTCTGTGAGGGGTGGAGGTGGACACCTTCAGGCACATCAGCAGCCCTGCATCATGCAGCGGGGGCACCCCACCCCCTCCAGCCCTTTGGGTCTCCAACCTCAACACTCCAAACCTCCAAGCTGAATGTACCTCTTTGAAACTAGTATATTCAAAACCTGAAGATTTTCTGTAATAAAGCAGAATGTTTTGAAGATAAAACTGCCTCGTGCTTTGTTAAACCAGCAGTTATGTCAGCAGGTTCTGTCTGATGTGAGGATGTATGTATGTGTGGGCGGTTGATTGTGTGTGTGTGTGTGTGTGTGTGTGTGTGTGTGTGTTTATGTGTGCATTTGGCCACACTAAGCAGATGCTGTGCAGTAATGAGATGGCTGAGAGGCTAAGCTGGATCAGCTGAGTGGCTGCGTATCAAGCCGGAGTAGTGCTGCTCTCCTGCTGCTCCATGTGTGGCCTCACATCAAGAAAACATCAAGCACTGAGTAGAGGAGGTTTACATACATGTATACAGAGCTTAAAGTTCTCCGGCACCATGCCTGATTTCAGGCATAGAGCACTTTTAAATTCTTAAAATACTTAATTCAGCACATTGTACACATTTCCTCCTGGACAACTTTTCAGGCTCACAAATCTTTTCGTGTTTTAATCCCTGTAAGTCTTCTCCACTCTAGTCTCCACTGTTAATGAGTACTGATCCATTCAGAGCAGTTGTAGGCCGAGCAGCGCAGCGCAGAGTTGAGAAAGGCTCTGTGTATCAGTGTGTACACAATGACACCCTTTCTTATTTGTTCTTCTGTTTGAATGTGATTGTTGTGTATTAAAGGCTGTGCTTCGCATGGGCCAAACTTGTTGGCTGAGGGTGCGGTAGATTTTCATTTTCTCTTTACAATAGATCTATTCTCCAGTGTGTGTGCATGTATATTCTAGTAAATGTGTGTTTTATAAGAGAGCGGGAGAAAGAGGGGACTTGAACATGACAGCCAGACAGCCTAACAATCCAGCCTACTGTAGTGCAGTGAACATTATACTGAAGGCACAGAAAACAGCAAAAGGGTGTGTGAAGTGAGAGGGAAAAGTTGGGAGGGGGTGGCGGTGTGCCAGGAGTAGAGTCTTGAGCTCTGCTCAGTGCAGAGCTGACGCACTACAGCTCAGAGAGAGAGAGAGGGGAGAGAGGGGAGGGGCAACAGAGAGACAGACAGCAGTGGCCAGCTGGACCCTGTTTGTTTTGAAGTAGCTGACTGCTGCTGAGAGCAGCCGGCAATAGTGTGTGTATGAGGGTGAAAGCACATCACACCCAGTCTGGGCAACAACAGGACAGCAAACCACTGTTTTCTGCTTATGTGGGCAGGTTGTCTTCTCTTGTAGCTGTGCTGCTCTGTGTGGAGGCACTCTATGCAGCTCAAGGTCAGGAAGATCCAGCAGCAGCCTCAGGGAACTGCCCCATCTGGATCCTGGGACCTGCAGTGGCAGGTGGGCTTAAGTTTTCCCTGTTGTTGCTGCCAGCTTCTATATACAGACACCATGGAGGGCTGTAGGACTCTGAAGAGGATGTGAGGCCTGGACTACTGTCAATACCTCCCACGACAGTGTCAGTTTGCGAGCCTGATACTGTGTTGGGGAAGAGGGGAATGGGCCAAGCCTCACTGCCGGAGTATAGAGAGCCGGAAAAAGAGTCCAAAGAGGACATGGAGAGCTACCGCTGCCTTCTGCAGGCTGGCTCCCAGCTAGAGAGCACACTGCAGCGTGAGTACACATGATGCTGACAGTCCTCTTTTCACTTCTTGTAGTTCACTTAATGTAATCCTGTATCTGCCCTGAAGCTATTACCCATTGCTACATTTGACATTGGTCTTCTCAGCACAGCACAGCAAACTGAGGTGCACTGTAGCAGAAGTGCATTTAGGGTTCATGTGTAACTTCCGAGAAGCATTAGACTAGGCAACTGGAGAACTGCAGCCTGTATCTTAGGTTGGTCTGTATTATTGATGTGCCAGTTCCTGCAGCTTTGCTCCAAGAGTGGGCCATTGCAGGGATTATGTCAGCTATTTTAAGCCATCACAGATGGATAGATATTTATCCATAGTAATAAATTGTAGCCTGAATATCTGTAGACTATGTGTCGTAGATCAGTGGATGAAAGAAAACAGCATGCTATTGCTGTCAACTAAAGAATTAGTAAGAAAAAATGGTGTCCCCTGAGAGTACATATTGCAGCTTCCAGTGTTCAGAGTATGCTGTGTCATGTATTGAATTATGAGGTTAATAAACTGTCACATAGTGCAGAATTGTTAGTCATCATTTTTGAGTGTATATTTGGCAAATGGCAAAATAAATAAATAAATAAAAATGGGGAAGGATGGTAAGATGATGGACAAAAATAGCACCTGATGTGACTGACAGCTTCATGGAGGAGCTTCCTCCAGAGGCTAATGTGATTACTTTGGGGATCTTGGCAGCCTCGAGTTATTGTTTAATTGATGGGCCTTTGCCTCCTTACGTCTCCTGTGGGTTCATTGTGCCTGCGCTGGTGTGTGTGGGTAACAGAGACATGAGGGAAAAGGCCACAGTGAGTTTCTATTTATACAAGGTGAAGGTTTTTTTTTTTCCCTCTGTGTGAAATATGAGCCTTGTGCTCTGGGGTTTGTCCTAATCTGCTTATAGTAGATGCAGTGGTGAGCATAAAGAACACACTGCTCCATGAAACCATAGATAGATCATTGATGATACTTCATTATTTACATAGCTGAGCTATTGTCCTCTCCCATCTACTCCTGCAGAGTATCGTTTTTTTATACCTGATTTAAGCACACCAGTTCCAACATTTATCCCATAAGTGTGTGAGCCTTCTTTGGGTCATTAAAGGAATGTGAAGATTTCAAGGTAAACCTAGAATTTACACAATACTCATGACACCGAACCTCATGACTGTGTTGTTGGACAACACCCAACAGAAGATTGTCCTCCCCCGGGAGTCTGTTTGATGTTGTTCTGCTTATCAGTGAAAAGTCTGGTACAGTATAGGATGGATAAATATCATTTTCTTTACACTGACAGCACTGTGGTAGCTGGAGGTGAGACAGAAAGTTTAGCATTTCTCTAAAGTCTAAATGGTGAATCTGGAGGAAAAACTACAAAACACAGACTTCAACTACTTTAACTGACATTTCAACTGCTACGAGTGCTTACATACCAACTGACACGTCAAACTATAGTTCAGCTGCTTTCAGCACGTTTCACCTTGTGCAGTAGTAGAACTACTTTCGTGACTTGCATACGAGCCAATAATTCAACTGCCTGCAGAGCTTAAACTTGAAACTAAAATTTCAGATGCTCCTTTCAAAACACTTTCAGTGCTTCAACCACCACTGACGCGTCAACTGCTCTGAGAACTTCAATTCAAACTGCAACTCCCACTCTACATCTCACATGCAAACAATGAACATAGAATTTTTTCTTGAATTTTCTTCAGAAAGTTGAGCCTTTTCTTGTTTTCTCTACATCGGCAACAATATGGTGGACGTCATACTCTTATAAAATGAGTTGTATAAGACAAAAAGCTGTGTGAATCATGATGAATCATGAAGCCCATAGCACACTAAAAGCAAAATATTCCTTCTTCTACAGCACAAAATACTTGATTTATGAGTGTCAAAATCACTCCAGTGTGACATATTTCTCCTAACCAAATGCCCACATTAGTGCTTGACCAAAGATTACAGGCCTCTGCGGAGCTATAGTGCAGGGTTTACCATCCTAGTCTGAACCAATCTCATTTCCATGTATCCCAGATGATGGAATACACAATTTCCTTCAACCCTTTTCTATCAGAATGCAGCCACCCACCGGTCTAATCCCCTTAGCATTGAAAGCTTTGTTTGGCAAAATATCTCATGACCTAAAAGCAGCACGAGTTTAGGTCTCTGTGTGCTGTGAACATGTTTGTGTGTGTAAGGGGGGATTTCCTCCTCTGCAAGGGATTACATGCTTTTTGGGGTCTCTACAAAATTAGACTGAGTACAACATCCATGCTGGGTATGTGCGCTCACTACAGTTAAACCTGCCCCTTTAAACTGTCATTCTGTATGATTTACACACCTTTACTATGTGAGCAAGGCGTGGCACTGTACCATCAATTGGAACAATTAAGGAAATTTAGGAACAAATCATGCTCACCCATGCTCATAATATTTTAATATTTGGGTTTAATCTCATTAAGAGGCTTAATGTTACCATCCTATAGTGTCTATAAAATGTATCAACACCTCTTGGAAACCCCTCAGTTTGTATAGATTTAGTAGTTTTTTTCTGTTGATCATTGTCAAAAAGCCCCGTAACATCACCTGTGATTCATTGTCATAAAAGAATAAAACATAAAAAGGTACAGATGGGTGAATGCTTTTTACAGGAGCTGTATGTAATGAAATCAGTGAAGGTTATCACTGTTTGGTCAACAAAGATAAACGCTTCACCTTCAGCTTTGTATGCAGACTGAAGGGATTGTTCGGAGTCTGGATCTGTTTGACTGGCAGCAAATCTTGTGAGCGTGTGAATGTTTCCATTAACACTCTCTCTCTCTCTGTAAGAGCAGAAGAACAAACGGAGGTTATTTGACTTTTGCCTGTGCACACTCGTCTGCATGTCACCTGGAAAGATTGTTATGCAAGCTCAGAAACAACCACAGCATTTCCTAAATGCAGCAAAGAAATATTAATCAAAAACCACATACAGTAATGATTTTTTTCAACTTCATGATTATGATAGTAATTGTGTTGCACCATGAAATTTATTATAAATTTCAAGTTTAATTGAAAGTAAAAAACAACCTACAGTTTAAGAAGCTGACATGTTTTGCCCCTTTATTATTCCTTTTGTTTTACTTTAGTTGTGCATTGTTGGGCAAAAAGGCAGGACTGATGGGGTAAAATAATTTTGCAGTGTCTTCAAATCCGCTCAATCATGGGATAAGCTGGTAGGCGAGCGAGATGGTGGGAGAGAACAGTAGCTCCACAAACTGGCAAGTTTATTAAACACACTGCAGTTTGCAGCACAGGCTGCCCTCCCTTTGAACAAACACAGCAGAGATCTGCAGTGTGTGTGCTTGTGTATTCTGGGCTTGTTTTTTTTTTTACATCAACTTCAGTGCAGTCAGAGCTGCTCTAATTATCATATTTTTATTGACTTAGATTAAAAGATTTAAAAAATGTACACATTCACATCAGAGAATCAAGTACTGTGTTACACCTCACTAAGTCACAAATTGTTTTATATGAATAATTCACAGTATAATATATCTGCATATTGCTGTTATACCACTGAAAAATGTACATTACCATGACATTACATCTATTCTATTCCAAACCTGTCTCCACTTACTGAAGGTCTTGTGGCACAGGGCATATATGGTTATAGAACTATTCCAGCGTGACGGTAACTTTACCCTGCATGTGTGTGTGTGTGTGCACAGTCCAGTCCTGCGCTGGTCCGGCTTGGCTCAGCTCCTCTCTGTTACAGACACACATCAAATATTCAGCAGGTACCAGTAGAGCTCATTACTTGCTCCCTGAAAGCCTGACAGACACTGTTACTGCTGTCAGCGCACGGAAAATAACACCTCCTTCCTTCCCTCTCTCTCTGTTTCTTTTGCCGTCTCTCATCATTTTGTGACTTTTTTTTTTTTCTTTCTGCTCCAATTCATTCTTAATGTCTTTTATCTATTATGGATGAGGAAATGATGAATTGTGAACTACCCTGTTGGTCTATTGCATAAACCACAGTGGCGGAGACGTTTAGTTCAGTATCGTTTTAAGTTAGTACCTCAATACAGTGTTTAATGTTCCGCATGTCCGTGTTGACACAGAGCAGATGAAGATGTTGCCATTTTAAATGTTTTTTTTTTTTAAAGAAGCTGTCCCTTAACTGGAAGGTCTCCACAATGTGTCTATCAAGCCCAAAAGTGTCCTTTACTCTGATTCTTGTTGCATCAAAGGACAGATGTAAACCTCTTCTGAACTGTAGTGACTGCTCTATACAGACTTTGTGTATTTATTGGCTATACTCAGACTGGAACACTAATGGCAGCCAGCATGAGATGTGGGCCATCTGCCAGTAAACTTAACACTACACCAACATCCATTCAGAGGGCGTACAGTAAATGAGCTAATGCATTTTAATGGTGTCATTGTCTTATTTGCACCAGATGCAGGATTTAAAGCTATCTGCTGATGATTATCATGGAATATATTTAGTAATACTGCATGTCTAAACAGGACGTTCAAACTAGGCTCTGCCTGACTACATTTCAGTAAGTCACACTCTTTTTATTTTTTAATAAAGCTGCTAAATGATATTTTTGAAAGTTTCTATCTTTAAAAGTGATCAGGAGCAAAAGGGATTCTTACATTGTGGGTCTTGTAGGTTTTTACAGACGATGAAAGATGGAGAAAATACCTGCACACCGCTGTCACATTTACAGTTTTAAATTTATTTTATTTGGACATGACTGACAGTGTTTTGACCACAGGGGGCCGTTCAGGTTTTACAGACTGACGGCTTAATAGAAAGAATCTCATTTAAATGTTGTAACTGTGGTAAATGACATTAAGTAACCGACATCTGAATAAAACACTGCACCGACTGATTCTTTCACTTTATGGATCCATATAGAGATCATTAATCTTGTAGTATACACCACTTCCCTCAGGCCATAGTTGTATTTTTTGTATCTCATTGCAGAGGTGACTGTTCCTGTGAGCATGAAGGAGGTAGGAGGCTACATACAGAAACAGGTGGCGTACCTGTCAGGTGAGGTCTTTTAATGGAACCATTTCTTATGTAAAATCAAATAGCATTTGATCTGCATCCTTCTGAGTCACTTCCAAGCACTTGCCACATATTTTATTATCACATATTTTCATTGATTGCTTATATTTTTCTCCCCAGGGGGCCGTGGTGAAGACTCCAGCGTCATCATCACCCTCCCAGAATGCTCAGCTTTCAGTGACATTCCAGAGGAAGCTTTAGCCAAAGTCTTCACATACCTCACTCTCATCCCTCGGTGTGTCCTCCTTCATCTATCCCTCTCCCTTCCTGCAGTGCACCAAAAGCCCAGCGCTTGTATTCTGAGCACAGCTGGCCTTCACTGCTCCTGAGCTCACCGTGTCAAATGTCCTACTGATGCCCTCTATGTCCAAGATTAAGGAACTTTAAATTGAAACTGGGGGTGTTTTACTCACGTGTCATTGCAGTGAATTTTACCTGATAAATAACTATTAATGTACAGAATAAATGATATGGGATTACAGCCAAGTGTATTCTGATCAAACTACCTGCTCTTGTCTGCTTATCTTTTGTCTGCTGCAACACCGAATTCACATTGATTTGCACAAAATGACATTTTCTATATACAATTGCCTAATTTTGCTTGTAGAACGAGGCAACCCGGAGTGAAGTTTATCATCATTTTAGACCGAAGACTGGATACATGGGCTTCCATCAAAACTGCACTTGCCAGGATAGCAGTGAGTTTCATATTTCATACTTCAATATCAACATCAGTATTCTTACTAGACAGTTTAGACATCATGGGCTGTAGAGGGCAAACGTTCATCATGGTTGATGAATACATTAAAGATGCTGCAGTGTCAATGTGTCTTAGCTGCTTTATCTATGAGTTGCTGTCCATGGTGCTGAAAACCTCAGCACTATCCAGGCAGCACCCATAAGACCAAACTACTGTTTTTTTTTTGCATAAACTTTAGGTTTTTTTCGGCTTGTATATTTACATTTGGTGCTTAGTTTGAAGAGTAGCTAAACATTCTGTCTGTACTGAATGTCCCCTTGCATATTGCTGCAAATGTATGAGTAAGCAGAATCTGTGTGATGACGCGGGGCGCTGAGGAGATGAGAGGATGAGGAGGAAGGCGGGCGGGAGGGAAACATTGCAGTCAGCGCTGCCACCCTCCGTCTGAGAGGCAGCAGGCAGCAGCAGCAGGAGTGCTGCGGCTGTGGTCAGGAAGCCGGCGGGGAGCTGCACATCGGCACCGATTTCCAACGGACGAGGCTGGAACTTCTACTGAACTCGAGATGGCTTCTAACACCATGGCTAATAACTTTTACCGGCGAAGAATGCCGAAGGTCCGGAGGAGCCCGGTAACGTTGATGCAGATGAGTTTTTATTCACCGACTGAAGAGTTGGGGTGAAGTTTTTTGGGCGGGCAGGGTGAATGCGGCAGCGGCAGCGGCAGCGGCTGTGGCTGTGGCTGCAGAGTGTAGCAGCACTGCGGTGCTGAGCCGCACCTCTGCTTAGTCATGCAATTAGCTGCGCGTGAAACCCGAATGAAACCGAATCAGACTCGTGTGTGGGGCGGTTTCACGCGTGTTTATTCTGAAATCAGAAGCTTGAGTTACCGACCGTGGTCGAGTCAGGACAAATGAATGTCAAAAGTTGCGTAACATGCCCATGCACTGGTGGTGGTGCAAGAAACTACAAAATACATAGGAAGCAATATTGTATATGCATTATAAGCCCTGCTGCAGAGCTGGCTTCTGCATTATTGCACCTGCATGACGTAAATGTGCAAGAGATTTTTAAACTATAGGAAAAATATAAATATTAAATCTAGCTTTTTATCTCTATTCTATGAGGTACACTATTGTATGCCACAGTAGCTTTTTACAGTTCTCTTCACATTGGCTTGACTAGAGATAAACAGTTGTGTGACAGTGACTGTGTGTGAGTATGATGCACACATTTCTACAGTCAGGTAACGACCTCAAACGAACTGAAGATGAAATGCATCATATGACATGTGTGTAAGTGGTGTAGTGACAGAACCTTGAATCCATTAGGCTGACAGTAATCGCCTGAGTGACAGAACAGTTTAGACCTGAAGCATCTCCTGTCAGATATGGAGGATGAGAGCTTGTTAATGCTTTCTTCCTCAACTTTCATCTCTTTCTGTGCCAGCATGCGCAAAGGAGTTAAAGCTGCACTGATGTGCGAATGTTCTGATGCTGGAAATGCTGATTTGTTATGTGTACACCGCAGTCACTTCAAGTACAGGGTTTTTGTTTTATACTGAAATCTCCTCTGATTGCTGCATCATCAGTATAACCGTGATCTTATTTCCCCCCATTTCAAGGCTTCCTTTCCTGGGAACCTCCACCTGGTTTTGGTGCTCCGACCCACCAGCTTCTTCCACCGCACTGTTACTGATATCGGCTTTCGCTTCAGCCAAGAGGACTTCATGCTCAAGATGCCAGTAAGGCAGCCCCCCCCTCAGTTACCAAACATGTCCCACATCACAACAAGGTACACCTCATTCTTTTTACAAAACTGATCTCCATGAGTCAAATGTTCTGTGGTGGACACAGCCAAGAACACACACAGACCTCAGTTTTAACTTTTGAAACCATTATGAAGATAAATGGGGGGATACAGTACGCTGAGATATTTCTGGTGATTTTAGGACTTTGATTTGTGAAATATGAACAGTAAAAATCTGGTCCATGTCATGTCAATCATTTGTACATGTCAAATGGTTCTCATGACTCTTCATTTATTTTGGCAATAGATGATCAAGAGACTTACCCAAACTATTTTTAAAAATAAAAAGATCACCTATCCCTAACACCAGGTTTATAGGGAAAAGTGAAACATACAACTCCCATAAATTTGCCAAAAGTCTTTTGAGTTTTCTTTGAATTATTCTTGAGGTCTCAGATTTTTTTCTGCACCTTTAGGTGGTGATGCTGAGCTCTGTCACAGACCTGCTGCGCTACATTGATGAGAACCAGTTGACGTCGGAGTTTGGAGGCACTTTGGACTATTGTCACAGTGACTGGATTGTTTTACGAACGGTAGGCTACAGATACATTTTGAAACAATTAATTGCATGGACACTTTTACAGGATCATTGTTCACCATCTTCCTCTCCACCAGAGTCCACAGTCCAATACATTATCTATGCAATGCTACTATAATGTTCCTGTATTTTTCCTGTATTTTCATGTGCTCTTTGCTTCCACTACAGGCTATTGAAAGTTTTGCTGTAACAGTCAAAGACATTGCACAGATGCTGCAGGCTTTTGGCACTGAGCTGGCAGAGACAGAGCTGCCTAATGACGGAAAAGCCATCGAGTATCTCCTGGAGTCTCACACTGACAAATACAGGAAACTCAAGGTAAAAACATCTCTCATCAAGGTCTCTGTTAAAAACATCTAGTAGTATTTTTTTAACGTTGTTCATTTATGATGTAAATCGACCTGCCTTGGATAGGATGCAATTAGATCTGTGTCAAAGGAGGGTCGTCATCTTCTTGCAAGCCTGGAAACCTCTGGGAAGGAGGATGACTCGCTCTGGGATGTGAAGCTGGACTTAGAAACTGTACAGAGGTAAGATTTCTTAAAGCAGCCTTTTTTTTCTCCTTTTTTTTTATTTCTCAATTGCTCAGTTCCTTAAAGGATATTATTTGTTTATTTGTATGATGGATGTCAAATTGTAATCTACCATAGCTGGACTTCCCCCTTTGTATCAATTTCTTTGCTATTGATTATTTAACTTTACTGAGGGATTAACAGTGGAAGCAAATGACTTGTTTTTAGGCTTCTTGCTCAGCTCAGAGACATGGAGTCAGCCTTCGATGGCTATTTTGAGAAGCATCATCTGAAACTCCATCAGTACATGCAGTTGCTCAAATATGAGCAAAGCTTTCAGGAGGTAAGGACTCCATGTATTTGCCTTTATGTTTCTGTCTTCATGCCTGTATATTTTGTAATGTTAGGTTCTAATGACTTTCCTCTAGTGCTACAATTTCCACAATCTTGTACTGTTGTACACAAGATTGCCATGAAAATCACTGAGTACATTGAAACTACCCAGAGGATAATATCTTTTCAGTTTGGGCACTTCCTCTTTTTAATCTGTGTACACCTGATCATATGTGTTTTCTGTTTAGATGGAGTTGTGTCTGGAGCATCTGATGGCTGAGGAGAGGGAGCTGTCCATATCTGTAGACACTCTTACTCAGACAGAACAGGCTCTTAAAAGGCTGGACGGTCTGGAATCAAATGCACAGGTCAGTGTTTCCCAGTGAGACTGTCATGACTCATCACCTGTGAATAATTTTTAACTTGCTTCTTTGTTGGCTCTATCAGGAGGTGATGGCTCGAGCCCAGATCATCATCCTTCATGGGCACCAGCTATCAGCCGGTCACCACTATGCCATGGCTCTCATTATGCAGCGCTGCAACGAACTTCGCCACCACTGTGATACACTCAATGCTGCTCTAAAGACCAAACACTCTCGTCTTCTGCAAACACACCAGCTGCTGCTTTGCCTCGGACAGGTATTGAGACGTGCATCTGCACCCACATAGACATCAGGGCCCACATGCTTCTTTACGGTGATACTCATGTGTTCACCACCTTCAGGCCCAGACTTGGTGTGATGATGGAGCGTACCTGCTGGCCAATCAGCTGGTAGATAAGTTCCAGTCTAAGGAAGGGGCTCAGGCTGCTTTGAGGGACATTGAGAGGTTCCTGGAGGGGGCACCATCCATGCTGAGCTCAGGACCTGACATCCTGGCCATCGAGTATGAGGCTGTCATCACAGCTCAGCTGCAGGTCAGCTGTAGTTCCATGAGGAACCTCACGTTAAATATTGATTTGAACACATCCAAAATGTCCATGTACAGACTTTTACTAGACTATCATTGAATATTTATATATATTTAGAGTTTGTCTCTTGTTTTTTAGTTTTAGTTCAGTTTCTAGTTAAGGTTTTAGTCTTTTTATTTCTTATTTATCTACTTTTGAGTGTCCTTTTGTTGCTTGTTTTGTTTTTCATATGTAATATGGCTACTGTAACTCTGCAATTTCCCTTTAAGATTAGTAAAGTATCTACCTACCTTCCTCCTCAATTTATACTGGTGTCAAGTCCAAGTACCTCATTTTATTCACAATTGAATGTCCCTCTCTGTCAGGCCCAGATAGGGAAAACGTTTGAGAAGCACGCCGCGGTGCAGCAGATGATCCAGAACCGACAGGCTTGTCTGAGGAAGCTGGCTGATAAACATGTCCGACCGGTCCAACTAGTGGCTCCCAGGCCTGAAAACCCACCACGCACCAAGTCCCCACTCTTCTCCCCTAAGCATGGTACAGTACAGACACACACGTATGCCTACTAGTATCTCAAAAGAAAGAATCTTTGTAAAGATTGTGTCACATTATTCATGAGCACTTGTAGAAATAATAAGCAGCATATACAGTAGAGTAAGCTTCCCCCCCCATATCAACTAAATCCACACCAACCCTCCTCTTGTTTCCCAGGCTCAGTATGGAGTCTCATCTCAGCCCTTTTGGCCTGCCACCAATCCCCCTCCCCTTTGCATCTTTCCTTTAGGCACCCTGGTTAAATTAACACTTCACAGGGCCCCACTGAGTAGGCCTAAGGTGTTCCTGAGCGGGCTCTGGGGTTAGCAGGCCACTTTTACAAACAAGCTGGAACAAGGGCAGAAGCTATAATCAGTGCACTGGGACATACCTGACTGCTCTATTAGTCAGGATAGCTGCTATAGAACCATATGTGGTTCATATACATTAAAGAAGCTTTCATCTCCCTCTGTATCTCCAGGGAGGTTGCACAAAGCTAACCATGTACTGTGATACCCAATTAATACTGTATGTGTTGTCTTTTATGTGTTTTTTTTTTATTTGAATGTATCTATTGCTCTTCTGGACATGTCTCTATCCATAGAGTGTGTGAATGTAAAGGGAAAACAGGCTTTTTTTCTGTGTTCATTCATGTCTTTAAGGTTTTGTTCTCCATGATATGATGCCATACTAATGAGAGTAATAACAAGGAAGAGAGTGAGAGCAAATAGGAACCACTCTGAGGCTCCCCGGATGCTCGGGAGAACAGCCGTTTAAGAAAGGAGATGAAGATGAAAGTGGCTAGCTTTGATTGATTTGATCCGTAACGCGCGCGCGCGCACAGGCACGTGTCCCGCTGATGAATGTAACACGGCACATGCAAGGGCAACACTCACATAGACTCAGTTGAGCTTGGACTATCATGTAAGGATTCAGCTGCCGGGATCAAAAGGACACTGACAGTCGTGCCAAACGCTGCTTTAGATCTGCACATGCTGGTTCCAGGCTGCACCTTTTAGAGGAGGCAACCTATTATCATTGATTACCTCAAATGTCCATCATGACTGACTCATGTTTTTTACAATTACTGAGGAATAGAAAAAGGTCAAAGGGAGGGCAAGCAAATCCATTTGAGGCTATCGTTTTCACACTGTGCACAGGGCCATAAAAAAGTAATTGTGTTTGATTTAGTGTGGGCTTTTAAATTAGCCATCTCCTGCGTCGGCCTCACATATGGAAATATACTGTGCTTGAATTACTTACACTTTAATGAGCTGCTGATCATCTGCCTTTTACAGGTGATGGTTTGAAGTTCACATTCGACCTCTCTCTTCCTGGGAAGAGGGCATCCCGAAAGAGCCCCAACCCTAGAAAAGTAAGAAAACAAGATCAGTGTGATCTTTTTTGGTCTTTTTTTTCCCTCAAAAACAAAAACGTCAGAAAAAAAATGCTCATTTTCTCATTTTTTCTTTCTAACTAATAAATAATTTGGTATATTAACATGTTCTCTAAATGTTAAATGGAAGAGTCAGTGTTGTCCATCTGCGGTGTGTTCAGATAGAGGTGATTCACGACTACCAGGAGAGTCGGAGCTGTGTGTCGTACGGTCTGGAGGGAGAGGACAGCCCAGATCTCCTAAAGCGGTGAGGAGGAGATATCTGTCCACCCGTCCGTCCCCACTGCTTTTGAAGTTATTTACTTTATGATTCTCTTTGTTCAGCACTAATGACGCCCTCTGGCTCTCTCTCTGTCTGCTTGTGTGTGCTCATGTCACAGTCATGTGATGAGGGAACTCATAGAGACAGAGAGGATCTATGTAGAAGAGCTGTTGTCGGTGCTACTGGTGAGAAAAAATGTTTTCTTGTCACACAAAAATGTACATCATTAATAATAAAATCTTGTCATCTTGTTGTATGTACATATACCTCCATAACTGTGATGGTGTGTGTGATTATATGTTGCAGGGTTACAGGGCTGAGATGGACAATCCAGCTCTGTCGGGGCTTCTGCCCTCGATCCTACGCAGCAAGAGAGACATCCTCTTTGGAAACATGCCTGAGATCTACAATTTTCACAGCAGGCAAGTTATTAATGACTTACATCACACATGGACCTGTTTAAACATACAAAAAATGGGCATACACAGTATGTTAGGTATGCAGAAGATTCAAAACACATTGTTGTAAGGAACTCCGTTGCAAAATTCACTGATAAAACATTCCAGCAACATGAAATCTAAGGTTAATTGAAAATTGGTACCTTTTTACATGTACTTTGGTTTGGTACACCTGGATTTTCTGCTATAAAAAATCCCACTCCCCTGTGAAAAGTAGTGTTGTTTCATGTCACATATACAAGCATGATCTGTTCTGAGCAGCTTACCTCATTTAAGTTTTCGAGTCGGCGCTCCTGCTGAGCTCCGTGGCTCATTTTGATGTATGAATTTGCAAATTCTAATAATTCTTGACCTTTTTTTGGGGGAATCCAGGATTTTTCTTCAGGACCTGGAAGGATGCCTGGAGGCTCCTGAAAGTGTGGGAGTTTGTTTTCTGGAGAGGGTGAGACAATAAATGTTTTTGCTTACATTTGAACAGTCTGCAGGTGATTTATTAGGATTATTTTTGAAAACAGATTTTTCTTTCCTGTGTCCCCAGAAAGAGAATTTCCAAATGTATGAATGCTACTGTCAGAATAAGCCACGCTCTGAGGCCCTGTGGAGACAATTCTCAGATTGTGCCTTCTTTCAGGTCAGTTTGGCTGTGATTTCTCTCTCAACCAGCAATATGGTGTGACTCATTTACTGTTTTTGCAGTTTTCAACATTTTTCATGTTTACATGTTTCTAAACTGATAAATAGCATTAAATCAGGATGTGTTTTGGCATTGTAATTTGTTACAGTTACAATTGTGGTTTCAATTTGTCTTCCTTGTGCAGGAGTGTCAAAAGAAGCTGGAGCACAAACTGGGTCTGGATTCTTACCTGTTGAAACCAGTCCAACGCCTCACCAAATACCAGCTGCTGCTTAAGGTTAGACAAACACACAGTCAGTCATCCACTAATATGATTTTCATGCCTTTTTTGACATGAGAATATGAGTTAATCACTGGAGGTGTTTTTGATGAGCTTAGACTAACAGCAGCAAATAAGCCTTGTTACCAAAAATAATTTTGGCAGAAATAAGTTGCCACAAATGCCGCACATGTGTTTGATAACCTCAGATGATGTAGCAACTGATTCAATGTGTGTGTGTTTCTCAGGAGCTGCTGAAATACAGTACAGATTGCGAGGGGACCTCTGAACTGCAGGAGGCTCTGACAGCTATGCTGGACCTGCTAAAATCAGTCAATGACTCCATGCATCAAATAGCCATCACAGGATATGAGGTGAGCCACATCTGTTCTGACCTGTGTTTGCTAAGAACTGTATTTTCAGAATTTCTTCTGTTGTAGAGTCAATTTTAGAGAGAAATGATTGAAAACAAGGGCTTATACTGTACATAAATGCTTCCTTCCTGTCACTGTATGCAGGGAGAAATATGCGAGCTGGGCCGCGTGTTGATGCAGGGCTCTTTCAGCGTGTGGATCAGCCATAAGAAAGGTCCCACTCGCATGAAGGAGCTCGCTCGCTTCAAGCCAATGCAGAGACACCTCTTCTTGTACGAGAGAGCTCTGCTCCTCTGCAAGCGCAGGGAGGAGCACGGAGACGGCTGTGACAAGACCCCCTCCTACAGCTTCAAACACTGTCTGAAGGTTAGTTTGTGTCTTTGTGTCTTTGTGTGTCTGTCTTAGAGGAATACACCAGCTTTTTGGAACATTGGTTACAATACGTTATAAATATGTTAAAATATGTTTTGACTATGAACAACAAAATCAAACATATGTTCTAAGTTTGTAAATACAAATATATTCTTAATATAATAATAGAAATGGTCTTTTACACAGGTTGAAGCTCATCAAATATAATCACTGTCACTAACATGGTCTACTCAGGTTTGAGCAATGAGTAATAAAGTGAACCATCTACTGGGCGCACGTAGTTGATGTCGGTGTCTGCGTTGTCAGTTAACACGTGTAAGCTGCCCAGCTGTCCCCCACACCTGATGTATTCCTCGAAGACGTCTTTTGTTGTACGTGTTGATGTTTGGAGGGTGTCGCAGTTGGTGTCACACCCACAGCTGCTGCTGCTGCTCTTGATTTATTATTGAGGATGTGGGGAGGAAGCAGTCACACAGCGGAGGTGTGTGCGCGAGTGTGAATGTTTGTGTTCTGACAGGACAGATGTGTTACATGATGTAACTCTGATGTATGATGTGCTGTTTGTGTGTGTGTGCGTGCGCCGGTGTAAACAGTTCATGTCTCTTGGCAGATGACTGCTGTGGGGATCACAGAGAACGTCAAGGGGGATGTGAAAAAGTTTGAGATCTGGTACAGTGGCAGGGAGGAAGTGTATGTGGTTCAGGTAAGGAGTATAAAAAAAGTTTAATGCCAGCATTTTCATTTGTTTAACTACAGTACCTCACTGATAAACCAGCTCTTTCTTACTTTTACTCTAGTTTGAACCCTTTAAACATTACTCACAGCTACATATTACTAAACTACTAATATAGATATGTTGTTCAACCTGTTGTCTCTCAGGCTCCTACAGTGGAGGTGAAGATGGCCTGGCTCAATGAACTGCGTAGAATCCTGACTAACCAGCAGAAGTTGCTTAAAGGTCTGTGAACAATTCAGGTAAACACGGTGAAGAGAATCTACCTTCAAAAGGTCCACTTCAGAGTTTTGAACCACCTCTCATAGGCCTGAAGCTAGTAAATAGACCTTTGTCCCTAGATTCTGTTCACCATATACTGTTCCCAAAGGTAAATAAATGAACATCCATGCTTAAAATTTAAGTAATTAACTGAAATCCTTCCCTGAGAATGAAACTTTACCTGTTTTCTCTTCTCACAGATGAAGCATATCATCATGGCCAATTGGTTGAGCACATGCAGCTTTCTCCACAACTTACTGAGAGGTCAGTGCCTATGGTTGCTTACAGATATTTACACTAGTGTATTAAAAGGTATGACTGTAGACAATAGCTGCACAAACACATGAACACAGTCAACACACATGCAGTCACGACACTATCTGCATTTGCTGAGTTGTCATATCTGATCACAGCTTGAGTGAATGAGACAATATCATTTCATGTTGCCCTGGTAGAAGGCTTTGTGTGTGGCGGTGTGTGAGAACGGGTGCAGACCCCACTCTGTCCACTGCTGTCTGGTTGCCTATCCCCACTCCTCCCATCCCCCACACTGCAGGGGCATGCGGCCGTCCAGAGGGGTTCCCAGGGGTTGTCTGCCGGGGCTGAACTTTGTCTCGCTGTCGGCTGACATGTTTCTATGCCTGCGTTCCCGGAGCCCCCGTCCCCGGAGCCCCCGGCAACGGCCCCGGCCGCGCCCCCACCACCGCCCCCAGCTCCACTGACCTGCCCTAACGCTCAGTGGTAAACTCAGCCTGGCTCAACTCGCCTCGCCCTGGCATGACCCTCCTGGCCCGGCTTGGGGATAAAAACCTGGGGCTGCTGTGTTTGCATACTGATCGTCACCTGCACCCCCTTTTTATAGCCTCCATTCTGGTTCATAACTGACCCCCCCCTCACTCTCTCCACGCCCATCTTGAGAGGCTTGTATCCCAGCAGCTCCCCCATAGTATTTCTAACATGGTATAAAAAAATAATCGCTCTAATTTCTGCATCTCAGATCTGCTATTTTGCATGCAAAGCAATGCAAAGGACAAAGAAAAGGAAAAATCGATTTTGGTTTCATTCCATGAATTTTCTTAATTTCCTCATGACAGCTTCTTTTTAAGATGGGGCTCGTTTTTTGAGATCTATGAATATGCTGTAGAATTTCTTTATCCAGAAACATTCTTACTCAGTGTCTAATAATGAAATGTAAACGGATCTTGAGAAATCGAGACCAGATCTTCCCTCGTGGTGACACATGCCTAACACTGTGTCACTCAGTGGTCTGTGAGTCCTAATGCACTTCCCACCCTCTACCGGGAAGCTTACACATGGCTGCTCTGTGTTCTGTCCTGCTGGCTGGCTGGCGCCTGAATGGTCATGGCTGTATGAGAAACAACGGGACAGAGTTGTTCCTTGACACTGATCTGGGGCCAGCTTTAGTGTTTCCTCCTTTGATAGGTGTGGGTCGGATTCAGGAAGTGAGAGCTGACCCTAGATTGTGTGGTTGAGAATAACGTCTATCCTGAGGGTGTCTGCTAACTTGGCACAACATTTGGTGACGCATGTTTTTTTTTCTTTGTTGTTCCCCCAGCAAGCAGCAGAGGGCGTCAGTGAGCTCAGAGGAGACTGAGTCAGGGAGGAGCAGTCCAGATCCCCAGCCACACTCCCCTAAACACCAGCACAACCGCAGGAGTGCGTAAATCTCATCCTCACACATTTCAGTCACAAAGCAAGTAGATACTTAGTAACTAAGTCACAGATAATGTTTTGAGAATACTTGCTTTGCTGCTGTTGCTGATTTTCCTTATAACCCCAAACTGATTTAGATGTTTGACTTTTGCCCCTCAGCAGTTCAGGTGTACTTTGACCTGAAGAACCAAGTACATCGAGGAATTTGGGGGAAAAAGCTACTGAGATTAGCTTTTGATTCTACGTTCTTGTTAATTGGCCAGTAAGTGACAAGGGGTCCTTATGTTGCTGATATAGTTACTAAGTATCTACATGGTGCCTTCTAGGTGTAGTATTCTGCAGGATTAATTAATCAATAGCTTTAACAGCCAAAGTAATGTGTGTGCCACAGGTTGGCCCGGAGCTCATCACTCGGTAGACATCTGCGAGGGTCTGGAGGAGTGGTCTGGAGGTCGGGACAACTTCCACCCATCTGACACAGAGGAGGAGGTTTTGGTACAACTGGTGAGACCAAATACAGGCACATTAGATACAATGCAATACTTCAGATGATAAACACTTAGATCCCCCCCCTCTGTGTATTTTATCTTCATCTACTGAATCAACTAGAAAATTACACAGAGGACAAACTGCTCGTGTTAAAAAAACACCACACAGCACGACACTTTAGTCCTGCAAAAACAAAATCAATCTCACCTCAAGGTCATTCAGATAACATCAGTTTCCTCATCAGATCGAGTTGTCATTTGGATCATTGGTCATAGTATCACACAATTTAGGTGTTACATTTGAATCCTGTCTAAATTTTTTCACACATTATGAAATTTATGCTTACAAATATGCTTTTTTTCCAGTTTAAGAAATATTTCCAAGATCAAACATAGTCTTTCATTTGAAAATGATTAGAAATGAGTCAATGCTTTTGTATATTCACCTAGATTATAATTCTATATTCTGAACTGATGTTTTTCTGTTTATGTTATTTCAGATTTATTTTTATTTTGTGGTTCTTGTGCCTTTTACTCTCCTGCCCGTTTGATATTTTGTGCTTAATTGCTCTTAATTATTAAGCACTTTGTAACTTTTGTTTTGCTATATAGGTAAATCTTAACTATACCAGTCATTTTTTGACTTACTGTTTTCCTTCTGTGTCAGTCTCCGGGCAGATACAGGGCTTTGGCTGACTGTCTTCAAAATGGACCAGACAGCATCACCATCAAATGTGGAGATGTCATCCAACTGCAGTGTGAAGACAACAAAAGCCGCTGGTGAGTTTCCAGCCTGTCACGGCACATGACATGATGTAGCATAAGAGATTGAAATAGTTAAAGCACAAAGTGATGGGCGCCAGACAGGAGAATAATAAAAAAAAACCCCAATCCTGTCATTCTTTAGAAAATAAAGTATATATACACATAAGTAACTTAGCACGAAAATCCCAGTTAGCCTATTACCCTAGCTACAAAAGTATACCACATGATTATATATATATATATATATATATATATATATATATATATATATATATATAATCTCAAAGAGGCAGGGAGCATGGAAAGAGGCAGTTGAGTAGATTTAATTTGGTTGAGGGTTAAAGGGGAGAGAGTAGGAGAAGCCTGAAGACTTACAGGCAGGCAGACTTAACACTTAGCTTCTCTGTCTTGAGATCCAGCCCAGACAGGAACAGCTTCCGAGCATATCCTAGGGAAGACAGGCAAACTTTCCTCCTAAACACGCTCCGGTGATCAGGACACTTCCACAGCCCAGGATTGTTCAGGGTGATCCAGAAAAATCCAGCCGGCTCTCTTTCACTTTTATGTAGTTCTCTATTTTTCTTGAAGAGGTTAGGTAGGTTGTCCAGAAACTGGATTAAGTTTAGTTATTTCCTCCTTTTCACTCTCACTCCTTTCTGCTCTCCTCCATGCTGCTTTTGTCAGTTTTCCCTTCCCCCGGCTCACAGGTGTGTTTGATTTATCTCCTCTCCTACTCCACTTCCCTTCCCTTCTAGGATGTAAAGGGCTTTTTTTCCTCATCCCCTTTCTGCCACAGTGAGGTACACTAGTTTGCCAGTGCAGTGTGGCGTAAAGATTACTCTAACTAATCCATATGTTAAAGGTACAAATAATGGCAAAAAAGTATCTACTGTGTATGATGTGTTTTTTGAGTAAGGCACTGAAACCCTGCTTAGTTAAATTCCAAAAAAGTAAAAGCAAATGTAAAGCTAATGTTTTTTTTTTTTACTGAATAAATATATTTAGACCTGGCACATTTATTTATCTAATTTCGCCCCGTCTTGCTCTCGATCTGAATCCTTTCCTAACAATTCTTCGTCCTTCAGGCTGGTGAAAAACCTGAGTCGGCGACAGGAGGGCTTCATCACGGCTGCCAGCCTGCAGCTGATTATAGAAGACAGCAGTCGAGGACACTCCTCCAGACTAGGGGGTAAAGAAAAGAAATGGGCTTCCAAGATGACAATATAATGTTGAGCCATAGTATTTCTTTACTTTGATTTTCTTTTTAAAAGTCTGTGTATTTTCCTTGTAGACCCAGGGAACCTGAAGGCGAGAAAGCTCAGCTCCCCGTAGAGAAGAAAGCACAGAATGTGAATCTAATATCTACCTGTGGATGATGAACAGACAGAAGAAACAGATTGAGCCATAGCTGTCTCATAACTGATGCACAATCAGCCACCCACTCCTCACTCCCTGGTGCCATCTGCTTTCCTCAGCACAGTTCCGTCATTAAAAAGAAAAAATGTAGGAATCTACACACCTGATTTTCTCCCAGATTTTGATCTCCCGGGCCGGGCCAGTGATTTTCCTCCACAGTGATTTCTGATAGTGAAGGCACAGGAACTATAAAGCTTTCTTGGACAATCAACAGCCTATCCCTGGATCCTGTTTGGTCTTCCTCTTTTCTGATAAGTGATTAATGTCTTGTCCTTCTGGGGTTCCATCTGCAACACAGGTGTAGTGAGGATGTGAGGTTGCTGCTGCAGGACTGGGTCACATCATAATCCTCTCTCATTCCAGCTATTACTTGAGATTACAGTGTCTAAAGAGTGTGTGTGTGTGTGTTCCGTTTGTCTCAGTGTGTGCTGAATGGATGCTTACCCAGGATTTGCCTGAAATGTTTCTTAAAACAGAGAGTTTTGTACAGAAATGCTATCATTTTTAACATTTACTGTACCTCAGTCTTTCATCTTTGTGTAGTTAGTTGAAATTTTGCATTATATGACTTCATTGTATTTTTCTTATATTTCATTCCTCGAGGCATCACTCTTCTGTACAGTCTAGGAGTTAAAATGCCAAAATGTGCCATGCCATAATGCCTTTTTATTCCTGCTCTTTTGGAGTCGTTCCTCTCTTGTATGTTTGCAGTTGACTGTTTGCAGTATTGAATATTCTGTTTATGCTTTAACCTGACCTCACAAATGTTCAACAGGCACTTTAATAAGGTGGAAGGACAATACAGGGAAAAAAAAAATCCACCTATTGTCTAGTGAATGTGTTCTTTGCTTACTGCTTTACCTCTCTTACTGTGCATTTCCCCTAATTCATGCTGTTATCTCCTTTGTTTTATTCTTGAATGTATGATATGTTAGGGAGGCAGGGGAGACATACCCCCCTCACATGCAGGCAGCAGTTGACATGTCAGCGATGTGATGGTAATGTAAGACGCATGCGGACATGATGAAGATTGATGGCAGTGTATTCCTCAGTGTGCGCTCTAGACGAATGAGAGGCGCACTCCACAGAGCACCGAACACACTGTCATTCTTCTCGGGATCTTTTGGGAGCCAGCTGTCAGTCACGGCGTTCAGAAGTGAAGGCGAGGCAGAGGAAGAGAAACAGAAGGAGAGATTATGGTCTGTGTGCCCCTCCATCATAAAGGCAGATTGTTTCCTCCTCACCATTACAGCTCAGTTAATCTTGGGTTCCCCATTAAAAGGGATCATACAGCCAACATGAAATATACCCTGTGTGTCGAACGCTTAATTAAATATTGATTGCAGACTTATATGAATTTACCACATCAAATCGAGGCCCCAGTCGGAGGGCTGCCTTTGATACGCTGCGTTTGATATGGAAATGAGTCTAGAAAGCAGCAGGGGCCGCTTCGCACTACACATTTCCTATGTTGTTAATTTATTTATTTTGCTGTCATGTTCCTTCATATTGTGAGGTATCTGTGCAGCCCCGGATGAAATTACATCTCCATATATTTACAGGGGCCACACTTGACTGCACAGCCAACACGGCCTTCATTTGTCTTTTATGCTTATATGACAAAATTAGATGGTTTTCGTTGTAACTTCAATCCAAAATGCTGCAGATTTTGCACAGATTTTCCACACACATGGAAAACAAACAAAACACATGCTTGAAATATTACGTGTCCCGTTGAGCCAAGTAGCCTAAACTTGTCGCTGAATGTTTCTTTAAGATGAAAATGCATGGCAACTGAACAATGAGCAGGTTTGTATTGTTAGACTGTCACTATTCTAAACTTTTTTTTTGTTTTTTTTGTACAGCATCAGTTCTGTGAAAAATAATCACGCAAACGAAAATAAACTATTTATTGAAATTACTAAGATTTGTTTTGATAAATTAAAAATACTTAATAGTTATCGTTTTGACGTGGTGACATGAAAACAAGGCTATACATTTGATAATTAGAAAGAAAATGGAAAAAATGTCTGCACACTTGTTTTATACACCCTGCTTTAATCTATTTCCCCACTATTGTTTTAATGAAGGCCTACTCATACAATAAAATTGTACAGATTATTCTCTTTTGGTGGGTTTGTACACACCTTCTCCTTTTTGTTTCTCTGCTATTGAATACCGCTGCTTGTAAAACATTTATTTACCAGCAGATGGGAGTGATGTGTTTTGATGTAACAGTCAGTGCATTGTAGGTTTGGCTGGAATTTGATATTTTAATCTTCTTTGTTTGTTTAATACACAATATAAAGTTAAATTAAATCATGGAAGTGTCTTTTTAAACTTTTTAAACATTCCCTGATGTAATTTTTTACTACTTCTGCAGTTGTGGGATTCAATCACTGTAAATTATACATTAATGAATTGTTTTTATATCTATCTAACACACACACACGAACTTTCAGTGCAACAGAATCCTGTGTTAGTATTTCACCATCAGATTCATGAATTGCTGGACAAATTCTTTTAATAAGATACAATTCAAACCATCTTGCACTTTTCTTTTTTAATATCCTGTGAAATTAAAATGGCATCAAGCAAAAAATGATATTTCATTTCACATGACACAACTCTTCTGTAAACCAGTTACATTTTTTAAATCTAGAATCTTTAAATTCAGGGATCAGGCTCTTCCACATCTTCCACATCAAATGCCAGCCTGTGTTTAGTTAGCCCCATAACGTGGCGTATCCAGCCGTAGTAAAGGGACACCTGGGTGTATACACCATATTTCCCATCCTTTGCACACTCTTCCCCCCAGCTCACAATGCCCGTCAGGAACCATGTGTCATGAAAGCTGTTTGCGTGAGGACCCCCGCTATCCCCCTGGCAGGCATCTTTGGCCACATCGTAGTACCCCGCACAAAACATGAAGGGAGTGATCCTGGAACTGCTGCTCCTCTTACACTCTGTCCGATCTGTGAAGGGAACCTCAACCTTATGCAACAGGTTAGCTGTGGCTCCAAGAAAGCGCGTTCGGCCCCAGCCGCTGACTGTTGCCGGGGAGGACGCCTGCTGTAGGGATTCAATGAAGGCCCTGGGTCCTATGCAGATGGGCCGTGCTGTTGCGGAGAAGGTGATAGGCCTTTTGAGGTACAGCAGGGCAATATCATGGTTGTACAAGCTTCTGCTGGTGTTGTAGCGTGGGTGGATGTGCTGCTCCAACACGTCGTAATCCTGCTCTGTGTCCTCTTTGGTGTAGATGTTATGCTCCCCTGCAGGTAGAGAGGACACAGATATCAGCAATCCAATGACAGGTACTAGATTTGCTCTACAAAACAAAGCATGAAGTGGAGTGTCCCAAAGTAGATGGCATAAAAATCAAAAATTACTTTAAGAACTACAATACTCAAAACCTTACATGGAGCTACTGTATCACACTTCAGCAGAGGTAAAACGAGTCTGTGGCACTGTGTCTTACCCACTCTGACGAAGAAGGAGCCATGTGCCTCCACCAGGCAGTGAGCAGCAGTGATAACCCATCGTTTACCGAGAATGGAGCCCCCACAGAACAAGTGACCACTGGGATGCATTACCAAGGCCACCTGGACAGAAAAGGGAGAACAGATCTGTGAATAGCTAAAAGAAATTGAACATACTACCCTCTCTTTTCCCTCTTGCATTCCTGCAACAATGCCAACGTGCATTAACTATTCCTACTTCTACATCCATACAATACCTGCCAGGGGATCTCTCCTGGAATAACTACTTCACCACCTATAATGCGTTTACGTGGCATCTCATTGTGCACCCACAGGGGCAGTTTGGTTCTGGGTCGTTTTTCTACAGGGTCATTTGTGGCCGGAGAAGATGTCGTGGTGCTGGCTGGAGTCGAAGGAGAGGATGTAGTGGTGGTGATGTTGGTCTGTGAAGTGGTGTTGTCCAGGCTTTCACTCTCATTGTTGAGGAGAGACCTTGTAGATATCGCACCAAACATTGTCAAAGCAGTTCGGCCACACGGGAATTCATCTGGTGATGCGAGAAAAGAAGAGTAACATTAAACATTCTGTGGAATTAAGGGTCATAATTATAATATTTATCAGAAATGTAACTAAGAAAATGCTGCTACCTTCTGGTTCACAGTTGACCCCATCCTCCATCAGCCTGTATCCTGTTGCACAGGAGCATTTTGCTCCAAAGGTTGTCAATGATTCACAGAAGTGCATACAGTCTCCATTGTTTACATCACACCTTTTTGCTACAGCTGAGAAAAAAAATCAAACCCATCTTCTTATTACATGTATACAATGACATGTGTTACCATATATATATGCTCTTGCATGTTTTGTTATGTCAAGTGTTGAACCTGTGTGATGTATCTGAATGGTTACTGGCACCTAGTGCACTCTCCAATAAAAGTGTGTTCTATTAAATGCAGTCACTTCTCACAGAGAGGGCACTTTTAGGAAATCCAAACAGAGAAACAATCTAATTTTAGAGTCTAAAACCGGACTGATGCTGGATATGAGCCATTGATTTTCTTTATAAAGAAAAGAAAAAAAAGGCATCTGGCTGTTTATCCTGTGAAACTGAGATCTCACCAGATCTCATATTCTCAGCAAATTGGGGTCACGTAGCATTAAAATCTGATTTCTTTTTAATCGCATTTTCAAACTTTCAACTTACCAATCTCACAGTCCCTGCCAATGAAGCCAGACATACATGTGCAAGTGTAGTAGCCAAGGTAATCTTTACATGAACCCTGGTTCACACATGGGCTCGATTTACACTGGTCGCCATCTGAGGACATCCAGACACAACACCTTATACACAGCCGCCTGATAACATTTTTATCTATAGCAAAGAAACTCCACAGGAGTCTCATTTGTTTAGTGTTACATTTAGGAATGGCAAAAAGTCCCTTGATGTGCACAGGTTAATATTGTCATGGGTCAGAAAATTATGGTAAGAAACATACACATAGACCAAAAAAGACACCACCACCACTGCAACATTTCTGCTATTTTCTGTCTGTTTTGGAAGAAGTCAATTATTAAACATTCTTACCTATATATCCTGTCCAGAACTCCATCTAAAATACAAAGTAAAGCCTTTGATAAATACAGCCAACCAAGATAAGAATATGTATCAAAATTAAACAAATACGCACTGTCTTTTCATCATTCTCAAAGGTCTCCCTGGCCTCTTCCAGGTCACATACTTCCTCCATACACTCTCTCTCCAAGTTGCCTTGCAGCAGCTCCTCAAACACACCGGTGTTGTGGCGTTTGTGTCTCTGTAGAACACGGTCGGCTGCTTGACCAGACAGAAACACTGGGCCTGCGGGCAAAAAGGTAAAAATAAGTTGCAGAGTCTGTGTTTAAGTCACTGCCTTCTACTCATAAGTTATAACAAAATTTGTATTCTGTTGTATGTGAACAGACGTCACATGTATTATCAGCACTCAGCAGCTGAAATAAACCAAAAGTCACAAAAAGATTATTTATGAGAGTCGTAAAGAATCGTGTAATACCTCCAATACCCAGATGAAAGTGTGAAAGCAGCAAACACAGGCAAAACAAAAAGAGTGGCGCCATTCGACAGAGCTGTGATATCCTGACAGACACACACTCGGCAATCACTCCAAAGTACAGAGCTGTGTTTGCACATGTATACTCACAATAAGTTGCATGTTTGTTCAGAGGAAAACATCATGACTGTGTCAACATCCACATGTGCAAGCAGACTCGGGGAATTTCCTTTAGACTGCACACATGTTTATTTGTATATTAACAAACGATTAGCCAGTTAACAGGACACGTTAAATCTAAATTCACATTTTACTACTCTAAGAACAGAATTCACAGAAAGGTCCCAACAGCTTTCCTAAAAGCTATTTGTTTCTATGACAATGTATGCCCTGATTGAACCCTTCCTGGGTCTGTTTTCATGCTCCAGTTCTTAAACCTTCGGCTCAGCTGTTACTATCTTCTGAACAGACCAAAACATGGCATTTTGTCATCATTATAAATAAGCTATAATCCAAACTACATGCATAATTTCTACGTAGTTATCACAGGTGGATTGTCTTGTTAAATATAGAGTACAGCTTTTGCAAAGCATTTTAGTCAACTTGTGTGATTTTACATAGAAAAATAATACAAAATATTCTTTTCTTCATGTATCTTAAGTTTTATTATAATATCGTATTTTAACAACATAAGAGAAGAATTGTTTTGCAATACTCCCCAGTGCAGCATAGTGCCCAGGCCAAAAGAAACATGAGTTAATAAAACGCACTTTGGCCTTTTCGCCACAAGATGGCGTACACACACCTTAGTCATTCAACATAACACAACAGGACAGTAATGGAGATTGGTGAGGGGATCATGTGGCTCATTGTTTATTATTGCAGCAGAGAGAAAGCCCTCAGTCAGAGACTGAATACATTACTGAGGAAAAAAATAAATCCAAATGTGTGTTTAAAGAAAAAAATTACTTCAAGTATCAGCAGCAGTGAAGCAACAAACTGTTCATTAGGGTGTGTGTGTGCTATATGTGAGACTTGGATATATTTAATACATTATTTCTTTAACTCTCTATTATGTTTTACATTCAGTCTTAACTGAACTGGATACAAACACTAGCATAACACCAATAAAGCTTGTGTAAGTGTTAAAGAAGTGTAAAAGAAAAAGGAACGTTGAACATTCAACAAGATCCTAATGAAAAAACAAGCAACCAAACAAACAATACAAGCAAGACCAGCATGTACTTCATTTGAACTGATTTTCAATCTGCGGTTACTTTTGCAATTTTGGGGCTGAGTCTGACTTTTGTTATACCTCTTCTCAACATACCCTTTCATAATTGCGCAGTATTGTCAATCAATACCCAAGATGATGCAATGGTCAAGAGTGATGTGCATCTTGTGCTGATTCAGCGTGCCAGCTGAAGATTTAACCCTGGTGTCATTTTGTGGTTTGGCGTATAAGATGCAACCCATCACTGGTTCTGAAATCCCCCCAGAGGGAGTCCAAAGTCTTCTCCAGTGTTGGCAACTATTGACCGGAGGCATTTATATTTCATTGAATCGTTCAAAGGCTAAATAATTCATACTTGAATAATTAAGACTGTCTGCTCAATACAGGAGCTTCTCAATCATTTCCACACAGGGTGAATATCAGAGTAAACAATTTATTTGGCAGCTATACGTTCACTCTCGATATTATGATTTGGTCTGATGACGCAAAAAGACTTTCACTATCTAGAAAAACAGAATTTCACCAGTTTTCTCAGTATACATTTTCATAGGTATTCCAACTTTAGCTCAAAACATTACTGTACTGAACTGTGCACTGCCCTTGTTGAGTCACAATGTATTTCTAAGTCGGTTTCTAAGCCTTGTGTAGAGGCCGTGGGCTTGATAACCCCAATGGCATACTTTCCACATAGTTTCCTCAGCCTAGTTTGATAGCAGAGCCCATTGACTGGGCTTACTATAGTATGTACAGGAGAAAATAGTAACAATGGTTTTTGCCATTAGCACTGAGGTGATGAGTTATGAGTTGAGCATACTAACAAGAGCACGGTGTGGGTGCCCAGATGGATAGACCGAAATAAAGCTGTCTGTGACTGACTATTGATTTATGAAGATCTCCCTGACATCTCTGTCTGCTCTCTTTCTTTGGCAGCGCCACACAGCTGGGGAATCTGTGTCGGCTCCAATTAGATTTGTCACTACAGTGGGGGATCGAGTCAGGGCATCGCAGATAATAAAAACTCTGTCTTTCACCAAGGGACGTTGTCATTTGCAGAGGGCTTACGTCCCACTGCGGTAAAACCTTCCTGTGGTTGTGAATCAGAATGATTGTAGAACTCAAATAAGTGCAGCATAATTTTGGAAAATCTGTACAAATACACAACGATAACGGAATTATTTCTAGTAGAAACTCATGATAAACACGAAAGGCCCTCTCTAGAGGCGGGCCTCCGTGGAAGGGGACCCACTCCCTCTGTAGAAATAAAGGGCTCATTCTAAGGTAACGGTATTTTCAGGTGATTATACACTAATTAAAACACACTTAAGGCCCAGACACACCAAACTGACATCAAAGAACTAGCAGCGATGAAGGCCGACTATTACGTCGCCTCACATCACCTCGTGTCTGGGCCAAAAAGTTGCACTTGAACACACCACAAAGACTATAGTCAAACGGCCAACTAGCATGTATGTTCTGCGCCTGCGTGTGTCAAAATTTGACACACTTCACCTTTAAAGGCTAAATCAGTGATCCAAATGAAAACAAAGCAATAGCCACATTATAAAAATAAAACAAAGAGTCTACAGCCAGGTGAGGCTAGCCATAGCAGTGCCTTGAGCAAAATGCTAACACCGTCTTGATAATATGCTCACAATGACAGCAGCAGGTATAATGTAAACAATGATTGCCATCTTATTTTACTGGTTAGCATGCTAACATTTGCGGCTGAGGTTGACTGTTATGTTATTAGTTTTGCAGATATTTGGGAATAAACCACGTTGGATGATGGTGTTAGTGGAAAGGTCAAGCGGTCACCAGAGTTGTCACAATGCATTCTGAGGGGAACATATCAAAATGTGCATACCAAATTTTATGGCCATCCATCCAGACAGACCAACATTGCTATCCATAGAGCCATGCCTCTAGCATGGCTAAAATGCAACCTACTACATCACTCTCAAGTTGATGAACAGGACTTTTAATATGAAAACTAACACGAGAAATCCAAGTCCTTAATGTTTTTCAATGCTGTAAAATGTTTTGTATTTTGATTTATGATAAGTTGACACACAAAAGGCAGATTTCCTATTCATACACTGTGTCAATCAGGGTTTACTGTGTCTAGCCTGCCTCTAAACTTTGCAGAAAGTCATAGACACTTTTTTGTCTTGATCCCTCTATGATAGCTCTCTGTGGTCTGAATGATTCCTGACTAGATTAGATTTTTGTTTTTAATTGACTAACAGTGTGTGAAACAGCATATCTACAATATAAAAGTGTGTTGGTGAGTTTGTACATGGTGACATTTGAATGATGAAATGTTTATGATGAGAAAAGATCTTGGGGCAACAGAAGGGGAGTACTGCTTAATTAGATCAGCCGTTCCTTCCAGGTTTTATGATGGGAGCACATGAGTTCAGAGCTTCTGTGGGCCATAACATGTAAATGTTAATATTCTCATGTGTGGACTTCTTTATATAAATGTAAAGAAAGGGGACAAAGTTTAGCTGTTTTATCTGTTTTTATCCTTGGTGACATGCAAGCACTCTGCCTATTTAGGTTAGTTTACAATCACTTTTTTTCCCCTCTGAGCCAGTTTTGGATAATCAGCCTGCTGGCGGTCTGAAGAAGAGGAGCTGCTGTCGAGCAGAGTCATCTGTTTCATCACAGATTGTGTGCGCTTCTGAAGTGAGGACAGAATATCATCTGCAGATAGAGGCAAATGTATTGTTAGTTTCATGTGAAATCCTCATGAGACGCAGAAAGGAACCCACTCGCTGCAAAACAGCAGCCATTCTCTTGCAAATGGGACTGAATCAAGATGATGGGGAGAGGGTGTAATTATTTTGTGGAAACAGTATTCTTCAGGAAAAAAAATGGAGATATGTAAAACAGAGGAAAATTAAATCACTGAAAACACAGAATAAGATATGTTCGGAGGAATTGTTTGACATTTTGGAAAATGTGCTTCATTGCTTTCTTACAGAGAAGAAGATCAACGCCTATTTTATATTTGTCAGCATAATATGAGTTAAATATGGCCAGCAGGCACTTAGTTTAGCTTAGCTTAGCTTAGCTTAAAAGACTGGGCAAAAGCTGAAGTGTAAGAACGACAATTTGTGGTTTAACCGGAGGTTGTGGCTGGACTACTTCTTGGCCAGGCGCAGTAACTTCTGGGATCTACACTGGTTGCCTGGCAACCTCATGACGATGATCAACAAAACTGGACAGGCTAGCTTTTCCCTCCAATTTCTAGTCTTTGTGCTAAGCTAAGATAACTGTCTCCTGGCTGTAGTTTTATATTTAACGGGCAGATATGAGAGCAGTGTCGTTCTTCTCATCTAACTCTGGACAAACAACCAAATGACTGTGGTTCCCAAAATGTTGAACTATTTCTTTAAAGCAACGCTGACACTGGATACTTTGGTGTCTCTGTCTCTCAGGTCTTAGGAAGCAGAAGTGACTCATCTGCCTGAAATTTTTTTAACCACTTTCAGAGGGCAGTTGATGTACATCTCTGAAACTATGCTGACATTATGATTATTATGGCTGTTTCAGTGGTATTGAATCATGGGGCAGGGAGTTACAATGTGGTGGTAATTAAAGAGAAATATGATATCTGTTTGATACTCAAAGACTGAATCTAGACTTCTGTTACTGGCTGTCTCTCCACACTTGTACAGTACAGTGATATCCACAGGGAGCTCCTATGATGTTAGCTGTAAGAGGAAGCACTGCGGGCCTCAAAGCGCTACCCCCACCCCCCCCCCATCACCCCCTCCTCTGGATAAAGTCATTGACATTAATGTGATATTTGAGTGTCTCGCTCTGTTAATTAGTACAGTCATTTCTGTAATTTGAAAACCTGACGCTTCACACCCATTCCCCCGCTTGCCCACATGCGTCCCAACCAAGCCAAACACTCTGACATTTTAACAATTGGCTTGATATTTTGCCGAAGATGGAGAGGCAGTGTTTGCATTCAGAGGCTCAACACCAGTCACAGTCCAACAGTCTTAAATAGATCCTGCTGGAGGCCTTTCAGATGAAATCATGCCAGTAAAACATACAAAGGAAGGATATTTAAAACCCATAATGCACTTGTAATCATATTGAAAATGTAAACAGTCTAGCAATATTTCATTTTGGCATTTTAAATTTCATATTTTGTGGACTGATTTGTTCCTATAATTATGCAGAAATTGACTAATCAAAAAAAGTCTCTTATTTAAAGTAAATTCATGCACTAAAATGTGAGTAAAATGCACTAAAGCTGTATTTCCACTCTTGTACGGATTCCATACTGAGCTTATAAAACAAGGTAAAGCTAAAAGGTCCAATAGTGACCCAATAATGTTTGGTTTAATTAGTTCATAGGTTTAGCTACTTTTGTAAATGCATGTTTATCCAAAGCCAATGCTAACATAAAGGTTTAATGTAAGGTTAAAAGTAAGTTATATGTAATTAGCCGTCTTACTTGTGCCAACAGTGACCCAGAAATACAGTACTATTGTGAGTTCCTATGAAATAAGAGCTCAAATCCATTCCTGGCTCTGTGAGCCGTGATGCAGCCGAGCTGACAGACGCTGCCGGCTCAGGCATGTTCAGCCACCGTTAATGAAAAGTGGAGCTCCCATCCCTCCTGGTCAGAAAATGCCCACGAAGCTCACTGCTTTCCTGCTGAATGTCAAAAATGAGTTTGCAAAAAGCTACATTGGACAGAGCCAATTAAGTAAAAATGGATCAAATGAATTTTTCAAAAATAATAAATCAAATTAAACTACTTTAAAGGTAGTAAAACATGCCTCAGGTGCTATTAACTCATCTGCCAGCAGACTGATGAAGACTTTATCACCAGAGCTAAATGGCAAAGTCTCAGCTGCTGTTATTCCTCTGCACCGCATACATGTAGATCATCTGTCCCATAGCTGAAATATACCCTGACTCTGTGTCATGAGAGATATAAAAATGCAATCTTGGGAGCAGCCAAGTCAATTATGTGGTGTGTTAAAGGGAGATGTGACAGAAATACGACATCATGTCGCACCTTTCGACCCTGACCTCTTTAGTTTTGAAATAACTTGCTGACCCAATTCTGACCTTTGAGACTGAGGTCAGTGCGCTTGAGCTCTGTGAGGCTCTGAGATAAATGAATAGGTGCAGCTGTCCTACGACTAGTGTTTGATGAAATCCATCACTTTTATGCATGAGCCTGTGAACACACACACACAAACACTTTGATATTACTCCTTATATTCATTTACAATGTCAACATGTGAATATTTTATTTGCTTTGCTTGAGGTCTAACACATGTGACCTCTCCTGCATAATGCTATATAATCTTCTATCTATAACAACGTCCCAAGTATTTTTAAAATCAAATCTTTTTTTTAAAGTTTCCATTTCCATATTAACTAAATGACTGATAAACCTGCAATTCTCTGATAAGAGTGAATTACTTTTTAAACTTGAAAATCATTGAGTGCATTTACAATGACGTCAAGAAAGAAAGTAGAACAATCAATTAAAACACACATTAATACAATTAATAAATAAAGTAAAAACAAAATCAATTAAAACATATAATGATTAGTAAAAACTTGAGGCACATTGTGACTTTGAGAGAAAAGATGTGTTGTGGTAAATCCCACCCACCACATTACACAAAATACAGACACAAATTCTATAAACACTCCTAGACCTCCAGCCTGTATCCACTGACAACAGCACCCCTGTAACAGAACCTGATTACCTTATCAGCCACATTCAGAGCTTGAATCAGGCAAACACCTACAATCAGAGGCAGACAACTAACCCTGCTGCACAATATTGGGGCATTAATCACCCTCCAACACCCCACCACCTGTCCCACAGTATGAGTTTAGGACTGATTCCTCCCAGCACCCACAGCTCCTCTACAAATATCACCTTGGGTGATTTTCGGTCCAGCTAAGTTACAAATCAAGCAGCTCCTTCACCATCGGTCTAGTGTTACTATGTCATCCTATGCAACTGATTTATAAATCAGCTCTGTGTGCAGATGAGGTTGGAAATTGATTTTTTAACTGACTAGCATGATAAATACACACGTAGCTAAAGAACTGGGCCAAGGGTCCGAATTGCTTTTCAAATTCTATTCAGAAATATTAAGAGCTTTATGTACACAATTTCCATTAAGAGATACTTGATTAAAGACATGTAATGTGATTATAATTGTGATGAAGTAATTCCTTTATTGTACATGTTGCATGGAGCATGAATATTTGCCACTATCTAGTGCTAAAATAAGACAATATGTTAATTTTGTTTGCATGACAAGCATACAGTACATTGTGATTACATTACACTATATTACATGCAGTGTATGACCTCACTATCATGGCATTAACAATCAGTACTGTACAGTAACTGCTGTGACAAAGCCTAAACCAGCCTATAAAGAATCTGGATAAATAAGGGTTTGTCAGACTTACTCAACTAAAGATAAATAAAACACACCCAAATATAACAAATGTTGGAAGAAACCAACTAACAATTATTTTTATTATATTCTGACATTGATTTCCTCGATGAATGGTTTTGTCTATAAAATGTCAGAAAATAGTGAAAATGCCTGTTTTGCTGACAGGTGATGTCTTTGAATGACATGTTTTGTCTGATCAACAGTCCAAAATCCAAAGATATTTAGTTACTATCATTTATGACACATAAAAGTTTAAAATCCAGCAAGCATTTTTTCCTTAAAAAATTACTAAAACAATTATTCGATTAATAAAATAGTTGCTGATTCGATCGATTAATTAATCTTTGCAGCTCTAATCCGGAGGAAACCTATGAGACTGCAATCTCTTTTCAAAACTCTGTCTCACTCTGTATGACAGCATGTTTATGAATATATTTTCATGTAAACCAGAATAATTCTAGTTTTGAAAGGATTCCTGCAGTAGACTTATTATCAACTTTATATAATTTACATAAATATCTGAGAATAGGTATAATAACAAACATCACACATCTTTCCCCTCAACATTTTAATTGGTGTTTCATAAAACATCAATAAAATGATAAAACAATGTGATGATTAGTAATCGAGAGCTACTTATCTACTCAGTTCATAGTTTGCACATCTTGGAGCTACAACTGCTAAGCTTATTAGGTGTATGCATAAAGGAAATGGTTTTATTATACACGACACTAAACAAGAACTAAAACAGCTCTGTTCACTGACTGTGTGTGCATGTGTGTGGGGCAGCATGAGTTTAACACCTTAAACTGATTTTCATGCAGAAATCCTGCGATCAGCAGACAAACAGAAATGATCCGGGGTTATCCTGTGGCACTGGTGGACGCAGCCTGTGATGTGACATCAGAGGTGACAGAGTGTGTGTCAGGGATTTGTTTGTGCTGCACTAACCAGGCCGCAGGGCATGGCTTTAAACAGGCTGAGGGTGAATGTAGCACTGTAGTGTGATGCCCGGCTGGAAAGGTCAAAGGGGGCCACAGGCCACGGACACAGTGGGAACACAACCCGTTGACATTTACACTCTCTCTAACCCTCGTTCCTTATTCCTCATTCCTAACATACATGCACACGCCCTGCTGGTGAACCAGAGCTCTACCTCAACTCATCAGTTAAGGAAGGAGTCCTCAGCACTGCCATTTTGAGAGACGGGTGATGATATTATTCCACTATTTCCTCAGTAAACATCTCGTCTTACCACCTAAACACATAAAATGCCACATAAAATATTACATGTACATTTTTGGGCATGTATGCATAATTTACACATCCATTACTGCTTCTTCCTGAGTTCTGTACATTTGTTCAGTCTGTGCATAATATTTTGCTAGCTCAACTATATATACAGCACAAGCACTTGTTGTACATATTTTCACGGCTAATAATTATGGTATGCATTCCACAAAAAAACTTACAATTCCATGAAAAGTGATGGTCTTACATTTTGAAACAGTACCACAGATTTCTCACCAAAGCACAGTGAAACCACTGTCCCTGTGTTTTGCAAAATTTTGGCTCAGTTTTTGAGGTTAAGGTTTGGTTTATATTATGGTTACATTTAAATTGATTCAATCATTTTGTTTACATTTAGGTGAAAATAATTTCATTAATTTTTTGGTCAGTGTTTGACTTCCTATAACCTAAAAATGCCACAGTTCTCACTGCTTATATACACAGACTTTGTGCACATATGATGTTTTGGTATAGGCTGGGTGACTGATAACATTGCTAAGACGACTAATCACTGACCCCTCCTCTTGCCCCCGGTGTAAACTCCCTGACCCCCAGCTCCGAGATAGCCGCTATCATATATTATAACCCTTCTCTTTGTCTGTGAATGCTAATGAGCTGTCAGATCTCATGATTTAAGAAGAAAGAATAAATCAATATATTTAGTTACCAAAAAAATGCACAAGGTGCCTGAAACCAAAGGTACTGAAAGGAGTGAATGTTCACAAGAGATTATCATTTTAAATCTGTAACAATAAAAAGGCTCATGGACAAGGGCTGAGTTATTTCCATGAAAGAAAAATGGCATTAACCAGAATAAATTGTTAAAAACTGTAAGAGTAAAGGGGCTAAAATAAAGCTGGAGGGAGAGAGTGAATTACTTGATCAGCAGAAAACAAAAGTTTGAAGATGGTCAGTCTTATTTTCATATAACAAAGATATTAAACAGGAGATCTAAAACAAAAAGTATGTACATAAAATATACAATGTTTTTATATTGTAAACTTTTTATTAAACCATATTGGCCTGAGAATTGTTCAGGTTTCATATTAAATATATTTAAATTCTCACATAATGGCCTGTGACAGAAAAAGTGACAATGCAACAACAAAAAGATCAAGAATACTGTAGATTACGACTGCACCTCAACATGTTTTCAGTTAGCCTCCTATGTTAGACACTTGGCTTAGTTTAGTTTGGAGTAAGTAAATGTGGTTTTAAAGCCATAATGATTTGACCATTTGAGGCAGAGCCACTCACTGAAACAGACCAAACAGGCCGCAGTGTGCCCTAGACGCCTAAGGAAGATTTGAGCATGTGAAGAAAGTTTGAAAGGAGTCCAATTTCTCCTAAAAATAGCAAGCATATACTGTAGATCCCGTAGCCCTCAAGCCGCAGGTCTTTTTCCTCTGCTGCCACCGAGTGCTACAGACTTGCAGGGCCAAGACATGTGACATAAAGCCCGAAAAGACTGGATTGGGATTGGACCGGGGCTTCTCAATGAAAGAGGATAATAATAATATTCATTATTATAATAAGTATAGTGACCTTTGCGGATTAAGGTTCCTGAAAACAACTTGGATTTTTGTCCGTCAGCGTGGCTCACTCGCCATTTGGAGCTGGACGCTTTGGGGAAAGTACAAATGAAGGATGAGGTGTCACTTTTAGGATTCACCTTATTAGATTTAAAGGTAAGGACCCTGTATACTGTACAGTGTTTGAGCATTGTAAATATACTGAGTCACACAAACAAAACTTCAGCTTGCTGATATTTTTAATAAAGGATTATTTTAAAGTCATGTTTAAAATCAAACATTTCTGGACACCAAAATCCTACTGGACATGTAATAGCTTTCATTTTCTACACCAACAGAGTGTCAGTATAGTAAAAACATGTCATGATGGACAGCCTTTCTCTACACTGCTGCCTTGTGAAACAGTTTGTTTACACATAAGAAAAACTGTTTTGTTGTTATAAAACTTTATTTTAGAATTGCTGTAGAGTAAAGTTACTCTGAAATCTGGATTATTCAAAGCATGGAGGATGTTGTTTCTGGAAAAAAACACATATTTCTGTTGAATTTCAGTGCTCACAAATGTAACTCTATTCACCTGCACTGTAGTGGGCTGGCAGCAGTAATCTCAGATATGACTGTCCCAAAACCTGGACAAGAAACCCCAAAACATTTTACATTGGCTAGAAAATAAAATGACACACTGAATCTTACAGTCCTGATTTTTTTAAACAGGTGAAAAAATAATTGCAATGTTACTATTAGGCTAATTTGACTTGAAAGAGGTTTTTGTGCTGGTATCATAGAAATGATTTGGTTTGCACTGAAAACAAGTGACATACTGTAATGACTCTGTCATATATTTTTTATTTTAGATATAAAACATGTTTACAAGATTGAACTTCTATTTACAATATTAAGTTTAGTTAGTCTGTCAGTCTAAACCTTATCTGCTGACCCTAATGTCAGTGACATTGGAAATACTTTAAAACACCCAAATGTGCAACAAGCTCAAAGAACAGAGACTTTTAGAAAAAGTGATTTGATGACTTTAACTGAACCAAGTTGTCATTTTTACAGAGATGACTTTTATCAAATTATTTTGTTTTACATAATACTAGTATTAGTCTATATCATGTGCTATAAACACTTCATAACCTTACTGGGCAGCATAAATGATTCTTACAGGCTGGGCCTTTGAGATTATACCCACTTTTACTGAAACTACGTTTTCAGTGCAACAGTTTTCCACTATAAACTGTCTCATAAATCTGTATTATAAACCACAAAGTACGATTTTTATTTCATCCCTCATTTTTCCCCTCAAGTTGTCCTTTTGTTGCAAAACATCTCATACACTTTATAAAGTCTAAAGAAAACAGGAAAATGCGCAGCCTGCAGCCTGTGTGAATGGGCGAACGCGGAGCTCTGCAAAGGCAATTGAATGAGAGCAACAGCAAAGATGGTGTGCACCATGCAGCACAGCCTCCTGCTTTAATTCTCCAACACGTCCACCACACAGCTTACGCGGCGTCTGCATGAACGGATGGAGCGGCTCGTTTTCGCCACAGCAGTGATACTGAAGTCAAAAACCAAATGTCCACGGTGTGAATCGGCGCTGTAGCGGGGGGGGGGGGGGGGGGGGGAGGGGGGAGGGAGGGGGGGGGGCGCTCTGTATCCTGTTGATTCTGCCTGCCGAGCGTTTAGAGGAGCAGAGCTCGTCAGTGGAAAAAAGCCTCAGACAGGAAAACCTGGTCGCAGGAGCAACACTGGATGGCATTTCTCCAGGGGTTTGTTTGTAGATAGGACGGTCCACTGTTCTGACTTGTATTCTTTCTTTTCAACGTTGACTGAAACCTTCTGGAAAAAAAACAAAAACAAAACCTTGCTCTCCATTTCGCAGCTTTTTGCTCCTCTCCTTTGTCACAATAAAAACGGGTCGTGATTTTTCTTTTTTTTGTATGCAACATAACGGGATTCATGGTGTGAGCTTCTCCTTTCATCAATGTGCATTGATGTAGCGGAAAACGTGGAGGAGATAAGGTAGGTTAAAGCGTGTTTTTTTTTTTTAAAGTGGAAAGCCAACGATAGACGTGCACTACAGGCTGATTCCTGGTGTTTATTATATGGGCTCTTTGTCGTGTGAATGTGTTCATAGAGAATTACTAGTTGGATGTTTTCATTGATATCCAATTGATAAACACCTTGTAGCTCCCACAGCCCATTGTCTCGTCATGTGCCCCCTCTCTGAACATCAAACGCTGCTCTTGTGTTATTGAAGAAAAACGTGATTGTGATGAATATTTCTCTCTTCACAGAACCCTTATCTCAGCACCTGGAACCTCTGGTAAGGATTTCATTGAGGACAGTCAGCAATTAAAAGGATTTCGATTCTTGTCTAAATCGGGAATTACACATCCAAACTGGGATCTATGAGCGGAAAAGTGGCGAAGCCTAAAGAAGACAAGGATGCTTCCAAGGGTAAGAGGCGAACCTTGCCTTGCACAAAGACTGCTTTGCCCCTAAATCACAGGGTTTTTTTAAATTTTATTTCTTTATTTCTGACGCGGACCACGCACCCATTCATTCCCCTGCATGGTGCTCAAATCACCCTTTGAGGTCATTGAAAACAATAGCAGCCACTGATGGTGAGCCATCTCCAGCAACGGTGCATGTGGATACTGCTGTTTGAGATCTAAGCAGGTGCTGCTGTAGGCCTATATGCTGCACGATGTGTTGGTTTGAGATCACATGCTTTACTTGCATTGACTTGCTGATCGTCAAAAACAGAGAGGCAGTTACACGCAAAGCGAAGGATCGTTCTGTTGCATACTTATATTCTACTGTGTCACGGATAGCGAATAAAACTGATTTTTCTTTTACACTCAAAGTAACCATTGATGTTGAAATGGTGACAGTGACGTCCCATTGTGTGGATGGCATCCTGTTGAAATGTCCCTTTGTGTTTCTTGCTCGCACCTTATCCGCATACCGAGCCGCACAATTCGCACCACATCTGTACATCAGGGAGCCAGCCCCTTTAGCTCCCGTAGCCCGAGTTTATGACCTATATGGTGTACAAAAAAAAACAGGCCCTTTACCTCTCATAGAAAAAAAAAGGAAGTAAACTGCCTATCCATTGCCATGGAGACAGAGCGGAGACAGGGTTGCCAGAGAAACCTGGCGGGACTGATCATCGTAACCGCTCCGTACACCGGGGATGTGCACGACACTTTACGCACTGGCGCACACATTACAGCACCTTTGTCTTGGTGTTCGGCTTTTTATATTAAACAATTAGAATAAATACAGAAATAAATACATAAAGCATGTGGTGGTTGACAATGAAGTAGTTTATTGCGTCAGTGAATTTGTTTCTATAGGAGACAATTCTCACCCTCCAAAATCCTACATTGTTCTTTTGTCTTTGTAGTCTTCATTGAAGTCATGACTTTCTATTGCCTTAAGATATTTTTATGGTCAATGTACAAACAAGACTCTCCTGCGTGTAATATAATAACCTGTATTTACAATGTGGCAGCTTGCCCATTGCAGCCTTCCTGTTTATTTACAGTATAGCAATTCAATTTGATCTCCAGTGTTGTCAGGTTCCGGCTCTGTTTAAGGTGCTCGCAACAAATCAATAAACCTAATTGGCTTATTTTGGCAGCACTGCTACAAGTAATGACGTAGCACGTTGATGTTACTATAAGAGGTATACAGTAATGATGACACTACAGATACCACTACACACAGCCTTTATTTAGCTGCTCTTTACATTTATTTCATTTATAGGATATATAGCAGCTTAGAGGCCAATTATTCATGGATAATGAACTTTTGAGATAAGATAATTTTACCTTTTCATAGGCTACTATACTGAAGGGTTACTATACTGTTAACTCACACTCAGAGGGGATACATATAATAAAAAAAATTGTTGATTAATTGTAACACAACAAACTAAACCTAAAAAATAATAAAAATGTTATTTAGGCTCAGCTTAATTTCATGTTTGTTTTAGTCACTTTAAAAAAAATACTGTACCAGTTAAAAGTTTGGACACACTTTCTCATTGAAGTGAATGAGAAAGTGTGTCCAAACTTTTGACCGGGGCTGTTTGAGGTTAAGATTACAGAATAGGCCTTTGTTTTATGTTTAGTTATCTTCCTTTTTATGTTAATAATGATGCATTTACTGTACCCCCCCCCCATCAAACTTCTCAGTTTTAGAGATGACAACAATTATTTTATCATCTACCCTGATCATTTTGAAAATAATACGTTTTAATATTCTACCCGTCCAGAACTGCAGAGCTAAATCTGGTACAGAGCATCTTTCTCTTTGCATGTGATTACTGTCTTTTGTACATGGTCCCTGACAAATAAATGTAATAAAACTAATAACACAAAAACTAAACTAAACACCAGTGACAGGATAGAGATACCAGCCTGGTATGTTGTGCTGACAATACAGTGAGCAAAAATATGCTCAAAAGAATTGATTCTAAGATTAACCTCCACAGCAAATTCCCCTCTCATCTCCCCCTGGAAATCAATGGCATGTGTGAATGGCTGACTCATTTAAGCCGTGGGGCAGCACCATCTCCAAAACTCCCAGATGAGACAAAAAAAAAAAAAAAACAAAACAAAAAAACCCCTTAACCAAGAAAACTCAACAAAGCACGATTTAGTATCATAGATGCATAGCTGAAAGCCAAAAGCTGGTGTGTCTCTGCTGCCTTCCAATTTTAGGGAAGAAAAAAAAAAGAACTGCACTTCACTATCTGCACCACTGAAAGGGTCACTTGGTGCCAGCGGCTCTCCATCAGAGACTTGAGTGGCACAGGAGCAGGGAATTGCGCAGGGAAAATCAGTACTGACCCTGCCAACATTGGCAACCACCTGTCCCACAAATTATTTCAGGGAAACAGTCCATTAAAGCCGGAACCACCTGCCATCTCCGCAGCTTTTTTCTGCAAGCTGTTGGCCTACAGAAGCTTCTGACTGCCCTGCTTTTTCAGAACAGCAGTGACACCCCCGCTTCCTCTCATTTATTCTGATCATTTTGAAAAGACTTTTTAGACTTTTAGGGGGAAAAAACCAGTACATCTTAGAAACACTGATACTGAACTACAGGTTGAAAATCCCCCAAACATTTTTGACTTTTTAAGAGTTCTGATAAAGTAGGGATTTGTCCAGGTTGCTACCACTCACCCAGTGCATGTTGGGGCAGATTCCAGTTCTGAACAGAGCAAACCAAATAGAAATTAAATTTGATGGATAAAAAAACTCTCTCAAAAGTTTCTTTTTGAAAATAGAATAACATTGAATTAATATATTTCCTGTCTGGTGGTCCCGGTAATAATCATATTCAAAAACTGACATTTAAACTGTGCAGCCAAAGACATTTTTTCACTTTTTGTCATTTCATGACAGGATATTACAGCAGCATCCCGCAGTGCTTATAAAGTACAAAAATTCGATATGAGAAAACAAATGTTAGTATGAGTGCAAAGACGCAGCACAGCACAGAATACACAATACTTTCTACCATAAAGAATTATATAATGCTTCCATGAATACTAAGAGTTTTATGTGCAAGAATAATGTTGGCAAGAGTGTGTGTGCTCCTGCCCCCCAGTGCTGCAACTCATGCATGTGTGTTATTGAGTGCGATGGCAGATGGGATAAAGGCCCGAAGACGTCGGCCTGATAGACGGGCCTGAAGCTGCACTGAACACGCAGTGTTCTGGATGAAGTAATTTGCTTTTAACTTTTCAAGGGGGAACACGTTTTTATAGATCTCGCCAAGGCTGTCTTGCTTAGTACTTATTATTTTGCTGGCAATATTCACAACTTTGCTGAGCAAGTTCTTCTGGGCAACATTAATATTACAATGCCAACAGGGGATGAGGAGGTCTTGCCATTCACTAAAAAACTTTTTTTTAAAAATCACAAAATAAAAAAAGAGTGAAATGAGGATAGTTTTCCTAATACAGATATTTTTATCTTAAACATAAAGTCAGTCAGACAGTTCCACTTCAATTTGTTGTCAGTATAAATCCAAATGTATTCGATTTCTCAACAACCTGAATTTGCCGTATCATCAGCATACAAAAATCTGTTGAAATGATGACTGATACAGTTGTTGGTGTCTGATCTGATCACTTTTTCACTTGTTGTGTTTGCTTGTTAGAATCTCTATGATCCAGGATATAAGATAAGCACCAACAACTGATGGCTGAGCCTTTCTGCTGGATTGGATATATCAATCATTAAAAGCCAATGAAAAATCAACAAATAATATTCTTGCTTTACACTTGGGTCAGCCCAGATGTTTGTAAAGCAAGATTAACAAAGTTAGAATGACAGTAATCTGTTTTCTCTTGCGTGGCGCAGCCAGTAAGACCGTAGTTCATCCTGTAGCCGTGCATGTGAAAACAGAAAGTATGCAGAGACACAGGCAGACCTGGTGGGGCAGAAGGAGGGTTTGTGTGTGTGTACTGGAGCTCCAGTATCAACACCAGTGAATCACGTTGTGTTATATTCACTCTGTCCTTGTGAAGCTAACTTGTACAGACAAAGTGATGTGTCAAAGCATGACGTACACACTCTCTCAGCTTTGAAACTCAATATGATGAACTCTTGTTTACACCTATTAACAGTGCTGCATTGTGCATCAAGTTATTTCCATCTTAACTGGTTGGCATTATGACAGTATATTGTAATACTCTCTATCTCATTTACACTCTCATTTTATTAGATCTAACGTGCAGTTTTATGAACACTTCTCTACATGTATTTCTTGCAGGTATTCCATAAATGTGGGCAAAGAACTTTGACTGCACTTACTTCACTCTCCTCAGACTTGGTTTCAGTGCAGTGCATTGACAGACTCCCCTATTGGGTCGTAAGTGTCAGCCGGTGGATTCATGTCCTCCTCAAACTGCAGGTCCGAGCGGAGCAGAAGGCATAAGTCTTGCATATTTGCAGGCAGATTAATTCAGCGCGAGGCTGGCCACAGAACTGAATCAATAGATACCCAGAGAGGAGTTTGGAGCTGCTTCATTAATCACAATGCCGGCAGCTCCGTCCTCCACAACACTGACACCTGTTTTAATCTTGTCTGCAAAGCCACACACTGCCTACTGTGTTAAAATCTTTCCATTTAATGGCACTGTCAGGTTTTATTGTCATCTCTCGCTGAAAGTTTGATAGATAAATGTAGTGTTGGAAAGAGTACATGCACAAGTACTTATACTTTGCTGGCATTTTATTTAAGTAGAAGCAAAGTTACCACTGTAAAAAGATATAAAATACATTGAAACTGTGTGCAGAGTAAAAGTTAGTTTATGTTGTTTTAGCTGTGACCAGCAGTTAATGTAGTAGTGGCTCTGTCAAGTCAATATATGCATCCAACGGTGCATACATGGACAAGTTACAGCAATACAGAGTGTTCAGTTTTCATGTGCAGACACATACTGTAGTAGGCCAGGAGATTTTCCTGTGGGGGTCCTCAAATTCTAATCCCAGGGTTTTGGAAAATGATTCCAAATAAATCTTGAACCAAGTGAGCTCAGAGGATTTCCTGCTATTTGACAGGGTCAGCTTAAAATCACTTCTTTCTCTAAGATACTAACACAAAAATTCAGTTCAAGCTTTTTTCTTGTATATCCTTCTTAGTGACTGTACAATCTAAACTGTGAACTTTTATGGAGTACCTTATGTATCTTGTCACATACATCATAATTTAGTACTTTTCCAGTGCATTCTCTGTTTAGATTTAACTCTGTAATACATTCTTTATAAGAAGAATGTACTATTTTGGTCAGGTTATTTCCAATTAAATTCCAGATTCACAATTTTTCAAGTCCGCCTTTTTAAACAAAAGTCAGGTATCCATATGTACATTGAATCAGGGTTTTCTTGCTGTAATCATTCCTCCTGTTTTACTGGCCATTAGGAGGGTTCAGCTGTCTGAGTTAGTCAAATCAAGCTGCAGTGTTTGACAGTGTTTTCTTGTTGAGCTGCATTTGTGTGTGGGAGGGGTTGCGGGATAGTAACTTTGGAAGATATTCTCTTGATTTGACTAACCCCAATTGCTGAAGATCTGAACAACCTTAGAGCACATTTTGAACCCCCCCGCCCCTCCCCCATCACTTACATTGAAAGCACATTAGGAAGGGATCTTTAAATGGCCAGTTGAACAGGACAAGCAAGAAAAATCTGTTTCAATCTTCATTTGGGGTACCTGACTACTTTTAAGACATACTTGGAAAAATCGTGAACCTATCCTTCAATGAAAAGCTACAGTACAAGTCAATACTATATTCCTTGTAATGCATCCAACACAACTAAAAGAGTTGGCTCCAAGTAAACACTGGGTGTTTGTGAGGACATGTTCTGCTGGAAGTATTTGTGGTGTCAGAGTGGTGGAGTTGTTCCCTGTCAGATGCTTTCCTGGTACTGACGCAGATCCGGCCACACAGCCTGGAGGAAACTGGCTCGCCTCGCATCAGAGATCTGCCACTCTCCATTGCTGACTTGCGCACTGATCTGTGTTTGGGAACGTTGAGAGCCCGTCTCTTCAATTCCTCTGTCAACTTAGGTTTCTGAGTGACACTGGTGACCTGTGATTGGTTGTGATTGGCTTCTGGTTCTTGCTCGGGTCGTGTTCTCCGGGATTTTGCACAATTTGTTTCTTTGAGAAGAAAGTTATGAAGTCATTCAGTAATGATCAGTTATTAGTGAAATATAATATCTGCAACATATTTTCATCACATCGTTCTCTCTTGACTTCGAAATGGAATCATGCTCTGTCTTGTGTTATCACTGCCAGAAGTGTTCTGCCACTAAAATCTCTAAATACCTGACTGCTCTGATGCATTAGTCAGCTCGCTGCTGGTAATCCACAGAGCTGCATGTCTTCTGTGGTGACTGGATTTGCGAGCTATTCCCTCAGTGCCTACTGGAACATGCTGGCCTCTGTGAGTCGTTTTCCAGGCCACAGAACCAGAGGGCACATACCACTGGTTCATCATATGTATAGGTCTCAGTCAGTGATTTCTTGACGTGTTAATACACCTCAGTAGACACTAAGTTCATCGTGTCACTTCCGTTCCTCTCCAAATATCGTCACTCAGAGGGACTCAGCTTTTAATCCCTGTTGACAAAATGGCCATGTATGTAAAAATATCTGGCTCTCTGCTGAATCTTACTGCTGTTTGCCAAACATTGCAATAAGCAGACACATGTGTTTAGAGTTATTACAGTTGAGTGTAATCTCACAAAACCACCCATAAAATGCATTTTCTTTTCAACAAATTGAACTGGATGTTATTGGGGCCAAACACTGACGGCAGGTCCAGTTTGGACTGTGGTCCACTGATGTTGAACATGGCTCATGATAATAATCTAATTTATACACCTGAATTCTTTCATCAAAATAATGGTGCGGATCAGAACTCCGACAAATAGGTGTGGGATTATTACCTGTGGATTTTTGGATTACTGCAATTTTACTTTCAGAAATGCACTCTATGCTACAGTAGTTAATCCCATCTAAAGATAATCCTCCATAATTGTGGTTATGTGAGTCAAACTGCCCTGATAACAATAAATGATGTCTCTCCACAGGGCCAGAACACTGGAACGTTTCAGAGTGGGATCACTGTATTTTTCACTGCATATTCAAAACTATGTCACATAAGGCTTTACAGTGACATCAGCTATATGGGCGTCGCTAACCCTTTCCTGTGAATGCTAATACCTGGAAGCCAAATCGAGGTGAGCAGTCCTCATCTTGGCTCAGGGCTTTAATGGGATGAGGAAGTAGAAGGCATGACAGATTTTCCAATGGCTTATTATCTGTTAAATTGGACAAAGATGACATCAGCAGAAAATGGCTCTTAAGTGTGTCTTTATCTCATCTGCTTTCTATTGCTGCTCTGTGCAGAGCACACTTTAATGACATTGTCTTTTTTTTTACACTTATTGTATAGAGGAGATGACAAATGTCAAACAGAATCAATTCGTCCCAATATAATACCTTTGCCAGGTGTGTCACAATCCAACTCTGAGTGCTAATGGGCTCACCGCAGATCAAATGCTGTTAGCCCATCTGAGATGAAGGGAAGAGCTCATCAGTTCAACTGAGCATGTGGCAGCACTGAATCATTTGTCTGTAAGCTTTCACACCCCCCTGAGCTCACTTTCAGATCGGGACAGTATGTGCCACACGCAGTTCTGCAGGAGTTGAATACCACAGATGTCATTTATCTCCAAACAGAATGAGGCTCCACTGAAGGTCTGGAAAACTTGAATTGGATATTTTTGTAAAGGCCTGTGTGGTTCTTATAGATGTAGAAAGTCCTCCAAGAAAATTTCATCATGTTTGCCTCAGACTACTCAGACTCAATATGCTTTTGAAAAAAATATTGCAAAATCATAGAAGTAACTAACTCATACTTTGCGTCAGTATATGATAGTTTGCAGTCTGTTTTTTTCATGCACAACTACGTCATCATGTGAGAGCTATGAGGGCAGAGAGAGGTCACTGAAGCAATTACAATATCCCAAGGTTGCAGTAGACGCCACGAGTTGCTGTTGTCATCCAAGACTACCTGCACAGAGCCTGGTGGAATTGAGGCACACAAAATCATTGTGAGCTAAAGATTGAAGGGAGGGACATTTTGTGGTCAGAGCGTCACCGGTGAAATATTTCTGAGCATAGTCAAGGTCTCAAAATCATGTAGTGTACAAAGGTTTTATGGCTTGCCGAAGTCTATACTTTAAATCATGCTCAGGATTAATAGTTGCTCTGGACATGAACTAATTAAAGTTGGTGAAAACTATAAAGGGGATTAAGGCGATGTAAGAAAGGGAGGTGATAAGGTTGGACCAGTGGTAATAAACAGGAGCTACAGGCTGGAACAAAGCAGGCCTGGGAGTCTAACTGGCCAGCAAGCCTATATAGTGCTAATGGTAAGGGCACATGCTTCTGTTTTGAGCAGAATGCAGATGGTGATTGGCAGTTTCTTAACTTTGAGCACAGCCCTAAAGTCTGTAGCGATGATTCACCAGGAAGACACTGGAACCTCAGACCACCATCTCCTCTGCACACATGCAGAGAATAGTTAACAGGATTATCCGTTTTCTGCTTTCGCCCAATCCAGCAGCTCATTTCACTAGCAAGTTATGAATAGGGCCTTACATCAGCTTGCAACAGTGTTCCACCTCAGCAGTGCTCACTGCCTATGAGAAGCATTAGTGTGGAAAGCAGAATGGAAATCCTGAGGTGACCTGGTATTGGGCAAATCAAGGTCATTTTTAGGAGACTGGTAATGGCTTCATAGGCCTGATCTATTGTTTCTTGTAGCCTATGTTGCTCTGGGTATGCTAGATGTCAAAAATGCCTGATTGTGTTCCCCTAAAACTCTGGAACCTGTTCCTTAATGCTCAATATTGTGTGGAAGTGATGTGTGTGGCATCACAGACAAAATAGCAGCCGGCAGTTTCAGTTAATGATATCCACACTAACAATGAGCAAGGAGGTGAGGTTTCAGCAGGTTCAGGTTTAAAGATATAGTATTTTTGAATTAACTTTAACGACATTGTGCTGGTGCACCACATCATTAAACTGCTGCTGTTGGCTGAAAACTGCTTTTCAATTTTGTAATTTTGTCCATACTAGAGATTAAGAGAGGACGTGTCTGTCCTGTCTCCATGGATATTATACAAAAAATATTGGACACTGTATTATAGGAAACAATTAAAGGAAAGCTGTGATACAAGCTATATTTCCCTACATACTTTATATAAATCCGACTGCCTTTACCAAAATTTAAAATTTCCCTATTTTAGGCTGGATGTGCACTGTATACAAGGAAAATGGGATTGAATATTAGCACTTCTGAACACATTCATGTTGATGTTACTTAAATCATGACCACACTCTTTTCCCTAACCTTGCCAAAACTCAACCTTTCCTTAACTATATGTTTGCTGTAACATGTAATGATCGCAGGAATATCCAGCTGAAAAACACTGGTGGTGAACATTTTGCAGAGACATTGACGAGAATGTTGTTGCTATAACGCCAAGTAGTTACATATGAAAGTTAATTCATGTATGAGGTAAGGTTTAGAGTTGCTATGTAACAGGCTGGCAAGTTGGCCTGAGATGAGAAGATGTAGTCGCTTTATGGCTGGAGTAAGAAGAATGAGGAAGAGTAAGCAATTTCAGTCGCTGCTCATTAATTAAGTTCTTGACTGACCCTGCTACCTTCACCAAGCTGCCATAGACTCTGGAGGTTAATACTATTGACCATATTGATCTCTGGGTCACTCACTCAAAATAGCTGTTTCATTAGACTGGAGATGTAGAGAGTCTCGAGAGTGATGGCAGGGGATGCAGGAAGTAGCGTGTGTTTGTTTGAGCTTCCATGTGTCTTGGCTGACGGGAAGGAGGGGTTGAAACAAATTAAATATTGGTGTGCGTACATTATCACTGACATCTCTAGAGACAGCTGATTGGCTGTTATGACTATTATACAGATACTGAGAAGGGGACAAAAAAAAGAACCGCGCCTAATTTCAAGGCATATATATGTACTGTATAGATTCATTACTTTGGGTCATGTTTAATGTCTGGAGTGGCCGGGGCACTTAGTATTGGCTTCTCTTGAGCTGGAATATGAAAGATGATTTAAAGCAGAAAGCCATTAGTACCATTCCTCAGAGAAAGCTCATTCATTCAGCATTGATGAGGACAGAGGATGGAAGGATAATACATTCGGAGTGATATATTCAATAGGGGGAAGAAGATAAAAGAAATTCAGAGAAAATGGTGGTCGGTTAAAATCACAATATATGAAACCCTGAAGTAGTAAAGCTCTCAATTGAAATGTTGGTGTGTGTGCCTTAGCATGTGTTTGTGTGCTAATTTCAGTAATATTTTAGCACTCACTGTGTGAAAATGATGAAGTAAGTGTTAAATGTGAGTGGGCTTTCTATTTCGAGGATGTTAGAAAGAATAGGGAAGAAAGGCATTGTTAAGAAGACTGCTAAATATAGCAACAATCCTTCACTGGTCCCTGAAGCCAATTTTACACAGTCTGGAGCAGTGAACATCACGGCTGCGCCTGCCTCCTTCTCATCAGGGAGACATCATTTACATAATGAGACGCTGCCACGGCAACAAAGCCCCAATAAGCGCGGGAGTCGTCAGTCGTGGGGGTGGATACCAGGGGGTGGATACCAGGGTGCCTTCCTAACATGCACACTTGATGCGCTTTAGGGCCGCAGCGCTGCGAATGCCGTCACACATGAACACACACAAGCATACGCTTGAGAAAGAGTCCGTGTGGAGAGACACACTTGATTAGAAAATAAAGGGTGGGAGGGCAACAGTAAGTGAGTGGTCCATTGGGGTGGGGCTGAAGGTGTATGTTTTTGGGGCTGTGAATATGTGAAATGCATATTACACAGTGCTATGTGAGGAAATGTTTTGGTGTGTTGGCATTATATATAGTTTTGAGACCAATTAATACTACATTACAGTCTGAAATTCACTCAGTTCATTCTATTGTTTGTAGGCCAATATCGACTTTTACTATTATAAATACAGGCAGCATTCAAGATTGACTATACAGATGGCAATGTTGCTTTGTACATTTTTTTTTTTTTTTACACACACTGGTGTTGTAGTTCCATAAACCTTAACTTAACCTCACAGTCAGAAGAACTTTGGCTAGACTTCAGCATGATTCAGTTTCCTACCTGACAAACTTTTCTTTTTGTTTTGTCAGATGTCATCAGAGATTCTCTGTGGTGAATGATCACATCATTTTCAATATAATTAGATGAGACAAGTCACTGCCTACACTGCAGTACAGAGAGGGAAAGATAAAGAGATGAAGAGAGAAGCAAAGGAACAAAGAGACGGCGCGAGAGAGAAAGAGGGATGGCAGTCAGTGATCTAACAGTAATCCATGACAGCAGAACTGGCCACCATAAAGAAGATGAACAGTGCTGTGGGCGAGATGAAAAGGTTACACGCAATAACGACAAAACACTTCAGCTTTGCTTAAAGGTTACAGTGGAAAATTAGGACAGGGACGATGTTAAATTGCTTCAATTCCTTCACTTACTGTGGTTATTTGAATAATACCTTCCATAATAATCGTAGCATCTTCATTTCTGAATTTTATTCGTCAATCATCATTTCATCAGCCGATGAGCTGCAGTACACATAAACGAAATACTGATAAAAACTCATTAATTGTGAGTAGTTGATCCTCGCTTTCTGACCTTTACAGTATGTCATGTCCCTGTGTTAGGTGTGCTGTGCTGTCAGTTGTGTTCCCAGACATTACACAGCCAACACATTCTATATATTTTTTTGTGTTTGTGTGCTCTGTTGTACTATTCATGGTACAAAGACCTTTTTATCTCAGCAATCTTTAGAATATGTCTGACAGTGAAGGAAATACCCTGTGACCCCTAAGCAACAGAGTCTGAGATGGGTCCTCATTTTCACATGATGGTCTGTTTGTAAATGTCTATATGTGTGTGTGTTTGTGTTTGTGTGTTCTCTGTCTGGTCTGCCAGTGTTATCTCAGGATTTTGCAGAGCTCTCGCTGCATTTGGCTGTACTCTGTGAATCAGAATGGGAGGCATCTGGTGTTTGTTTATAGCCCAGATTAGATTTTTCTTTCATTTGTTTGTGTATTGTGATAGTCCTTTGTGTGCTGCATATCGTGTTGTATGTATGGATCTACACTATATGTATATGTAAATATACAATTATCACCATGTAATCTGGGGCCAGTAAAGCATCGCAGATGGTTACAACTTGAAAATTAGCACCACCAGCTGTTTATCGTGACAACCCAACTCCAAATATTTCCATAACAGCAGTGGATGGAAACGTTCATTAATTTGAAATTTCATATGCTGATTTGGTTCACATTTGCGCTACATTTGAATGGAAATCTATCTAGATTTAAAGACTGGAGGAGAAGGCAGCATATTGATATGCAAATGTGTGATTAAGGGTGTGTCTACATCCATTCGTGGAGAATTGTGGGAGTGGAAATAAGGCTTGTACATATACGTCTAGTACCACAAGGATTGAGCCATGTGTATGCATGGCTTCATAAATCTGGCAAAAGGAATGCATGTACATATTTCTAGGTGTGTGCATACACACTTTTAGTCATAAGAATCTACACAGAGATTTATACATTTGTCCCCAGCTTTCCTTTTCTTGTCTGTCTTGAGTTGTACCTACACTGACCAGAAACAGGATGGACCATCTGCTTTACGCATCTACACAAAAAGCATTGTGTAATCTTGCCCATAATGCACTTCAGTGCACTTGAAATCTAACATTCACACTGGAGCATGAATAATGAAGGACGCACGAATGCACTCATTTCCACATAATTACTGTACATGCCTTGGTGCTCAAGTTACCAGTGAAAACATGCACATCCTCATAATAGGTAGACAGCTTATATTTGAATACATTTTGGTTTTTGATTCAAAGTGCTGTAGAGCTGCAACGATTAATCGATTAGTCGATTGAGAGAAAATTAATCTGCAAGCAAATTGAAGACATCACCGTAGCCTCTGAGAAATTGTGAATGCCATTTTTTCACAATTTTTTCACATTTAATAGACTAAACAATGAATCGATAAATTGATCAAATAATCAGCAGATTATTCAATCATGAAAATAATCCTTACTTGCAGCCCTGAAGTGTTGAGTTAAGCAGTCCGGTAACAATAAAAATCCAGTGAATGTCATTACCTCTACACATTCATGCTGCTGCAACAATTTTATCATATGTGTGTCTGCTAAGAAACTGTATTTGGACCCTGTAGGCATTTTTGGTAGGATGAACAGAATGTGTTGTTAACACTGTGTGGAGGCAGTCCTCACACTTGCTCCAGAATCAGTCATCACGCCCATTAAAAAAAGCACTTGCATGGCTCCTTTGTTGTGAGACACAGGAAAGTGAAAATATTATTCTTGTCTGTCAGGTCGTGGAACTTTATTCATTGTGTATTTTATTTGCTTTCTTGTTGTAATTTTAAAGAGAAGAAAGAAAAAAAGTCAACCTCTTGCAGCTTGATACTCTTCCATAACAAGCTAGTGGCGCACAATTCCATCCTCTACCATCCCCTGACTACGCACACCATCCTTTTTTGGTGCAGATGAAAATGGCTGTGATGCCTCAACATTCTTCACTTTGGTAGTAGATTGCCTACAAAGTATGTATATACAGTACATCGATTTCACATTTTCAAATGTATTCATTCATTCAGCCATTCATGGAGTCTTTGGGGTACTCATGTTCAGAGTAGGATAGGTTAGGAAGTGTTTAAGCATGATGCTTACAACATGTTACTGTAAAAATGCATAGTGTCCATCAGCTAAATGTGTAGTGAGATACACATGTACATGGTGTTTGTGTGTAATGTTTGTGTGGGTAGGTAGATGCTCAGCGCTCCATGCTGTAAAGCTCTGAGGGACAGATGGCTGCTCAGTCTCATTGCGAGTTGCTCTACCGGTCTCTTGTCTTTGGCTCTGGGTCTCCATCCTGTCTTGGCTGCAGCATTACATAGATACCCAACCACCCATACACATAGTACACACACACACCCATACACATAGTACACACACACACATACACACATTTGGAAGTATCTGGGTTCTTTTTACCTTCAGGGTAACTAAGCTGCCTACTCTGCAATAACCACTAACCCTGCTGTTGCAAGTGACCTGACCCATGCTGGAATCCAAACAAACACGCTAATCGCTGCGACAGGCTACTGGCTCAGCAGGTTTTTTCATTAAACTTAATGGCACCATGTTACAAGCGTATGAAAGCCTATGGAATATTTTCAATGTTGAGACATCATATTGTAGTTGTAAAATGTAACACTTTAATTTGCAGGATGTGTGTGCTGCTGGCATAAAATGCTCTGTACTATGTTACTAAAACACACATTAATCATGAATTTTTATTTAAACACTTTGTGAGCTGCTCTTCACTGGAGTCATTAGAGTTTGCAGGTACTGTACATTAAAGAGCGGCACAATGTGTTCTTCAGAAATCTCATTCTTTCGATTAAGCAGCTTGCTTGTTGGTTGTGTTTTCTGTAAATTATTATGCAAGTCCATTTCAATTTTATTTTAAAATGAATACAATGGCTATTATTGCATTAATTTTACTATAACTTTATGAGTAATACATGCCTACATTTTTCTCTGGTGCAGCTGAACTGTGGCCTTTGTATGTAGATGCTTTGGAATCTTGATTAGTGTCTCTATGCAGCATCACTACTTTATACTGTAATTTGTTGCTTTTAGAAAAAAATCACCCCACTGAACTGCATGTTAGAAGGCAGTCCAAGTCCTCTGATTGCGTAATTAGCTGCTACCTTAATAATCAGGCACTAATTACCACCAGATCATGAGCACAATTGAATGAAAGACGCAGTGCAAATTTGCCCGGTGTAAATCTTGCCCTAGTGATCTACGATTTACAGTACAGAGACAGTGGAATGATGGGAAACAGTTATATTCCCAAGTTGCGGTAGAATTAATGACTGCTGCTCCAGCTCTTTTCACCCTGCTCTGAATAAATCTAACAACCCAGGCACGCTGCGTATATATTTGCATGTGTGTGTAGGTGTGTTAGGGTGCATAAGTATTTTCATTCAATCATCTCTGTGCTCTGTAGCAGATTTTGAGACAGATAAAAAGCTCGGAGTATATACATGAGGCACAGCACTTTTCTCTCTTTGCTCCTAACAGCCTTAGCATGAACACATACACACACACAGACGAACCCAGCGGAGGATATGGGTTGACATGCAGGTGTGTACATCATCCTTTGAGTCTTACACGTTTACAATGTAAAGTAAATCACGCGCTACGAGGAGTGACTTTAAGAGATTTCAGTGTGCACACGCTCAGTATAGATAAATGTCATATGACTGAAAGCTAAACGTCTTGTCATTACGATATAAACAGCTGCATCACTTGATGGCTTGTTGACACCACATTCGGGAGAATACCAACAATACAGTAAAGCCTCAGTAAACCTCAGCCGCAACAATTGTGCCCTCCCCTTTAAAATGTGAAATCCAAATCGAGCCCAGACATAATTACAGTTCTGGTGATGTTATGTTTCTCACCCGCTTTTCAAAACTATTTTGAGCTGAACTTATTAAAGCTGTGCTGCCACTAATTAAGTTGTTTGTCTTTGCAAAGCGATCTTCGCCTGCCCACTGCTGCTTACTAATGAGTAGTTGTGTCACGGCACCCTGCCTGCTGATTGAAGGGGAGATGAAAGCAGAAATATGGAAGAAAAATGACCCGTTGGTGGCAGATTTTCTAACAGGCAGCGCTGAGGCTATCGTACAAGTCGCTAAATTGTGCCAGTTTAGGCTTGTTAACAGGCAGTTGTGTGGGTGTTCTGAAGGTTCCTGTGGAGGTTATAGACAACACAGGTTTTCTTTCTATTGAGAAGCACTGAAGTTTAAGGAAAAATTGAGCAAAGATGTTGCACACTGGAGTCTTATTCATTAAAATTACACAATTAGGAGTAAGAAAAAGTATACTAGTATGAGAAATACTCCACTCAAAATCTTTCTTTTGATTATCAAACACTTCCCTGTGGGCTTGAAACGTAGCTTTGAAAAGTTAGTAGACTGCTTCTTTAAGGACAGTGACTGTGGACAGCTTAAATTAGAGTCCATTGGCAGCAAGTTTTCATTGTGGAAAAGTTTACAAAACATCATAAAATGTTCATAAAAATCTCTCATAACACTCCTGCAGCATAATCCATTTCTTCACTGTCCATCTGTATGCTCAGTATGTTGCAAAGACTAGCTAAACATAAACTACATAGCTAAACACTGGTGGGGCTTTATGGAGGCCAATAAAGCGACGCTAAAGCAGTGTATTTACTCATATTTTGGCAAAACATACTTAGCACACAGATGGAGAATGGAAAAGTTTATTATGCTGCAGGAGTAGTTTTTTTCCACCCAGAAACGTGTCAATTTTCGAATCTAATTGACCAAAGTTAAAGCTGAAGTGCGGGACTTTTGTCTCCCCCTTCTGGCAGTGAGAGTCATAGGCTACACCTACTCCATAGCTACCGTTGCAGCTGTAAAACGGTGGAAAAAATTGCCGCAAGTGTCACACAACCCCCGCGAAATGTCTCACTATCAGAATTTGTTCCATTCAGTCCGATAACATTTAGAAAGTCTAGAAGAGCCACACGATTCAATTATTTTAGCCCCATTCAAGTTAGCAGAGGGCTAACTGGAAGTTAGCTGGCAGAAGTGTCTGGGTGCGCGTTCAAACAGACAAAAAAAAAACCAGAACCTGCTATAATGCTACAATGATAAGGTTACATTTTTTTCTGGGTGGTTTGAATGTCCTAAACCAAACAATCATCAAATTGTGCTAGGTGTACAATAACCTGCCATTTAGGTCCGTTTTTGTTATTAGCATAGGACTGATTAGCTTCAGTGCTTGTTATTTTAGTTTCCTATAGGAACTTTGAAAATTTCGAGATCAAGTTTTTTTGGCCCCAATCTCTGTCCAAGTCCTTTAATAATGGGTATCTGCTGATACCAAGGCTGATCTGATTCTTGCATTTATCTTCAGTAAATGACACAACTGCCCACTCACAACCATTTTAACTGGCGAAAGCGACGGACAGTGCCGACTAAATGCTACCTGAATGCTTTGTACACTGCTCTTTGAGCCCTGGCACTAAGCTGAGGATTGGCTCAGGACATCTCTTGTGGAAGTCTGAGCTTTTCTTTTGAAGTATCAGTGTTTGAACCTTTTACCTCAGACCGTGTAAAAGCAAACCCTCAGAGGCCAGGGTTGTGTGAGCTAGTATGGACCTAATGGCTTTCCCATCTGCTGTGTCTGTGTAGTGCTAGGCTGTGTGGGGGGGGGGGGGTGGGGGGTTTGGCGCGTGCTCCTTCATGTCATCTAATACACAACATGGAGGGAGAAGGAGAGCAGGCAGGTAATTTTAGCTTATTTTAAACACATTACTGGAAACAAAGTGTGAGTGTGTGCATGTCTGATTGAGTCGACGGTAAGCTCTCTGTGTGTGTCTGTGTGCGTTCTGATGCACATGTGTTATAAATGAACATTTGCAGGCAGTTGCATGTATGTGTTCTAGCGTGAATATTCTAGCGTGAATGAAGTCACAGCGTTTGGTAACACGCAGAATAATCTACTCACGCTCATTCTTATTGTCAGAATCTGGAGGCGCAGTGTCACCTCTCAGATTACTACAGATGAATGCTGCTTCTGTTAAATGAGAACAGAGGGACATGCTCATTTCACAGATTCCACATTTTAATTTTTTTGTCAGTGCAAAAGTTAACCTATCGTTGCTTGATTGACTGAACTCAAAGTGAGCATGCATAGGATTCATTTTTCCATTTTAAGACAGTAAACTGTGTATAAAGGGAAAACGATGTAAAAGAATGTAACAGAAAACAAATCTTAAAGTTACGGCAGGCATGTTTTTTTACACATGTAGCAGAAATTTCACATGTGAGTAGCACCCGGTCACTGTGCACAGCTGTATGATTATCCTTCTGCGTGAGCTGTGTCACTGTTAATGTATGGACAGGGTTTGCATGGCAAAGGCCCGTGCATGCGGTCTTGCAAGGTTACTTCATGTGACTCTTTTGGCTGGAGGCCTCTCTCTCTCTCTCTCTCTCCTCGCTCTTCTCTCCGTCTCTCCCACTTTGAAGCGTGCTGTGCTGTAGGATGCTGTCTGAGCCAGCAGCAGTCTGAATGCTGATGAATGTCTGCACAGATAACCTGCGACTGATCTCACTGTCTCCCCTCAAATTTAACCCTTCTTTAGCCGGGCACTTTTGAAAAAGAAATTAGCAGCTTTAGCAGGGTGATGGAAGGCTACACATGCAGCACTTAATAGCTGCTTAGAATAACAGCAAGTCTTGCAGTTTTGGCAAATGAATAGTTTCAGTTTGGGGATAATGCCTTGTTAAAGAGAAGAGCATTTCAGTGATAGTCTATTGACAGAGGAAGAAGTAACCCACACTGATTTTTCAATAAATGCTTCAGTAACAGGTCCACTTCTATAATCCTCAGAAAACTCTTCTAGACTTTCTGTCCTCATCTTTCTTTTTCTCCTCGCACACCACTTACTTCTTTTTCATCACTCCAAACTTCTAGCAGCACATTAGTACTCCCTTTTTAAATCTTTCTGCCTGTCTACTCTCCTTCTATCACTTCCATTTCAACTTACTCTCTTAACATCGGACTCAGAATAACACTAACAACTCCTCTTCCTCCCTCAGCGACACTTAGATTTCATGTTGCCAAATTTCATGTCGCTCTGGTGGACAACGAGCTCGCAATATCCCGGACCAGAATTTTTACAGCGGCCTGTCTGTGCTGTTTGCATCGGCGCTGGTTGTATGAGTGCAGGGTGAGTAGTAGTAACTGCAGAGGACTGCGTCTGGCATGCAGGCATTATGCCTGCTGTTAAAATATCTGCTCACGTAATAAAACGGGACTGGCTGACAGACGCCATGAACCCTGTTAACCTCTTACATCCACTCTGCATAGCATGTCATGACATGGCATTGTAGAAACTATTGAAATAGTCTTCCAAAAACAAGGGTAGAGCAGCTGTACACAAAAGTGATCCAGTTTACGGACAAATAAAATTATTTATATAGAATTTTACTTGCATATGTCTGGTTAGTTTTTTTAGCCATGCTATTGGCCTTGCTCTAGAAACGCAGTGTCCATCAGTGGGTCCAACACTTTGGTCCAGACTGAAATATCTGAACAACTTTTGAATGGATTGCCATGAAATTTGTTACAGAAATCCGTGGTGCCCTGAAGATGAATCTTAATGACTTTGGTGATCCTCTAGTGCCACTATGAGATTGTTTTTGAGTGACTCAACATCTATTGGATGGAAATTTGGCACTGGCCTTTTCAGGATGAATTGTCATCACTTTTCATCTTGTTTCATCATCAGGCGTTTGGTGTGTGACCAAATACATGCAAAACAAATGACACTTCCCATCAGCCTCAGCTGTACTTTGTGTTTAGTGCAAAGTAGCACGTTAGCATGCTAACATGCTAAATTGAAATTATTAACATGGTAAACATTATACCTGCTAAACATCAGCATGTTAGTATTGTCATTATGAGCATGTTTAGCTAGTTTACATTAGCATTTAGCTGCTAGTGTGGCTATAAACTCTTGTTTTTCTGTTGTCTACTTGTCATTGATTACAGCCACATTCCCCCATAATAGTGTAGGAGACAAAATTGACATCAAAAACAAAAACCTCATCTGATTTATATAAACAAAATCGGCATTTCTTTCCAATATGTTAAAGAACTGGGTAGTTAGAATGAGTGATAGCCAGCATGGCTGAACACGCAATTAGAATAGCATCAAAAATTTAAATTAAGCTGTGGTAAAAGTTGAGCATCACATTCCTGCACATTCCTTCCAATGCATATTCTTTTGCCAAAGAACGGGAAACCGATGGGAACTTCAGCTTCATTAATAACCTTTAAAATGTAATAATAATATAATATGATATAATAATATATCATAATATTTAAACACTGGATATCTGCTCCTTGCCAGTGTACTTGTAGAGAAGGGCCTTTACCACATAGACAAATTGGGCTCCCTCTCTCTCTCACACACACACACACACACACACACACACACACTCATCCCCCCATCACCTCACTGCTGTGTCACCCTCTTAAGTGTTCTGGGATTCTTTCATCTTTAAGCCTCACTGACTTGTCCTGCTGTTTTGCACTCCGCTTGATCCCCACACATTCATCAGGTAGTCACATGCTTCCCTGTGACATCACTCCATTCAACTGTTGCCCAAACAAAAAAAAAAAAGTTTTTTCTTTGAAGGTTTTGCTTGTTCACACGCAATCAGTGCATGTGGAGCAACAGTGACAGTAGCGACACAAGGGTGTAGATCCCAGGGTGCACTGGGAGTGCTTGAGGAAATGTAAGCAGCTTAAGCAGTCCATGATGTTGTCATCTCTTCTCAGCTGAGCTCCCAAAATAACAGGCCCTCTGGGTACAGACTGGCAGAGCTGAGCGGGGGACAGTCAACAGACAGACCCAGAACAACCCGGCCCAGATTAGACCAGATCAGACTACCCCAGTTACTCAGTCCACTTAAACTCAAACTGGTCATTCTAACCTTGCAAAGCTGAAGTTACTCAGGAGGACTGTACCTTCATCAAGTATGACAATTCTCAGAAACCTGCATCTCTCGAGCCCGTGTTCTAAATGCCTGAATGCAGCAGGCAGTTTTCTGTGAAGCCCTGTCTCTTGCCAAATCACTGGGGCTCACATGTTGGGCAATTGACTTTAATGAGCATGCTCTCTGCCTGGGCCTAGTAGCTGGTGAGGTGGTCGCGTTGCCGGTGGCAGGGGAGATAGGATTAACGTCTTTCTCTTTCTCTTTCACAAACACACACATACACACCAACTAGGCCCCATTAAGTGGCTAAGTGTGTCGGAGAAGGAGGGCCTTACACTTCCACTGAGACAGCAGACAGAGAAAAGTGTTTAAGTCTCCTCGCTGCCCCCCTTTCTCCCATCTAGGTCATAATGTAGGCTAGTATAGGCTAGCCTATGTATATATACAAAGCATGGGTACGCACAGCATGCATGTGTATAAATGGGGGATTGGCATGGAATGATTCACTTTGTGTGTCACCTGCATATGTGATGTTACGCACGTAGTGTGTATGAGTCCTGGTGTTTGAAGTCATGTGCGGTTGTGGAAGTATGAATAGTGTGTTGCTTTTCAGCCTCTTTGTCACCTCCGATGCAGCACTGGAGGGGTATGTGGATGAACTCATTCTCACCTGTAAATTTTTCGCTGAATTATTCATGACTGAGAGCTAAACTGGATGCAGCTGACAACAAGCTATTTCTGGAAAGTCACATTCGAATATTACAAAGAAAAAAGAAATCCCTTTCAAATATATTGCCGTGCGTTTTTCTTTATTTGTCAAATTTAAAACATATAACATGTAAGCAGGAGAGTAAGGAGTATTAAGGTGGCTTATGATTCTTGTTGCCTCTATTAGTGAATCATGTCCTTGGTGTTGAGGGCTAACCTGTGAATATTTTTCTCATCTCTGCAACTGACAGTGAAAAATACATACAGAGTGTGTAATCATGGGTGCAGATGAGGACTGGAAGCCTGATCCTATCAATCCTTTCCCTATTTCTGTGTCTCTCATGGAGAATGACATGCAGTAGTGGAGGAAGAAGATGAGATAAAGCATGATGATGATGGACAATTACAGATCTGTATCAAACCTGGGTGGCTGTCATGCACAAACATGTTTACATATGCTGCCAAAAACATCGGTGACGCTGTATTTTACAGGTGTTTTCATTTTACACGCAATTTCCTGGAAATGTTCTGAGTAACTTGCAGGTATTTAATGATTAATTTTTAGGACATTTTACAGAGAGGGTGCTGCAGTTAGGTACAAATAATAATAAAAAAACAAAAAAAGTGTTAAGTTTGTTTAGTTGGTAAGTGCCGATTCATTATATTTGGATTCATCCACAGTATTAATTTGCACATCTTGATAAATTAGACTGTTAACACTTCTTTAGCAGACAGAACATGTTTAGTTTGTGTAGCTCTGTGTGTGAAACTACATATTAGCATATTAAGTTGTCTCTTAAAAACTCTTTAACAGTCATAAAAAAACATTAAATACATTTTAAGGATGCCACGGATGGCACAGTGGTGACATTCTCACCTCTGGTCCAGGTTCAAACACAACTGGCACTTTTTGTGTTGCCATTTAGGATTCATATGTGTGTCCATATGTATCAGAAGAGACACAAAAAGGGAAAGAACAAGGAAAATACGTGTAGTTTTTAATGAAAAATGCTTTTGACAGCAAAAAAGTTTTTGACTTTTGTGTTTGACACTTTTGTGTTTGACTTTCAACACCAGCATTACATGCAGTATACTATGTCTTTTCTTGTCTCTATACATTTCCCCAAGGTGAGAAGCCTAATTGCAACCATCTCATCAGCTCACACAGTCCCTCTGGCCTGTTGTAAAACTCAGCTCTCTTGTTGCCAGCAGTCAAAGTCTGCCATCCATTTTAGTTGTCAAACCCAAGGTTGTGGTCAGCTGTTGCACTGCAGAACCAGATTTATTTAAGGCATTGATTGGTTGCTAAGCTATCACCATGCTGCCAGCCTAGGAGTGCCATATACACAGTTTTGCTCCTTCAGAGTGTCATTACACCTGTTTACGGCACAGGTCAGGGGGGCAGGGCACTGAGTAGGCTTGGAGGTATGCAGAGGATGAGGAGAATGCTGGTGGATGGAGTGATGCTGTGCTGATTGCTCCTGCGGTATTTGACTTATGTTTTGGTCGTAGTGCTTTTTTTTCTGGGTGACCTCTGAGGTGCCAGGGTGTGACAGGTGGAAGGATAAAGAAGTGGGTTCCCACGACTTGCCAGAAGAGGAATTATGTCATTGTGGTTACATAGCCCCACTCTACTATATTTAGTCCTCCTTGGGTGCCAAAGGTCATTTTTTTGTAAGAAGAATGGCCTTTTCAAATATTTTTAAACATCAGGCTCTTTAAATCTGAATTTGGTACTGGCGCAATAGATAGAACAAAGATATTTTAAGTGTAGCTTGCAGAGATTGAAGTCAGCATGCAGTCTCTGTGTCTGTCCCATACTGTAACTTCTACAGGTCTCCTTGTCTTTCTCTGCCTTTCTCTGTCAGTCAGTCTGCCTGCCTCCTCCTCCATCTTTCTCTATCTTGGTGCTATCCTGAAAGACACCTCCCATCATCTCTTGCTGCTTTACCCACAATCCCCTGTGGATAGCGAAACTGCAGGCCAGCAGTGGCAAAGGTCATGGAAAACCACTACTGCTCCCTTTGTCAGTTCCTAACCCACATTAATAAACCTTGCCTTTAGGCTAATCCAGTCTACAGTATGTGTACATCATAGAGCGATAATCCATTTTACCACAACTTTACCTTTATCCACTTTCATGTTTTCCAGGCTCAATGACTGTCATTGCAAACTAGTCAGAATGAGAAGCACACAAAAAGCTCACTGTGTAGAATGGCTACTTGACCCTAATGGCTTTTTGACGTATCCTGGTAACCAGAGTTACACTGGAAAAGTTCAGTTCAGGGAATTGCACCGGACCAGAGGTGCTTTATGTACTGAACTACAGTCCCTCTGGGTTTTATGGCCTCGAGCCATAATGGAGTGTTTGTGGTTAGGTCATATGAAGGACAAAAGCTAATCCAACCTGCATTAGATTTAAACTTGATAGACTGTGGAGAAGGCACCAGCTGTAAGTCTGTGAGCATGATGTGGACATTTGTAAGCTCCTATATTCTGTCAGCAGTGGTAGCGTGTTGATTGTTGCTGCATGGCTGAGGTCCAGTGCTCTGACATTAATTAGGGTTGTGATCTAAAGCTTCCACACAGGGAACAGAAGAAAAACAACAACCTCTACCCAAAACAATTTAATGGATCCCTGACCTCAGATTGCCGGCAGACAACTGCGATGTGAAAGTGGGACACTTGGCCTTTTCTCTCTCTTTTTTAATTTCTATCATTTATTTGTAGAATCAAAGATCAGTTGAAATGTCATGAACACTGGTGTGACTTTAGTTCTGTGACAAATTATAAAGCCAACCAGGAGTCCAGCTTCAAGGATCCAAATCTTTCATCTTAGGTCATTGATTAACAAAATTTCAAATAAATTTGTTTCAATTGGCACTTTTCTTTTTTCAACATACAACTAATGTAATTTTGTATACTGAGGTTAACATTTACCTTCCTATGGTCACACAGCATAATAAAAAAATCTATATTTTGAAGCCTTTATGGACCTGGAAGTGATAATGTTCATGTGTCATGGATGAGGTCAAATTCTGGCTGTGATTCAAGACAAGAACTGCTGCTATTGATCATCACATGCGACATGAGCCGTGCAGCACTCTATTTTTCAGATGCTGCACCCCGCATGTGCTTGCATGCTCTAATATTATGAAGCACTAAGGATATTGGGTTTATTCTTAGTATCTCTTCATCTCAGTTGAATAGGACATCTGGCCCTGTAGCAATACAACCATAATAACATGAGGAAATGGATGCTGTATCAAGAATCTCTCTCTCATTGCCATTTTCAACGGTCTGGTGCAGCAGTGTGGCATTTGTTTCTAGTGTGCTGCTAGGTTTTGTATTAAAACAAAAGGGCAGCACTGTTAGTGCAAACTGACCTATGGAACTGAGTAGCAAGCTCATTATCTTCACAAAATGGCTGTGCAGAGACATAAAACAAGTGCCATCATTTTACAGTAAAGTGCACTGCTTTTTCATTGTAAACCTTACTGTCAATTAAAGTATTCAGTATTTTTAGTTTTAGCGTTTTTAGGCCTCTGTATGCTAAGCGAGACATTAACAAAATGTCTGTTTTCATTGCTTTAAATGTATTACAAATAGCATAAAGTACATATGCACTTTGCAGTCATTGAGCCAAGGCCAGCCTTCCTTGCTGCAAATAGCACTTTGCTGCACATACATGTATATGGCCATCAAATATTTAACATAGCCTACCATAGTGTAGTTGACAAGGATTTCTACTGCAGAGGAGCGGCAGACAAACATGTATTTTATTTCAGGAGGGTTTACTGAAGGGCCATCTATGATTTGTTTTGCAAAATTCAAGTTAGCAGTACAGGCAAGAACACACACACACAGTTTTCTTCCACTGACAGCATATGGATCCTGACATGCATACTAATTCACTGTGGCTTGTTTTGAATGATGGGCGGCTGCATTTTGAAGAGAATCAACTCTGACACTAATCGGCAGGTGAAGACCACTCACAATCTACTCAACAATGTAGGCATCAAGGCAGATAACTGTGATGTAGCAATTAATGCTTAATTGTTACAATTGTTCCTCATTAAACAGGTATCGACCACACTAATAGCCCGCATCCCGTGGGGAGAAACTGCCTCATTTGGCAGATTTCTGTAACATTGCATCGTGTTTCTACTCCAGCCATTCTGTCTCTTTCAACCCGCGGACGTTGTCATGGTAATTATCTGCGACACTGTGCAGCAGTTTAGTGTTTTGTGGCCGTGGCTGCTACTCATCAGTGCTGGCTGTTCAAATACACACAAACAAAAACACATGCGCCCTAACAGCTGTGGGACCATTAATGAGGAAAGAACACAATAATCTCGCTGTACAGGTGGAGGAGGATGCAAGCACTGGCTAGGTATCTGCTGATGGATGAATGAATAGCCGAAATGAATGAATCAATCAATGAGTAAATAAGTGAATGAATGAAATCGGCAAAGTCATATCAAAAACTGAGCAAAACCTGAGACTTCGCATTTTGATCTGGTACTGCAGCTGCTCCACTGGCCTCCCGTGTTGACTGGTCTGGAATAGTGTGGCAGGGTAACAAGCGGTTTTCAGTTACACTCCAATTTTCACACGGAGATCATCAGCAACTGGTTCTTTCCTTCACCTCATGCCGTCCCTTCCTTTGGCTGTCGTTCACTCTCACATGATATCAATAAATATTTTGGCAGCTCTTGTCTCATCCCAGGTGTTAAGGATTAAGTTTGTGTTGTGTTTAGTTGCTGGGACAACCTTAAACCCCCATCAATTAGTTTTATTTTCTCACCAGGTTTTCTCTTGTGGTTTGGGCTAGGATTTAAGCTAGTTTTCCTCATGCTTAAACAGATTAAGGTGATAACCTATTGACTAAGCTACGGACTTAATAGTTGTGGAGCTAAGCTAAGCCTTTTAAAACTTAAAAAATCATTTTCCTGTTTTACATGCAGCAGATACCTGCTTTGCTAGTTTTAGATTGAGTTGGTGTACTATGGCAATCAGAGTAAGAACTAAATTTCAAAAGAAGTTAACCTAAAGCAGCTATAATCATTATTTTTTATATTAACAATGTATCAAATGACAGTGTGTAGGCTAATGTCAGAAGTGTCACTCCTAGTGATGAACCAACTGAGAATTATCACCCAACTCTGCTCGGCTTTACGGAGCTTCATAGCGAGTTTCAGCTAATTGTTGATCTGTCTGGCTGCAACTTTACTCTTTTGGTTCACTGTCACCGCTCTTGTAGCAGCTTTTTTCAGAGAAAAAGCTATAAAAAGCCACCACACACTACCTGTTCAGCACCAAACGGCAAACAGACACAGTTAGCTACTAGCTGGTTAACATAGTGGAGCATTTAGCAGCTACAGAGCTAGATATTTCCCTCAGGAGTTGATAGAGACCAAAAACAGAACTAAAGGAGATTGAATATTGGACTTACATTCATCAGGTGGAACAAAACACAACTTCAGATGAATGATAACGTTGCTCCATAACTGCTAGATGTGTAAATAAGCAACTGTTTGCTAACATGTTCACCATATCAACTTAAAAGGTTGTGATATGACAGTGTTGTGTTCACAACTTGTTTCTGCTGCCCTCCAAGTGACCATAAAATCAGTTAAAGCAGGTTTAAAGCTACAGTATGTATGTTTTTCTTATATTTTTTTAGTTGAAATATGCTCCTGAACAACCTGGCAGCAGTATAGAGATATTTCTTTCTGAAGTTTTTAAGGGGACCTCGACCTTCTGACCAATTAGAGGAGGCCAAAGTCTGAGGTGGGAGCTCACGGCTGTCAATGAATACGTGAACGCACTTCTGCTCTACTACTATGACTTCTGGCTTTGTCATAAAGACTACCTATTAGTGCTAATGCTATTTACGGACACCGTTTGACTTGCCTGTTAGGAATGTCGGGATGCCAATAAATCCTGGAGAAATGTTGTCAGTAAAAGTACCAGCGCTCTGGTTAGTCACCTGTTGCTAGTACAAGTGCCCGTAAATACCGGGAAGGGTGTAGATTTCCATTTACCACTTGTTGTGTATGTGCCTATGTGTTGTTGGGTGTCAGCGTCTGGTGAGTGTGGGTGGTTTGATAACGCTGAGTAAAGCAGATGTCTTAAGCAGTTCCTGTGTAATTGTAATCCCTCTGATCAGGCTTTCTGTAAACACCAGATAGTAAACCTAGCCTGGAGCTCGACTCAGTGTTGGACACACACACACACACACACACACACACACACGCACACACACACACAGTTTCTCTATTTTTCTTTCCCTCTCTGGCCCTTCTCATTCCCAGGGCATCAAATAGCGCCACTTTATTATGCCCCTCGGTGTCTGATATTGACGCACAAGGCATCCTTTAGCATCTATGTGAAACAGGAGATCCGGCTGCGCAGTGCATGATGGATACAGCATGGCGAGCTGACGGACCAAGCGCCGTATCTCAATTTGCATAAACACAACTCAACCTCAACTGCATGCAAAGGAGTCCGTCCAGCGCAACGCACCTGGCTCATAAAACTCAGATCAAACTGTCAAACTAGGCAGTGCTGATCAAATATGAATCACTATTCTGTTGTTGCATTGCCTGTTTCTCATCTCCAATGTTTTCAGAAACATATTTTAGTGTACTGTTAAGCTGTAATTTGAGAAAGCTTGTGACCCGGTTGCTATGTTGAAAACAGATGAGGCAAAAACCAAGCGCCGCCCCACTCGCAGTACGTCACCCACCACGTCACCACCGGTTGGAGTGTTTAGTGGTCCAGTGCGTCCAGATGCGTCCTCATCGGAGTCTGTGTATCTGCACCATAAGGGGTACACAGTGCGTTAAAAAGTGATGCCGAGGGGCTTGACAAAGCGGCGCGGTTTGGCGCCCTGGGAATGAGAATGGGCTGCTGTTTCACATACACTTCTCACACGCCAGGACAAAGACACCTGGGCTTATACCGTCGATATGTGTAGACACACAGAAGCCTCCTGGTCCTCTGTGGAGCTCTTCTATCTGAATTGTCCTTAAAATCATGGGGTATAATGCTTGAAAAAATGAGTGGCCACTTACAGCACATTGTTTTTGATTGGTCATCATCTGCAGGGCTTAACATGATGACCGACCCCCTCATCCATCCCAGATTCACACAGATGGTGGCCCTTGCCCTATTTATGCTTATGACCGTGTGCGATTCTTGTAAAACCCTCACTCGGGATCAAAGTGAGAGGGAGGGAGGACTCTACTCCATGTATCACTTTTAAATCCTTCAAGTGCAGTGCCCGCGTAAGAGGGATGGAATGAACTCTCTTTTTGCTGCATCGCTCTCGGATGTCAGTTTTTATCATGGGTGTTGCCAGAAGCTTCTGCTGACATACCCTCCCTCCCCTTTTCTTCTCCCTCTATCTCTCTCTCACTCGCTCCCTTCTCAATGTGTAGCGCTGAGTGGCGGGAGGAAATGTTAGCTAAACTTGCTTTGCCTCTGTAAGGAATTTATAAAAGATACACAGCTACATGTCTGGATGGCCCGACTGCATAATTCATGTCTTGGTGTAGAGCTAAATCCTACACCCCACTCCCTCCCCTCTCCCTCTGCTGTACTCCTCAACTGTGTAAAGGGTTCTGTGTAGTCATAAAATGCTGGTAGCATCAACTAATGCCCGCCATACCCCCCTCCACACACACATACAAGGAAACACACACTAGCAACCTGGTACAGAGTCAGAACCACAACTGCACTGAATTCAGAATTGCAGCTCTTTGTAGCCATAGTTTATTTATCACACTGTCCTTTAGTCCAATCAATTTGTTTGCTTTTAAGGGTTTAAACATTCTGCTTTCAAAACACTGAATTTGATAAATTATAGGGACATGGTGTCATATTTTGAGCATACTCCTATCCCATTCAGTGTTTATTTACACTTGCTATTTCTCTCTTTTGTCACTAGAGTCATTACTGGTAGTTTTCGCACTGTGTGGAAGCAGCTAGTGACACGATTTTTTGGTTTATCCTCAAAAATATACATGGAAAGGATGCAGAATTCATTGGGCACTGTTTTCTGTGTGCCCTTCAAGAGGACTGTGTAATGTATTTGCCTGTTGTTCCACATTAATTCTAAGGGGATAGCTAATCAATTAACATCTTGAGCTATTACTGTAGCTGAAGCCAGAAATAAGTAAAGAAGTGAGATCCGTGTCCTGGAGTTGGTGGTGTTTGGGCCTGTGTCCACATGTGTCTGGACAGCGTTTGCTGTGGTGAATTAGTGTTAAGTCTCACAGGGGCTGATGGAGGAAAGGCAGGTCAAAGACACACAAACACAAACACACACATTACTCAGAGAATATTACTCACAAACTTTTACACTAACAGACGAAAATTCTCGTTCATTCAGTTCACGTCTGCTCGTAAACGTGTTCATGCGTGTGCAAACAAACACAATAAAAATACTCTACAAGTAAGTCACCGTCCTTTGACGATAAGTGTTTAATTTAGTGAGCTTTTTTCTTTCTATGTCCGGAATTATATAATATGCATCCTAATCACTAAGCCAACAGCACAGGCCAGTGATTTAGGGTTAGTAAGCACTTTGTAACCAGATATTTGCAGGATAAATCTCAAGAGAGACAGAAAGAAAGATGAGATCTGCAACTAACGATTCTTTCATTATCGATTGTTATCCACATCGGCATTGATCATTATTGATTAGTCTTTTAATCATTTAGACAAATAGTGAAAAAATGGCTTTTGCAGTTTGAGACCAAGGTGATGTCTTCAAATTGCTTGTTTTGTCTGACCAACTGTCCAAAACCCAAAGATATTTAGTTTGCTGTCAGGTATGACAGATGCTTAAAAAAATGATTATTCGATTATCAAAATAGTTGCTGAGTAATTTTCTGAAGATCAACTAATCGATTAATTTACTAATCATTGCAGCTCTAATATACAGTAAGTCAAAATAAATATAGGGCTGTGCTGGCCACAATAAGATGTGCAAATTGTAATTGTGCTAACTGTTATGAAAAGTATATTGTATACTGTACTATGTGCTGTTCTATATAAATGCATCAAGACATTATCAGATTAAAAGGAAAATAAAAGATTAGTACCAGACAATAAATGGTCTATAAAACAAGTTGTGCACATCCTTCCTGGTAAGTGTTGGAGCAAAACATGCACGTTTGGTTCATTGGCCATACTGGTAACAAGTGAGATGACAAATGACCCTGGACAATGTTTCTATTGATGTACTGAAAAAAATGACATTATCAAATGAAGTATGGCTATGATGTTTCAAACATCAAATCAATCAATTAATAATAGAATAATCTCCCTGGATTCACCTGTCAGTTCTTAAAACAAGATTTGGTATCTGCTTCTATTATGTACACATGTGAACATCCAACAGCACAATGTAAAGATGATATTACAGTGTTACTGACAGTGTGCGTTCAGTAACACAGTGGTCTAATGGTTACTCTTATCCTCTAGTTTCTTTGGTGGCTTTTAGTAAATCTCTTTTACTCATAAATGGCATTAATTTCTGTAACATTTAATCCATTAAACATGTCACGGTTGATTGTTTAGTTATGATGATTTCAAGCTTCAGGTCATGTCATTGTAAAATCTGAATCGTTGTACAATCGTTGTATAATGCATGCATGCACACACACACACACACACACACACACACACACACACACACACACACACACACACACACACACACACACGCACGCACACGCACTGTCTCCGGATGCCCTCAAGCCCCTTGGGCAGTTGACTCCCCTGACAAGCCTGCCTACACACGTTGCCGTATGCACTGTGATATTTGTTATACAAGCATATTAGAGACACTGCGCACACACACACACACACACACACACACACACTCACATGCACTTGTGTGAGTCTGTTGTGAGAAACATGAAAAGCAAGCTGACCAGAGTCTATGACCTCACTGTAAACAGCAGGGCGGATATTGTAGTCAGTGCTGTCGTGCTGTGACGTGGGTGTTGCGCGCTTCAGCTCTGGTTTGATTTCTTCAAAGTGACAGAGCACACAGAACAGGTTGTTGTTTTCATGGTACTGACAGACTGCCTTCAGTGCTTGTGTAGTATTTGGACAGGATGACAAAATGAGATAGTTACCTTTTCTATGGACATCTTGCATTGGGCACTAAAAGATTCATGCATACAAAAGTCATACAAAAATGATGAGTTTGGTTGCAACCATGTGACGTTTCAACACAGAACAGTCAAACAGAGGAACAGTGGACCTGGATTTGTTCCTAGCTCTACATAAACATACATAAATAAAGAATAATAGTGGTCATCCTGCCTCAGTAGAATGTGCTGTAGAAAAGGGAGTTAGATTTTTCTGTGTAGCTGTCTGGCAGCGGTATGGTGGCTGATACCGTAAGCATCTCTTTCTCTCCTGATGCACTCCCACTTCCCGTTGGACGACTGCATAATATGATGACAACTTTTCTGGCAATAATATCACTGATGACTGCCACCAGCACCGCCCTTCATTATCCCTATGTACATGGGTGTGTGTGTGTTTGGGACAGTGTGTTGAGCATATGATAGGTTAACAGCTGTGATGACTTGGCTGATGAAGTAGGAAATGTTCAGACTGAGGAACAGCTGCAAGCAAACAGGATCCGTCCGGTGTCAGACCACAGGACTCGGAAAATGTTTTTCAATTCATATTCTAAATAGTGAGCTACATTGATAACAACAATGCATTCTGTATTACATTTTGGTTTGTTTTATGATGCATGTGAACTCAGTTTGCTTTATAACTTGCTGCAGAAAGGACCAATCTGTAAATCTGCAAAACAAAAATACTACATAATCTCAATTTCAACCTTCCCAAAGTGCAGCATGCATCTATTTACACAGCTTTCTGGTCACATTAATGCAATTCTGGGTTATTTTCAAGTCTTTGATTGAAATTGGCCAAAAGTGTAATTTAGTGAAATGTATCAAGAATTAGCATCTTCATTTATAAAATTATTTAGCATAGCACTATATAGGTAATGAAATTTAAAGAGCCCCGCCGTCCATTCTCAGTGTATGTGCACTGGAAGCTTTAAGTTTCCACATACATACTGAACCGTGATTGGCTCCAAACTAGGTGTGATGTCACAAATCATGCTTATAGGCCCGCCCCATAACTTTCAATGAGCACAGAGAAACTTTCCACTTTTAGCAACTGAATGTGAAAACAGTTTTCTAGTGTCAAACTCTGCACATACATCATTCTACACAGTGAAGCTCAAACATCCAAGTGAAGGAACAAGAAGGAAAAACACATTTTTGAGTGGAGGGGTTAAACATGAGTGAAAATCATTAAATCACAAAGTTACTGCACATGCAATTAGCACATGATGGGAGAAGAAGAGTTTGTCTGATTGGTGAATTCTCCTGTCACTGAAGTTCAGAAAGACCACTGTTCTCAGACAATGACTATTGTTATGGAATAACATTATTTGTTCCAGTTCAGCTCTCAGAGCAGAGACTGAAAGACAAACCCCCCCCCCGGAACAAAAAGTGTAACAAAAGCCTGAATATTTCTTGACACAAGTAAAAAGTGATACATGTACGTATGTGGATTTCGTCCCTCTGAAAATGCATCATCAGGAAACTGAGCCATCAAACACTAATCCCATATATTTGATGATTCAGATAGCAGTGACGTTAGCTGTTCCTAAATCTCGTCTCTCTGAATGCCTGGATTTGAATCCTTTGTGTAATCCTGCATCAAGGCCAAGCTAGTTGGGTCAATAGGAATTGACAGTGTGTTCGTCACTTGTTAATATAGCAGAAGGGTTAGCCATAATACCAGCATAATCTTTTTCTCTGATTTTATATTTTATTCACTTATGTTGTAATGCAAGGAGCTATTGTTTAATCCTCTTGCTCTCATTTTTATTTGGGCCAGTTCTCTTTGTTCCCATTGTCTCCCTTTAGTATTTAACCTGATTATAACCTTCACTCTATACTGAGACACGTAAAATATGTGTCCAATCTATGTTTACATAGAGAAAATCACCAACATTATGAAGACTTAATCAAAACATTCACACATATAAAGGTCAGGGGTTGCAGGTCATATGGAACAATGTTTATCTAGCTTAGAACATTTCTCATCAATTTATTGATTTCATGAATGTATCTATTAATGTATCTCTTTGCGAAGCAATAACAACACAACACAATGAGCTTCATTATTATTTTAACGTTTTAATTCTGGATTTTTCTACTCGCCAAGTTTCATGAAGTCAGTGTTAAATGCTACAGAGTTTGTCATGAGTTTTATTGGTGGTTATTAACGGTTCATCTGGGGGATTTATTGTTCATTGGAATTTATCTGCAGCTGGTGATAAAGATAAATTACAATCTTGGAGTTAATAAGCCATAAAATTCTACAAAAATTTGGAGTACATCTTTACACAAGAAACAGAAACTGATTCACACAAAGACTCACAACAAATCTAATAAGTTCCAGTATAGGTTCCAAGTTTAAAGTTTCCATAAGGCTCAGACAAAACAATAAAATGACAATGTCTGTAGAAACGTAGATGAATTATATCCTATTATATCCTATAATTATTGAGAGTGTATAGGAATCTCAAATATGATGACTTTAAAGCTCAATGTTCTATTTTAAAATGAAGCAAACAAAATCAACAACATCAATGTTTATAAAAGTATTTTTCAGTTGTCTGAACAAATGTTTTTATTGTCCACTTTTAAGATTACTGTAGACATTCAGTCAAATTTCTGCAGTGCTGAGACTCACATGATGTTTTAAGATCACCCTCCTTTTCTCTGCTCCACCTCTTACTCCTGTTCTTTCGAAACTGTACCCATGCCTTCACTCTTCCCCTGTCCTTCTCCACCAACCCCTCTCCCTCTGCTACCTTTCCTCCTCTAACGAACAGGCGGGGCTGTAAAAGTGCATTAAGAAACTGCAAGTGTGTGTGGTTTCGATGCCCATCTGGGATCTGATCCGGTTGGCAGGGGGGCAGAGGAAGACGCTGCCCTCCATATCTGCTCTGCCAAAGACTGTGTTCTTGGCAGAGAGGCTTGGATCAAGGAGGTTTTTTGGTAAAGTAATTAATAAAGAAGCTTGTCACAACTTTGCGAAGGCTTAGTGTTACTATGATCATATGGTGCTCGCGAGCGATTACATTACTGCTCAAAACCTTAAACCATTGCTTTGAACGTTTTGAATCTAACGTGCTATTTTGTTTCTGTTCCTCACCTTAATTAATATTGCCTGGTAAAGTCATTGCATAGATGGAAACCATATTGACATGTATAACTCATAAAGAAGATGTCAAAAGAGACAACAGTTTAAAAAGAGAACATTTGCAGTGTCTGACTTAGCCAACGTGTTACCGAGCACTGAGCCAAGACCCGATGACCTCGCATTAACTTAAAGCGATGGATGGATGTGGAATGGGCCTGTGCACTTAGTCAGCCGTGCACTGAGACATCAGTAAGTGCACCGAGGGTTGTGGCAGAACAGAAGGTTGGGGACGGTCACTGCTGCTCCTGCAAAATAACTAGAAGAAATAATGTACTGTATACTGTTCCCATTATATAACATTGTTTTACCGCGAAAAGAGCAAAGTACACATCTAACATAGCATTGATTGAATTAAATAATTGATTTTACAGTACTTAATCTCAAATGTTACTGGCAGCTTGTAAATTCTTGACAGGTTTGTTTCTTGATTGGATTCCACAGCAGGTTTATAGCTGATATGCGACAGAGAGTTAATGCAGCAGCTCAGACTCTCCGTCTCTGAGCTGCAGGTCTCACACAGAGATTGCCTCCTGTTACGCAACTCGCTAGACGACATCGTTTTGTTGGCAGAGAAAATTTTCTGTTTGCTTTTGTGTGTGTGTGTGTGTGTGTGTGTGTGTGTTGAGCATTGATGGCCACTCCTACTATAGGGCCAATGAAGGACAAATTTGTGACTTTTGCTAAGTTTCTACACGACTGCAATGCAGTTTTAATGGAAACTGTAAAGTATTTTGCACCCCTTTTGCTCATCTCTTGCCGACTAAAGCCACATACTGTGAGGCTAATTATTTGTATGCCATGTGGTCAAGCGTGCTTTCACAGTGACAGAAGCCAGTTTGATTCAAGGCAATTAATCTTGGTAGTGAACGTAATACTGTAACCCAAAGCAACTCACATATTTTACTTTTTATCCATTGGCTGGAAGATAATCTAATGTTAGCCTATACAGTTATGAAGCAACACATGTGCTTCAATTAGCTGCTAGGTTGTGTAAAGGCTGCAATCAACTTTCAATACTTGTTTTATCATGAGAAACAATGTACAGTGTATTTTAATGTATTAGCAGTTGATACTGAAGCACACTATATGTTTTGCATATTTTTTAATATGAGTTATGTGTGTACATTAGGGTGAGTAATGTTATTTTGCACTATTAACTGCACACACTTAATCAACTTAACCCACAGTGAACTGAGCCCAGGTGTGTTTAGTTCAGTTCATGATAATTTTGTGGAGGAGGTAGTCAGCCCTGTGCTAATCGTCTTATGTATAAAAGACAGATGTTCCCTATTAAAATCTCTGACTGGAGATGAACCGCTCCTCATAAAACGTACTTTCAGCAGCGGGCTAACGATAACACAGCCTTTCATCCTCGTACCTCATTGTGTAACGTCTGACAGCAGGCACAGATTCAGTGTGAATAGAACATACATGAATCATGGGTGACTTTGGAGCGGATTTGACATACGATATACATCATATAAGCTACTTGGTGTCACTTACTGCTCAGGCTTTGTTGATCCTATTACACTTGAACCCCCCTCCCACAATTTTTCAGTCTCCCCAATCTCAAAGGGCTAATGATCAGCAGGCAGAAGTATATGCTTAACAATCCTATTTGCTCTTGTCAGCTGTTAATTGCCGTAAAAGAGATCCTTAGCATTAATCCGCCTTAGCAGGAGTGTGTGTTTGATCCCTGTCTGTTGACACGATATCCATGAAATGTTAGAACCTACTGTATGCTAGGGATGGGGGTTGTGTGCGTGATAATATTTTATTGGGTCATTTGTGTGTCTGTGTGTGTTTGGGTGTGCACATGCTCTAGTAGTATGATAGTATGATTTTCTTTGCATCTGTGTGTTTTTCATGTGTGTTTTATCTGCTGTCACTCTACTGTTAAGATCCAGAGCAGCATATTGAAGTAATACTAAAAAAGGCAGAAAAAGAGTTTAAATGTATATGTGTGTGTGTGTGTGTGTGTGTGTGTGGCAGAGAGACAGACAGAGAGAGAGAGAGAGAAGGAGTGAGTGAGTTTGGACCCAAATAGTCTCTTCATATTGATTTTTCTCAACTTGGCATATTTTCAAGCCAACTGGTGCATTCCAGGGATTTAAACCTCCATTATAAAACTATTGGATGCAAAAAAAAATGTTTTCAGAGTGAAAAGGTGATACAAGGATAGTTTTTATAAACGTGTGTTCAGTCGCAGCCTCTTAAATGGAACGTGAAGTGCAAAGGAAGTGTGTGATTGCAAATGCATTTAGGTGAAACAGAGAGTGAAAACACAAAAGTTGAGTATTCAGATGGAGATAGGTTTAAATTTAAAAGTAAAATGTTCTAAATGTGAGGGCCACACAGGTAAAAATAACTCTTAGGTGGATATATGCAGCCTAGGCTGCGGTGTTGCATGTGTAGACACTGCTTCAGTCTTTTTTTTAAAGGGTGGAAACCAATGTATATCACATCACTTGGTTCTGTTCTGGAAAGAGGACTCACCATTTTGAAGCTGTTAACTGACCATTGACTGTGTGTGTGTCCATTCAGTTTTCTGAATGGGCACACACTCACACACACGTGCACACACACACACACTCACACACAAAGAGCAGGTTTTAACGATACTGTGCTACTCGTTTTAATTCATGGAATGTGTTTATTTTGTGTCATTGATTGATGCTTTGGCAGCATTATTGTTGACATTAATGCCAATAAAGCAAATTTGAATTGAACTGAATTATATTGCCGTGTAACACTTCATCTTACCCGTATCCTGCTGTGAGGTCTTTTCAATATTGTGATGACAATATGACTTGTGATAAATAAACAAATATTGAAGTGTGCATATTAGCTATAGAGTCCCTATGTCTTCCTGCTTTAATACGTACACTGCTAACATAGACCCCAAACTGTGAATAGTCTATGCCTACTGAATAAAGAAATGAAATCAATTATTTTGAACATGCTTTTTTTGAACAAATTGCACATGAATACCCAAACAATTAAACAGAACGTTCATTTGAATAAGGCATTATATCTATAAGAAATTAAAGTTTAATTTCCTCTGCTCCCTTTAAAATAATTTCTTCTAAACTCAACAAAAACATCACTCCTACCATACAGTGTAGAAATAAAAAAAATATCTGGGGAAAACAACTTAAATAATTAAATAAATATAAATTAAACATGGCAATTTAAATAAATGTAATGACTCCCATTACAATCATAAAGGCCCTCGATTCTGCCCGACAAGGTGCAGAGATCTATTAGTATGAGGGGAAAAATTTAAATAAAGTAGCGCCACTAAATCAAGAGAAAATTAGATAAAAGGAAAAAAATTCTACCCCTTAAGGCAAGTTTCATTTCACAAATGTTTCTAAATGTTAGTTAGAACGAAAAAGGCACAATAACATTGCACTCGGTCGGTGTTACGGGTCTTTCCTTTGTCATTCTGATGGCAGTGACACAACTGATCGAGCTAGCCAGGGTAACCAGGCTACCTTGGCTAAGCCGCCTAGCATACAGTGCTACAGCTAAGCGGTATGCTGCCAAAATGTTCCAGGTGGAACTCGCACTCTAAAATTATTGTTCTGCAAGTGGATTATTAAACTATTTTGTTATTGTTTGAATCACAGAGCGTATTCTGCATACACTGAACTATAACGTCCGTACCGTGGGAGTTCGGGATGAATACACATACCGTTACACCCCTACCATATTTCTATCCCACACCACCACCATCACACAAACATGCTCCAAAACAGATGGCATATGACATACATTATATATGGCATACTGACTCATCAAGTGGGAGTCGCATGAGTGTGTGCACGGAACCTGAGACTAAGGAAGCTGTCAGACTGAGGCAAAACGGGCTCTCTGCAAGGCCACTCTTTGATGCTGGATCAATACTTTTTCATATGAGCTCTGTATGTGTCTATCATTGGGCCTTCACCAACAGTTTCATCACACCCATCTCTACAGACATGCTGTTATTGGCAGGCAGTAGTATTACTCTTGCTCTCACTCACCTGCTTAGTCCCCTTTTCTGCAAGCAGACACACGGACGCACTTACTCACAAACACCAAACCAACCAAGCAAGCCTCTGATGATGGGGCTCATACTGTAAGTGACAGTCTGTCAGAGTAGAAGCGACTCTGCTCCATGCCCATAACTTCCCCTCATCATGCAACCTGCTGTTGCTTTAAAGGTCAGCTGCACACACCTGAATATATCCCAGGCTCTGAAAAACACATATAAAATTGGACTATAGACTTATGTTATGTTTAGTTAGGCCTTTGCAATGACGTCTTAGTGCCCTGCACCCCTTGTTTGTGTGTGCGGTTTAAAGCGTCATGATGTACATTGGATGGGGGGTGAGGTTAAGATGAGACCCTTTCACATAGCTTTTTTCTACAATAAGAAGGCCGGCTGCCTTCTGAGGCAGATTCATAGCTCCTTTACATATAGCGTATTGGCGTACAGTAAATGAATTGCTTCGCTTATGGCCATATTGTGTGGCATCTGAGTAATTGCCAGCATTAGTGGAAATTGTTTCCTGTGCTGTTTTATATATCATACCCCTATACTAATGGAATTAAATTAGTTTTAATACATTACCTATAGAAACATACATGTTATTTTACAATTCTGCTGCACTATTATGGCTCTATGTTATAGAGTGTCATACAGTCATTATGAAAGATAATGTAGCTATACTAAAGCCTTGACTAAGGTGTAGTCATGAATATAATGAGACCTCAAATTGAGGTTGACAATATTGACTTTGCAGTCTCATATTTATTTTAATCGTCGTCACTCTATCCAGCGATTCATGTGTTGATTACAAAAGGCTATTATATTTGTCACGAGCTATCGTGTCAAGCTTTAGAGCCTCTGCTTAGAACAAGAAGGCAGAGGAACAAAGAAAAAAGAGGGAAAATGAGACAACGAAAGAGATCGAGAGAGTGACACACAGTGTGCCCAGAGCACGAATAAAAATGCAAGCTCATTCTGCGTTTCAAAGAAAACCTCAAGTTCAACTCGACTCACTTTCTCCGCTGCCTGCAAGGTGACTTACAACCAAAATAAAACTATTCTTTTCTTGAGATGGAGCCACACTGAACCAAAGGCATCCCAGAAGACAATGTGCTAGTTTCTGCTCCTTGTAAAACCACATTGAGGCCAGGCTATTTTAGAAACACAAACCTCAGGCTACAGACCCGTTCCTGTGCTTAATTCTGATTCTAATTTAGTGAGTACGCTATTTGTCAAGTCATGATGAATGTATTCCACCTTCTTGATGGATATAAACCATGGCTGGAGTAAACTGTGCAGATTGCACCTCATATATGGAAGTGTAGCTCATTCCTCTCGACCTGCCAGTGCTTCAGCTGATAAGACACGTCCTTGAACCCTATTTGAACGTGTCGACATTTGTGAGCCTGGGTGTTACTGATGATGCTTTGTCAAATAAAGCCTGTTCCTATGTTCTATTGACACAAGCACCCGGACCTGAACATAAGCACAGCATGGTTAATGCTTTATACTCCATATTGTAAATACTGCCCTCACAGATAGCACATCTAACAAACAGTTGCCATAAAACTGTAAGATGCCCGGTCATTCATAAGGGGCCTTAAATAGATGAGCAACTAACCGAAGCAAGATACATCTCGCCCCCCCCCCCTCCTATTTGTACCCACTTCTCCTTACTATGAGATTTATTCCTGTCAGAGGGGCAAGGACATCTATTGCAGTCTGCTGAAGGTTCAGTGTGGCAACACTGGTGCCTGTAGATCACGGACTATCATGAACCTGGGTGACAGCTCACTCTTAGTGGCTGGTCTGATAGAGAGTGAGGTCCCAGGCCCTGTTGTGTCATCCATCAGGCATCCTTCAATCCCAATATGCGCTCTTCATCAAGGCTGGGGCAAGGATGAAGGAGACAGGCTGTAAAAGATGGTGGCCACCCCCTCCCCTGTTCGTCCTCTTAGCCCCGCCGTCACTCATTTTTATTACCTCTGATGAGCCGGCAGTTAGCAGGCTCATTAATAAACGCCGGCTGGAATTAGACATTTGTTGGAGTACTCGAGAGTCTAGTCTCTCAGTCTGTTTCGCACACAAAAATCTTCTAGCTCAGCTATGAGCTCAGTTTGGAATATTTAAACATGAGCGGGCAGGATAGTGAGGATGACAGAGAAAAAATTATTGTGGAGTATGTTAACGTTTGTTCCAGTAAGCAGTTTGAAGTTTGACCAAAGATGCTCTATAAAAAAAGATGACGCATTACAAGCCGCGCCAATGATATGGTATACACTTCCTGTCTCCTAAGTGGGCGCGGTCGCCTCTCCCCCTCCATCTCCCCACCCCGTTTGGAAGTGCTGTGAATGTCGTGTGGATGGATGAAAGCAGATTGGGTTGTGCGTTGTGTTGATGTTATCGGTTATTGTGTGATTTTTTTTCTTCTGTTTATCTGGTTGGAAAGCGACGTCGGCAGCACTACAGTGAAACCAGAGACGGTTCAGCACCAGCAGAGAGAAGACATATCAGCCGCTAGTCTCCTACAGGGGCGGGGCAGTAGCAAAACCCACGTGAAACAGATACGGGAAATGACTCTTAAGTCTGGTTTGACCCTTTGCCAACTAACCTGAGGATGTGTCTCACCTCAACGCCTTTCTTGTGATGAAACAAACCTTTAATTCTTTGTTTGGGGAGAGAAAAAACTGACCAGGCAGGATATCACAGGCTTAAAATGGACACTTTGTATTATAATAAATGTAGCCATTTTTCTACATGCTATTTTATTTTATTTTATTTATTGCCCTGTGTGCAATCTAAAGGTATTATAAAAGGGCAGATTATTTTAGCGTAGCTGAATGTCTACTGGATCAGTACAGTAGCAGCACCTCTGCGCCTCAGGAGCAGAGAATGGGGTCATATTCCTGGAAGGAATCTTAGACTTTCTGTCAATCCAAAACACTATTAAAGTTTCAGTAGTGCTGTGGTTCTTTTGCCTAAAGGTTGCAATGGATAATATCTGTGGGGTTTTTCCAGGACTTTCTGCTGGTGTGGAGGTGTTAGTGTAGGAGGTTATTCAGGAGCCTGACGGAGGCACAGAGATACTGATAAGTCCTGTAGGAGAAAAGGCATGTGGTGATTAATTGCACTGGGTGTGGAACACTGATTATCTGCTGCCTTTCAGTGTGTGTGTGTGTGTGTATGTGTGTGTGTGTGTGTTTTATTGGGTAAACATACAAGGGAGGCTTGTGTCACGCAATGGCTGAACTACTGGACAGTGGACCTGTTTTTGTGGGCATATGAGGATTCAGGTTTGGATCTGTCTCTCTTTTGGAAGACATACAGAGTGCAGAAAGTCACTGTAGGTCCCCCTTTCAAGGCTAAATCAGTTTTATCAGCTGAACATGGTGTCTCTCAGTTCAGTGAACATAACTTCTATGTTAAAACCTTGAAGATAGAAAAGAGAAAAAATATTTTGTTGGAAAAGGAGAAAAGCTGTTATGTTTTTTTTCAATCAGCTTTAGTTTAAATTTAGTTTAATTAATAATTACTTCCATCTAAAACTACTTCTATTCTGAGTTCAATTTCAATTCTCCAATTCTTTATTTATGTCTGCACAGCATGCCCCTGTTTTGTTAAATCAGGGGACATGTTGGGTATACACACTGTATGCTGAAATAAAATACTTGGAATCCTAAAGTTCAGTTTTCTGTGGTTGTACTGTACAACTGGGGGCCATTCCTCCTCCTTAACCAATTCATTTCTGATGTTATTTATTTATTTATTTGCCTTATACACGCTCTCCATTTAGCCACTATTTGAAGCTTATTTAGCGAAGTTTCAGGAGCAGGACCACACCTCAACTGTGCCCCTCCTGCATTCCTATAAAGACGACCTAACCGTCTCCTCCTCTTCCGCTCTCGTATTCCGCGCTTCACGTGCACGCAGTCTCAGTCTAGCTTCTCAGAAACACGGTCAAGCTACCACGAGCTGTTTTGTCTCAGATTTCTCGACAGACAAACCGTACTTTACGCCTAATCGCATTATAAAAAACTGGACAAACGCCGGAATTTCTATCTTAAAAAAGGCAACTCACCATGGATCACGAACTGCAGATCAACCCGTCTGATTCAGATGAAGATTTGTGTGAAACTGGTTTTCCTCCAGCCATGACACAGCAGTCAGGCCAAAGGCAAGCGTCCCGGCGGGACCGCTGCGTTCAGCGGTGCACGTACCGGCCTCGTGGGCACCTCCACTCAGGCTCCGCTAAGGTGACTCTCCGACTCCCGGAAGTTCACAGGCCTCCTCTCCTCCTTCAGCGAGGGCCGAAAACCATGGCATAGCCGCCAGTGAAGGCGGCTTCAATTCTCTCATCGGCTGCCTCACTACAGTCCGGGTTACTATCCACCACGGTGGACCCACGGCGCGCCCTCCTCCGGCTGTCTTTAAATCCACAATCAGAGCCCGACATCTGAGACTGAACCGTTGCCCGCCTCCAATGATTTCTGTGAGGGAAGGCATTCCCTTCAACCACAGTGACAATAACAACAATCACCGAACCTCCCGCGCTTCCGGATTCCTCGCCAGAACCAATCACAGCCAGAGCCGGCAAGCGTGACGTCACAGACCCTCCGCTGCCTCCACAGCCACAGCCTGCATCACCAGCACCCCCTGGTGGGGGCCAGGTTGTATTTCCCACCGCGCAGCAGACATCACTGGCACCGGGATGCCAGGTTTGCATCATCCCTCATTCACCTCAACAACCCCTTTTCTTACCAGATCAGTTAAAGTCATTACTGGCAGCGGGATACCAGGCACTAATTATTCCATCCCCCATTTATCTCTGGTTTCTGTGAGTGGCACCGGGTCTCTAATTTTGTATTCTATTCTATTATCGTTTATCATCATTTTAGAGGAGAAAAGTCAGCTATTCTCGCTACACTTCAGAAACATCCTGCCGTTTCAACTATAGACACCAGGTTGCCAGTTACCCACTTGGATATTCTACTAACATCACCTCAGTAATGCCTCAGTATTCAACGCCTCTTCAGTAAATCTATAGTTACTAGTACTAGTTACTAGTACAACTAATCTAAGGTCACTTCAGTAACGCCTACCATCACTTGCACCGGGTTGCAAGTTACGTATACAACCAATCTAATGTCACTTAGTAATCTATAGTTACTGGCACCGGGTTGCCAGTTTCTTGCCAACTTCTATCGTTATGTTCACCAGGTTACACGTTAAGAATACAACTAATCAAGCGCCCCCTGCTGCCCACTTCCAGCAGCCACAGCAGCTTGCTCTAGCAGGGCACTTGGCACTGGGATGCCAACGCCCCCTGCTGCCACATCCAGTAGCCACAGCAGCTTGCCCTAGCTTGGGCTCCTGGCACCGGGATGCCAGGATCCCTCATCTCCTAGCTTCACCATTCCTTGCAGTTCATTTCACCCGGGGCCACCGGCACTAGGATGCCAGTGCCCCCTGCTGCCCACTCCCAGCAACAGCACCAGGCACAGACCCCGATAACATCAGCTCTACATACATGCCAGTTTTTGGGGGTTTCCATGGTGGATGATGGTTCCCTGCCAAATAGCCAACCGAGATCACGCAGTTCTTGCTTGTAGAAAATATTCTTCACACATCTCCAGCTGTTCATGAGATGTACCCAGTCGTCACTGCTTTACAACAAGTACAACACAATCTAACCATCGTCGCTCTCATCACCATGACACATACCATCCATGTTTACCATAGTGGTATCTGCTTCTTCTCTAAATTCCTAATCCGCAGCCGGGTCTGCTCGAAATTTAGAATCACGTTCTCGCTTGCCTTCTTCAGTATTCTCTGATGCTCCAAATTGCTGCCCTAACTCTTCACTCCAACCTCAGCTGCTATGCCTGATTTTCAGACTTATCTTAATTCTCCGACGACGTCGTCACCCCCTGTCTCAACTCAACCGGTCAAGGCAGATGGCCGCCCACCTAGAGCCAGGTTCTGTCCAAGGTTTCTTCCCGTTAAAGGGGAGTTTTTCCTTGCCGCCGTCGCCAAGTGCTTGCTCAGGGGGAACGTTGGGTCTCCGTAAATTAAGAGCATGGTCTTTTACCTGCTCTATACGAAAAGTGTCAAGATATAACTTTAGTTGCAATTTGACGCTATAAATAAATTGACTTGACTACCAAAACAAACCAAAACGATCGATCCAGTCAACCCGTTTTACTTCAAAGTTCAATCTCTGCTGAATCCTTCCGAGACCATTGCAAACACTTGCAATTCCAGAAATCCCAGAGCTTATCATTGACAGATCCTCTCTTCATCTCTGAATACAGACAATTGGCTACTCATTCTGGGTCCACCAGTACTTTTGCCACGTACTCTACTTCTCTGGCATTTCTTTCGTTCGTTACTCCGGACACTCCTTCAGAATCCGAGCCGCCATTTCAGCCTCCTGTAATGGCATCCCAAAGCACTTCATACAACTCACGGGCCGTCGTTCCTCCCCAACCCATTATCGCTACACCAATTCAGATCTCAAAATTCCCAGATCTGCACAATCTTAAGTAACTGGAGGTTTTTGGGGGTCTGTCGTTGCCCGGGTGCTACGGCGGATTCCCCATGAGCTTCCCCACAACGCAGTCAGCAAGCAGATCTACGCACAATGATTGTTCTTCTTAATAAATCATTTAAACGCATTTTGTTGATGGTGTGGTCCTTGCTAGTGAAACTCCCATTAAGACCAATTTGGCAAGAACAGTTTGCTGAACTGAAATACACTTATTTTCTCCGCCAGGCGTAAGCCTGGAGGGGATCATGCGTTTGGGTGTGTGTGTCCGTGTGTGTATCTGTCCGCAGCTAATCTCGCATACTACTGGACCTATCAGCCAAATATTTTTTTTGTGCACATGTATGACTATCGTGGTTGCGGTAATTCACAATTTTTGAAAAACCTATTTTATAATGCCATTGACTGCTGACCCCTCACTCCTCTTGACCCATCGATAGGGGCCACAAGTGATCAACAACTGCTTCAGTTTGGAATCTCCTCTAGGGACAACCAATCAGCCTTGTTGCCACGTTAGATCAGTTGGGGCCAAATTTTGGTACCTTTGAGAGCGAGTTGTGTTGTGAATTCAAATAAATATTGATAAGATTCCTTATGAGCCTATCATAAAGCTTAGACTTTCATCTTTTCAGCAGTTCTCACCATTTTACGATATGCATTACGACACAGCAAAAGGCATCTCTGGCAATCGGCTAGGCTAAAAACAAGACTTACTAAGACTACTAATTTTGGCCTTTGTCGTGGTTCAAAAACTGACATCCATAGAAAAGTTTGGTCTCATCTTAAACCGGAGCATCTGCTGATTAATTCTATACCTGATATATTATGATCCACTAAAGTTAGGCATGATACCCCGTTTTTGTTATATTCACCACCATCTTGACTGTACACACTAGTTGTTTATGTGTGTAAAATGCTCTATGAATGAAAGTGAACCAAGAGCCAATTATCAGCAGTAAAAGTTTGGCTTTGGCTTCTTTTTCTGAGTTGGCTCCAAAAACGGTGAGTGTGTCAAGTTTATGAATACAGAACAGAAATTTATTGTAGTGTGCTGGTGGTAACTTTGCACCCACTCAGATGTGACTATTACTCAGTAGTCAATAGAGTAGTATAGTCAAAAAACTATGTTTACGTACTGTACAGTGTACTTATTAGGTGTTGGTTGGTCTTGTTTTTTAAAATGTTCAACATGTGTGTTTTTGTTTGTGTTTAAGACATAAAGAAAGAGGAACATCTGCTTCTTAGTCTTATTTGTGTGAAGAAGACACTTGGTGCATTCTGTGTGGAAACACATGGAAGTCTGTGTGTGGGAGAATATCTACGTAATGTTTTAGTTTATATTTAGTAGTCTAGTGTATCTTTACTGGGAGTAGAGACTGAGGCAGCACTGTAATCATTCATGTTTTCAAAATGTAGCTGGTGGAGGGTTACATCTGATACAAGACTGATATTCGCACAGCATGAAAAGAGTGGATATTAGGTCAAAGAATTCATCAAGAACAACTGTGTGTGTGAGTGGAAAATGGGTCATGAGTTACATGTGTACGTTTTTAACATAATTCATAATGTCTTTTTGTTTGGGTGAGTTTAGTTAAAATGAAAATTGAAAATGATTATGTTGGTCACACATGTCATAAATTGAGGGGGGGGGGGGGGGGGTTAAGCATTATGGTGGTTCGATAGTGGAAACTGATTAATAGCCTCCTCTGTAGTCATTTTCATTAAGTAGTAAATGTGTCAGAGAGAGGCATGGTACTCAAATCCATTAGGAAAAGGAGATACCATTTATTTGGGCTGACTCGCTTGTAGCTAATCCATCAGCACAGAGAAAATGGGTCAATGATCGAAGACAAGCAGGGACTGTGCCCAGAAGAGGACAGATGCAATAGGTCCAGTACACACATACAGAAACACAGGGCTTTTCACAGGATCCCAGTACAGACACATACGCAGAGTGCTATACTGTAGAAGTTCCTCTTAACGTAACTTACAGTAAGCATGACTCCATGAAAACAACCTGGCCACCCTCTGCTGTAACAGTATGACCTGGGGGCCTGTGCATGCCTTTGCATCTGCTTGCCTGCTCACAAATGGGGTGGATATGCGATGAACGGGGGGGGGGCCATAATCACCAACCACCTGACCCCAGTTTCAGTGATGCTGACATGGTATATATAGTAGCAGACAGACTGCACGCTTGCCTGCACCTCTACCAGCCCTACAATCACCTCATTTAAATGCAGCAGCTCCTGGTTCAGTGCCTGCTAAAAGCCTGCCATAACACTAATATTGATGTTCATGTTTCCTTTTACTTTTTCTTTGTGTTATGTTCTCACTTTTCCTTTTCAGCGACCAAGGAAATATTTTAAAGAGTCCCCACTGTTGTTTATTTGGTGTTTAATTTTAGTTATTGTGTGACCTTGGTGTTCTTGATCTTTCTCTCTAATTCTCTTCTGTCCCTCTCTCCTCTCTCTTCCTTCTCTCTCTCTGTCACTACGTGCTATAGTACTGTTCTATAAAGCTATAACTGTTGCTAATGTTTGATGTCTTTTTATTTGCCTGTGATTCTGCCTTGTGTTTTTGTTGTTTTCTTTTCTTTTTGTGTTTGGTGAGCCTTCTAACCCCAGTTCATTCTGTTATGGCACCACCGCAGTCCAGGATGACGCTGCCCCAGGTACCCAGGAGTACATTATGTTACGGCAGGACTCCATCCACTCTGCGGATATAAGGAGTAAAGGGTCCCCCTTTCGTGCTAAGTGTCACGAAATCTTCTGCTGCCCGCTGAAGCAAGTCGTCCACAAAGAGAGCACAGAGCCCGAAGGTTTGTTCGTACCCCCTCCTTGTTTTGATTTGCTGATGCTCCTCGCCTCCCCCTGCCCACTCCCGTCTTGTTTTCCCCCTCTCTCTCGTATTCTGTGTGAACTGATACAGTAGTTCTCCACCCCTCTAAGTTCTCTTTCATTTCTGTCCCATTTTTTAGAGAGCATCTGGTGCGCTTTTGCCCCTCTCTAGTATGTGCGTGTTTGTGCACGAATGTGCGTGTGTGTGTGTGCACATGTGAGCGTGTTTGAGTGTAGTATAAGACTCTCTGAATGCTTAGGGCATGTTTGCTTGCAGAGAACCTGTGGGAGGGCATCTTTCCCTGGGCCTCTCTGCTCCTGTCCAGCGTAGTGTGTTTGTATGTGTGTATGTGTGTCTGCCTCCGCACCCCTTATGTTGGACTGAGGAGCATAGCATCTGTAGCTCCTTCCCACTCCTCCCTACCTCAAACCATTAACTCGGTCATTGCCACCCTGAGGCGCATGCACAGACCAAAACAAAGTGCAAAAAGAAAGGGGTCATAGATGGAGGCAGCTGCCGTCCTAATGAGTTTAATGACTATGCAATTTTAGTATGTACATCCACTTCAACTGGCCTCATAGAACAAAAAAAGGTTTCATCCTCCTGTCCTGAAGACTATGTGAGATTGAAATGTTTCATATTCATGACTACATAGGGACCTACTCAGCTACAGACTGCAAGTTCCCCCCTCTTGTTCCCTGTGTTCCCTAAGCTTCTGCCATGTGGCTCAATGGTCCTAGTGGCTGCACTCTACCCTGTCAGTCCTTCCTTCCTTCCTTCCTTCCTTCCTTCTTTCCCTCCTTCCTTCCCTTACATTACTTTTCTTTTTCCCTTCCACACCCTTGTTAATCTTTTCCCCTACATCTCTTTCTTTCTCCTCCCTTAGTGCTTGTAGCAGCATGAAGATATGTCTGCGTACTGTATATGTTATCAGTCTTTGTACAGGTAGGACATGCAGTAAAGTAAAAAAAGAAAAAAAAAAACCTTTTGTGCTCCAAGCATGCTACCATACCCTGCACTGTCTGGCACTCAGGTTCTATGGCTGCCCTCATTTATCATCTGTCCCTCAATAGAGTGCTAAGATTGTAGAAATTGCTTTCCTTCGCAGACTTCCTGATAGGTAAGATATGAATTATCTCACTACTGATGTGTTTTCTGCAGTGCACCACTCTGTTTTCTCTTGTATCTGAAAGAGGTCCATCATATTTCTGCGCTTAGATATCAGTTAACCTGTTGATGGTGGTCTGTTTAACTGCTGAAGGACCAGTTGCCTCCTCGTCAGTTCTGCTAAATTTGTGCAATTTTGTGAACTTTTTGTGAATAATATTGGACAATGATAACATATGACTACAAGTCACTCATCAGGATAGGGAAATGGTCAGCTCACCACTTTGGAAACTCTCCTCCTGCCAACTCTGCTGTGTGTGTAAACATCAGAGTAAACAATGTAAATATCGAGGAAAATGCGGAGAGGATAAACACCAGCTTCGATTCCGACCACATAGACAAGCAAGACCATCTCTGCGTCCATCTCAACATCTGAGGAAGCACCGGGGAAAACGTGGAGGGATTAAACACTGGCTGCATTCACAGCCTCAGGGCCTGGAATACTTGACAGTGCAATTCAGCCAGTTTACGCTTTTTCTGTATATTGATCCGACAAGAAGAAATGAGAAAAAAGAAAAAGAAGGAGGCGTGTGCTTTATGGTGAATAAGGATTAGTGTGACAGTGGGAATATTAAAGTAATATCCTGTTCCTGTTTACCTGATCTGGAGTAATGCAGACTGCACTTTCTACCAATGGAATTTACATCAGTCATTATTACAGTGGTCTACATCCCACTGCAGGCGAGTACAGAGGCTGCCCTGTTGGCTCTTTGTAAAGACTTGAACTGCTCACAGATCACTAATCCTGGTGCTGCGCTCATTGTAGCTGGAGACTTCAATCAGGCTAACCTTAAGAAGGTTATGCCTGACTTCCATCAACATATTGACTGCACCACAAGGGGAATAAACACTATGGATCACTGTTACACGCCATTCAAAAACGATCACAGAGCGGAATCACTGCCTGTGGTCGGGAAGAGTGACCATGCGGCCATCTTGCTGAGGTCAAAGCATGTTAATAAACTATGACGCATGCCCCCAGTGACGCAAGAGGTCAGGAAATGGCCAGGCCAATCAGAGGCCGCCCTACGGTCTGCACTACATGACGCAGTCTCGGGGGCCAGTTCCAGGACATCACTGTCGATGTCACAGATAACATAAATAGATTCACTGAGTCTGTGGTGGATTTAATTTGTAAAACAACAGAAGCAACTGTACACAAAACTACAGTTAAATCATTCCACAACCAGAAACCGTGGATTACCAGAACCATCCGAGATGCCATAAACACATGCACTGCAGCCTACAAATTAGGGCTGCGGTCTGGAAACATGGACAATTATAAAGCAGCAGCCTACAATGTAAGGAGGGCAGCAAAGGAAGCAAAAAAAGGGACAACGGGAAGAAAGTGGAACTACAGTTCCAGAACATGCAACTCCAGAAGCATGTGGCAAGGTCAGAGAACTATGAGAGATTACAAGCCCACCCCCCTCCTTTTCAAGTGCTGATGTGTCACAAGTGAGCTAAACAACTTTTATGTTTGCTTTGAGACCATCGGCAGCCAGCGAGTATGAACAGCTGAAGCAGAGGTTAATGGATGGGTGGGTACACCTTTCACACCCATCACCCTTTCTGAGAATGACGTCAGGAGGGCTTTCAAGCATGTGAACACCAAGAAAGCAGCAGGACCAGACGTTATCAGTGGGTGGGTCCTCAAACTATGTGCTGACCAAGTAGCATCGGTGTTCACAATGATATTCAGCCTGTCCTTGGCTCAGGCTGTCATACCCATGTGCTTCAAGAAGTCCACCATCATTCCTGTGCCCAAGAAAACAAGACCAGCCTGCCTCAATGACTATCGCCCAGTGGCACTCACCTCTGTAGTGATGAAATGCTTTTATGCTTCAAGTACCTTGGTGTCCACATCACCAAAGGCCTGACCTGGAGGCTGCATACTGACTCGGTGGTGACAAAGGCAAAGCAGAGACTGTTTCACCTCAGACGCTTGAGGAAATTCTGGGTATCCTCTCAAATACTGAGGAATTTCTACTCCTGCACTATCGAGAGCGTCACTGCCTGGTACAGAAACAGCACCAAGCAGGACCACAACGCCCTGAAAAGAGTGGTTTGTTCAGCAGAACATACGATAGGTGTGCTCTACCCTGAATATCCCTGCTGCGGTTGGGTAAACCAGATACACCAGGCCAGCACCGAGAGGCTCAGGATGAGCTTCTACCCTCAGGCCCCTAGGATCCTAAATGAGGTCACTGCCTACGACTGCCCCCCTCCAATCATACACGTATATTATTACTAATTATTTTTAATTATTACTAATCATTACTTATTTAATCTATTTTTATTGCACAATTTGAAGGAACTGATGGGCACTGTGACTGTGCCTGAATGATCGCATGGGACAAATAATTTAATTGATTGATTGATTGACATGCACTTATCCTTGTGTGAGAGAGATAAAAAAAAGTGGTATACTAGCGGAGGTCTGGCTAGAGCAGTATAGATGTATTATTCAGTTTGGCTGCAGCTCCAGTTGGACGTGACTAAATTTACAAAGGAAGGAGAGGAGACTACAGCTGTTACGCAAGCGCTTCATGAGGACGTCATTAATGTCGATGCATGATGCAGATAGAAACTGTGTGAAACCATGTGTGGAGTAGGCTACACACACACACACACACACACACACACATATACACAACCTACAATACAGAGCTCAGCAGTATGAATAACAATACAACAATACTTAACTAAGTATACTACAATACTTAGCCAGATACAGAAGATGTGGATATATTTTGTTATTTCATTTGAAAAGTAAAAACAAGAAGGTTGTATGTTCTAAAAGATCTTGTCACAATGTCACATTGTTACCATGACAAAAGCATTCCAGATGCTTTGTGATGCACTTATTGATGATTTTCATGGATTCTAGAATGAAACAACCCTTGACTAGAGTTTGTAAGTCACACTGGATTGCAGCAGATACTGTTTAGTCAGGAACGCTGGTTAGATTATATCAAATAGTTAATGACATGATATAAAAGACTTTATTAATGTTTGTTTAAATGAGATGCTGGAGTGTGTTGTGCATTTGTTGTATCTGGTGCCGGCAGTAACAACTCCTCTGAAAGGTACAGTGAGGTTCTAATGAGACTTTGACAAAGTTTGGTAATCTGCAGTGTTATTTCCTCTGAGTCTAATTCTTCTGATGCATACCCCAGCACCACACTGAGGTGGCTGATGGAGACTCCGAGATATTGCTTTCGCATGTCACTGGAGACGTGCTTAACAGAGCAACACATCAGCAGCACATAGGCTTAGACTATAGCACCCCAGAGGATGAGTTCAAATCATATCAGTTCATCTCAGTAGGGCTGCAGGGAGCACAACAACATAGACATACAGAATGCACCGGACTCTCTTCCTCCATTCTCAGGCCTGCTGTCAATCAGTTTGTTCTCCATCTGACTCTTTGGCTCAGTCTTTGTCAGCACCTGTCGATTCATCTTCCTCTCTATTTTCAAATCATTCTCTCCTGTTTCCCCTGATTCAGCTTCTCTCTTTGGCTCCGTTCTGTTTCTCCACAGCAGAAACAAAAGATGGTGCCCGAGGGGACAGAACTATGTAAATACTCCATCCATAATGCAGACGACTACTAGACTTGTGTTTATAGTTTCTGGCTATGCAATATATACACAGACAGACGCACATCCTTATAGAGACATAAACACAGAAATATAAGGCGTGGGCAGTGTGCATGTGTTTTAAACACATTTCGCTCATCTCTCTTTCAAGCTCTCTTTCTCTTACACACTTTCATATTGTCTCTCTCCAACTCTTGAATTCTATTGGTCCATACAGATATGATGTGCCTGACAGAGACATGGTAAGCAGCACAGTATGAAATTCACTACAGTATGAACACCAGCTAACATATATTTGAAACTTGCTTGAGATTTGTAATCCATTATAAAGAAAACTGTGCCGCTGTTATTTTATTTTATGTATGTTTTTTGAGTGATAATGCAGTTATGAGCCGTTTTGAAAATGCATTTGCATCCATGGAGGATTTGATATGAGTTTTAACAGTGCAGGAATTTGCAGACACGTTTTGAAGAGCAGTGGTTCAATTAAAAAAAAGGCCAACCGGTCCAATTTCAAACCTCATTTAAAAAGCTACATCAACTCTCTCTAATCGCAATCAACAACTATTACAGTGTTAAGCAACTGTGAGCTCCAAGATACTCTAAAGCGATGTGATGAAGTCAGTAATGAATGAGGTCTAACACCCGTGTTGCTCAACGTTCAGGCTACTATCTAATCTGTTTCAGCCTTATTGACAAAATAACTCATCTGCTGCCCACTCAGCCATGAAAATGTAAGCAGAAGTGCAAGAGGGATGAGTAGTAGCCCCATCCATTCCCCCACACCCGATGTAAAATGCATGGTGTTGATTCACCACAAAGTCGACACAGCGCAATTACATTTCAGGGGGGGCCAGCGTCGCTCTTTATAACAGCATCCTGTTGCAGTGTCTCACCGAGTCCTGCACACTACTGCAATGTTGACAAGAGACAAACACGCAGCCTCGGGATGCACTCATGCTCCAATAACAGCTTGTTTAATTTTCTTTTCTTTCCCTCTGAATCTGTCTTTCTGCATGAAAGCAACAGCTCTTTTTGTCTAAGTCGATACATAAATAGAATATGCATGAATAAATAATGTGTATGATAATGTGATTTGGTGCCTGGAGAGAGTAGGCTGGCAGGAGAGTGTCAATGTCACATCAGCACTATAAATTCTGCTGTGCTTACCTGACCTTTCTGGCCCCCTCTATTGAGTATTTTACATCATATAAAAGTTTTAGCATGTGCCTCCTCTTATCCAGATGGACAGTAAGTGCACCTGAAGAATAAACTCCTTTGACAACTAAGAAGTGTAAGGATTAAACCTATAGTGGAGAGACGACATTTATGTCAAATAATCCCACATGTATAGAGGATAAGTGTTATATTACATTGTGTATTACATTGAAAATTAAATTCCAGACATTCGACAGCTCTTTTAACATCATATTTCCTCGAATTTAGGCAGAGATGCTGATGCAGTGTTAATTTCTGGCTCCTTGGGGTTTAAACCAAAGGCATATAAACAAACAGAAGGAGTGGGTGTGTATGACAACATTAACAAGAAACTACTCTGGAGACCAGCAGAGTAAAGTTGCCAGGCCTATTACATTCCATCATTGTCTATTTAATTAGCACTCCTCTCTTATTCGCCTCCAAAACGCAAGTCCTTTCCTCCATGGCAGACTCAGCAGCAGCCACACAGAATGAAATGAAGGAGGAAATGACTTGAGTCCATCCTGTCCAGAAATACAGTAAACTGATTTTATGAATGTTCTATCTATATATATTGTTTGTGCAGTATATGGAGCATTACTTATATTCTAAATTTGAGTGCCAGCCACTGCAGAAGATAAATTGGGCTGAAACCCCATTGTTATTTGAGAAATAAATCTGTAAAAGCAATCAGAATGGTCAAAAGATGGCCTAAATTGCACAGCACTACTGTCAAGGTGTTAGGGCTAGGCTAGTGAACCCCAGTGCAGAACACCAAGACAGGAGGCAGTGAGTAAATTAAAAGATAGTTTATTGCTGGGCTGGTAGCTGGGAAACTGGGGCGAGGGCTTGGGCAGGTAGCTGGAACCCTGATACTGAGACTTGGATGTAAAGCTAGGTCAAGCAGGGCAGGGGAAATGCTGATGAGAGCCAGGCAGAGTGGTATCCAGAGAGCAGGGAGTTGTGCAGAGCCGCTGAGGGAGACAGACGAGGCAGGAGGTCTGGAGACAGGGGCTGGAGTCAGGCGGAGGTTAATTGCGGGCACAGGGAAACGGGTATTAGCTAAATGCAGATTACTGGCAGAACAGTAACAAAACTCAAAAGGCTGGAAGCGTGACTAACTGCATGAACAGAGTCTACGATCTGGCGAAGAGGTGGAGGCTGAACCAGGTATTTATGCGGGGCTAATCATGATGATTGGCAGCTGGTTGCCTGACTCCCACACACCTTCACTCCTGTAATTAGACAAACACACACAAGCAGAGGGAAAGGGAGAGAGTGGCTGCAGGCTAGGTGGAGGAGGAGGCAGAAGTGGAGGGCATGACACATGGCATAGGTACTGTAGTAATGGTAAAATTATTTGTTGGCAGGGGATTTAATTACCACCTTTTGGATGTAACAGCTACTCTACTAGCCAATCACAACATAAACTGAATGCCTTGATTGCCAGTATAGTATTTGTGGCAAATTATCTACCTTATCAAAACTTTTTTCAAACTTTTCCATTATAAGCGTGTAGCTTGTCAGCTAAGTAGACTGTTTGTCATTGTCCATCCTTGTTAATAGCAGTCCACATCTGTTGAATCAGACTGTATTTTATGCAGTATTTTCATATTGCGTGCTACAAGTCTAACTTAAATGAATTCCAAAATGTGCCTTATATAATGGACTGTGAAAAAAAATTGGTACGGTAAAATGCTGCATTATATTCCACATACTGTAGCCAAATGCATTATGTGAATTTATCCTCCAGGTCCACATTAGCAGCTTTACTCTGGACGCAGATAGTCCCCATCACTCTCACTGCCCGACTCGCATACGACTTACTTTACCTTCACCCAGCTTGACACTAAAATCCCAGCTTATGTCTCTAATGGACTTGCTGCATTATTGTTTTATTCAGGAAAAGGTTCCCATTTAACTACTGCGCCACCTCTAAATCTGAGCTAAACGGGAATAATCAGTAGAGCAGTCAGGTTGTAGTAACTGTGACACAAGCAGTGTGTACGTTTTCCCCAGAGTAAACAAGCATTAAGCTATTTAATTGGGGCAATGAGGCGAACTGCTGAGTCAGCATCACATTAGAAGGCAGGCTAGCAAAGTGGCTGCTGACAACTGCCAAGATACAGTAGAGACTACATACTTGCAAAGTTGTGTCCTTCGTTGGGGAGAAGTTAAGTCACAGATGTAATATATAAACAAGTCAACAAATACTAATTCCTGTTTGGTATAGCCTTATGTGTAGAATTTATTTCATTAAAATAAACATTTTTAATGAAGTTTTTGTTAAAAATAAGAATCCAGGTAAAAACTGGTGTAGTATATATTTAACTTCTTTCCTTATCAGGTTATTTTACTGCCAAAATCAGAATCCTACAAATAGGGACTGAGAAATGTGACCTGACCTGATGGGAACTGCTGCTTTATAAATTGCTCATCATTTACAGTTTTTATTGATCATCACTGAAAAGTACAAAAATGCAATTCAACCCAAAGAATACATGATGCAGCAAGATACTGTAGTGGACAGTATAGTTACTGTACCTTATTGAATCTTATGGAAAGTGCAAAGCTTGGGCAATTTGACAATGTATAGTGTCAGACATTAGAAATGTATCAACCAGTAGAGATTTAGCCATGACAGACATCCCTTTAATATCTCTGGGTGTGGTTGGACGTTGTGGGCAATGTTGCACATCAGTCAGCAGGATTGTTATCTTTGATTTGTCAGGGATTCGGTTCACTGGATCAACCAAAAACAGCCGTTACCATCTGGTTGTTTAATCTATAAACAGTTTCTCAACTGAATTTTCAGAAAATGTACTACAATGATATCAATATCGAAACATAAAATGACTATACTATGATAGAAGATTTGAGTCATATTGCCCACAGCTATCTAGGACCCCACTTGATCCGGTCAGTGTCAATAGGCTGCACAGTATGTACAGTATTTGGTCCTCTGCCAACACTGCAGCATGCCTCTGCTAGTTATTCATCAGCTTGTTCCTCTGCCCAAGTCACAACACATACATTCGCTGGTATAGTGATTGTTTCCACTCTCCCTTTCTTTTCCTTTGGTGTTTACTCATGAGGTTTTTTATGCAAAAGTTATGAGTGCTGTGTGCTTAATTTTGAGACAAAAAGCAGCTACTCAATGCCTAAATCATCTCTCTTCTGATGGAGTTGTCATCTGAGATATTTTTAGAGCTGTATCAGATGTGTTTTATCTGACAGTCTTTGATATCAAGGATGGAAAGGCAGTTTGACACAATATTGACTGGGCAGAATTGAATAATTGAGTCTGTAACTCATTGGCATCCTGGCTATATGTCACTGGCTTTGAATCCTTTGTTTTTTTTCAGCATGTTTTCTACATCCTATGACAGTTTTTACTCCATTTTAGAAACAACTGCCCAGCAGAGCCTGGTTGATATTGGCCAATATTAGCTTATCACAAATATATCTGTATTGTCCTAATATGTCTGCCAATAAGTGAGAATAAATTGCACTACAGTGAGCAAGTTTCTTTTTTAATGCTAAAATCCTGCTCAGTCAATATCATAATCACAATTCTTTATTTACAATAGAAAGAGATCCCTCTCAAAACTGTTATGAGTTTATGTAAAAAGCTAATATATTAGTCAATGTGTCATACTTTTTTTTTACTCTCGAATGTTAGTAGGCTACTGGTCTCAAATGTCCAGTATTGGTTGGGATCTGCTCCCAGTTCAGAAAATGGCAGTGACTGGGTGTCTTCTTGTTATCTGAATAAGGGTGTTTAGTATGGTGACAATAAACTCAACTGGAAGGTCACACGCAGAGTCTCTATTCCTTTTCTCCTGTATTTACCCGTTCACTGAGTATGTCTCCTGCAATGACATTGTCATCTGGGATGGTGTGTCCCACCAAGCATGGCAGACTTTAAAGCTTACAAAAATCATTTTTACCAACCACATTTACTTGTGAGTAAATGTACTATATGTAGTACATAATAATCTAATTTGTGTGAAATAGTGATTAACATCTTTCAATTTATCAAGGAAAGAACTTCCCAAGCACCACGTCAGGCCCAGACCCAGAGAACAACAGGAAAGTTTTATACATACAGACAGTTGGAGGGTCATCTAGGGGCTGGCGGTGTTATGTAAAGCCCTTGCATGTTTCATCTCAAGGGGCATCAAGTAATGTGCCAGCCTGCCGGCCAGGGCTAATGTTGGCTAGGATTCATACAGACACCCAATTTCTCCCATCATGTCGCCTGCCAGCCCCTGAGACAGCTTGGCTCTTCCAGGGAGCCTGACGAAACCCAGATTAAAGACCAGAAGAGTCGTGCTGTCCTCTGCATACAGAGGATATACTATGTAATGATATTGCCAGATGCTGGAGAAAAGTTGGTTTACTTGCTTGCAAATACCTTTAGTCAAGAATCTTGTTAAATGCTGTGCCAGCCAGAGAGTGTTTTCTGTCTTCTTCCCCCGTCTTCCTTTCTTGGTTGTATTTTGGTGTGCTGGGCTCGAGACAGATTATTTGTTTACTTCCTTTTCTGTGGTGGTTAAATGTCTGGAAAGTGTCCAGGGTATTCTTCAGTTGCCTTAGCCAATTTAATACCGACTCAGTCATCTGTGTGCTGTGCACTCTCCTCACCAACTTTGCAACAGCAGCTACTGTAAAAAAAAAAAACAGCTAAAGCATCCAAGTTATATATTGAATCATTAGGATGATGGATTTAATGGCTGTTTACATTGGTCATCTGCCCATATGCTTCCAGAGTTTTAAGGGTCCCTTCTGATCTGTCTGCTTAACCTTACCTTAATCTTTGTACATCTGAGAGACAATACAAATGTATTATATTGTAATGTGGGAGGGTGTGTGCCTACAAGTGTGATAGTTCAAAAAACTTGGACTCATTCAAAGTTAATAAAGCGGATGAAAATATACATACATATCAAACAGGGACAGTTAAGTTTTACTGAAATAATAAAAGTACTCAACATGATAATGTTAAATCATTTTCTCTCCATCGTCAGTAGCCCGGTGTGATCTCTCAAGGGCATTGTAAATGTAGTGTATGTGCCGGGACAATAGATAAGTCTGATATAAATAATGCATACTGTTAATGAAATGATAATTCTTCAACTGTCAAACACTGCTCCCTCTTGCTTGCCAGCTGGCAGCCCTGTCACCTTCATCAGCTCCCTCCAGCATGCATTTCTGTTCACTAAGGTGTACTGTACAGTGCTCCTCCATTACCCTCTGCAGGTGTTTGTCAAATGAGCCCTGATGTAAGTAACTCAATTGGCCTGTATGACGTGCCCTTTACCTCCAACAAGCTCCAGCAGAGTGTGTTGTACAGCCTCGTTCCTCTTCATCGTTCTCACTACACACACAAACGCACACACACACCTTTGGTCGGGCTTCTTGCATCAGTATGCCGTGAACAGGACGACCGCAAGTCATTATCGCAGACCCAAATCTAATTTTACAGCACGCATGCGAGCGACCAAGTGGGACAGATCAGTGCATTGGACTGAATAAACAACAACATAGAGGTGTTGCGTGTGTGTGGCTGTGCTGAACCTCAGCTGTCAGGTGCCAGTGAGACCTTGCAGGATGCATGCTCACATACAAACACACATGCACACCACTGCAGCAACGAAGGCATGCTACATAACTTACCAGACCCCTCAAGGCCTTCTGCTTCTTTTTCCTCAAAACCATATCATATAGCAACAAGTCCCTATTGTTTAAGTACTAAAAATCACAGCACATCTATCCTCTTTGTTTTAGGATAATTATCTGGTAGCACTTGTCGGTCTGATCTGCATTTTTGAGCTTTGTGTGTGCGTGTGTGTGACGGCCTTATGGCAGCTATTAGTGTTAGCTCGCTAATCCAGTGGCTGGAGAGATAATTAGACATTGCACATCTCATCGGGCCCTGCCAGCGTATATTGACAGCTGTCTCAGTATTTTCCTCTCTCTCTCTCGCTCTCTCTCTCTTTCTCTCTCACTCACACACACACACACACACACACACACACACACACACCACACACATTCTCAGGAATGGAAAGAAAGACAAGAAAAGAAAATAAATTTAAAAAATTTAAAGGTTATGATATATCAGAATGCTAAAATGTGAATCCAAAAACAATATGTTACTTACATGTTGTAATAAAATGAGTACCGCTTCAATGTAATGATCAAAATACTACGAATGTGCTCTTGGTTCTGCTCCGTTGGTATGTGTGTGTGAGTTTAAGTAGGATGTCAAAGGCCTCTGATGCATGTTCAGTATGATGTAATGGGCAGCAATCAGGCGGGGAGGCAGTCCTGATGATCACACATAAACCGTCATCGCAACAGGCCAGTGTCACGCAGCCGCCATCTACTAATCTGCGCTCCTGACTGCCAAAGCACTGGTTAATATGTCCTAATCTCCTCATGTTATCTTTCTCAATTGCAAACACACACATTGACCCTGGATGATGGCGCATGTTATGGGTCATGCCTAGAGATTCAGGAACTGTGCCTTTCCTACTCTCTGTGCTACAGCAGTACTAAGGTAGACTTGCTCTGACTTGTTGAATATGAGTGCATTTGTGGCAGCTACTTCTGTAAACTGACTGAGCGTCAGACACAAAATACTGCAGCAGCTGCGTTGCCAGGGGAACTTAGCCTTAGTAATATGATATAGGCTCCAGTCATTTGCACTGATCCTTCAATCGGTAGCAGAGAGCCCAGTGCAATCATTCAATCATGTTAAAGCATGACCTCTGACTTACTGCATGGCACTGGCTGTAGGGAACCAGGGACACTGTGGTGTTATTCCACCTTTGGTCATACAAAGAACACACTAAGCCTCAATCAGATAAGGAGTCCCACTCTTATCCATCTCTGTATTTTCCCCAGTGGTGAATTTATCCAGTGTGTTTAACCTGAACACAGATCCTGTAGACTGGTTGGGCAGACATAGCACTGTACACCTGTTGCTTTTCTTAATGTTCTTAATTTTTAAACATACAGTAAGATTCAGACAGAATTGATGTTTTTTTTTGGAACGTACTGAGCACACACACACACACAAACACACTATATATATATACATTGCATATACAGTGAGTCAGGCAATGAATTGTTACAGAGATAAAAGGCAGAACAAAACACACACACACACACACACACAAGCAGCAAAAGTTCTTAAGTCCTCAAAAGACATATATGAATGCTCAGAAAATGAGGTTTACCTACTCAGACTGTCTTTGAGAGAGGACTCTGATTCTAGTCAGTGTCATTTGTGTGCAAGTACACAGTTACACACTGGCCAAGTAGTCACCAATTACCAAGCATTTCCCTGGAGGCTGGTGTTTACATCCTATCCTCATGTAATGTAGGCAAAGGGATTAGATTAGAACACTGTATTATGACTGCAGGTGTCATTATGATTTTAAAAGCCCGGTGCTATTCTTTAACAGTGTTGCATTTCATATAATATGCCAACTACAGGCCGCAGAGAGCCACTACTGCTTTACTGCTGTGTTTTGGCCTACTTTTGTTTTTTTCACAGCTCTGGAGGGTTTTCTATCAGCTCTGCACAGCTCCTCCCACCTGTTATGTTCCAAACACGGGTCCACTACCATCCATTGTCATTATATTTCCATTGATTTCTCTCTGTGCTGACTTCACTAACAAGCACAGGGAATGGAAGTGAAAAGTGGGATACTCTGTTGTGTTGTGTAGGGAACATGACCTATTTACCCACCCACTCCCATCAGTTGAGTCACGTCTCCTGTCGTGTCACTTCCAGCTTAGTCGATCTGTTCCACCTAACACGTCAGGCATTTAAGCATACAGAAATAATCCAATGCCAATCTGAGCCATGCAATCGCACTGGCATGTTTACACACGTTCTGGTCTTTTTTTATAAACGTACACAATCATGTGAACCTCAAGTGTGGCGCCATAGATTTAGAATCCACATGCGGCCATTCATCAGTGACTGTATACACACCAGCTGAGGAAGCGTTCCACTCTGTGCAGCTTCCTTGTCTCTCTGATCTGCAGTCAGGCATCAGGAGACATCTCTGCTCCATACTTCCCCCACCAGGGGAATGAAACCCATAACACCTTCCTTGAGGAAATGCATCAGTGGCGAGGGAAATCCAGAGTGTGTGGCCGGACTAAAATGAGCTTCATTAATGTTCACATCCAGTTCGCTGCACTGCACATTTGACCTCATTGCATAATATTCACAGCTATTCTTGAGGCCAGACGAGGGAAGTGATGGGGTTATTCTGAGGACAGAGATCCAGCTAATGGACAAATACTTGCATGAAAGAGACAAAAGACACCTACACTCAGTCAGTCAGAGTCAGTGTTTCCCTCCAGCAAGAAAGAACATTTTTTTCTCCATTAAGACTTTATTTTTTTGCTTTTTCTAAATCAAGACACCATGTGTCAGCTATAGTTTAAGTTTCAAGAATAGCTTAGTTTGTGCTTTCACGATCCTCATTAGGAAGTGTCCATCACCTGAGATGACAATTGTGTCCAATATTAGGGACTCGTCAAAAAAAGACACAAACATGACCTTCTTCTCTCTGTCAGTCTCAAAGCTTTCCTTTGTGTCGCCATCAGTAAGAAGACAGTTTAAGCCAGCTGGTGTCTGAGATGATGCCTTTAATCTCACTCCATTGCTTTCCTTGATGTGTCATACAGGTGGGGGATATGTAGGACAACATCACTTCACTTACTGTATTCTGGGACTAAGACTGCTCTTGCTAGACGGGGTAAAATTAGCATGGAGTTATTAATACAAACTTTCAGAAAGTCTGCCCTTCTCTATTTTGGCTGTAGTACACTTCCTTGATTTCTCTTTGATACCAGATGTTCCTCTTCCCTGTGATGAGAGCCCATTTCCTGGGTTTGTTCTGGTTAATGGAGGAGGGATAACTTGAAAGAGAATAAAAGTGATTTTGTTATTTATGGTCTTTCAACTCCTAAATGCTGTCTCTCTGTTGCTTTTGCACCGTGATGGATATGGCCAACGGGCCTCCATTGACTCACCATCTATGATTCACACATGTGACTGTTCAGTCATCCATTTTGGCAAGGGAGCATCTCCCGCACTTGATTTCCTCCTCCGGCTACCTCCTGTTGTGATGCTGGCAATGATAGATATTGGATGTTGTTCTGATGACAGTCATTTAGAGACTCGTGTTAGATTTGGCAGGCTGATCTCTGTGTGTCTGTTATGTGTGTAAGTTTGCTTCTCATTGAATTATCTATACACAAGTGTATGTGTGCATGCTCTATGATCTTATCTTCCTCTTGCTCATCCTCAGCTGGTTGATGGAAAGGTAATGTGGCATTAGAGACTGTAGCTAACCTAGAAACAGGCTTCATGTGCACCGAGCTGTATATCACCAAAACGACATTATTTTAAGCCTGGATGTTGCTTTGAACTTGGTCCCTCAGCCTTCTATGTAACTAAACTGCTTTTTTTATATAATGTGAACTGAGTCCTGTTTATTGAATCAACCTTGTAATGTGGCTTTGGTTCTGTAAGACCTACTGCTGTTTAAAGTATTTACACTGTCTAGGACTCCCTGCACAGCAATCAGTCACAGGGGCTTTTAGCCACCTTCCTCCGGCTTACAACAACATTGGTTATGATTCACCCACAATCCCCCAGGGGACCTGAGAGCTGCGGGGTCATGATATTGGCAGACACATCCACACACTTTGCACACAAGATGCATCCACGTACACACACAGATATTACATTTCAATTTCCATTAGTGGAGCAAACAAAACCGTAGCTGGCTGACATCATCTCATTGATGTTTCATAAGTGATCCTAAGTGTTGAATAAATCAGCCTCTTTCTTCATATTTCTGTTCATGGCGCCTGAGGGACAAAGAGGACATGCTAGACTGTTAATCAGCCTTTTTTTTTAATCAGAGGGGTTCATCTCCAAGGTCTTCAAAGTCTGTGACCCTGGAGCTTTATAGTAAAGTGTTGCCAAACATCCCTATCTTTATTTGAAGTCATAACTGAAATAAAGGTCAGCTGGCTAGAGGACAAGAGGAATAGAGAGCCTGTGTGGCCCGTAGCTTTATACTCTTGTATGTGTCGGGATTATGAGAGCACATTGCTGGTACAGTATTAGTCATTCTGAGCAGGCTGCTGTCTGAACCCTGGCCATTTCACACACCGTTTGGTGCCTCTGATTGAGATTTCTCCACGTCATTACAGCTTAGGCAGTTACACACACACACACACACACACACACACACACACACACACACACACATATTCTGACACAAAGATTGCAGAGGCCACAGTGTGCGGAAGCCCACAGTACGCTTCCAAGCTAAATTATGTACTACACATACAATTATAAACCAAGAAGTGACAACTTGTAGAGCTTAGCTTGTGTAAATGTATTCCCTGGTATATTTGTGCTTCATTCAGTGATGAAGAGGAACATGTAAAAGCTCTGTAAAATCCATTTTGATATTAGCTTTTTGTGTTCTGTTTTTCAGTCAGGATGTACTATCCAGCTCAGACTATATCATTTTATTTCAATGACTTGTTAAAAATAGAGAATAAAGAATCAAATCATTTCTTGCCCACAAATAAAATAATAAACTGAGTACAGCACTCAGTCAAAAAGCAAAAACATGTACCAATTCATTCTCAATAGGTCCCTGTGTTTGTGGTATTCAGGGACCCTCTTATAACCACAATAGCAGCATGCCTAGTAGTAAGTGGTTAAAATGTCTTATTTACATAATTAAATAACTGTAAATGTTTACGTCATATTTTGTGCAACGAGTTGAGGCACACATAAAATGAGGACTAATTAAAATGCCACTTTTTGAGATTATCATAACCCTTCTTCCATATTATGACTTTTATATTTAGCTGTGAAGGTCCAGATTGCAAATAAACATTTAATGGATGAAATTTATTCAGCACTGCGCCTCTTCAAAAATTTGTATCATTATCAGTCAAACTGTTACAAAGAGTCTCTGTTTCAGTGCCATATTTAGCTTTTATTGATGTATAAAATAGAATGTTGTTCCTTTTGCTTGGGTAAAAAAAGATCTGCATTTATTTTCTGTGTGTGAGAGATTCTAAGGCAGTGCTGATCAGATGATAAAGGCTTTGAAGCCAGTTGTTATCCAAAAGGTGAGAGGTTAAATGACAAATGGCAGGCGTTCTGTCTGCTCCTAATTAGTTTCAGCATTTTTAAGTGAGATGGAGATGGAACTGGTGGTGGTTTAATGAGGAGCAGACTGGCACACAGCGCAGACGTCATCTGAAAAATATATCTATTTGATGTTATTTTCACTGTGACTAAAAACACACAAGCTTACCCTGCCAATAAATAACAATCTTTTAAAACTTTCTGGCACTTTAAACACAGGATGAAACACCAAATAATGAAGCAGCACAGCTGATGAACAATGAGGGCTTTTCTCTGCACTCAGCCTGCACGCATATTTGTCCCCAAGGTGGAGATCATCCTGGTTTAGCTGCTGGGAGAAATACTGTCCTCGAGTTTCAGTCTACTAACCTCTTGCTTTTCGTGTCTTAAACACAGCCCTCTGGTTCCAAAGGGGTGTGATAGATCACACAGTCATTGCCATGGGCCTGTCATGTCAGCCATGACTGTGTTCTAGCCCTCTCCCCTACTGGAACCTTGAGTGACTGATGGTTTCTTGTTCTGCAATACCCAACCCCCATTCTCAGAGCACATTATCTCTCTCTCTCTCTCTCTCACTCTGTCTCTATCTTTCACACACACCATCTTACGTATGTGCAGTCTCCATGGCAACGCGTGGTATCACTATGGCACCGGTGGCCTAGCATGCTGCAAGCTGCTGTTGTAGTGGATTTACTGTACCAGTGCACACACAAAGAGCAGACAGCCAGCAGAGTGCTGCCAAGAGGCTGAATGGTTTTAGCAGCGACCCTTTGAGCTTATCAGAGATCATACCTTTTTCCCCTGATAATATTTCACTTTATCCCGCCACACAGAGGTTAAACTAAAAATCCTGCTTTTGCAGATTGCAATGATATGTGGAGATATTAATTTAGTTGGACATTAAATATTCGATATAATCACTGGCACAATCCAAGTATGCAACTTTGCCCTCTATTAAACACTATGAGCAAGGTTAACCTCCCCATTTATTCAGTGTTTGCCCTTGGAGGCCTCTTTTCTCTCTGAATTTAGAAATTCATTAAACCCTCTGTATTATCATGACAGCCTCAGGTTATTAATAAGAAGAGATGGCTTTAATTGTTTGGTTATATTTAATAATACAAAGGTCAACATAATGCTCAACCTTGGCAGCAAACAGGCCCTTCTTCTCCTTCTTCTTTTCTGGAGTTCTGCTCTCTAGTGGCCAGAGGTGGCAAGAGCAGCAGGGCGCTGCGACCCTTTGGGTCTGTGTGAAGTCATGTGGTCCTCGCTCAGTTAAAGTAGATGTATATGCAGATCAAAAGGTAACCCCACAACCCCCAAGCCTTTTCTATGACAGCAGAAGGTGCAGGTGAAGCAGGAGAAGGAACATCTTTTAGCAGCAATGCTCAATGCCCATTCTCTCATTGTATGTGTGTGTGCACTGGTGTGTCTGTGTGTGAGTACAGTACAGTGAAGGTGCCTCCGGGAGGCCACAGTAGACTGGCATTCTGGGGCAGTATAGTAATTAATGTACCCATGGCACATTGCTACACAAGCAACCAAAGCACATACACACACACACACACACACACACACACACACACACACACATACACACACAGCACAGAGGCATGGGAGCAGTTTCTGTGCGTGTGTGTGTGTGTGTGTGTGTGTGTGTGTGTAAGTGAATGTCTTTGTGCATCCTTGTACCTTTCTTGCCTGTCTTCCTTATTTACAGAGTCTAATAGAGGTGTTGGTTACAGAGGTCACTACTTGTGTCTGTATTTTTTTAGAAGGAAACGTTATTTGCATTTGGATTAAACCAGAGATCGGTGCTTCTCCTCTCTGCTGGGTTTGATTTTCGGACAGCATAATTCATGTAGTATGCAAAGATCTTCAGACAACTTTCACTTGCACATGAGCACACTACAGATCTGTGGTAAACTTCAAATGAGCCAAATATAGCTGTAGTCCACTTTGATCAAACACATATACCAAAGAAGACAAAGGAGAACTATTTTATTCTGAGACAAAAGCTACAGAACAAATGATGACAGAACAATCTGTGTAATTTATACAATTAATTTTATATATAACTTTATTTGTATTTGTTCCTTTTAAAAGATTACACCTCTATTTAAGAATATCTACTCCTAAAGCCTTCTTGTCTATTTAAAATATGGCTTTCTCTTTATTTATCCCACCAGTTTCACTTGTGCCCATTGTCTGCTATTTTGTATTTTTCCTTCTCCATCAAACCAGCTGCAGAGGATGCAGAAGCAGCAGAACAAACATTATCAAGCATTTACACATTTGCACTTTCTTTAGTATCATCTTAGGTGTTTGATTAGTGTCGCTGTTGCACAGTTAAGCCCGACTCTCATCCCCTCTCTCTGTGTCCTCCTAACTGTCAGCGATAAACCCTGCCATCCCCCTGTAGGGCGACACTGCCTGCTTGAGTGATGGTCTGGATTTATCAGTGGTGGTACGACTGAAGCAAAACCTGGGATCCTGCTTTTGTTAGCGTAGAGATCTGTCATTCAGTGTTTGCACAGGGCAGAAGTGGAGGTATCGGTTAGTACCAGGCAGGGACACCGTGTGCTGTGGTGTAAATCAGGGAGATGTATAGAGGTTCATTATGCACATTTCTGAGAGTGAACCAGTGTTGTATATCACTGGGTTGGACCGTAGTATGTTTGCTGTATAGTGGCATCATCAACTATTTCTGTGCTGCTGTAGGAAAGGTCACATTTACAGGGAACGGCACTTTGAATTGTCTTGTTGTTGAAACTTTCCTACCTTAAGAAAGGAGTGCCTGACATTAGATACATGTAGCATATAGCACATATGATAAACACTAATATTTGGCACCTTTTCTAAAATGTGACAACAGTTATGGTTTTAGTCATTTTTTAATTCACTTTCGGTTTTCTGACACAAACTACTCCGACTGTATTTGCCCTGCAAGGATTTCTTCAAAGTGCCAGAAGAAGGTCTTTTAGCAGCAATATGGATATTTGCTTACTTTAGTTTCAATAAATAAGCTTAAACTACTGTGTTTATATATTGTTATCTAATTTTTTTTGAGTGAACAGAGAGTTACAATCATAACAGATTACAGTTTGTTTTCACTTGGTTAGACAAGCCTCTGTGATTTTCAAGAAACCTTGTGTTGGTGAACCAGAGGACACGAGGTCATAATAACCTTTTATTATGGTCTTTCTGTGTGTGTATGGCACAGTAGTGTTTACTCTCCATCACAGTAACAATTTCCCTTATGGGTATTATTGCTTCTATATATTAAGTCGCCAGTTGTTCTTTAGATAATGATGATATAAAGCAAAACTCAACCTTCAAACAACCTTTGGTGCCCATCTTTTATTAGAATGTGTGGGTTAAAGGTTAGACGGTTCCGGCAAAAATCACTACCTCTTTCTGCCATTATGGAGAGCCATTTATAGAGCACATCAATGACAATAAAAGGGAAAATAAATGCTTTTATCTCTATAGTACGCTTCATGTAATTTATGCTACATCCCTTGTAAATCAATGCACTGGTATTGATCACTGAACAATTTATATCCCTATGTAGGGATTTAGGCTTTCAATACATAACCACAAAAATAAATTAACCTTTTATAAGGGCAGAAAAGTACTTTCTCATGCATGGTTGACTGGTCAGCATAGTATTTTTGCAGTATAATAAGGTATTGATTTCTTGTTTCACTCAGGTTTTTGTAGATATTGCATAGCTGTTTATAAAGGTGCTGCGATTCCAGACTACTTTAAAGTCCACACTTATTATTATTATTATTATTATTATTATTATTATTATTATTATTCATGTGTGTAGTTCTCAGTTTTTATTTGTGAATTTGAAATGGACTGCAGTTGTGCTGTCATCTAGAAACAAATCCTGGGAGTGCTGTACAGACAGTGAATAATTGTGACTTTAACTGTGAAATTAGGGCATTTTCTGATTCACAACTATAAGCTCAACATGAAATGAAACTCATTTACATGTTAAACCGATGTCCGTCAAGCTCAAAGAGTCAGCCGCTAACTCGATGTGAATAGACTAACTCCCAAATTGTGATTAAATCATTAATTTCAGTTCTGATGTTCTGCTTAGAGTGACATGTCTAATATACTGTATGTTACATGTTATATATGAGGATTTTCCCTTTAGGATGGACACACTACTCTTGATAGTCAGTCCACTTGCTCCATCTAGTGTTCACACCAGTGCATAGTCAGCGAGGGTACACTAACCCTCAGGAGCACTTACCGTAGGGCTCACTACAGTATATCTAATTGTTTAGTCTATCATTGCAGACTGCATCAATAAATCTGCTTTCACTTTGAAGCCAGTTTGTTATCACGTCTATAAGAGATATACTTTACTTACAAGCCTAACATAATTGGACCAATGTGAAATATAAGCATACCAAGAGACCACACATTATTGACAGTCATTTATGTCGTGGTGCTGATAAATAATCCGATGTCATATTTAGTCAATCTCAGTATTAGCTGGAAGATTTGTAAAAACTGCCTCTACAGTTTCACGGAACAGAGAATTGTCCTTGTTAAAAACACTTTGTCTAATGCACACTAAGGCCTACTGTTGTCTCGGTTGATTGTACATCGATATTTTTTTTCAGTCGAAAGTGGAAAGGCCTGTATAACCGGTTTAGTCAACGCATTATCGGATCATTTTACATCATTTTTTGTAATATGAGAGCAAAGTCTCCTCTGCCCCAAGAAGGAAGTACAATCTCAGGCTGCATTTTCAATCACTTTTCTTCAATCTGACCCCATACACTGAACATACGCCCGTGTTTGCCGGATCAACAAGACCTCTAAATGAATGTTTAATGAGCATTTTACATCTTCCTGTTGATGGCCACGCCTCAATGCTTTCTCCTCCACTATACGCCTCTGTCAGTTGTCTGGCTTGAACTTTGCTGAATCTAGACTAGTCGCCTTCACTTCACCACCCGAGGACTGCAAGTATCCGAGCCACTGCTTTGGTTTCGCTGTAGAGAATCATGACTTTTCCCTTGAGAAAAGCTGTATCAGGTAGGCTGCTGCTCTTGTTTTTAGAATTTGTGCTGCACTTGGTTTGTGTTTTTACTTCAAATTATGTTTGTTAAGTGTTTTTTTAGGCAAATCCTCCCAAGTTATCTTGAGTAAAATGGTTTATAAAGTTGTGCTTTTAGCAGTGCTAGTAATAGTGGTTTATTATGATTTTCTTGTTACTCTACAGTAGTTAACCGCCTTGGAGCTGTCCGTGGTGCTGAAGTGCAGATGCCTTAAGCGATAAACAGTTTATCTTCACTGTGTTGCTCTGGATTGTTGGCGCTGTTTGGTTTAGAGCTTTTCGTCTGGATTTATTCAGAACACGTGTAGGAGGTTTATATTTTAGCTGTAATGTTTAGTTTACAGAGTTATGACAATATTTACTTTATTTCCATTTCGCAAGATTTCAGACTTTACTTTGCAACGCCTCATCTTTAAACAATGCATAATGCATAATCCTGGGGTGTGTTACTGACCGTTTTATTATTAATCAGAGGGAATAAATAAAACGTCTCCAACAGTTTTGGTTTGAGGACTGTAGATGGCACCATTGGTTAGGCTGTAACTGTGCTCAGTTCAGGACTGAGGAAAAGCCTGGAAGTGAAGAGGATGACAGTATCGGGTTGGAAATGACAGACACATCAGAGTCAGAGCATAACCTTTGGTTTGAGGTTTATACTGTGGTAAAAACTATTTAAAAAAATAGCGTCGACCCCAACTTTTTTAGGCTTACATTTTCATGATGTAAAAACATAATTTACCTGCAATAGCAGCTTGTAAAAGTTAGGTGAGGATAGACGTCTTAAAGATGTGAAGGCACATGTTTTCATATGTGTTTTATATATATAATAATTATATGGGTGTTTATGATGCCGATCACTGGCTGTTTGCCTCTTATTTCCTCCCACTACTTATTCCTCAATATTCGTCTTACATAAACAGCACTGACGCCTGATGGTGGCTACCTGGTGTCTCTCTCAGTGATCTGCACGTTAAAATGGGCAATATAATTATAATGGTTAATAGTCAGTAAATCATCTTTTTAAGGCAGGGAATCCATGTAGTCTACGGCTGTTCGCTTACCCTCACCCAAGTTTGAAATATACATATATAGCCTAATTGGAAACGTTTTTTTTCCGTGACTTTCTGCTCAGTGTTGTCTATTAAACGTCAAAATCTGTGAATTGTGATTCCCCATCTCTATCTTTTTTTTCTATTTGCCACCTCCGTGTGATATGAAATTTGAAATATCACAGGTGACGGCCTACATGGAGATATTCATTTTCCTAACTCACATGCACTGCCCTGCACACTGACTGGGTTTAGTGTCTCTGTAGTTGCACTCCCTGTCCTCTCTCTCCTCCCCACTGCTCATTCTCCAGGTTGTAGGTGGGATGCTCTCAGCAGCACATTGAGTCTGTGCTTTGCGTTGGGCTCGGATACTGCATCCAGAATGAGGCGCCTCCTGCTATTACCTTGCGTTGCCTCGATTCAACAAAACAGAGAAAACAAATGGAATCTCCTTAGTGATTCGCTCACATCCTCCGCGCTGCCTTTCTAAAACGAGGTGTAAGTCTCTTTCTTACAGCAGCAGCAGCTTCAGCAGGGCATTAGGCAAACTGCAAACATTTTCTCGGCGTCTGCAAACAGGTGTTTCCATCCTATGGCTGCGCAGTAAGCTTCATTCACGACTACCTGTCTACTCGACTACCATGTGCGTGGCCATGTAGTTTAATGGAAACCGGAGAATGGCTTTGTGCGTATTTGTTGTGATGCAGAGAAAATGATACAGTTGGAGGAACATGCAACGTGCTGTGGTGAAACTCTTTGTACAGCTTCGCGGTGGAACGTGTGGTTTTTATTTTTTGTTAAGTTTCACTTTTTTCTCGGAGATACAACGGACAATTCCTGAATAACGCCCAAAATCACGAGAAAATGATTCATTTGGACATAATCTAACTGGCTTTACCGCACTACTGGGAGCGTTTTATTGTCTATTCTTTATTGTCCATTTTGCAAATTCTGTCGTATTTAACGAACCGTGGTAGTCGCCTTAGACTGTTACCACTGCGCCTGGACGTTTTCCCTCAGAACTCAGTTTTCTGGATTCAAAGGGGGTGATTATTTTCACTCTACTCCGGAAGTTTTTTCTAGTGCGCTGCCAAACTGGCCATGGCTGCAGCGATTGCCAGCTCCCTCATAAGGCAGAAAAGGCAGGCGAGGGAGCGGGAGAAGTCTAATGCCTGCCGCTGCGTTAGCAGCCCCAGTAAAACCAAAGGAAGCTGTGAAAAACCCAGTCGACTGAACGTTTTCTCCCGGGTCAAACTCTTTGGCTCCAAGAAGAGACGAAGGAGGCGACCAGGTCTGTTGTGCAATTTCGTCAGACCATTGTCCTTATGATCACTAACTCCTTATCTATTATTGGGTGCCATTGTATTTCAAAACTCAACTAAAAAGATAGTATATACAAACTACTGGTCTATTTTTGTGTAAGATTCAAAAGATTAATGACTCTGCCAAAGTTGGTGGGAGAATGAGGGGGCTCCCTTATGAGGTTTGTCTACAGAGAAGTCACCTTTAGTATCTCTGTGCTGTGCTGAGGGATATATTAAACTGATGCTTCATCCTTCACAGTCTACTTAATCACACCACACTGGACTAGATATACAAACATGCTTATTAAGTAGGTTTTGGAAATCACTAAAGGCTTCGCTGTCAGTACAAGATATTGCCATTGGCATATCCAGGACATTTTGACTGGGGTGGCCAAGATGGGACACAGAGAGTGTGGGGTGGCCGTGGCATAGAAAACCTTAATGAATGGCAGGTGATCAAAATGTGTAAATAAAGATGGTGCAGCACTGCATTGCTTCAACTTATGCACAGATAAATCATAATTGAATTCCAAAGCTCATGTTAGCATCCATTGTAATGTTTGTACCTAAGGCCAGGTTGTTGTTTTTAAATTGTATTATACAGCATTAATCTAATGGTGCCATGCTGACCACCCACAACAACTAAAGTTAATGTTACAACCTAGAACAGCACTAACATGCAGCTACCATTCTATTCAGTTTTCTGTAGCATGTACATTACATTTTCCATTTACACCGATCACACCTTTCCACCTATGTGAAAAATAAAACTTGAGTTGACTTGGTCAGGATAGGCTACACATTTTCTAAGAGCTGTTTCCCTGTAGTGGAGTAAATATGTTATATGTTACAGGTTCAGAATGAAGCTCTGGGTCCAAAGTGGTGCAACACATTTGTTCACAGGTGTTACCTGTGCAAAACAGTTGTCAGCAATGTCAAGTCAAGTCAATTTTATTTGTTTAGCCCGATAACACAAATCACAAATTTGCCTCAGGGGGCTTTACAGCCTGTACAGCCATACAACATCCCTGTCCTTAGACCCTCGATTCAAATAAGGAAAACTCCCTAACCCTTAAAAAAATAGAAGAGGAGGGATTCCTCTCCCAGGATGGACAAATGTCCAATAGTCCAACAGAACACAAACAGAATTTACCATTGAACAGGATAACAAAAAGTATAATAGATGTATAATATATATGAAGAATGTGATGAAGAGGATGTCAAGCAGCTCCTAGGTGCCACCAGAACAGAACAGGACCTGAGCCAATGTGACCTCCATCAACATGTAAACCTGGCAGGAGGACAGACTACACATGCACACAGGGGAGACTCACATCACACCATTCACATACACAGGACAAGAGACAAGAAAATACATTATTCACACAAGAGAGAGAGAGAGAAGGATAAAAAAAAAATCATTCAGAGAGAGAGAGATATGAGGTGATGCTGAACTGCTGCAGGATGGGGAACCAGATCCAAAACCACAGGAAATGGCACTGACAGCCAGGGAAGCAGAGCACTTCCAGGATGGATGCTGGTCCAGCAAGAGCTGCCTTAGAGACAAGAGAGGACAGGAGGTGAAAATACCTATATGCTTGTGGAACAAACAAACAGAAGGTTAGAGAAATGCAATGGTTATCAGAACAGTTGTAATAATCAATAATCTCATTGGCAGGACAGGGCTTAGTAAACTCATTGAGACAGAAACTGACCTGCTGCGCAGTACAAGGTCATGAAGTTTCATATCATCGTGGTGTTACCTTAACTTGCATCGGCTCTACTATCTCTGAATTTCACTGTAATACATTTAGCTTCACTTACTTTAAACATCCTGTACACAACATCTACATGTGTAAACTGTACCTAAACATTTTCTACACAATACAGAAACAATATTGAGCATAGACAATCATAAACACTTTTTCTCATCATGAGTAACACTCTCCTATGTTCCATAGATGTCTCTTACTCAGTTCAACTAATGGAAAACATCACATTACACCTTTAACTGTGTTTGCTGAATGACCTTGGCTGTCTAACCAGCCCTGTTACCCTTTCTATCTGTTGGATGCGAAATATAATAAACTTTGCTTTCCAGCCTACATCTCTACAGGCTCCCAGGTTTAACTTGGCTTGTTAACTGCCTGTATTATAGCAATAATCTCACTCTTATACACTCAAATAACATTATCTACATGACACAGTAAAATGCTATTAACTAAACTGAACAAACTACTGTGGTGGGTGTACATAAACTAAACACTTCACAGGCTTTGTTGTATCAAAATGGCCATTAATGCCATAAGACTGTGAATTACATATGATAATCGCTAATGATAATCACTAGTGCAAAACACTAATGCTTCCAGCACATACACATATCCCAGCCCCACATGTACATTCAAATTCACACTGTATGCAATCCCAAACCAATGTCCACAACACTGACAGGAGTTCACTCTATTTTGTCACCATAACAGTCCCATTATACTTTTCTTATCTGTGCAAAACATATTTAAAACAGTTGTCAGCATGTTATTCATATCGTTGTGGCGTTAGCTTAGCCTGTGGTCACTGTGACCGGAGTCCAGCACGTACTTTCGATTTCGAGACCTGCTTTCTTCTGACAAATGATAAAAAGTCAGCTGACTAGAGATCAGCTCTCATGGCTTCAGTCATACCATTGCTGTAGTAGTTGGAAATTGCAAACTGGCCCTATATCAGCTGATCAGCTGTCATCATAGATTGAGCAGTGTTTTTCCCGCCTTATTGTGTTAATGAACTTGACCAATGACCTATCAGATCCGGGGTGGCCACAGGGGTGGCTGGTGAGATTTCAGGGGTGTCTGTGGCCACCACATTATTTTTTTTCTCACCTGCATTCTGTGAAGACCCGCCCCAACTCTGCCTCTGATTGGCCCTAACCCTGATATTCTTACCCTAACCCTAACCATATCACTCCTCATGCCTAAACCTAACCAACCTAACCACTGAAGGCAACAAGCACTAGCCAATCAGAAGCAGAGTAGGGTATGTCTTTGCAGAATGCGAGTGGGGGAAAAAAAAGGCGTGGCCACCCCAGACCTCGTTTAAAATTTCTGTATTATCAGTCTCCAAAATGGAGTATTACTTTTAATACAGGTTACACATATACTGGCTATAATTTAAATATAATTTAATGATTAATCTAGACGAAGGGGAACTTCCTAACTTTTATGTAGAATTTTAAGCAGACCTCACAATTAGCTCAAGAAATATTTCCTTGTGAATTATAGCCAAGTTCTTAGTTGCTAACTGAAAAAAACTATTTGTTACATAAGAAGAATTAAGTGGTATGTGGTTTCTGAGCTCCAAGTGATAACTTTTAAGTGTATCCCCAGAGATCAGAGCTGGCTCTTATGAAAGTATTCCTATTATTGCAATGACAATGAAAGGTGTGTAGCAGTCTCTGTGGCCCAAAGTACTCACAGCCTTACAAATCCTGCGCACAAGTGACCACAGCTGCATATCTGATCTGATCACATCTCTCTCAGGGCCAAAGCCCACCGTTTGTCAGTTGTGTCAGTTGTGTCAGTTACTTGATGTCTGCGGACATGATGCCTGCACTGCCTCTCTAGGGGAGCTCTGTTTTTTTTTTTTTATTTAATCCCATCCATCTTCATTCATTTCAAAGCTGTCTTGTAACACTGCATATGATGCATCTGGAAGTTAAGGTGCATTTTTATGCAACAGTATAACTAACATACAGTTTTTGCTCCCCTCTCACGTCCAATTTACATTCCTATCCTGTGGAGGAAGCAATGAGTGCCAAGGAGAAGGCGTTGTCTGTGTGCGACTTACACATGGTGCCTCACCAAACACAAAGAACTGGCCACAGTGTGGACTGTCAGCATATGTTGTTTGTTTGGTAGCGTGCAAAAGCTTTCCTTCGTGTGTGTGGTTACAGTACATGCTGACATATTGCACATTTCTCAATGCGTGTGTGAAAAGCACCCAACTGTAGATCTGATGCATATCTTCAAGCTGCAATGCTTTTTTTTGTCTAGTTGATGCAACTCAATAATGAAATTTACAAAGTTTGGCTACAAAATCATCACAATATTGCCAGTATACAGACTGAATAAACCTTCTATGCAGCAAAAGTAACCTTAGTAAAGCTAGAAATGCAGTACTGAAAGGTAAGTGAGATGAAAGGATAGATGAAAGCTGTGGTAAACCACTTTAAAGGACACTCCACTAGGGACAGTAACCAGGGAATGGAGAGCACTTAGCTCTTATCAGACATTACACTGATGTAAGACAGACAGACTGGCCAGCCACTTCAAAAGTAAATGTTCTGGCACTTAAAACTATTGTCTTTTAAACTTATTGAGGCTTGTTTTTTTTATGTTGCTATATTAGCATATAGCTTTTGCCCATTTGATTAGTAAAACTATTACTATTCTCATTACTCTACATTTGGTTGAGTGCTCTGAGATATTTGAAAAATACAACTCCTTCTTCATTATTTAAAAAAATTGTGACAGATTCAAAACAAGTTCCATTTGGACCTAAATTTGAAGCTTAAGACTTTAGAATTTTTAAGAAAGTACAATTTTAATTTATAATCGAGGATGATTTTATTGAAGTTTAGATACTTTTTCTTCATCATGTGAATTTTTTCTTAACTGCACATATTCCAAAGAAGGTGTTTTTGATTTTCAGGAAATGAAAGCTGTTTTTAAAATGATTATTTTCTGGCATTATACCTATATTGGACAGTTCACTGTGGAGAGTGACGAGAAGCATTGAGAGAGAACGAGAGGATGACCTGCAAGAATTTTCCTCAGTCATGTTAGATCATGGAGGCACTGCAGTGCCCCCAAAGCCTTTTTTAAATTTTGATACTATGTGCTCTTGACCATCTATGGCGTTATTTTTCTCAGTTGCCAAGCCATTGGGGCTGCCTGTTTACTCACCACTGTTCCACTTTAGAGAAAGGACACAAGCAATTTGCCAGTGCTCATAGATGTGGACACATCAACATTGATCAAGCTGTACTGTTCTTAGAATTTTAGCCATCTAAATACTATTACTATCAATTTCTGTGTCTGATGTTACAATTCCATCTTTCCTATCACAGTTAGCCGGACTGATTTTTGCTTCAGTAACTTCCAAAATGGCAGCAAACTCAAACTGAAGCTTCAAAATGTCCCTTTTGAAAGCTGAATGGCATATCTACATTCATGTTTTTCTTCAGTCTGTGGTTTCATTCTTCTGTCTTCCTTTTTCTGTTTCTCCTCTGCTTCCATAGAGCCCCAGCTGAAGGGGATTGTGACGAAGCTGTACAGTCGACAAGGTTTCCACCTGCAGCTGCAGGCAGATGGAACCATTGATGGAACAAAGGAGGAGGACAATGGTTACAGTAAGTTTCTCTCTAATCTTTTCTTCCCTTCATTCTTTTATCACACATACACTGCCACGCTACACTGCTGGTCAGCAGGAACCTTGAACCTTGCCACTGGCAATTCTATGTATGACAATTCACCATTTATCTCCACTGCATCTACCATCAACTTTGTGTTAACTTGAACACCACATTCTTGCCCCTTGGTGGCCTTGGTGGAGTTTCAAAGAGACAGTGTAGGCTTGCTTTGCTCAGATTTGATTAGAAATGTTGCATTCTATTTTTGAGTGCAGTCAAACAGCATCCACACTGTTCAAAAGCGCTTATTTTCATATTTATTCACTCCTGTGGATAAACAGTCTTGATTCAGTGCATAAAAACAAACTTCTTCCCAGTGCATCTCAACAAATTCACAAAGTGCTGCAGTGATGTATAGCTGTTTAATTTTGTCAACTCAAACTCATTCTAAAGCAACCTGAACACAGATGATGATTGACTTTTTACTCCCCTACACACTGCCTCTTTGGTGAGAGCCAGTTTTGTCTTATACTTTGTATTGATGCATCCCTATCATTGCTACTACACCCACCAGCTCTTTGTTTTCTAATAGACGGATTAAAGAGGAGATCAATGTAGGAGTAACAGCACAGCCACTCGTCAAGTAACAATGCACTAGAAATGGACCACCTTATAATTAGACAGTGCAGTCAACACGACATGCTTTTGAAGATTAGAACGGTACAGTAGTTAGTGACCTATGTGGTATTCACTTTCTCTCCATACCAAAACCATGAGAGAAAGATCTGCATGGCACACTGAAACAGCTTTGATGTGCTACTTACCGTGTTATCCCGACACTAAGCGGATGTAAACACTTCTGGAGCCTTTGAATTAGTGGCTCTGTATTCAATTAGCCCCTTGGCGGCAATGGCGTGTGTATCTTACATATAAATACTAGCTCTGCAAGTGGGATGTTGTCTAAGCAGTGCAACACCTTGTAATTTGAGTAGAATTTGTTTCCTAAATGAAATAGTAGCACAGTTAAAGGGTAACTTTGCCGATTTTATTAACCAGCGTTGTATCAATACAATGTGGGTAATATATGCAAATTAACAATGTTTAACTTCCCTCCATGTTGCCTGCACTCAGAGCTCCCCGGTCATTTTCCGGCAAAAATCCGCCAGATGATGCAAAATGCGTCATTTGGAGTTTTGGAGATCTGCATTAGACTACAAACTACGTTTCCTCATTTTCAGTAGTGGTGCCTTCAAGGACGGTAAAACGTGGGTCTTCCAAAGCACACCCGTCTACCATGTTATGCCAGCGATAGTGAAAAGCAGACACTAAAATATCATCACTGCTAAATACTTTAAAATATTAGTATATTTGGTAGAAAACTAGCTTCATGATACGAGGCAGAATATCGTACTGTTGAATCAGACACAACAGAGTCTGGAAGACGAAGCTAAGCTAAGTTGCTAAGTTCCTCAGTGATTCATCCAAAAGAGCTCTAATACAAAAAACAACGAGCTTTACAATATAATGTCAGAGCACAGATGTGGCGCTACTATTACAACTTATGAGGCCAGATACAGTGCTGTGTAATCAGACAAAACAATATGGAGGAGGAAGTGACCACGGGAGCTGTAACAGCGCCAGCCAAGAGAGGCACTGCGGCCGGGGAGGCTGCTGCAGCATGACCCGGTGAGGATTGTCAGGGAGAATGGAGACAGACTGAAAACTCTCAGCTGCAACAAACTTTGCAGTGCTTTCTGCAACTTTCTGATTGTGTTACCTGTAACTTGCGGCTGCATCCAGCTTTGAGCACAATCCGGTGCGGCTCACTGTCGTCCAAAATAGGTCAAAGAAACAGCGGTTAGGGTTAGAAACACGGGTACGATATATCCAGTCTCGATGAGGAAAAATGTTTTGTAGATAAGCCTCAGTAAAGATATATAACGCTGCTCACTTTGTCTAAGCGACTAGATGTAAACACATCATGGGTAGCTCACTGGAAGCTCATTGGACGAGAAGCGCACAATCAATTCGGGTTGTTGTAGGATCCTACAGCCGTTTTCTTAGTTTTCTCTTGTCATAGGGCTCCATTTCTACTACAGAGGTGACCTACTTTTAAGAAATCATATTCAGAGTGTGAATTTTTCCTTTAAGCATGAGTAGAAATCTCTGAAATGACAGCATGTTATACATACACATATACAAACAATATTATACTGCATCCATTATGTCTGCATGGACTCACTTTCCTGTTGACTTACATAACAACTGTCCCGCATTGGCACCAAAATAGTTTTTGAAGAGAATATTAAAGAGTGCTGCTGAATAGGAAAAGGAGAAAGAGTGAAGCTCTTTGCACTGCTCCAAAAATAGCGTTGTTAGGCGCTGGGTGCGCTTGTCTCCATGGTGACGGAGAGCGCAGTCCTCTTGGAGCTACTGGTATCTTGTGATGGTGGGAGAGGACCTACTCAAATGCGCACACATGCACACACACACAAAACCAAGGATTTGATCTTTGCTACTGTAGCTTGCTGAGGCGACAGCCTGGCTGTGGTAATAAAGGAGTCTGATATTTCTGTGACATTTCATTAAGAAGGCAAACAATATCAGAAATAACAAATCCAATTCCCGTAAATCCCAGTGATTTTTCATTTTAAACAATATCAACCAAACTGTGAGGCCACTCCAAGTTCTTTTCTTTGAAAAAAGAGGGGAGGACTGTTTTAATGTTCAAATTGCAATTCATTCTCAGTTTCCACCCTTGTCTTTGTAAACCAGATTCATTTTTTCCAAATTTACTGTCAGCAAGATTGAAGATATAGTAGATCCCAAAATCAGGCAAATAAACACAGTGCTATCCTTCATGCAGCAGCACTATACTCTCAAATGCATTCAAATCAGATCTTGTGTTTTTGCTGCCAAATACAGTCTTACATTATTTACTTAACTCAGCCATGTTTTTCTTCAAGTCACCCAGTTTTCCTCAGCCAAAGAGCCAATGCATTTGAATAATAATCAGACCACATAAGTGCCGTGTAATGTTGTCACAACAGCTTACTTTTTAGCTCCAATACTATCTTGTGCTGTCATACTCAGGCTGCTCTAATTGCAGGCATGCTTCTCCCAGAATGAGTAAGAGATAGGATAAATGTTTAAAATGTGCCTAGCGATTGCCGGGAACCTTCAGGTTTATTGTCACACTTAATTGCTCATGACTCCTAGGCTGTTAGTGGGTGGAACTGAGACATTGCTTGCCTGCAAGCAATCGTGAAAACTGTATCTCAGGCCTCCTCACCCTTCTTATTTATTGTGCCTCTCTGCACCAGGAAAGGTCTGTGAGTGGGTAGCAGCCCTGTCACCCTCTTCAGTGTGCTCAGGTGTTTCTAGGAGGCAGGAAGTAATTGAGTTTCCTCTCTTGAAAATCTCCCTCAGTACGCCAGCTGGTAATCCTTCTGAAATGAAGTGGACTGCAGATGTGTACGTATGCATTGTGGTGGGAGTATGAAGGGAGAAAATTCAGTGAACGAGGCAGAGTGAGAAAGGTGCAATTATATAGACAAGAACTGCTCATGCAGCAAGATGTTTTAGGAGAGAAAGAAAGCAAATCTTCAAATCTGAAATCATGCTACACACAAGAAAAAGGGATACAAGATATATTTACATAGATTCAAATTTTGTTTGGCATAGTAGTGATGAAAGATTCCCTCTGAAAACACCACCTGTCATCCCCTCTAGCTGGGTACACAGCAAAGACAAGATGGATTAGTCAGAACAATGGTTGCGGAGAAGTCTGTAACCTGTAAGCATGAATTTCTGGCAAGAAATTACTCAGCATCTGTACTGCAGTATTAAAGAATTCTTCAAAAAGTAGCTAAATTTGTTAAAATGAATAAAAACCAGAGCTGAAACTATTAGTTGATTAAACGATCGCCAGAAACTTAATCTACAACTATTTTGATAGTTGATTAAATAAAAAGTCTTTTTTAAGCAAAAATGCCAAAAATTCTCTGGATCCAGCTTCTGTAAAGTGTGGATTTGCAGCTTTTCTTTGTTTTGCATCTTACAGCTGAGTATCTTTGGGGCTCGGACTGTTGGTTTGGCAAAACAAAACATTTGATGACATCACCTAGCAGATTAATAGATAATGAAAATAATTATTTGTTGCAGCCTTAATAAAAACAACCCAGAGTTATGACATGCTCTTTCTGAGTTCCTCTTCTCTGGGAGACCTGTGTACTCTTTGTTTGTAATGACCAAACAATGATTTCTTTGGTCTCTCATGTCTTTGGTTTGAGACCCTCTAATCATTTGTTTAGGAATTTTTCAGAAGTGATTTGTTATGAACTTGTCATCATGTAATTATGTATATATACTAATAATAAGTATAGTTTATATTAGAGTTGAGATAAGATGTTGTTCTTAGTGCAGGTAAGGTGCTGACACAACACTGCAAAACTTATATTCTTTTGTTGTAGTGATTGAATACAAATTTAGCATACTGATCTATCACTGGTGTGTCAGCTTTACACATGCACAAGATTACTGTACAGTACACCTAAAAATACTGCAGATACCGAGGTTGTAAATAGTAGGTCCTATCTGTTTGAGATATGCATTTTACTGGCAGCATCTATTGTACATAGCAGCCAAAGCAGGCATCACCAGATACTCTCCCAGAAAAAGATACACCAATCTGTCTTCAAGTTTGAGAGTTGTGTGTCTTTCCCTAGGGAGCCATCTTTTAATTGGTGTACTGTTATATAGCTGTCACAAACTACTGAATGTGTTCAAAAAGTGGTGCAATTTTAGCGTGAGCTGAAGATAGTTATCAAAGTAACTCAACCATATTGTACCAATAATATGAATAGATTTGCAGGATCTTTATCTGTCCAAAATCCTGGCATTCTTTTGTCATCATTGATACACTAAGACTGTTATATTATTATAAATGTGTCGTTTGGGACATGAAAACAGAAGTAAAAAAACAGAAGTAAAGATTGACTCATAGAGAAATGGAAGACAGAGAATCAGAACAAGTGAATCTTGGACTTAAATGCATTTTCCAAATATACGGTATGCTCACAATGCCTGTTTACCCCACTAAGTATCATGCATTCCTAGCACTGTTGTTTACAATGAAAGCCCAGTGAGAATGGTAAATGTAAATGGATTGCATTTACTCTACTTTATACAGCATTTTTCTACCTTAGCAGACAAAGTGCTTTACAATTTGCTTCTCATTCACCCTTTCACACACACACACACTGACACACTGATGGTGGCAGAGCTGCCGTGCAAGGTGCAGGCCTGCTTATCGGGAGCAATCAGGGTTCAGGACAGTTTGACATGTAGACAGGAAGAGGCAGGAATTGAACCACCAACGCCACAATTACATAGTGCACGAGCCACAATCACCCCACGAGTCAGGACATCTGCAGTTTTAAAGTGATGCGGGCAGATGAAATAGCCCATCACAAAGCCTGTATAGTGCACTTAGCTCAAAGGAGATTGCAGATAGGGATCTACAAAGTGGTGGAAAAGAGGACTTATAGTAAGGGCACACTATGACTCACAGCTCAACTGATGTGAGAATGCAAGTTTAATAGTGTCTATATAAAGTATATTTAATGTGTCTAAACCTTGGCAGTGCCTATCCAAATGTGACAATTTACAGTCTTAATAAGCAAGAAGGGAAATATCAGAGGAATCTTATGATACTCTTGTGGACACTAATTTATTCAGTTTTATCAAAAGGTTAAAACAAAAATCCACAGCAGTGGTGATGGCATCACTGTTTGGGATGCCATCACCACGTGGCCCAAGGGTTCCCCGCCAGCATCTTATGAAACACACACACACACACACACACACACACACACACACACACACTCATATACAGTGCAGGCCAACATTAATGAGCTAGAGGTGTACCCAGCCTCACGACTCGCACTCAACCCCGCTGGTCAGAGCCTGGTTTATGTGTGTGTGTGTTCTACAGAATGAACAGAGTGCATCCTGTGTTGCTATGTGACAACAACAATGTTCATCTTCATCCATTTGGGTAGTGATACCATTTATTTAAGCATTTTATCAGTTAAATCGGATTTCCAAACATGCCACTAAATGCTTTGTCCTCTTTGCTGTATTTTGACCACGGAAACTGATGGTAGCTTGAAATCTCTTCCTGCACTCAAACATAATGCTGTGTAACATCAGGTCCATAGAGCAGCATTGTCAGATAACAGCGCTGTCATCATAGACTTACATTTAGATACACAATTTGAATTTGTCTTTATATTCATTTTTTTCATCTCTTAAGAATTTTACATATTGTGTTTGCAATACTTAGGCTTTACTTTACACAGCCTGTAATTTCAGTTCATTTGTGTGAATATACAACTTTATGAGATGCATCAAGTCAACGTTTTCTTTGCTTCTGTCTCTTGTTTCTGATTTTGTTTTTTGCCAAAAAAACAAAAAAACAAAAAACAAAAGCAGTGTTAAGTTTGCACCTTTTGTCAACTTTAACTGTTACCGGCTCACCAGATTGCTAAAATATTTTTTTCATTTATTTATTCACTATTAAACATTTCTCAAATGCTTCATATCATAAGTGTTACATCTATTACCATCAAGAAACAAATAGGAAATTATGGCAGCTGCATATGAATACAGTTTGTTTAGAATTTCATTAATTGCCTTATTCCTTTTTTAATAAAAGTGTTTAACTGAGGTGAAAATATATCCTTTAACTTTTGTCTCTGCTGTCCGTCTCTTTCCAGCCATGTTCAACCTTATTCCAGTGGGGCTGCGAGTGGTGGCCATCCAGGGGGTGCAGACCAAACTCTATCTGGCTATGAACAGTGAGGGCTACCTGTACACATCAGTAAGTGTCTCACTTAATACATTTCTGAGTATTTGTATGCATGTGTGTATAGGATGGGGTCCTGGGCTCTATCATAGCGGCTGATCTATCCAGCTGTATTCAGACACAATGTTGGGTCTCAGTTACTATGGTGACATGAGCGCTGGGAAGAAGCACAACAAAAACATGTGAAGGAGAAGATAGATCTTTAAAAGAATAGCAGTTAATTTTGTGTTAAGTGTTGATATATTTACTTTTCTTGCTTTTATTTCTATTATATGTGGAGATGGGTACCTCGCTCTTACCGTGCCCACTCAGACACAACAGCATTCGAAGCCTGATGAAAGAGCAGCATCATTTTCTGATAAAATTCAGTGTCAACAGAAAGTTCAAGGATTGTGTAAGCGGGCGGAGCAGTGTCATATCCGATTGTGGCAGCTGGCTCTTCATCTTTGATTAAATGTGCAAGGTTATGAATAATTCAGTTGCAGGCCGAACAATGTTCCTGTTCGTCTTCCTCCCAAATGCCACCATCGCATTGTGTGGCAGGCGTCACTGAGAAGACTGACAGGCTGGTGGATTGTGCACCCAGAGGGCATTCACACACGTACACTGTTGGCAGACAATCCTCATAGTCAAATTAGTAAAGATTGTTCTGTATGGTTAAAGGTCTCAGTAGGCAGGGACAATCCTGATTGATAGAAACAAGCTCAGAAACAGCGAAGAAAACCTAATGATCCTGTAGCTTTTTATTCTGCAGCTGCTGCTGACATTATCTATTACAGACTTGGCAGTAATGTGTTAAAGGACGAAAAGTGGCCCTCTGGCCTCTCTCTCCCCTGATCTCACTTACTCGTACACACAAACAGACAAATGCATTAATAAACATTGTTAATGAGGTAGCTCTCACCAAGCATTAGTTCAGTCACAGCCACTTCAGAGAATTGAAAATGGTTAAACAGATTTGGCAGAAAGGCCCTGATCTTTGAGGGAGCTCCCAAAGAATCCATGCAGCAATAATGATTCTGCTGGGAGAACATGAACATTAGATTTTAGCAAAGTCAATGATACCAAAATCTTCAACACATAAGTAGCACGTTGGGGTGGTGGACAGAGCTACAACAGCGAGCGGCATTATGAGGATATCAGCAGAGTAAAGGCGACCTAAACACCTGTATGAATATGATTGGATCTTACTAGAAAGCTGGTAGCCAATCAGCTGCCACTAATAGTGAAGCATGAATGAAACAGCTTAGGCATGAACTAACATGATGCCTTTCAATTGCAATGTTGCCAACATAAATACCTAAAATGTATATGACATTAATAAATGTAAACAAAAGACTGCAGTCACCCAATGCAGGCACATAATCACTGTAACAAATCACGTCAAATCACTGCATCATTGTAGTGTTAACAGTGTTTATATTTCAGCCCAGCACATGCTGTAGGCCAAACCTTGAGTGACTGTGTCAATACCCCCGGGTTCCATCTGCCTCTGGCTGAGTTTCAGATGTCTATCTGAATCCTTATCAGCTTTGAGAGCACTGTTCTGTTGTTTAGGCTATGCTCAGGCCTTTGTATGAAGGACTAACAAAGTGATTATTTCTGCCAAGGGATCAACAACATTTGTCAACATGTACCTAAATATATTCCAATACTTGTTGCTTGTTAAATATCTAGCATATTGTTTAAAGTCCCCCTCCAGTTAAAAATATGTTTTACTTCAGTTGGATGTTTGAGCTTCACTATTCAGAGTGATATAGCTTGACACTAGAAGACTGTTTTCACATTCAACTGCTGACAGAGGAATGTTTCTCTGAGCTCACCAAAAAAAGACCTACATGATTTTTGACACAACTAGTTTGGAAACAGATTTTGGATTTTTTAATGATGGAGAAAGAATAGATCTAATTTTAAGGATGTTAACAAGATAATAGATATTATTCAAAGTAGAGTACTTTATATTAATCTTAAAACAAGTCTGGAGGGGATCTTTAAACATATCATTTGTAGATCAATAGTTTTGCAGTTACAGGAGATTTGGCAGATTTGCCAATATGAACACAGACAAATCTGAGAACAACTGTGTTTTTCCTGTCATTCAGCAGGTAATAGTAAGTACAACCAATTCAACTGCTGTCCATAGCAATGTAATGGTCTCTCCTAATATATTTTAATAATTGAATCAATTGAAAACATCTATCTAATTTCTAGTCAGCAGTTATGTTTATAAAAAGAGATCTCATTCCATGTACAGTAGTATTTGTAAGACCAAAAGAATGACAACATAATCACTGTAGCCTGTTGTGAATGTTGTATGGTCTGCCTATAATTACATTTTAATGAGCAGTAGCAGTTGTTTGACAACATATCCATGGGGGTTGCCCCAGCTAAGCATGCCTGAGGGGAATATACAGAAATAATTGAAATAAAACATACTCCTTCAACCCCTTCCCCCACACATTCATATGCTGTATTTAATAAGGCTCCACAGCAGTCCACAGCTCCTAGTGAGTGATTTTAATGATATGAGCTTGGCCGTCAGTAATTAAGCATATGCAGCAAGCTGTAAGATTAATTTGATAAAGATGGATCCTGCTGGCAAAGGCTCCATAAACATTAGCAGCAGTAGAAGTATTGGCCTATTTCTAAACTGCCTTTTATAGCCTACGTTTTAGGAAAAAAGTGGATGGCCAACTGCTTACGACAACCTTAGAACAGTACAATATGCTTGCTAAATTTTAGTCTTGCTGCCATCTGTTGCACTTCACTGAAACAGCTCTTCTCAGAGTCTTCAATTACATCTTGGTGCACGATGATGCAGGAGAATAATCTGTTACTATCCTGTAGAATCTAAGTGTGTACCTTTTCACACTAATGCAGTGCTTCAATGTCTCTGGATCAACCCTGAACTGCTTCTCGTCCTGCCTCACTGACAGTCTTTCAGTTGCTGTCATTAAGAATGCATCCTCATGTGCCACTCTGTCTTATTGTGTATCCCAAGGTTCTATCCTGGGTCCTATTTTGTTTGCCTTGTATTAGCTTCCCCTTTTTCCCCTTTTGAAGATAATAAGCATTTTTGAAGATATATCTTATCACTGCTGTGCAGGTGAGACAGGGAAAGACTCATGCATTTAGTTATTGTTGTCAGGGCCGCACAAATTGTAAAACAAACACACCTCCCTGCTGTCCAAGGAAGAAAAAAGTCGCAGTGTGCCCCGCTCTGCTCACCGTGGCAGTCCTGTCGATGAACACTGCAGCATGAAGTTGTGAAAGTTCCATGGAGTTGAGGCGGCTGTCTAGCTAGTTATGTGAGGCGGCGGTTTAGCTAGTTATCTGAGGCTCGTGCTAATGCTAAACTAGCATCTTCAACAGAGGCAGCGAGCATCTGAGGGTCAGACAGCAGAGAGCAGCGCTGTAGCTGTGGTGGTAATGGTCCCGACAACCAGGACTGCAATTACACACGCTTCAACTAAATCAACACAAAAGTGTTGAACTGTATAAGTGACACTGCTTTCAGTATGCTGAAGTCCGTTGTGGGGAGATTGAGGTAACCTGTTTTACATTTATCAGATAACATTACGGGTTATTTACTGTTAAAGGCTACAGCACTTGTGATTATTTGTTAATTCATTGTTAGATGTGTCCAACACACCAAATTGTGCAGCTGTTTGATGTGTTTAATACTTTGGATTTTGTCTGGCCAGTCGTTGAATAGCAACAGATGGGAGAGAGAGCTCCGCAATTTTAAATAAAGTTCTTATTTTGTGTTATTTAAATTATCATTCAAGTAACTTGGTGTTTACTTTATCTGTTCTTTGAACTCCAGTGTTGCACACTGATTTTGCATTGAACATAGTTCATGTCAGTGGTTAAAACAGTTTTATTATTGAAAAACGTCCGTATTACATTAAGTATTTTATTAAGTATTAATGATTAATCGAGAATCATTTGTTAACGCGGCCGACTATCAAGTAAGGAAATTGCTTAAAATTTGCATCCCTAACCTAAACAATACCCGACTCTACTTGCAAGCACTGAATCTGCTCTTTATTCTCTTTATTCTTGTGTTTTTGTGATGTATAAATGTGTGAAATTTTCATCAAATAGTGCAGGACATAAAAGCTACGATCTAAAAACAATACTTCTAGCCGGCATCCATGTGAAATACATCTTGTAGGTGTGTTAAATTGTAATAATGCAGTTGGGGGATGGGTTGTAGAGCTTTCTGTTTCAGCTAAATTAGAGAGGGAATTGAATTGAATGTGTAGCTGGCTGCCTAATAGTGCTTGTCTTGCTGGGATTGCTGCTATGGTAAAGTGCTGCCACACATTAAACCAGCCAATAGCAGGTAAGTATTGCAGGGAGATTCCCAATCAACAGTGGAGAGACAACAGATGACGTAATCTGGGTGGGGGAATGGAGCGCTGCTGCTGAGATCTGGATTTCTTCCAATATTGTACACATGTGTGCATAAGTGCATGCATGAGTGGAGACGTGAATGAATACATACTGTACAGTATACAGTAATATAATAAATAGGATGCATATGAGTTTAGACACAAATTCTAAATAATACATTTATGTATGTTTCAGTTTAATCTGATGCTATGTATTTCTTTTGATAGCATTAATTTAAGTGGCTTTTACAGTATAATCCGAGTTGACTCACATATGCATCTGGTGCATGTGCATCTGTCTGTTCTGTACATATAACAGCAGAGAACATACACCGAGAAAAAGAGAGCGTGAGAGAGTGAGAGAAATGAGGAGTGAGAAGGAGTGCACATGTGTGGGTGAGGCAGAATGCACCAGTGAAAATATATTCATCCATCAGCATCAATGTGTGGGAGAGGAAGAACCAATTAATATGTATTTTGCTTTACTATCCTATATTTTCCTGATTGCCCCTCCACTTTTGCAAACTTCACATTAGAAATGTTGTTTATTCTACACAGCAATCCACAAAAAAAACATAATATAATAAAGATAATCCGCAAAAACATATAGCTGCTACCCCAATACTGAGAATATTTCTACTGAGTCTGGGAAAAAAAGTAATTTAAGCTCTCTTTATATGTTTTCAAATCTTCGTGTATATTTTTAGACACTGAGCTAAGTGGTGTCCACATATCTCATGAGGTGCCTTTGAAGTGGTGTTATTAATTTTCCTGGTGGGTCATATTTGAATTAGTGTGAGTCACTGAGGCTCCAGTTGAGTCTCGTCTAGACTGCTCTGTGTGAGTGTGTGTAACACTGAGAGTTCAGGGTGGAGATATTTATCAGTTTAGCATTGAGGTTTACAGGCCCTACGTAAAACGCCTGTTAAAGGGTTCCTGAGCAAGACAGCCAACCCATCACACAGTTACTCATTTGTAAGGTGCCAGCCGGAGCTGAGAAGACAAAAGTATGATTATGGTGAGGTAAGAAGAAAAGAATGTGAGACAAGCATTAAATCCTCTCTCTCAAGTCAGTTTAAGTATTTCGTTCACCATTTCTAGTCTAGGTTTAGGTATATAATGTAAATATATATAAATAATGCTTCAGGAGAGTCACTGAAACCTTGTAGAACATATTTTATTCTCCAGAGTACAATAATAAAATCTCATTCTTTGTATGTTTCTAGAATAAAGATAAAGAAAAAATGCCAACAGAAAGCCAGCAAATAAGTGTGTATATCATGTGCACATGAGTACATTGTGTATTTTAATTTTAGTACACTCTTGTTAGATATGTAGTTGGCTCACACCCATGCCTTTTCAACCATTTAGCAAGCACAATGCCTTTGGTAAATAACCACTGCTGTAAGGTTTCACTCCACTGAGCTGTGTCATTAACTAGTTTGTGTTGTGTGCGTGTGTGTGTGTGTGTGTGTGTGTGTGTGTGTACGTGTGTACGTGTACGTGCTGCTGGCTTGAACGTATACCCTGTGTGGGTGTGTCTATTTGTATTTGGTCTTTTCCACTAGCTTAAAGCTCTCCAATTTATTCCCAAACAAATGAACACTTTGAGTGTACTTTATCTTTAACTAAAGGTGCTTTTTAATCCACTTCCACCAAACTGAAAAGACCGCGACATTGAAAAGCCGGATTTAGCAAGATTTGGCTTCACTGCCCAGCTGTAGCATTAGCTTTTGTGAGTCTCACAAGCACTGATGGCTGCAAAGAAACTAGAACAGCACTCAGCCCTGATTCCATTGGCATAATTGGTGTCATTTTAGTTTCGATGTGGCAGCTGAATACACATGGGTCAGTGCGCAGCATTGATTTGGCTTGTCTTGTAAAAAAAACAAAAAAAAAACAGCCAATATTATTTACAGAGGAGATCAGATCCATTATGCTAGTATTTCTCCTCCTGCTGATTGTATCAGGAAAACATTATTGGGCAGTAATTACTCCCCCGAAGCCAAGTGAATGATGCTTGAGAGTGCATCATAATTGATAGTATTTTCTTGACAGTTCTTTACAGTTACCCCTACCACTGCTCAATTGTGTAATTGTGTGCTAGAGTACAAGAGGTTTCCCAGATGGGCAGTGTGTCTCTGTTAATGTGTGTTTGTGCATGTCCGCTTTACACTCATGGATATTAAAAATGTGCAGGGAAACATCCTTCAGCGCCTTACACTTGCATCAGCCTTTAAATGTGTCGTCCTCTAGGCAGTTATTGGATCGTAAAGAGCTTAGGCTATACAGCCATAACTTCAGCCAGGATTCCCCCTCATTGTAAAACTCAACACCCTTCTCCGTCTCTCCCTCCCCTTTTTCCCACGAGATGAAACTCACTTCATTTAGAAAGGCGTGTATATATGAATTTGTGTCTAAGAATTTTTTTGCACGCAAGAAGAGGAATTATTGGGAGGTGAGACACTTAAAGTGAAGATGTTTTTACACACATTTACAGGCGTGTTTACATGTGCAGTTGTATGTGAAAAAATCTCTACTGAAATGAGATTTGCATGCCTGTCACTGCAGAGACTTTCAAAAACAGGAGGGATGATGGGAAGGAAGGATTTCTTAGGCAAACGTCTTGGGGTCCTAACCTAATTTATGCGCAAACGGTGATGAATAAAAAAATTATTCCTGATATCCTGATAAATGTTAATGTATTCTTCTTGAGTTGCACTGATATTTGTGAGCTTCTCTGTGTACGAATCCCAACGAACCTTAAAGGGCAAGAGGAGGCAAAAGTAGATGTTACCGTTGGCACTGCATTATATTTAAAAAATGAAGCTGCTGTAGTACATGAAAGGGAAGCCCCGAAGCTTTCAATCCTCTGTTTCTCCTGTTTACCAATCCTACAAGTCCTACAGCATAGCTTAAGGCAGCACGTTAAACGAAAACACTGCTCATCCCTTCACAGATGTTTCCAAAAAGAAGAATGAACAGGGATGTAATGTGAGATTCGTCTGTTCCACTCCTATAAAATGTGAAGAAATGTATCACAGAACTCAGAGCAACGAGACTGTTAAACACAATTTTTTGTCCAAGAGGGATATATATGCAGCTTATCTAAATCCTAATCGCATCAAACACACCAGAGCCACTTTCCTTCAGCCTAGTGGGGTTCTATATGAAAGGGGCTCCTAACTGAATATATAAGACAATGCTGTAATCATTTGAGCTTTTACAGAAAACCACTTGCCTGGACATTGTGTTAGTGAGGTTGCCAGCTGTGCATCATTTGGACAAGGACTTGTCATATTTCAAAGAAAAGCCTGTGTAGTGTAATGGGATCATTAAAAGTCCATTTTGCCGTACCACCATAGGGACATGGGGGGGAGGGGAAATGACACGACCGATATTATTCCTATGCAGATAGTGTCCTGCTTTTTTTATTTCTAAAGTGATTTCCCCTCGCTCCATCTGGCACTGGAGTCATGATTTAAGTGATGTGAGATTTTTTTTCACTGGCTTTCAGTGAACAATAGATATGCTGAAGGAGACACTACTGGAGCCCATTCAAAATAACGTGAATGTTTCTGTCTATCACAGTCCTGATACAATAGAAATGGGGATCCCCTGCCATTTTGGCCCTTACTTGTGTCAGTCTGAGCGAGACTGTTATCCATAGACCCACTCCAATACAGCAGTACCGGCCAGCAGCCTCTTCTCCATCTTGGCACAAGATGTGCCTGTATCTGTCTGTATGGGTCTGTTTATCAATAGACTCTTAGTCTTCTCCAGGGCAAGTGTAACCAGCCAAATCCACATAAGCTCATTATTAGAGGTAGAACAGAACTCCTGGCTTGAGAGCTGAGCAACCCATTATTTAGCTTCCAATTGCTGCTCGTGCATAACTGAGATGGACGCTGCCCAGTCTTTCTAAGACTGCTGCTGCTAATCGGGCTGACCAGAGGAACAGAGAGCCAGAAAGCAAGAAAGAAAGAAGACATGGATGTGGCACTGAAAGAGGTGAACAGTCAATAAATTAACAATGTGCAAGAAGGACTAAGAAAGCAATGGAAGACAAAATATTATAAATCTAACACCAAGTTCAAAGTAAAGCATAGCATGAAAATTTTGTTATTGCTCCTTGTTCCTGCAACACTTTGAAGTGTTTGTGTTCTTTATGTTGGCACAAATTATTTGTACTATACTTATATAGTCCAGGTTATCAGTCTAATATCTGAAGAACACTGCCAAGAACTCACAGACCACATTTAACATCTGAGGCTCAACTGACTTTCTTTCAATAATGCCATCATTTGAGGGATAGTAATATTCTTGACAACAGACCAGACTGGAAGGACAATACTGAGTTGCCTGTGGGAAGGTCCAAGGCAGGTCTTTATTTTTTAGGAAGCTAAGAATCTCTTTCCGCTCTGTTGTTGTGAGTGCAATATTGCAGCAATCTGCTGGTGCAGAAACATCAGAGCTGGCGATGCAAACTGGATACACTGATCAAAACCACTTGGACAGTGCTGGAACTACTCGAGAGCTGTTAACAGTTTGGAGAGGATGCTGCTGTTCAAACTGCTGTCTGTCATGGAAAAGGTCTTGGAAAACGAACTAGTAGGAAAACAACAGAAACCTTTCAATAACAGACTTTGCTTCAGGACTCACATAGGCCCTTAAATAGGTTGTATACCTATAACTTCACAAACATAACCTTGTGGCCGTTAGTGGCTGCAAGGAAACACTGTTAAATACTGCATTGCTCCAAATATAAGATTTTTTTGGGGTGGTTGGAGGCGGTGGTGTAACAGCTGGACAGAAACCCCCAACCTCAGTTGAGCTGCATGCTGCATGTAAACTGATGGGTTAGTGCTAATAGATAGCAGCCTCAATTTCTACTATAGTTCTGCTTTTCTCCATGTACCATGATATAAATTTGACATCAGACTCAACACTGTCGACAATAGAACATTTTTTTAGTAATTTGTTTAATTTGTTTTGTTTTTGTTTTTGTTGTTTTCATTTTGAATCATATTCTCAATGTATGGAGTCATTATCAGATTGTTTAGTGTTTAAATTGTAGTGCTAGCACTATTATCAGTTACATCTCACACCTGCTTACTTCACTCATCTTATGGAGCATCTGGGTGAGACGGGGAAATCCCCCTGCCTCCTGCTGCAGAGAGCAGGTTTCCAGCCTAGCTTTGAACACAAATGGTAGCATTAGTGTGTGGGAAGCCAGTCAGGGACCATCTTATTGTCACTGTACTTGTGATTACTCCTGGATAGCACCTGCATGGAAAAATAGTGCATATAGTGTAAAACTATGTGCGTATGTATGTAAGCTCAGTAAGAAAAATATGTCTTTGGTACAAACAATGATTCTAATCCTAGCCCAGAGCCTCAGAGGTGAAGGAATACATGTTGTCATTTTACTTGACTAGTCCCTCGGCCTTTTTATATTTACGGTTTATTGGCTCTTGTGTCCGAAATTAAAGCCGTTTGGGGCACTGATTTCTTACTGAACCGTAACACTGCATGCTCCCAGCTGGTTCTGCAGCCTTCCTGGTGGGCTTAGCATTTATTCAAATAGAGTGTTTGGTACCCCTGTGATGTTGCAGCTTAACTGATAACTAGGGCTGAGCCAACAGGATGTATCCCATTGAGGTGATACGTCACAGGCGCCCTGTGACTTCCACTTTGTTTCTGTCAGAGATTTGTGTATGGTGTAGTCCCTGTAAAGGCAAGATCAGTGAGAGGGGATGATAAACGAGCATGGTTGTCAGTTATTGTAGGTAGAGCTGGGATTTGTCTCAGCTGGGTGTGACAGGAGGTACGATTCGATCTGGTAGTTCTTTTAACAAGTTCAACAAGTGATCATATTCTGAACCATTACAGTTCACTACTTTTAACTTTTGTTTGTTTTAGCTATATTGTGTACAAAAGCTTCAACAGCTGAGCAAAGCACATTATCAGACATGAACCTCATTCAGTCTTTTGAAGTCCTGTTAAGCGTTGCACATGAAGAGCGACGCCACTGAACTGTTATAAAAACAAAACAGTGAGGCTATTATAGATGGCTCCCTGTCTGGTAGTGACATGTTGTTTGTCATGATCTCACAGCAGGTCTTGGGCCCTGGTGGGCCCTGAGGACATGTCATTACTCTCACCAATGACACTCACGCAAGTGGTGTAATTAATTTAAAAAATACCACTTGGGTTGGTGTCACCAATTAAAAAACACCAAGTGGTGTTTGTTTTCTATCTGGGATAGGATTGATCCTGGGTAGACCTGTCTCGGTCTGACTGAGGCATCCATCCTTCTCTTTCTGAGAAAGCTCACGTTCCCAAAACCCAAAACTGTCTATGTATGTGTGGACATGTGTGTTAAAGTGCCGGCTTTAGAATAATAGAAGTGTGGTGTGCAGTGTTTGTATAATGTATATATTTTCATTTGCAAAGTGCCATAAGAAAAAAATTCAAAAGCATGGCAAGAATGATTCATTGCTCATCGCTAGCTTCAGCTGTCTTATGTTGCTTTTCCCTCGTGTTGTCCCTCAATCTCTCTCAGGGGGAATTGTCTTCTAACTGATCAGACTCTATTCTGTAGACTCACTGCCCAAGCAGCTCCACAAATTGGACAAACACACACAATCAAACACCTAAGCAAACACACACATATAACCCACAAAACCCAAACAAACAAAATCTTGCCTCAAGGGAAATAAACCCTGTTGTAGCATTAATGGCCAAATCCTATATAGGCACTGGCTTCTAAATCAAACAGAAAGGGGGGGGGGGGGGGACTCTTGCACAGTATGGAGTCCAGAAGATGAATAGAAAAGTCAATGTCTCAAAGAAGCCTCCCTTACTGTATCTCTTTCACTAATGAACTTGCTGTGGGAAGAACATGGGTAATGTTAAAAGACAGGTGGAGAAAACATACACACCTTGCGTACACAACCAAGTGCATGTAAACCTATTAAAGCCACCTTGTGAAAGCATCTCAGTCATTCTTTTCTTCGTAATTTGCAAAGGTCAGAACTTTAATACTTAGTTTATTACTTAGATACATAGTAATAAACTATAATGTCCAATGAAATCTTAAATACAACAGACAATACTCTGAAAGATAATGAAGTGCCCATACATAATTAACAGCTAGGAGCAAAATGAGAATATACTCTTCATCTTGCCAGTATATTTTATTAATACTCTGTATCTGTCATATTACTGTTATCTATGCCATAAAGTGCTACATTATTTACTACAGTAAATGGAATAGATTTACAAGATTCTCAAGAGACAAAAAATTTAAAGCAGGAGGTTAAGACTTGAGATAGCTCCTTCGCTCTTTCTATGAGTGCATGGATGTGTAGCGCAATGTACTGTTATTAAGTTGCATTCTAAAGTAATGAACTATTGCATTTCAGTGTGCTGTGTTCATAACAGGATGTCAAAGACTCTTGGGACCTTGTGAATTACTGTCCAACAACTACTATACACTGTATCTGCATCTCCCTTTTCCCCCCAGGAACACTTTACACCAGAGTGCAAATTCAAGGAGTCGGTGTTCGAGAACTATTATGTGACATACTCCTCCATGATATACCGGCAGCAGCAGTCGGGCAGGGGCTGGTACCTCGGTCTGAACAAGGAAGGAGAAATCATGAAGGGGAACCATGTCAAGAAGAACAAGCCAGCAGCCCACTTCCTTCCCAAACCTCTAAAAGGTGAGCCTGCCCAGATCCTCTTTTACATTTTACTGTTAAACATTAAGGACAGTGCCGTGCTTAGCATTAGGGCTAAAGTTCCCATAACTACATAATCTTAGGGCTGCCCCCTAAAAGTCGATGACTCGAATCATCTGTCGGACACCACTCAGTCGACTGAGAGTCAAGTTAAGTTGAGCAGTTGTTTTTTTTTTTTTTTTTTTGTTGAAGAAGAGATGCTATTAATTTATTTTAAACTGTTTCATTTGTTTACACATTTTTAATGTTTAAAGTGAAATAATAAAAAGGCTATAAGAGTTTGATTTAAACAGAATTACATGTGTGCTGCCTGTCTCAAATCCATATGGTAGCCCGACATTATATGTCTACAATTCAAACAGGCTGCAATTCAAATCTTGCATCACATGCAGCTGTCTTTTACTGATTTCTAAATGCTCAGAAATATGCTCCCATCACTCTGTTGCATTTGACTATGTTAATGTGGTCGAAATCATCACTGAAACTCATGCCAATGGATCTTCTGATTGGCAGATAGTCTATATGAAAAACAAAGGAACAAATAGTCGAATCTTCGTATTGAGCAGCCAAATCTGTTTCGTCTGGCAAAATTCTGAGTCGGGTACAGCCCTACCTAATCTCTTGAGAAAGTTTCTTGATTATTCAGCACTGTCACTCTTCTAGTTGGCAAAGGGGTTGTTTTACACAATAAGAGACCTTCCCTGTGAACCACTAGCTTTTGATTAAATAATTAAAGACTAAATGAGCTGCTTTCTACAGGACTCCCTGCCATTTAGAATTCTCCTTAGAGATGCTGGAATGGACATATTTAGTAGTTTCCTCTAGCTGGTCACACTCCACTGCAGACACAGTGTAGAACGGGGCCAAGCCATTGTCTGTGACCAGAAGGAGCAGGGACAATATGTTTCAATCCTTTAAATATTAGCACCAAGGACTTAGTTCTCATTACGGCAAAGTCACACAGAACCACACCCATCCAGGCAATGTGTGTGGTAGTGAAGAACAGAGAAACAGGGAGGAGAGAGAGAGAGAGAGAAATGGTACTGTGCTCTCTGCTGAAAAGGCCACAGTCCTTTCATCTTTAACAAGACACAGATTTACCTGTCAACACAGAGGAGGCAGAGAGAATATCTGTTTCTCCTCAGTGGGATAAAAGGAGAGCACTCACTCTGTTTTTTGTTTTTTTTTAGTAAGAAATGAAAGGCTTACAGCACAAAATACTCAAACAATGACGAAAAGAGGACAATTTCTTCAGATTGTTGATTATTGAGTAGTTTCACAGTTGGAGTCTGTCACAACTGGCTCTTTTTTATAGTACATTCTTTTGTCTGAGTGCACATTAATATGTCGACTGGCACTGTCAGGTTATTATTGGTTTTATGTAGTACCAGATGCAGTATTTTATCATAAAATTATCAATGAGCACCATAGATGACACAGGCAACAATTTAATTAAGTTTTACATGTAGCTGGTTTGATATCAGTATATATTTTGCTTACCTCAACTGAGTTGCTGCCCTGACACTTTAATTTACTGTGTATTACGCTGGGGCGGGGGTGGCATTGAATGGATATTTTGATTCATACACTGATGTTTTTACAGAACTGTGACTTGTATTATATTGTAGTATAAAATAATTTTGTGGTAAGGCTAAATTAAGGCATATATGCTTATACATTTTTTATTTAAAATGGAAATCAAACCTTCAAATTAAAGATTAAATATTCTTAGAAAGTCACATTATCTTCATACCAAATGTTTTAAAATATGTTAAACATCTATAAACTATTTTAGTAATATATGAGGTGTTAAAACCATTGATTTCAATGCTGGATATTCCACTTTGGAGGCAAATTCTTAATTTCTTGTATTTGCCACTGTGATGCTGCCCCTTCTTAGGTCTTTGGTGGAGCTCCTCCAGCCAGCTTCTTATTAAGAATCCATGTCTGCCCTCTGCGATCACTATAATAGCTTTTCAGTTTCATTTAACTGGCCATCCAGGGGATCTCAAAAACACTTAAGAGCAATGGCCAGGGAATGATTGCCTTTCTTTATGCTGAGAGAGAAATAAGAAAAAGTAAGAGAGAATAACAAGGATGGATGTAGGCTGAGTGAGACGGTAATTCTCACTGATTCCAAAAACTACAGACTTCAGCTGGCTTTTGTGTATTTTATCTAAAAGACACAATATAGTTTTTTGAGGCCCAACAGCAAATCCAAAAAAAAGAAATTGAAAATGTTTGCTGTAATACCAAAAGATGTAAGACATCACCATCTTTTGCACAAACTTTAAAAATAGCCTGTAATGCACAGTATTTACAAAATCTTTTTATAGAATTTAAATTCCAGATGTAGCAGTTTGGAAAGAGCTTTGCAAGGGAAAGAGGGAGGAAGAGAAATAAAGGAGAATTTGTTCCGGCAGCTCATAAAGATTCAGAGGCAGTGGTGTTACAGGGCACCAATTAAGAAGCTGTCTCTGCTTTGGCAATGGCATCTCCTCCAGCCATTACTCACTCCTCTTCTGGTTCCAGTCTGTGAGTCTCAGCCCACAGCCTCTCATTCTGTCTTCCTTTGGATGAAGCAAGTGTGTAAGTTCAGCTCATGTCGTTCAAACCCAAACAGGAAAATCCTCTTACGATTCTTCCTTAATGTCCTGATGCGTGCCACAAAGAGCTGCCTTTATTGGGAGAGTGTGTGTAGTCTGTCGAACGGTATCTGTCACTGAAAATGGGAAGATTTGTGTACAGGGATGGGGAAAAACGATAATATGGATGGTTGTTTTTGGGGGATTTATGTTTAAAAATGAATAGCAGAAGTGGTATTGAGGTGATGCCTTAAACCCAAGGTTAGTCGTCCACCATTATAATCATGCAATACTGTCATTAACAAGACTGGTACCAATCATCAGCAGTTTCCCAGTGAAATCCTGCTTTGGTGATTGATGTGTTTACACAGGGATGGTCTCTGGATTGCTGCTGTAACAAAAAATGCTGGGCTAAGTGAAGTGTCTGAAGGACTTGCTTTGCTGTTTCAGCCACAGACTCCCTTAGGGATGAACATCAAATAGCATTCTAGGCAGAAGGATGTCGACAACATCCTGAAACTGAAGACTGGGAACCTCAGATTACTGATATTTCTTCTGAAAAGCAGCTGCTGAGAAGCAGATTGGGCCAATGCTGCATACACAGCAAAGCCAAAGCACTAGCAACTCCTGAATTTATAATGCCATGCTGTGAATATAGGCTTTGTTTTTTTTTTAGTTCAGCACCAACCTTGTCTACTGCCATTGCTTGATTCAGCAGTAAAATCTCATGTTATACCATCACAGGACCCATTCTGAACACCAAAACAGAACTAAACAGATTTTTATTGCTACCTGTATCCTATTAATTAACCGTTATTGTTTTCTGTTGGTGTTTTTTTAATGTATATGCACTTGTCTTGTGTTTCCACAGTGGCAATGTACAGAGAGCCATCCCTCCATGACTTGACAGAGTTCTCCCGCTCTGGCAGCGGCACACCCACCAAGAGTCGGAGTGCCTCAGCTGTGCTCAACGGAGGCAAAGCCGTGAGCCAGAATGAGTCAACGTAGCCCGGCAGCCGCACCCAGGCCTGGGGCTGAACCACGAAACCTTACCTCCAGCAGAGCGTGAATCCAAGCAGACTTCTCTCTCCGATCAGCGGTTCAGGACTGGCTACGACCACATACCACACACAAACACCTAGACACCATCAGTAAAAATAGTTAGGTCCCATCCTGGTCACTCATTGTTTCCGTCTCAAAACAGCGTCAATAGTAAGAAACGTCACAGCATATAAACCATTCTGGACTTGAAAAAAAAACAATTAAAAGTTTTGTTTTGGGCTTGAGATTTATTTATTACCTTGATCATTCTCTTTTGGTGATGAAAGCGTACCAGTTAGCTCATCTTTTCACGTTTTTTATTTTCCTAATTTCCTGTCGACAGTAACTTTTCTTAGGTCATGTAGACACCAAGCACTCGTGCATCTGTCAGACAGGGGCAGGAAGTTAGACATGTAGGCGTTCAGGACAGCCAGTAATGGTGCTGGTCTACAAGGCTGCAGTGGTACGGTACAAGCCCTGATCTCTGTCTCATCCATGCTTCTGTGAATACAAAGCCTATAAACTCCCTGGTGTGGCACAGCCTAGTGCTGCTGGGACTGTGGCCAGCCAGACGGTAGCTCTCCTGCATCCTAGTGCACACGCTCAGAGACTGAGCTCTCTAGCATGGGAAAATGAAGCCTATGTTCAGCTGACCTGAAATATAAGGGACAGTGTGGCTCTTGCAGTTTTTTTTTTCTTTCTTTTCAGAGATGCCACAGCTGCACCTTGGTTTTTGCTAATTTTCTGAATTAGCTGAGAGCTTTTTATTTGATAACTGGTTTTGTTTTTGTCCCCTCTTGTTCTCTTCCCTTGCCATTGTTCAGTATTTGTATTTTCGTTGCTGTTGCACCATTGAAAGGGGTTCCAGCAAACCAAAGACTGAACGAAAGAGTGTCCCTTTAAGCCGCTGAAAACCAAGCCAGTATAAAGGCAAAGCTGGATTTTTTTTTTATTGTACATTTTTGATGAGAGAAAGCAAAGATTTTGTGGAAAAGAGGAACAATGGGAAAAGGAAGTGATTTTAAACACTTTGGAGTTGTCAGCGTGCTTGATGTTGTGCTTTTTGCTGATATGCTCGATGGCCGAGGTATGAAACAACTATTCAGTGTCCCCATTCCCTTCTGTTTCCACTGTGTCACAATGTCTCCGTCTCTTGTCCTCGTGATCTGTTTCCTCCCTTTGTGCTTGTGTCATAATTCGACCTCCCCGCCATCCTTTTTTGTCGACTTCTATTGACTGATACAGTTCACCATAGGAATATGGTGCAAGCCCCTTCCCAGGATGCTTGTTATGTGTTTGAGTAACTTATTGTGGTGACAATATTTTCTATATTAAAAAGAATACTGTGGACTTTTAGGTGGCTTAACATTTTATAGGACACGTCATATTTGTAAAAGTGGAAAAAAAAAGAAAAAAACATTCAAAAATGAACATCTTCCCTTTCTTGCACAGGGCATGTACAAACACAATTATGTACAAAAAGGACCCTTTTTGTGGGCTATGTACTCTTCCCTTCAGCTACATAACTTTTTTCTGGTACATGCTTCTGGGAGGCTTTCTTTTCTTGGTTTCCTCCAGAGGTGGTTTGTATTAGGTGAACCTATCTGTTGCATGGGAGAAAGCAGGGAATTCTGGTCTAGAGCTGCATGATGTAGGCTATGTGTATTAACCCATGTTGGATAATGTGTTCCAAACTACCAGGCTAAATCTGATAAAACAACATATACAGGCAGACATTGTGGCTGTCTGATAACTTCCAGTTGTTTATTATTTGTTGTATACACAAAAATGCACTGAATAAAATGTTTATATTAAGATATACTTTTAAAATGTGTCAGATTTTCTTCTTTGTCCAATCAATTGCCTTATTTATGTACTCAACATAATCTATGCAGTCCAGCCTACAGCCATTCCAATTATAGAGAAGATTGTGTTGTGGGAATTAGAGTTTAGATAGCACGATCTGTAACTATGAGGCATTATAGCTTAAAAAAGCTCTTCCTCTTTGAGGAACTACTGAACATACACTCATACATGGCACCTTTTCTTTTTGTGGACACCAACATATCACATACTGTAGAGGTGGGATATGCCTTTAAATTGCCTCAGAGTTGAGGCTGGTAGACGGGCTTATGGGGCTCCTTCTATCTAATAAATCAATATCTCTTTTGGATTTGAAAAGCTGAAGACTAGATACCTGGAAATTGCTCCACTGCTGTGGCTCTGCCCCGTGTCTGTATGAGTGCTTCCTTTGCTCAAAAACTTCACTAAAGTAAGCAAAAGCAGGATCACTTTTACTTCTTTCCAAAAGGCTGAGCTTGAGATAAGCGATGGTAAAAGTGATTCAAATCTTGTCCTCCAAGCAGATAAATCATGCTTTGCGCCAAGGCACTAGATCACACATCCAGGCTGTGAATGATGGGTAAAATCATAACACTTCAGTGCTATAGGGTCTTCATATGTGCAGAGAGGACAAGACACAAGGTAGTAATTACACAGCAAGTCCGTCACTAAGACAAGCTGGGAAAGGATGATCTGAATGATGGCATGACACTGTGTTAACCTACTAGGCTTTATTAATAAGGTCAGCCTTCTCTCCCACACTGTCTCTGTCATCTGGGGAAGAAGCACTTTCTTTAATTAGGGGTTTTGTCCATTATCACTCTGCTCTGATTGTCACCCACAGTGCATGTCAGGAATGATGAGGGTAAAAATGTGACACAAAGAACAAGCAATGGAAGAAAAAAGTCAACCTGACTGCAAATACTATTGTACAGAGAGAGGAGGAGTGCAATGGGAAATACAATAAGAATACTGAAGGTTTCAAATGAACAAATGTATTTAATAAGATATGTAAATAAAGACAGATTATCTTCCATTTTTATGAAATAACTGCTATTGAAAATTCAAAAGAATTCAGCTAACAGACATCAACTGATGCCACTGCAAAGTTCTTAAACATTTAAATAAAAGTTTGCAATACAGTACGCAAGCATTTCTGAATTTGAATTTGTGACAAAGCAGTGACATAAAAACTAGTTTGGTATACTTTGTCTAAAATGTCAAAGGTCAGTTCAATGCACAGCTTGATGTCAGAAAAAAGATTACACCAAGACTTGATTACCATAATGGCCCAGAGATCATTTTAATGAGATGAAATAAAATGCAGAAAAACAAATGACCCATACTATTAAAGCTACTATCTAACGACTAATTCATAGTAAAACATTAACTTTACCATTGTTGTAGTTAACTCCTACAGGATGTAACAAAGTGTTTAGCTAATGAAAAACCCTTTCTGATATATAGTGTGCTTAATAGTACCAATGCAAAATTGTAGTGCTGTATATTACATTATGTGTCTTTCTGTTTATGATTAACAGAAATTATAAAATTATATTACCAGCCTGCATATGTTTCCTGATCTAAGTAAATAATCCAAGTAATCTGCGAGCACCAAGCAGCTCATCGAAAGTGCAAAAGACTGCAGTTAAAAATGTTGATTTTCTTGTGTCCAAAGTGCTTTTAAACACTAATAAGGACCATAAAAAAGAAAACTAATAAAGACAAGTTTGGATGGACAGTTTTTCTGACAAATGGCAAACAAACACAAATCCTACTTGTGTGAGCACTCACTAAATTAGTCGAAAGATATAAGCTGTGTTATTGTACATTAATTTAAGCGCAACAGAGACTTTTGCTGGTTACTACAGCCGATTGTACAACTGTACAACAGGCTCACTCTTCATCCTTGGAGTGTGAGATAGAGTAGGCATCAATTTGGTCTTTGGAGACTGCCTCATTACGCCTATTGCCAGCAGAGACACAGGACTAATAGGCCTCTGTAATATAGGCCCTGATATGAGCTACTTCATCGTTCATGTAGTTTGACATCCCTCTACTCCCTTCATTTCCTTTTGCCCATCTCTAGAGTCCATTCATTAGCATGGGACAGTCCAATTTATTAACGGAGGCCTGCCTGCCTTGTTCAGAGATGGTGATGTGAGGAGCAGCCACTTTCCTTCTGTGGCATCTCTTTCTCTCTTTCCCCCTGTTGCTCTCTCTCTTTTTTTTGCTCACTGACCAATTAGTTATTCTGCCCTTCACTTGGCCAGACTAATGAGTGTTCATGAAGCCCACAAAAAGAGCAGATGCAAATCCTGAGGGTGTGTGTCTTTCACAGACACATATACACACGTCAAGCAAAGCTATTGTCATGCCAGTGCGCAAGGATTTGAGTTCTTGAGTGAGATCAGTCTGCAATTATCTGTCACGAATCAGACAGAACTGATGGAGCTGTGATATATGTGAGCACTGTGTACCTGTGAATGCTATAACTTATTACCTTATATCACTGCCAGCACAGGCTGACTGGCTTCACGTCTCTCTCTCTCACCCAGTCTCCCCTTCTGTCTGTCCATCTTTGTCATCGTCTTCACTATTGTACTTAAAAAATGTCTTAACATATACAGAAATGACATTAATGTAATTTCCTTTACTGTATGTACAATTGACTGACAAGGCTCACGGCAACGTCTTCTTTCTTTTGATACCACATTAACTTTTAACTATTATTGACTGTATTGATGTTGATAAATGATTCATTAATGCATTACAAATCAGCATAAAACATAAAGTTACAGTAAGCAAGGCATTAATAAATAACTGATAAAGTCATGAATAACGATTGTTTTGTGATATCAAATGAAAATATTTATCTGTGTTTGCATAGTTGATGCGTATCAGTCATCTGCTTTTCTAGTCTAGAAGTCAAAGCTGTAATCCAGATCCAATAGACTCTATATAAAGAGTCATGTTCCAAACTCATGTTTTTCATGTTCTTTTTCATAAACTTTAATACTCCATTGGGATTAGGAGTTCTTTCTTACTCATAATGTTGAAGTTACAGATTTGTTACAGATGTGTCGTGTTGCCTTTTATAATTATTTTCTTACAGTGTTGTCACAAGAAGTGTGTTATACAAACAATTTTCCAACTGCCAGTCAAGAAGTCAATGCATGAAATTACTCTACTTATGAAACAAGCTGAAATGATTTGCTCCTTGCATTTTGCACACAATTTAATGTACAACAAACCTAGTTAAGTGCAGCTTCCCAGAAATATTGATGTTTTTACAACCTTCGGAAGAAGACAAAGACAACTGGATTTAATTGACTGGCTGACGCAGAAGCCTCCCACGAGGGGCAGCTGCAGCTCATATTTACTTCCCTTTCTCTGCTCCTTCTCAATTTCCTTCTTTATCTGTTTGTTGTGGACAATTATACCTAATTTACGCTACACATTGATATGTTATTTGCAGATGAATGGGGTAAATGAAAATTGTGTGTTGTCAAGAATCGGGCTATTTAAACATAAAGCTTTATTGTCATTTTTCACAGATTAAAATCTCTGAAAATGGCCTATACAAAGAAGAGGGAAAAAATTCAAGCTATAAATGCCATGCTATATGGCTTTAAACCTTGGAGATATCTCTTAGAGTAAACAGGCAGGATTGAGGACAAAGAAAAAGTGAGCAGAAAAAAATGGGATAGAAAAGCTTAACAGTGAGATAAATAAAGTCACCCAGCCAGCTAATGTTAAGCATCAAAATTGTGTATAAGACCTCCTGGGGAGAAAACAGCAGAAATGAGTGACACTTTAGTTATTGTGTAGCAGTGCACAGAGCTAGCGTATTATGCCTGGGCTTTCACATGAAAAACAAAACAAACCACAATTATAAATATATCAGGTGACAGCAGCCAAAGACACAAGCCGACTAACATTCTGTAGCTTTCAGCTCATGCATGAAAAACTTGTTAGGTCAAGAAACTGATGAAACTGAATGAAATGCATCACGGCTAACCCTGAAAATGCCAGGCCTTTTTGTCCCTTGACACCCTGGTGCCCTCTGTGAGCTGAGAGTCCAAATAGAGTCTGCTGCTATTTGTCCCTCTAACAACCTCTCTTCCATCATCCCCCCCGTGTTCCTCTGGTTGGCACAGAAAAGGCAGTAGCTTCACTCTCAACAGATTACCCTGAGCAGAGAGTGTCTCGCACCTCTGCTTATCAGCACCACCACCACATCGGAGCACCAGGGACAGGCAGAAAAGATGGGTAAGACACGTTGCCCAGAAAATGCACATTGATAACATCCACTACAAATAGCAACAGACATCACTGCTTCCCCCATTAGAGGTGCAGTATAGCTGGGGTGTCACCTCCTGCTTTTCTTTCAGTCTACAATGGGATTTAATGTGGATTTTTTTTATCAGAGATGGGACCTCAACCCAGTTGTTATTACTGAGAAAGAAACTGAAAGGGAATATACTGGAACACAGAATTCGTGACACATTTGTTGTTGTGTTGGCTCTGTACTCCACCACGCTGAATTTAAAATGAATCATTGACTACGGAAGTTACAGTGTTGAGAGCTGTGTTCAGAGCTGTAATTTGATGGTGTTTACATCCACATCACATCACCAAAATGCAGAAATTTTTCCTACATAATCTCCCAATTTCCACATTTTAGAAAATACACCACTTTCTGATAAGAATCACACAATGCAACGTTGACACTGTTGCCTTCATTTGCAGACACTGTTGCCTCATTTGAGTGACAAGCAAGCTTTACTGTAAGGAGGTTGCATTTTAATCAGCCTTATTTTTATCCATATTTCCATTTATTTATTGTGTCAAATCCAAAATGCTTCCACACATTACTTCTCAAATGGTTTGGTGTCATTATCCACTCTGCATGGCTCCCTCATTTTCTCCATTTTGTGTTAGCAAAGATAATAACAATAGCCTAGCCTGATAAGGTAACAGGGTGTAACATGGGTCAAGTGCACGGCCTGTTTCACTTACACACTGAATTACAACCCACTCCTGATAGTGAATTTTGACTTCATTCTGATCAATACGGAATATTTTATTTTTCCCCTATGTTCAGATATAATTTAGAAATAAAAGGTGACAGCCCAAATATAAAGAACTGTGAGTCCTGCAGGATTCACTGTCCCAATATGGATGTGATCTCTCTCAAAGAAACACCATTAAAGTCAGCACTTCTACCTCATAGTCACCATTTCCTTTCAAGTCCAGTGCAGAGTCAAAACTATGAAAAACATATCACTGACTTAATACTTTCTGACTGCACCATATATACGTGTCTGTCTGTCCATCCATCCAGCTCATAAAAGTGGATGTAGAGTGGAAATTGTCCAAATTTAATGCAAATGAATGCTTCTTTATTCGATTTATGTGGTGGATGGGTTTATTCTACTCAAAGACTTACAGTAGCACTCCCATTTCAGAAATCACAGCTGCATATTTCTAGCTGGAAACAATTTGGACATTGAAGGACTTCTGGCTAGACAGGGAAATTGCATCATTGTGGAAGGTTTTAGTTACAGCGTAACACTGTATTTTCTCTGTATTATAGACTTATACCACACAGTATAACAAATTACACAAAAGCTGTAAGAAAATCCATTATTAAAAGCCCCTTGCCTGGTTTGAGCAACTTTTGCAAAATCCAGTAATGACTTATTCATTTGCACACCTGTCATATGTCAGAGGTCTGCTGTACATCTGGACCTCCCAGACATTTTATCTGGGATCATATATGCAGCAACTGTTTTGCAGAAGACCCATCATTATGTCAAATATTATATAAATACACAGGGAGTCATTCGACTGAATGGAGAAAAATGACTGGTTGATGCTACACCACCAAAGCCTGAAAGGGTTATGACCAACCAATGAGTGATCACATATCCCAGTGTCAGTCAGGAAAGTCAGATTAACATTATTATAATCCAGACAAAGAGACCAACCCATTACTTTAATGAATAATCCCCAGATAATAACATGGAAGAGCAGCTTTGGATGTGAATTATGGATAATTAAGGAGTAAACAATGAATGTTTTTTTTGTAGGCCAGCTGTTCTTGTTACAGTTTTTATTATGTATTTGCACCCAAAAAAGCAGCCCTGTGGTAAAAAGGCCACCAACTGGAGTCTTATGTTTATATCTCTGTTTTATATCAACTCTGGACACGCTCTCTTACCCACAGAGGATGCTACAGTAACTAATATCGAGCCTTACATAGTGGTCTTTGCAGACACATCCACTTCAAAAAATATCTGGGGCTGTCTGACCTGAGCGTGACATTGATGAGATGTGCAGCTCTGTGCCTTGCACTTGAAAGCTTAAAAAATGTATTTAAATGATTTTAAAACATTTTGTAATCATCTACAAAAATGACATGAAACAACAAAGGTAATTGCAAAAGAGGACACCATGTTATATGTTGTACCATTGGAAAACTACTGTATGGTTTTGCGGGTGTTGGGCTTTTAGCAATCCTTCTCTGTGATATTCTAACTAATATACGTGATCAATATGTGATCAGTAACTGCCAAGAGTTATTTTTGCAGAAAGCAAACAAAATTACTATAGATTAAAATATTTCTTTTTGGCTCTATTGTATACTGGTCTATAAGTATATTAGAGGTTTGAGTCTGGAGAGAGTTTGTATTTCTGGTTTATCAATGATGCATTCCTCCCTGAAGGATTATTAAATGTCAGAGGAAAATGTTATGTGGCATGAAGCTCTTCTTCTTTGAATCGAGAGACTGACACCAAAGCCTGATGTTTACTGTCAGAGATTATGATGCTAGTTTTTCATAGGAATGAGAAACATGCTGTGTATACAACATTCCAAAAATTGCCTGGAAATGTAAAGCGTGGTGCTTTTTTTTGTATTTCTGGGTGAATATGTTCTATAAAAATAAAACCTGTTACTTTGCACTCGTTCTTTATGCACTACTGTAGGCCCTTTGCGAATAGTAATTTCACAATGGAGGGGGGGTATAAAGAAAAGATCAGCTACTTTTTATTCCTTACATTTCTGCTTTTTCCTGTGGTGTGAGATTTTGTATCATTTCACTTGGAATAAACACCAAACTGGTACTGAGTTTGGGACTGTATGGTTGTGAACATTACGTAAAAGAGCAGGATCAGAAACATTTCATCTACTTTGATATTGTGAGTTCAAATAGCAAACACCATCTGAGGTCATGCCCTCACTCTCCTCTTGTCTGCTCAGCCACTCTTCTCTACATCAATCAAAGGAAGAAAGATGTTACGTAATTGTCCTTTTTTCAAAATATGAGACAATTTTATTTCACATATTTCACATATTATGACACCGTTTGAATCATGTTTTAGAGAGGTTTCTGTGAACTCTACTATGAACTGATCTTGTGTCAGACCCTCCAACCGTATTTCTTTACTCTATTCTCAGTTATCACTGTGTTTATTCTCTGCCGCCATTTCATAAGAACACCTTCAGTATAACACCTATCAACCACATTACTGTTTAAATGATTATACAGACATGGACTTTGCAATTAATTTTGCTACCTGAAAAACCCTTTGAAATCAGATTCATTCAGGAGGCGTCTAAACAACCAGCATGCACCAACATTATGCAACTTCAGTACACTTCAATAATGCTTCCACTTTTTGTTTCACCATTTCTTAACCTGCTCCAACTGGATTTGTTTCAGTAACCTCCACTTATTCAAATCGCAGTCATGCAAAGCCAAGCCATTCCCTCAGGACTATAGAAGAAACACTTGGTGTACTACTCACTTCCCCAGCCTGTCTAACATACTCAGTATGTCATCTCCAGCACTGTGAATCACCCGTTCCTACCACTATCAGCCAGTTATCACATTTCCACCACAAAGTCAAGACTCAGATCTTATTTCTTGCTGTTCTCGTTTTTGCTATTTGCATATATTTAGCATCATATTGTAGTTGTCAGAATGCATATAGTGTTCTTTCTGTTCTGTCTCTCTCCACTTTTATTGTTAATAACCACTCATTTTTCTCTTTGTGCTGCACAGTGTTCTCCTTCCATCACCTCAGACTCATTCCCCTCAACTCCATATGCGGGAGGGAATCCCAGCTCTTGCCTCACTGCAGTGGATGAGGTCAGCCGTTACATAACAGCCAGACAACCAGCATTCACCTCTCTGAGCATGCAGTCAAGCAATAAGGCGGGCAGTGAGAGGCAGGCAGGGGCCACATCCAATATTTATGAAGCCTCTGCAGCATAAATGCATTCTTCTCCTGTCCTGCCCTGCTACAGTACAGTAGACAGCTCTTGGTAAACGGTTGTGTGGGGAAAACATTTTCCCTCCAGTCCTCTATCCTGCATCTTTCACTCCTGCAGCACATCCACTCCAAATAAGGATACAGTACTTAAAATACTTACAGGGATACAAATAACAGAGAGCCTGAGGGAAAATTAATGAGGACTCCGATCACTATCTGTCTAACTAGAAAATACAGTATGTGCAGAACTGACTCGGCAGATGTGATATCTTAAGAATATCTCATAAAATCAGTGATGGAGATCACATAATGAAATGTGTGTCATAATGTTTTGATATTACATTAAATGTATCAGTGGTAAACAACACTACTAACTAACTAACTAAAACAATCTGTAAAAGGTGTAGCCCATGATGCCTCGTCGCTGTCAAAACAACAAGAGCAGCTTTAATATCCTGGTGGATTGACTGCCACAAGCCGAGGTCCAGGAATGAATCAATATCGCCGCCCTTATCATATTGGTGATATGATGTGATTTAGTGATCTGATATTTGAGAAAAGCAATTTGCTCTGCTGAGAAAACATGACAGTTTGTGAAGGCTATTTCCTCCTTAACATATGTATACCAGTAACACCCCCACACAAATAAATGGTTTTGACATTAAACATGTGACAGGAGAATGGAGTGAGTGAACTGAAGATAAAGAAAAGGACTTTAGATACGAATGAACCAGGGGAAACTAAAGAAGATGAAAGGGAGAAGACAGAGATTACAGTATGAAATGAACAGAAAGGAAAAATAGTGCAAAATATCACGCTCCCATAGGGACGCCCCATATTTGATCATGGGTTGACTGCTTGGAATAACTGAACATTTTGTAAAAGGAGCATGGTTACTATGTAGTCTGCCAAAGCTGAAAAATACTACTGTACATTTCCATGCAAATGTTGAGCAAATGCCATCTGAATCTGAAACCATTTCACAAAAATGTCAGCAAGAGAAACTGGATATCAACATCTAATTTCATTTCAGTGCATATTATAGAGAAGGAGGAAACAATTGTTATTTGTGTATGGCAGCTGTTTTCTCTACAGCTTTTATTATATTGTTGCCCTGAATGACACTGACATAAAGTAGAGATAAAGAAATATTCTTAGAAGAGTCTAAAAAAGTTCCAGTAATTCTTAACACATAGCATCTTATTGTTGTTGTCCACTTAAGATATATTTAGCTTTTACAAACACAATTTGGGCAGCATTAGGGAAAGAATGCAGTTTCAGTTAAAATAAGTACACAGTTAAGGTTAGTGGACCTACGTTTTCATGGTTACAATAAAAACCACCTGATTAAGTTTAGGGAACGATCGTTGTAACGGTTAGAACAAATTAATATTAACTGCCAGTAGGAAACAAACAGCGATCTCCTGTACAATGTTTTTGTTGACCCATCCATCCAACCCAACCACCTTCCTCTACAGATTTTGTGACTCTATAAGAACATAATCTGATTTCCTCATTTTCTCCCAACAGACAAGAGCCATAATTATCCTACCACCACCTCTAGAGGGCTTTATCACCTAAACGTAAACAAATGTCTGCTGAAACGACTGATGCTGTCGTTTTTCTTGGGAGGTAAGTCTCATTGTAAATGTAATCGGCCCAACAATCATGATGTGTGTCTGTCTTTACACACCAAACTGCGAGCTTCCTTTGAGATCTCTCTCCCTCTTTCATCTCTATCTCTCTCTCTCTCTCCCCCTCTATCACACAACTCCACACTGTCTCCCCTGCTCTTCCACACAATTACACTCCCTTTCTCGATTTCTCTCGTGGCTCTCTGTTCTGTTACGTATCTCCTGGTCTTATCTCCTGCGCACAATCACATTCTCTGTCCCTCCGACTGCAGCCTTCTTGTGCTTTATGTCATATCTTTAGTCTCTATCTCTGTGCGATTGTTGTCTCTGCGCTTCACACAAGTAGCGTACTGTTGTGGGAATTGCTTTAGCCCAGTACACCGTCGCCTTCCTCTTTCTGATGACTTGGTGTTGATTCCACTTATCAATAGTGGAACTTGTGGTGCGGATGAATAATGCACATGCTTGGAAATCTGTGGCTTAAAATCCCCATTAACAGCTCAGCCTCTGAGCTCAAATGAACCAGGATGTCGATATCTTGGCTAACTGTCTATCAGCTTTCTAAGTGGAACTGGAGCCAGTAGCCTATAGGGAGACCTACCCTTTAAACCTGCTAGCCATAGGGTATCAGTATTCAATGAATCTTGCTCTGTTTCTGTTGTCACTATCGCCATGAACAGGACAGTTACTGTTAATAATTACTAATAATTGTCATCTCATGTCAAGGGAACAACTGATTCTACTTTGTATTCCAATTTACTCCTTCAGACTGCTGTGCTTTATAGTGTAATTTACTCAAAAAATAAAATTTACACAAATTAATGTCCTATTTCTAGAACCTAGGTAACTTCTAGCACCTAGGTCAACTGGCATCTTGTAGAAAAGGAAGATTCTCACAAGTGAAGCTGAAGAAGGTCGTGGGATACAATCAAAAGCTCCTGGAATAGCTCAGTAAGTGTACTTGTGTGGACTTGTATTAGCGTAATGCCATCAAATGTTTACATTGGGAAGCAGAGAGTTTAGCTTGTTTCACCAAGAGGCAGTATTGTTTGCCAGTCTCACTGGGTGAGCTGGCAAGAAGAAGGCATCTCCGCCGCCCACTGTTCATCAGCAACACATATGTACATTTGCGCACAAAGATTTGCAAATACAGGCCCACACAGAAATACTGCCTGACATCGCCAGAGATATGTCATTTTGCCAAACATTTTCAGGACACGAGTACACATAGACACAAACCAATGCAACCAATGCATATTGTAGTACATATTTTGTTTAAAGCTAAACCCAAGACATGTCTTGGTACAGTAGCCGATCCCATTTATTTTTGAGAGATGAGTAACATTTGTCTCTCTGGAAAGATCTGATTCAGTTCTTCTGCTCAGCCAAGTGGAGGCAAGTGTCTTTTGTTCTCTTGATGTGTTAAAGAGAGCAATTCAACATCACATATGGCAGAAAGTGCTGCTGCAGTGCGTATGTGGGCTTAAAATCTTAAGCATACTGTATTGAAGTTCTTTTTATTTACCTGTTGGTTTATTTAACAGGGACAATGCACATTAATAAACATTGCTATAAATGCGCCAGAGTTAGCCAAGAGGCTATTTTTCATCTGTAGTCCCTGGACAGATGTTACAGAGTCACCCTAAATACTAAACATAAGATTGAAATTACAAAGTTATTGAGATCATTTATAAGCATCCAGAATAATAATGAAAGAAAGAGAATATTAATGTTAATAAAAACATCATTCAGGACACACTTATGTATACCACATTGTCAGGTACTATTTAAAACATGCAACACAGAGGCTCATAATACAAGACATGCAAAACAATAAAATGAGTGATATTAATGTATTAATGTTGTGCTGCATTGTTAGACACTAACTGAAACATGCAAAGCAGAAGCACAGACATAAAAAAAAACATGCACAGTACATAAAACACATAAATCAGTTTGACACAATAAAGGCGGAACCAGTTGGTAATTCTGGCTACACCTCAGTGAGTGAAGTCACAGCAGATGTTTTGCCATTGGCAGCTGCTGGAAAAAAAAAAAAAAACTGCTCTGACATCAATGATGTCGCTGACTAAGATGTGATCAGATATTTCTGCCCTGCGTGAATGGTAGTAAGGGTTTTTTTCCGTGGGTTGTCATGACCCATTACAACTCACTGCATGCTAAGTGGGTCTACGTTGAATGCATATATTGCTACAAGGTTCTGCAGTCATTTAAAATTAATGATGATTAGCTTGTCAAAGGGCTTGCCGGAGTTGCTTTGCTCTTGTTTTTAAATACCACTTATTAAAATGCACCTTAATCATGTTCCTGTCAGCAATGCTGACTTAATAACCAAGAGCATTGTGTATTTCTTTGTAATGATGTCTAAGCACGCCCCTGTTGAATCTCTTTAATAATAAACATATTCTCAAACAATATCTGTATTAACCAGGAGCTCATTAAATACAGCTGATGAAAAGCATTGTTAGGCTACAAATGCCGCACAGTGAATCTTAGAAATTGTTGACCATTAAATGAATAAAAATGCAAAAGGAGCAAGGGAGATAGATTGCACTGGCCCTCTCCCTCTGTCCCTCACGTGCTGCACCATCATACTCAGCTGCAGGACAATCACTACACGTGTTAAATGCATGTTTTCTTGCAATTTTAGGATGCAATATGGTATATACAAAATATGCTGGTGATAGGGCTGGGTGACAATTCAGTGTTATTGTTTATTGACTTTAAATGGTATCATATCATGATGATGTGATCTTATCATGGTATTGCTCTACAAAATTATATATACAGTATATATAAGAAATGTATAGATATAAAATGAATTTTACAAAAAAATCTTATATAGATTAATATAGCGTGAGAGAGAGAGAAAGTTATAGATAGAGATATAAAAAGTTTATACTTTTCATGCATAATTCTGCCCATTTGATTGTGTATTTAGGTGTAAAATGCCCGCTGAAGACTAGAGTAGGAAATGTGAAATCTCTGTCAGTGATGATGTTTGGGGAGGTGGTGGGGGGTGGGGGTCCCTGAAGCTCTGAGAGGTGATAATCAATCTCTCAACAGGAGACGGGGAGAAGAGAGAGGTCCTCGTCGAATGGAAGGGATCTTCTCTGGATGTGCTCACTTAAGGCCGAGGATGAGAGGCTGACAGTGTGATACACAGTTGTCTGAATGAGTCTGTGTATGCTTGGATGGAATTTAGCTTGTCTATGCGTCTGCAAATGAGTGAGCCTGTGAGCAAGCAGGACACTGCGATGTGTGGGCGTGTATGTGGGTGTGTGCTTGGTTAGAGCATGTTCATTCCCAGTGACACGCTGTATTGACAAAGTGCATATGTTTCATGCAAGTACAGTACACTGCATACTACAGTGCTGGATTACATTTGCCTTTGCAACATTTGAAAATCAGATTTCGGGGAAAAGGAGCAGGAGGAGTTCACGATTCAGAAATAAAAGACCCTTGACATGATTTAACAAAAAGAGGATGAGGAGAAGGGAAGGAGAAAGAGGAGGGGGGTTAAGTCACTCTGGGCAGCCAACAGAAGAGAGCCGGTTGCCATGGTTTCAGAGTAGTTGTGGCTGGTGTTGCTGGGCCGATGGGAGGCAGGCAGCTGGTTGCCTAACAGCAGCAGATGGAGCAACGCAGGTTTCCAAGAACACACAGGCACTGTCCCTCGCCTACATGTGTCATATCATTCCTGTCATTATTATCCTGCACACACACACACACACACACAGATAGATACCAGACTGCTCTGTGGGGAGTCATGACTAGGCTTTAGCAGGCTTTTAGCCTTTTATGTGGCAGCATCCCCACCACCGCCAGAATACACAGAACAAAGCACCATGACATCAGTTGTCTTTGAGTATAGAGACTTAGAACTCTGCTACTGGATTTACAACATGTACAAGAAATACAGTTTTTGATCCTAAGAAACCTAAATTGAATGAATGGCCAGCAAACAATACAGACTCATACATGGATAGATTAAAAAAGTAAAATTTCTTGTCATCAAAGGAAACTTTTAAATTAATTTAGTGTGAAGTTACAAATGATCTGCTGAATCATTTTGTTTGGACGCTGCTAAAAAATGACCCTGCCTCTATCTGATCATTTGCAAGATGATAAATCATCAGTCGGATTCCTTGAGCTAATAAACCGCTCGCAAAAAGCACATGAACTTAAAAACCCTCACAGTATTCTGAAACATTTACAGATTTTTGTCACGCATGTGTGCTTGTGTGTGTCTTTGTGTATGGTGTTATTTTAAAGTTAACAAAGGAAGATAAGCAGAGGAGGCAGCTGAAAACAATAACCAGAGGATCACTGAACCCACGACTCTGAACTTTAACAACTTCACAGACCTGTTCTCTCACCCAGGGTAAGATAAGTCTAAACATAGCTAGGCAGCATGAGATATGAAATACACAGTCTTTCAGACTGCACACGTTAAACTGTACTGTAATTCTTTGCTACTAGTCAGGATAGCATCAAACGATTAGGAGAGATTGGAGGTAAAGTCACCAGGTATTTTAGGTATGAGAATACGAAAAGAACAGATGAAAGCCCACCATACCATGCTCTTGATTTTTTTCCCTCAAATCTATCACGACTCTGCTGTAGAAACCCTTTTTTTGTGTAGTTGCTATGGAAACCATAATTAGAGTCCAGCATGATGGCACTGTTTCCAATTAGAGCACAGCTCTGTTCCAAAACGAGCAATGCCAACTGGTTGCTGGGTTTTATCACACTGTATATCACGGACAGCACATTCGTCAAAGTTGGGTGTAGAAGAGTTATCCTGGACCTAAACACTGGCTGGAAGGAGTGGGAAGAAAGACGAAAGCGAAACAGAGAAAAAGAGAGAGGAGGATGAGCAGAGAAATGAATAGCGAGTGTGATAGTGGAAATGTAGCAGTCATCAAAATAAACAAACAGCTTTCTTGATGGTTGGATAGCTCTGGCTTGGCTGACCTCCCACAGATGAGTGAACAGTTGAAAGCTTGTTTTGCCTGAGGAGTTCCTGTTAATATCAGCTAATTAATATTCATTAGATTATGACTTGATTACTCATTGAACAGCTCCCTAACCCTCACATTGCCTCTGTCATTGCACTTGCTTGAATGAATCCCTGATGAGAATGTTGTTTATGTGTTGTCCTGCGCGGCGCGTATAGACCCATCAGTCATGCTCACAGCTCAGCTTAAGAACATTTAATCTCTACATCCATGTCACTGTTCCACTCAATCACACATCTCATCCATCTTGCCCCACATGCTAAGCAGGGGGAATTGGAGCGACAGTGGAATTATGCCCATTAGAATAATTCATTTCCCATGGCGGGCCAAATGAGAATGTATCAGCGTTATTAATAATGTGGTAGCCAGGTCCAAAAACAGCCCTCCAATGACAGAGATGGAGGAGGCCAGTCAAATTAAGCTGAGAAACTCACCACAGGCCTCAGGCTGCTGCTAGGCTATGCTGAACTGCACTTTACCAACGAGCTGGAACAAAGTCCCAAAGACATTGTATATGGATAGAGTATATAATAAGAATTCGTGTATGCAAAACTTATTCACTTGTACTGAATATGTGGAGTGCACTATGACACCAATGTATGAACTCAATATATTGATTCACTCCCAAGGATACAGCAGGCAATTCATCATTTCTATAGAGTACTATGCATTTCCCACACAGCTATAAATCATGGTCTATAATTGCCCACAGCAAGATTTTTTTACATAACCTAGTACACTAGCTGACAGAATATGTCCATAACTATTGATTCCTACTTGTGTTTTTGACAGAGAAGAAAATCCCTAGATTTTTTTTTTTTACCACAGGTGTGTGATTTCCACTCAGCATTTCAACAGCCCCTTGTGTAGTGTTATATTTATTTAAAAATGACACCTCTGAAGGATAATACACTTTATGCTCCATTTTTCCGCTTTCACCTGGACTTCATGAACAGTTACCCTCTGGCATTAAGTGATGTCAGAATGCTTTCATTACGCACTACAATTAGGTATTTGTTACCGAAAAACAAGACATAAAATTTAGAGGAGTCAAACTTCCAACATACCCAAAGCCTGTGTTTAAAAAGGTAATGCACAATGAGGCAATGACCCATAAACTCTAGGCATTTTAAACTAACCACATGTTATGAGCCACTATGTGACTGACCACACCTATCAGACATCTGAAGAGAACACACACACACACACACACACACACACACACACATTCACAAACGCTGATTGGCCAACAGATGTTCCTGCTTCCAGTAAATACACAACAACACAGGACTGGCCAACACATGATGTCATCATTCATCGTTGTTAGCATCTGGACAGATTTGTTACAAAACAGAAAATCTGCCATTTGAAAAAGGTTACAGCCACTCTTACTCTGACTAATAGCACACATTTTTAAAATGGCACATATTATGGCAGTTCTACTGCTGGAATTCTTCAATTACTCTGCTTTACCTGCCATTTAAAGGCCAAAATAAGAAGATGCAGACAGGCAAATAATACATGTATGGCGACATGTTTTGTTGGAATATTTCCAAGAACACTTTGAGTTTTTTTCCAGTGGGCGTCTCAACTCAGGCACAATAAAATTGCATAAAAAAACTGTAATTCTGCCAAAATCAAATGAACACTTTTAGAGCATTGTGATGGATCTCTGCCAGCCTGTTGCTTTGGCACAATTCTTGAATGAAAGCCATTAATCTCAAACATTGTGTGAAAGTCTCACTTCGATTCCTCATTCTGTTACATTCCTTAATGCTTTCACAATACAATTCAAATGTAGATGTCTTGGTAATCAAAATAAATTACATTGCTTTTCTAATGGTGTAGATGTATTTATCTGCATACTTTGTTAATCTTTTCATGTAGAGCTGCAACACTTAGTCGATCAATCAATTGACAGAAAATTAATTGCCAAGTACTTTAATAATTGTTTTGAGTCATTCTTAAAAAAAGAAATACTAATATTATCTTGTTCCAACTTCTTAAATGTGAATATGTTCTGGTTTCTTTGATAGTAAACTGAATATCTTTGGGTTGAGGACTGTTGGTTGGCACAAAACAAGACATTTGAGGTTGCACCTTGGGCTTCAGGAGGCAGTGATCGACTTTTTTCATAATTTTCACATTTTCAAATGACTAATAGATTAATCAAGAAAATAATCAACAGATAAATCTCTAATGGAAATAGTTCGTTAGTTGCATGTCTGTTTAGAGCTAATCCAGCAAATTAAATACCTTACAGATCAAGGTACTTCATTACATTGATGTCAAAGTCATAAAACATCCAATTTTGCTACATTGCTAACAAAATGTATTACAGTGAAAGCTAATTTATATCATCTCACAGAATATATCATATAGCCAAATCTGCCATATGGTATAGTCACGTGGATACCTCATCACCCTCATACAAAGTGGCATTAAGTGCATGTTGTTGAGCTCTGATAGAATATTATCATGCATGATACTGACCAGCTTAAAAAGAAAAACAGTGTACAAAGCCACAGCTAGCAAAGTGTGTCAATTGTTTCATGAAGCAGTTCATTTCAATTTCAGTCCTGAAACTGTGCTGTCTTACTACTTTAACCCTGCTGTGTGAGTGAGAGGTAGCTTTATAGTCTACAGTTGAGGTCTTTAAAGAGTAATTGCATGCTGATGCAAGTGGCCATGTCACTTCACCTCTCAGCATTTGAACCTAGCAGCATCTTTCATAATTCATGACTTCAGCAGGAGGCACTTTGCCACTTTTTGATAGCCTTTTTGTTGTTTATTTTACAAATGCCTTTTTTTTTGGGCTAGATGTCCCAACTCTTGTCTTTCTTCACCCTTCCTGTTGTTCAATGATCTGAGTACTAAATCAGTAAACAATATTTATACCATGTACTGAAAGAAAAATTGACATGAAAGATATTGAAGCCCTCAAAGCTGTTGTTAGTTTCCCCTCACCAAGTAACCAGCATTTAGGACCACTGACTTCCATGTGTAATGAAATGAAAGGAAATGACAATTCAGTTTGATTACCAGGTACAGTGTTTTAATTTTGTTGTGTGCTAAAAATGTACAGTATAACAATTTTAGCTTGTATAATTATATTTTATCAAGTAGAATCAAATCAAATTTAACCAAAAGACAACGAAAGAGCAAAAAAAATCAAATTATGTATGGATGTGTGCTATGAAAGTGGGGCCCTAGAGACTGAGCCGGTGATGTTGAAAAATGCAGCAAAAGGCTTCTGAAACCTGAAGCTATAAAATTTTAATTATAAACCCAGTCTCTCACCCTTTCATTCCTATGTTTTTGAGCACTTTTTGTCTTGACAGGCCTCATAAATGTGATGGATAAAATGGATTATTGCAGAATGGATTTTTTCTTTTTACCATCCACACAGTTTATATTCACATGTAATACCAACAAGTGATGACCGGCACATACTTTAGCTCTGTGAAAGGTTTACATAATCTGAAACATATGAGTACACTCACATCCTGTACATTATTATATTCATTTACAATATTAAAAAAGTCATATCAGGAGGAAAGAAATATGCCTAACAGCTAAAAGAAGTGGGACTATGCCATCTGATGCCACTGTCCTTGGCAATGGAACAAACAAGTATTCAGGTCAAGTTTACTTATTACACTACATGGCTCTCCTTTTTAACTAAACTATCTCAGACAAATCTCAGGAAGTTTAACATTTAGTTTTATTAATCTCCAAGACAGATATAAAGTCACAAGCAGGTCTAATGATGGTATGGCAGCCAATATAGTTTATTAAAGACATAATGCTAATTAAAACCATAGGCCTACTGAAAAGACCCACAGAATGGACAATTTGTCCATATGCACAGACCCACACTCAGTTAAAGAGATGAAATTAAAGGGGACCTATTATGCTTATTTCCAGCTCAATATTTTTCTCTCTATACCTTTTCTGGGACTCCACTAGAGTAGCTTTGCATGATTCACAGTTCAAAATTTTTCTTATACTGGCTCTTTATGCAGCCCCTCAGTTCAGCCTCTGTCTCTAACAGGCAGTCTTAGCTCCTGTCTCTTTAAGGCCCCTCCTCCTGATGAGCCCACTTCTGATTGGCCAGCTTTCCAGAAGCTGCCGAGAGGCAGCATGTATCAGAGTCATGTTAAGTTACTGCTGATGCAAACCCAACATTTCCTGCTTTACTGCTACATATTAAAAGCTTTTAAATTACTAAATAATGGGAGATCTTTATTGTGAAGAATTTGTAGAAAGTTAAACATGTTCCTCACTGAATTATCAAAGCTTTGTTAGCAGCAATAAAAAACGGTGTTGTTCAGCAGATCAGTTAGAAATAATGCAGGGACGAATAGTACAAGCAGAAACAGCCACAGTGATGATAATGTTTGATGAAGAGCTGCAGATGACCAGCACACCTCCAACAGGTAAACTACTTATTTTACTTTGCAGTGCTGTGTAACGGAAAAACACTCACAGCGTGCCAGCTCGACTCGAGTCATGGTTCAGCGTGAGCAATGGAAAACAGTGGAAAAATGTCGTAATGTTAGCGGAGCGGAGCAGTGAACTTGCGTGAAGTGCTTGGAGCAAATGACCATATAAAGAAATCCATCACGAGCCAACATCAGCTCGGGCTGAAAGTAGAAAAAAATGTTGGAAACCGAGCGTTCAGAGCAGTCTGAAGCCGGTGCTTTTTGCTCACAGGGTTTACTTCTACATACATTTACATTTCTTACATTTATTATTTGACACAGTGGCCACTTTTAACATGAACATCCGTCATTGTAACATTATATATATGTCTGAAAATAAGGAAAAGCATAATAGACCCCCTTTAACATGATGGTGTGGCAGAGGACGATAAAGCACATATAGACAGCTGCACAGGCACATGAGATCACAACACAATGAACTGATGGCATCCAACACAACACAAACAACACATCAATTCACAAATATAAGAAAATAAAAATTACTTGCACTTACCTTTGTGCCACAGGCAAAGGTTGCAGCAACGCTAGCCACAGCTCACAGACATCCTTGATAACTCCAACTGTTTCCAAGGGTCTTTTTTTTTTTCTTTGTATCAGGCCTTCCTACACAGCTGCATATGGAACAAAGTTACAATGGAAAGTGACTTGTCTGCTCAGCCACAAAATAGTCCTTCTTCCAAAATGCATCAAAAATGTTCCAACAGTCTTCTGGCTAGTCATCGTCTGCACATTCAAGTGTATTTCTCTATCATCAAACATTTGTTTTTCTAGAAAAATTAGCAGAGCGACTTTTTTCTACCATCATTATTCCCATATTCCTGTTTCCGGTGTTAGCTAGCTTAAAATAAATGGAAATTTGACAGGTCATTAAACATTACAGCCTTTTTGAAGGCATATCCTTAACCTTAATTGTGTCCTGTCATTTTTTTAAAGAACAAAACATTTCTTCTGGCACATGTTGAAGTACATTTTTAAGTACAGTTTCTTGACACAACAAATAACACAACTGGACGTGTTTGCAGAGTTTCATTTCTGATTGTAATTTCCAGCTTGTCAAGGCATCAAAAACTCTATTTGAAATACAAAAAAACAACTTACAGTCTGTTGTGAAGTAGTGAACGTAGTAGCGAAAATGGCATCAAAGATAATCATAAATTTACTTGGGATTGAAAAATAATTGTCCCTATGCAGTTATGACTGAGCAATAGTCATTAAAATGTGCATGTTAAAAATGTTGCTGTCATTGTCCACAGGTGGGCTAATGGGTACCTTCAGCACTTGTAGACAGTCTTGAACAAACTGTCTATTTATTCATCATAGCTTAGCAGGTGTACTGTAACACCTAATACCTACCCATTACACTGACATTTATGGGTGTCAGCAATATAAAAGTGGATATAAGTGAGCCAACCCTCTCACACTGTAACACACCATCTTTCCATTCTGGTATATTATATTTTCAACAGTTTAGAAGGTAATGGTTTCATCATCAAAATAATAGGCATGTATAATTTGCCCTGGATTTCCCATTGTTGGATTCAGATCCAACATGTTCCTTACTTACACTGTTTATCCTGATTCACACGGTAAATGCCCTTAATCCTGTAATATTATTACATGGATATGATTAAATATTAACCTTATTTAAGCAAAGCAACCTTCCATCTATGTTTGGAATAGCCATGAGCAAAATTACGTCTCAATGACCACTGTTTATTAACACATAGAACCCATGGCATTCAGTAGAAGATGTGTTTTAATTGACACTGAAAAGACAGAGCGTATAATATCTGTTGAAACTGATGTTGATGAGGGTGAATGGTACAAGCTGAATACAGTGTTAGATTGTTTATGCTCTCACACTATGGCACAGAATATAGGACTTAATAAAGTGAGCATAAGGTATGTCTTATTCTACTGTTTGTATAGATACATGTAGCACCTGCTTTATTCAGAGAAGCCTTTTATGTTGACAAAACATGACATTTGCTTGTGTTTATGTATTGACCTTGTGAGTGAGCGAGTCAAGAAGTGGGCTCCTCACTCAGACACCTCCACTGACATGCTGAGAGACAGCAAAGATTGTAGGGTTTTTAAGACTGTTGAAGAGGACATTGTTAATATTGACAATGTAATATTTCACATCACATTTGGAGAAAGGGTACGCATTCTAACTAAAACTCTAATTGTTTTGGGTAATAACAAGCCCCGGTGAAGTCAGGTTGCTCTGTAGGAAGAAATATGAGGCCTTTAAGAACAGCATCAGTGTGCAGTACAGTCATCTGAAATATGAATCTCAAAGGCTTTGGAAAAAGTGAAAGCTTGCTACAAAGACAAATTAGAGACTAAGCTACATGTCAATCATGTCAAGGGTGTCGAGGCTTGCAGACATCACACACAATACAAAGCACAATAGCCTAATTTGAACTTCAATGCTTCTTTCCTTGACAGGGTGGCTGTAACACAATCTATTAAAGATTGTGTTACAGCCACCCTCAAGCAGTGTGCTGATGAACTTATCCCAGCACTCGCTGCCATTTTTAATTGGTCACTACAACCCTATAACATTCCTGCTTGCTTTTAAGTTCTTATTTGAGTTCCCAAAGAAAAATAACATCACATATCTTAATGACTATAGGCATGTTGATTAGTAGAGTACACATCTCTCCAGTGTTGTGCTTGACAATGCGCAAAGAAACTAGTGCTGTGCATGATGCAGTTTCCATATGCTTACATTCAGTTCTTCTAAACACAAGTCCACTATGATTGTGAGTGTGCTTCCATACTTGTTTGATATGGACATAGCCACCAGACCAGGGTTAAAAAATACTAACATTGTAGGTTACTGCTGACTATCTATTACTTCACATTTCAAAACTAGAATAATGAGGAAGGCAAAAAGCACAATCACAGACCTCTCTAATCTAATCTCTTCTCATCAGGCAGGTCATGCAGGAGCATGAAATGCAGAACTTTTCACTGTGTAGACAGTCTTAATATATAATCGATATGCTTGTATAGTCTGTTTAAGAGTTTATGGTCTGTTTTATCAGTTTTGCACTTAAGCCTAGAGTGGAATCCTGTGCTGGTTTGGTATTGTGTTATAGTGTTCTTTACTGTGATCATATTGTAATATTGTGTAATACAATACAGCTGTGTGTCTGTTTAGTCTGAGTTGCACTAAGACAAATTAACTTGGGTGACATGGCAATAACCTCTTGAATTTAAACGTCAGTCAGTGAGTGAGCAAACAAAAATGACAGATTGTTCTGCCATTCAAGCTCTAAAAGGCTGGCAGCGCTGCTGTGAACAATGCATTGCTTTTGTCATCTCAGGGCATTTGTGTACGTACAGTACATGTGTTGGTTTAGAATGCTCGTGTGTATTTGTATGTGAGTGTGTGCACGTATTTGTGTATCAGGCTGTCAGGGCTGTCCTCCACTCCTAATGGTTTAATGGGCACCCTGTGGTGCCTCTCAAGCCCCCTGGAGTGGGGCACACTCAGAGTGTGGGGGAGCACAAAGGCGCAGCCATGTCTCTGGAGAGGAGTGTCTTTGTGACGAGGGGCCACTGCTGTGTTGACTGTTGCTGGCCTCATGGTGATTACTCTCCCCGGGGGGTCTGTATTGTGGGCCCTGAGACCCAGAAATTCACCTTTACATACCCTCCTGCTGCGCCTCAACAGGGGGCCGAAACGCACCCCTGTTGATCACCCCATTTCGGTAGAACATCCCGCCTGCCAAGCAATCTGTTCAGCATATTCTGTCACTTCTCCCGATCAATATAAGTTACATCAGTGGGCTTCACAAGACGGTGATCCATGCAGTGCATGAATGCTAATTCAGAACAGCCTATTCACTTGAATGGGAAAGTGTGTCCAAACCTTTGACTGGTACTGTACATTTATACAGTGCATACATACTGTACATGCATACACTCACTTATGTCTTCTCTCATTTGACCTACTTATAAACAAATGTAAATTTTATATGTCGGGCAATTTCAACCACATCATGCTCTCACACAGAAAGCCAAACACAGTATGCAGATCCATTCCCACACATTCTACCCACTGGCTTCTGCATTCCACACAAAACAACATGCAAGGTGCTATAATTGTGTGTTGACTGTGGTCCTCAATAAAGCAACCCAAGACTTAATATGCCTTTGAGGAGACTGTAGCCTGGAGGAGAAGAGCGGTCATCCCAGAGCCTGGCTTCAGGTCCAGGACAACAGAAGCGAGTAACTTAGTTCCTTTGATTTCACTGATCAGGGTCACACTGCAGGGGCCGGTCCCTGGTGAATAGTTCAATGCCCACCTTCGGATCTCGCTGTCATGGAGACTGTGGTTAACTCCTTACATTTCTTCTTTAAGCCTTGGTATACTGTATCTTGAGAAATAATGTGTATGTGTGATAAATGTTGGTGCATTTTAAATGATCTGTACAGAAGGTTACTCTGATATATTTTGTGGGGTTTTTTTGTTTGTTTTGTTTTTTAATTTTTCTGTATTTGGAGCGGTGGTCTTGCAGAATTCTCTCCCTCACATGAATACCCTCGTCCTCATCCTTATATATGAATACACTCCCACCCCAGTCACACAAAATATACTGTCAGCCATCCTGCTGTACGTAGCTCATCAGACTTATGATATGAAGGAAAACATTACATATCCACACCTTTGAATCAAATCTAATAAAGCCACATGGAGGTAGTTGTTCAGAGCTGTTCAGGTGGAGATTAAAGATCGAGTGGCGAAGTAAAAATGACAGACCGTGTTAAATGAATTTTGGTCTTCAAGGAATATGCTTGTCTACATTGAAGTCGTACAAACAGGGGTTGTACAAACTGGGCTGTGGGTTGTGTCTGACATGAGCTTCAAGGTCCTTTCACCGATACATATGACAATTTCCTCCTATCTTATTGCCCAAGGACTAAATGGAAACAGATGATGTGGGTACAATTATATACAGAGTGTGCAGGACGGAGTTAAGCTCTTGGCATGAAGCTACAATGATTATGTCATACTGCCCAAAGAAAAACAAGAATGTTCTCGTAATTAGCAAAATTACTGACAAGCATCTCTGCAAGAAGAACAGATGAAGCCAATAATCAACAATTCAACTATGGAGGAAATGACAGCCTGGAGAGATTCATTGCAAAAATATCCCATGACAGGCTGTTGGCCTTTGGTGATTTTCCATAATACTATGAATGTGTGCAGACAATACTTATATTCTGACTGAACATGTCAGGTTTTTTTTTTCTGGAGAAACCCAGACATCATAATTCTTGTCAGCTGTTTAGACGATCTTAACATTAGATGCTTTAAACCATTTTTAGACATTTTTTTATACAGTAATACTGCAGTACACTATCTGCTTACAGGAGTAATTCACCTCATTATCTATCAATGTGAAGCTGGTGAGTATATCTGCCTCTCTTTTCTTCACAGTAATGTTCATATTTCGGCCATGGGCTCAAACTAGAATTAGATACCCAGCTATCGTAAGGACATGTTTAATTTTGCTATTGGTGATTGAGGATGCATCTGTGGTGTCTGGATGTCCACCACAATCAATAAGCTCTCTGAGCAGCGTCTGGGAACAGTGTTAGTGTAAAGGTCTGCTTAATGTGGAAATCAATGACCAGTGAGTGTTTCAGGGGGAAAAAAATGCTGACATGAAAAAGGGCAATTTCTTTTTAACTTCTTTTTTCTTTCATTTATCAGGCAGCGTGTTCCTCCACTTCTGGCCTCAGCAACTGCACGTGTGACAACCACTACACTTTGAAATCAGCTAAAAATCTCGATAATTCTGATTTAATAGAACTGCTATTAGGCTAAGTAGATATATTGTGTAGGACTATTCTTTTACTGGATGTGGACATTAAGCATTTTAATAATGTATACATTTTACCTCAAATTATGTAACTGTAGCAGCTCAGTGCAGTGTGGTCAGTGCAGGTTAATTTCCTCAGTCACATTACCTGCTCCATATATAGTAAAAACTATATATGCTAAAATATTTTGTTACAGAGGTGGCTTGGTATGGGAGTTTATTTTCAGCAGCACAGATGCTACTGAATGATCAAAGAAATATTATAGGAATATTATAGGAATACTACAGGCAGCAGTGTGTCTCTATGATCCTTTCACTCTTCTGTGACTCCTACTCTGTGACTATAGAGTATATAGGCTACAATATAGTGTAGAATTGAGTATTTATAGTCTATATAGTTTAGAGAATATTATAGATCCGAAATTAAACTGACAGAAGGGCGGGACTGGGAGAAAAAAGTGCAATTACAAATCTGTGTGCTACTTCAGCACCGCGGACAGCGCCATGAATTTATCAATAAACAGCACAGTTAGGCTACTGATACTTCAGAGCCATGATCGGGGCCATAGGTTTAGTTAAATGTGTGCCATAGATAGAACACATTTAACTAAACAACCCCTGTGCCCGTGCATTCTCTCTGCTACTAGGGGTAGGAGAGGGGGGATGGCAAGTTAACGAGGGGGATGCATTTTGGTCATTTTGCTAACAAGGGGGATGACATCCACCCTCATTCCCCCTCAAATCGCTGGCTGTATCCAGCAACTCAGTTTTCAAGGAAAGGTGTTGGGACAGAGCTGTGGAAATCAGGGGGAAAGTGTCTACATGCTTACGGTTTGGTCTTGTGGTATACCTATATTTCTGTGCTAGCTTATGTTTCCTTTTTTTGTTGATAGACAACTGTCCATCTGCCATCCATTGATTTTATGCCACTTATTTGTGGGTCGATGTGGCTGGAGACAAAGCCGAGTAGCCCTGATGTCCTTATCCCTGAGGATCCCAAAGAATTCCAAGGCCAGGTGGGATATATAATCCCTCATATCTGCCCAGTGGTCTCCTTGCAGTTGGACATGCCAAGAATACCTCCACAGGGCAACATCCAGAAGGCTTCTCAATCAGATGTCCTTACCAGCAACTGTTCTATTCCGAGCTCTTTCTGCATGTATGAACTCTTCACCCTGCTTTTTATGGTGAACCTATCCACCCTGCAAAGGAGCCTTATTTTTAATTTTGACAATCCACAGAGCATCATTGCCGCAGACTCTGAGGTCCTTTTTCTCATCCCAACTGCACTGCACTTAGCTGCGAACTGTCCCAGTGTGCACTGCAGGTCACAGTCTGAAGCACACAGCAGGAGTACATCTTGGTGATAGCTCACTTTAAATAAAATTTGATTTGCCTTGACTAGACTGGTTTCATATTACTTTTCTCCCTTTCTAAACAGCATCTCAATGGCTGTTTATGGCCATTCAATGTCGGCAGCCACAATAAGAGGGAGAAGCAACGAGTCGTGACAGACAATGTAGTCTGTTTCCCAACAACCCTCTCCTTTTCAATTAACTTCTTTCACGCTCAGCTGTGATTCAACTCTACAATAAGCATTCAGGCAAACATTCAAAGTGATGTCTAAATAAGGGCTTGTTTAATGGAAACATTTAGACAGGGGATTTAGGGTTACATGCTCACTAGTTGTGATCCTGCTCCATGTGCCTAGCCTCCATTTGAGCTCCCTGTTACAGTACATTCAGGGTTTGTTGTTTCCAGCATAATCAGCTTACATTCTATAATGTCTTACCAGCATTTGGAGAGATGAAATGTTCACAAAGTGGGCTCTTTAGCTGAGATCACATATGAATGTCTGTTTTACAAATCAGGGATTATTGGAGAGATATATCAAGATAACTTCCTTTTACTGTCTCCCCCTTTTGCGTGCACAAACATGCACAGACATATGAGATTTAATGCTTTGGACAGAATGACTGACCTGCAGAAGACATGTCATATTCCTGTAAGAAAAAACTAAATCTCCTTTACTACTTCAAAGGGCAGAAATGCATAGAAAGATACAACTTGAAAGGGAACCTCTATACATGTATATCTATATAAATTGTCTGTTTTTGTGTGTATGTAAGAGCAAGAGAGCACTAATTTCATGTAATGCAAGCACCATTCACATTGTGTGCCAGCATACTGGCAAACAAAACACACTTGTGGTGCATTATGTAATTCTGGAGGAGTTCCCGCTGTAAAGCCAAGCAGCAATTCAGAGGCTGCAAGGTATGCTGCTGCCTGCAGGAAAACTGCTATGAACTATTTATGACACTTCCATTACAGCCACAGTGTTCCTTCATGCTTTTCCTACTTTTTTAACAGCTGTGCAAACTTGCCATCATGGGAGAGGTCAGAAGTAATTAAGATCATTTTTTGGCATGGCCTCTGGATTTAGATCATAGATAACCCAGCTCACAGTGCAGAATTGCAGCCCAGGAGTCTTAAGAAAGATGAACATAAAAAAGAAAGGACAAAAAACAGGAAATCAAATATTACATGCATCCCTCTTGTGACATTTCACCCAGTTCAGGTATTGTAAGATGTAACAATAAATAATAAGTAACAATATACAAAATGCAGTGCAGTAACTTGATTATAAAATTGTAATTGGCACACACCTTTTGCATTGTGTAAATTGAATTTAGTTGATTCAGCCCAGCCTTTGTCCTGAGACAATGATTCACACAGCCTATAATTAGAGGTTTGGAGCATTTGACTGTGTGATAAATACACAGAGAGAGAGAAAATGGAATTGTTACAGCTAATCCATTATTAATGGCCCATCACAGGTTTTCAACATCGTAAATGGCAGTCTTTAACCATGAAGCTGGATAAAGGGAGAAGAGGAGCGAAAGGGAGAGAGATGAAGCTAGTGAGAAAAAACAGTCAGACGAGGTCGAGAAAGTAGAAGCAGAGACAGAGAGAGAAGGGAGTTAGGAAGAAATTGACATTCTTGCAAACAAAGAGACAACGACATGAGGCACAGAAGATTTAGAAACAATGACGCATGCTTTTATGTGGTTAGAAATCATATGTCAAATGTTGACATGAGAAGTTCTAACACTGAAGGAAAAATGGGGTTGATTGTCTCCTTTCTTGGCAGACAGTGCAGCTCCTGAAGGATTCTCTGTGAGGTAACCATCATTCTTGGCACACTGATCCTATGTCCGCTATTTATTAAACTCCTATATAGAAAAGTGTATTGCTACATCCAGTCTAACACTCCTATATTTAGCCAAATATAGGAGTGTGCCGATTGAGAAAATATCCTGTGCTCCATATGAGTGCAACTTTGTCCAACATGCGAAGAACAAGGAAAGAGTGCAGCAAAACAAAGACAGGCAGAGTGTAGGGTTGTTATTCTGCTAGGAGTTATTCAATATTTCATTAGGCTGTTGTGCAGAATGTCCAAGTGGGATGAATAGAAAACAGGCCTTATGGGGAAAACTCTGATGGTGCTTCACTTACAGCCTTGAAAGAAAGCTTAATTTTAACTGTTAGACCAAACACCTCAGCACTGGCTGGCATAAAGCATACTGAACAAATACTTCACAAACAGTGTTTTTTTTTTTTCAACAATGTTATTTTTAGTTTGTCATGTCAGACATCTTATTTATTACACTATGAGCAGTAAAAATAAGATGTGATTATTATTGTCAGTCCTGAAGACTGAAAATTCTGTCTCCTGCAACAGTGAAAAACATTTCCGAAATCACATCTGAGGGTGGATATTATCAAGAATTTGCCAGATCTTGTTTTTTTTTTTTTTAAATGGCTTTCTAACAAAAGAGCTGAGTATCTAGTTACCATTTCTTCTGTGGCTTAGCAGAATGTACGTAATGAGGTGCATCCAGGTGCACAGGGGACCCATGGTGTTGAGGCGTCCCTGAGGTGTTGAGGCAGATGAATTTCTATTAATGATCACCCACAACAACCCTTTGCTCTCTAATGGCACTGGAGAGATGACTTGCAGATTGCAACCCCTCTAATTGGTAGCAAAATTGAGCCTCCATCTCTGTAACTGCAGAATTGAATATCCCTGTCTTTGTGACTTAGTGCTAAAAGTTTTACTCATTACTCTCAGAAGAACTCAGCATCTCTAAAGTCTTTAACATCAAATCAGGTTATCCTTTTCTATACTGCAGTCCTACTCTTCTAGCCTAGTACTAGAAATATAACTTCCACTGCACAGGTTATGGATAAATACTTGTGACACTTGCCATATGGCTGCATACCCACTGTACCATATGTTGTGTGCAGCGGCAAAGACTGAGGGGACGAGAAAGGAGAGTAAAACGGCTCAGCTGTGGAAGGTGCGGCACAGTACTGTACATTAAGTGTCAAAAACTGTGTGGCAGCAGACCTGCCTGGGTTATGTAATGGATGAGCCTGGGTCTATGAAGCCTCTGCTGTTATCATTAATTCATGTCACCCAGGACAACATGCACAGGAGCTGAGGAGCCACCGTGGGAGACACTGAGATGGAGGCTGATCTTGTGGGAGGATCAGGCGGCACAGAGGATAAAGGGATGTAGGGGAGACTGGGAGATTGAGGCTTGGGCGTGGTCAGACAGAAAATGTTACGATAGTCAAAAAGCCAGACCGACACAAAGACACTATGTGACGGTGGAAAGAAAATATAATTTACAATACCTGAAGTGATGATTAATAGCATTATTGCAAGTATTAAACTGAGAATTTACCTCAACCCTTTATTTATTAGTCACACAGTTAAAACTGGCTCATGCTACAGAATAAAATGACATCATGTGGATGACCTGAAACCTTTTGTTCTTTCTATCGGAGTGTGCTAAGTCTCTAATAATGTGTCTAATGTTCTTTGACAAATTGCCTTTCTCCCTGTAACTGCATTTTGTGTTGCATTATGCTATGTGGACCAAATCAGTAATGTAATAAGAGGAAATGTTTTAAATTCCATTCCAGTTGTTTGATGTTAATGTTATTGTAGACTTTTCAGCAATTCCAGCTTTCCCTCCATGTTAAGGATAACAGTTACCAAGTGCAAAACAACAGCTGCTATGTGCTCATATAAAAGGAATAAACTGTGCAAAAACAGCAATAAACATGTGTGTTACTACTGGTTATTATAAACTATTTACAGCGTAACAGTACAATCTTGTTTTCCTTATGTTATGGTTTTCTAGAAAGAGGTTGCCAGTGGTCACACAAGAGGTCATTGGGAGAGTGATGATTACAAACATTCTGTGTCTCCACGACTGCAACAAAATTTAAAAGTTAAATGTGGAAGGCAACTTCACCAATTGTCACCACTGGAAGAGAGGCAGAACAGTCCAGACAGACATCAATTGTAGTGGACAACACACACCGCAATGAACATTTTAAAACTGATTATGTTTTTGTCATGTATACATTTATTTTCTGCATCTCTATTTCCACAAGCATTGCATTTGTATTTTTATGTACAAATTACTACGGTGTAGTGTTTACATCTTCAAGTGTGATGGTTTTGATTTAACCTCACACTTGTTGACTTTGAACAGTGAGCTACCCTGCAATAAAATACCCCACTGTAGTTGCCACTTTATGGATGGAGATTAATGGTGCTGTAGCGGTCTTTTAAGTTCCACAGGGGACGTACCAGGGGTCCGTGTCAGTGTTGTCCGCTCCTCAGTGACACATCAGAGGGCAGTCATTCTCTTCTCTCCCTCCATCTGGCCCACTAAGCTGTTGTAGCACCGATAAGCCTTTGGTCACAGAGTTTTACTCTTAGCAGAGGAGGCATAAAATGGTTGACTTCCTTCCTCGCAGATTGGTATTCACTTTCCTTCTGTCTCATGGTTCCTTCGTGTGATTTACAAGCTCAGTCATGTCACCCATGGCCTTAACCCTAACCTAACCTCTGACAGCACTTAACCCCAACTTCACCACTCCCAGGAGGACGCAGCATCATAATCAGACACAGTTAGGCCTATAAACACAACTTCTGGAGTGTCAAATGTGTCATAAAGTCTGCCCTGTGTAAAAGTCTAAAGGCATAAAGTTTATCTTCTTTCAGCTGTAGAGCATGGAGAGAAGTTTTAAGTAGCTTGTATTCGAATTTGTTCACACAGTATAAACATTTGGCATTTTCACAAATAGCAAAGAGAAATTCTCTCCCACAGCAGCATCACAAGCTCATTTTTACTTCTGCCAGATGGCAGGTGGCTAAGATGGGAAAGTTATTGTCATCAATCAATAGAGAGTAAACAAAAATGCACCACTGCTCCTCAAAGGAATGAGAAAACGCAAGCCAGGAAATCAATAGGGCCCCTCCATTTTTTTTTTTTTTTTAAATACACATAGCTGAGCTTGATAAGATATGCACAATTCATCAAGATGCTGCTTAGATGACGACTAAGATGTCAAGGTCACATCTCAACTTTGCTTTAGTAAAGAACAGCTGTGTGAATTTTAATTGATACTGAGGTCTTTAAGAATTTCACACAAATGAAGAATGTTCATATCTTTGTATTGTAATTTGAGTTATCTACCCATTGTTCACATGAATTATTAACTGATAGTGCAGTCAAATTACAGAATGATCATGATTAGATTAGCCATTATTAAAAAAGTCATTAAATGCCACAGAGTTTCTACCTCACATAGCCACAGAAGGTTTTAGTAGTAGTGTCACAATCAAAAGGGAAAAAATCTATTCACCTTTCAAAGAATCTCAAGAAATCTGAAGTTTGTGCCTCTGATCTATTGTATTATCAGAATCTGTTACAGTGCTGGGGTGGAGTGCTAGATAATTATCATCAGTTCAGTAGCTATGTCTGTTCCTTCCTGTCTTCTCTCCCATATTCAGATTCTGGTTATGTAATCACAGCATACCAGGTCTGTGGAGGCTGACAGCGTTGGATGTCAGGCTGCAGATTTAGATATCTTTTATAAACCTGAAAGCCTCTGTAAGCTCTCGAGAGCAGTCGACACCCTCTAAATAAGATTGGTCATTTGGATCAATCAGGAATATCTCTGAGGGTGAGGCTATATCATGCCATGTCCTAATCAAATGCATGTTTTGACAGCTTAACAGCAAGACAACATTCTGAGTTGATGTAGAAAAGATCGGGAAGAAAAGGATGCGGGCCAAGGCCGAGGCAATGGGTTAAATAACTTCTCCTGACAGTGACAGTGAAAGAGAAGAGCAGGAGAGAAACAGTGCTGTCCTCCTTTATTGAACAGTGTGAATGATTTTGTCAGAGCAGACGGTAGTTCAGTCTTTGAAGGGTTATGTGGGAAAATGTCTTTTAAAAGCTCGTGCAGCACAATCCTCTGGCTGCGGTGAGCTGGTGGGTAGCTGCAGAGGGGCAATGTGTTTGATGCTACAGTACTTTTCATCTTCCTCCAGGGCAATATGAGTAGTGACACAGGAGACATGAAGATAGTGTTCATGCAGAGGATTGTGAAACTCTCGTCCTTTGCAGTTAACCTTACATGGTAGATGGACTGAATCTAAACTAGTCAATTCTTATAGCCAGCGTCAAGCTGTGTGTGCCTGTACAGATGAGTGTGTGAAAAAGCAAACTGAATAACTTGACTCATTTGATGTATTCATATATTAGTACCCATGAACCCAGAAGAGACAGAAAGCCACTCAGAGGTTATCTGAGATGACCCATGTCTGTTTAGCAGTACTATACCAGACTGTCCACAATCACCTTGTCTTATCTTGTGATATTCTCTGGGCTTAACCTTGGTCAATCAACTACTGACGCCAGAGACTCCAGTGTTAATGCCCCCTGTGGTCCAGCTAATCTCACTTTACACAGGTCTTTGCAGTGGGAAAATGCCCTGGGGTCATGTTTCTCTTAACAGCTCCACACTTCCTCCACTGGCTCGGTGCACCAGTCCTCCTCCTCCTCCTCCTCCTCCTCCTCCTCCTCCTCCTCCTCAGCCACATCACATCATCTCATTTTTGCACCAACTTCCTGATTTTGCTTGGCCCCTATTTCCTTTTCGGTGCATTAGGAGTCCACAGACATCCAGCCACAGCCTGTATTAGTGCTTTCACAAAGTGGCTCCAGAGGCTAGCCCTCACAAGTGGAAATGTTCCCTGTAGAGTTATGGTCTATCAGGCTGATCCATTTCACACTGAAGGGTCAATAACCAGCCCTGTGTGATAAGACACAAGAGCAAGTAAAGACTTTTTAGGAATATATGGCTTTAGGGCTCCATGCTGAAGGTTCAAGCCTCAGCTACTAATCTGTTCAGTTCAAGTGGGAAGAGAAAGAGTTACTAATATAGGCCAAAAATAATTTTGGTGCACATTTGCACTTCTTTAAAAATATTTTATATTTATATAATATATTTTACATAATTGTTTCAGCTTGTCTATTTGCAGCCATTGCTAAGAAAGGTAGTGCAGCGAGATGATAAGGGGACACTTACAGTTCACGTAACAGTCCCACAAGACTCGTGTCAAAACATGTTCACTTGCATCTGTCAATGTTACGTGAGTATTAAAATTTATCTGGGTGCCGCAGAAGAACCTGTGCCATTTGTTGTCTGACGACTACAAAAATGCTGTGGATATAAATACATCAAGGAAAAAGATGGAATTAATTATGGCCCCAGTGACATGTTACTGGTTTTGTCCCTCTTGCTGTGGGTTGGATTTGATGTGCAATGCTGCCACCTGCTGAAGAAAACAAGGAACTGATTTCTATTGAAACACCTTTAGCAAAAGGAGATATGTATGACTGTGATTTTAGTGAATGCAGTGCAAAAGTACAAAATTGTGTATCTTTCTGTTAAGGTATAGAAATAAGAAAAAAACAATTATGTCTGTATATAATCGGCTAATTATAAGATGTAAAGTGAAGTGTCTAAGCTCACCTGGTGCAGATTACATCTATATAAGACATGGGATCACCACGGAACTGGCGTCTGAAAGACACACTCACACTTCTCACACCACACAGCTGTCACGTCTCACTAAGATCAAAACAAACAGGAGGACAGGTTTGTCTCTCAGACTGTTCCACTTAGCTTAGATAAAAGCTTCCTTGCTGCCGTTTCTATTCGAGGAAGGTGAAGTGCCAAGAGAAGTTTGAAATGTTTCATTACAGAACCTCACAGACTGCCTTTGAACTGCGTAGGCTAAAAATATAACGTGTAAATTTGGTGTCAGCTCATGGAACCTTGTCTCCTCTCCTCTCTTCTCTCCTCTCCTCTCTTCTCTCCTCTCCTCTCTTCTCTCCTCTCCTCTCCTCTCCTCTCCTCTCCTCTCCTCCCCTCTCCTCTCCTCTCCTCACTAACCTCTAAAGTGCACTGTACTAACCTCATTTTCCCATGCTCCCCAGTGAGAACTAAACTCCATACTGGATAGCTTTGCTCAGGGATAAGCACACAGAACGTAAGGCTCTTTGATGTAGCAAATGCAATCCAGCAAAGGGCAGTGAGACACACCCTGCTGGCCACACTGAGGCCCAGGCTATTTCCTTGCATCACTTAGACCTCCAGGCTCCACAGGCCCATAAACAGGCAGTCTAATCCACTGGGTCCCAAATGGATGTCTTTTAGGGCAAAAACAAAGATCAGTGGATTCAGACACAACATTGTTCTTAGACATTTAACAGTTTGCAAGCAGGCTAGACTAAGAGTTTGCGTCAAGATTAGTCATGTCTTAGACAGCATCCTCTTTTCTGGCTGGGCTGGGTTGCTGGATGCTGAAGAGAGGGGAGGGTGGGGGGGGGGGCAAGAGAGATCAGCTTAACTGTCCTGCCTCTTATCCTCTCTTACTAACCTACATTAAATTAAATGAACACAGGGCCAGCTCCCGATATGTGTGAAAACCCTGGGAGATTACACGGTGGTAATTAATAGGAGTAGCTGAGATTACAAAATGCTTGTATCCGTGTGTGTTTGACCCCCAAGCTCACAGGAGGTCTCTCCAGCCGGACATACCCCCCACTGACCATGCCCCCTACTGGGAAATGTCTCGCCAAAGTCCCCATTTGAGAGGTCTCCTGTATTCTGCATCCTTACCTCTTCAGTCAAATTAACATATTGTCAGTTTTGGGGATAAACTGATTCAATTCTAAACCCAAGACATGTGCCACTCAGTACAGTGCTTTTTTTTTGCTCATAAAAGATATTGTTCTCTTGAAATTAATTGTTATGAGTGACATAAAGCTACAGTAGATATGCTTTTATACTCTTCTTAAAATGCTTCTGCTTTTATCCTTCATTTCAGAACACTTGTTGTTAGGGAGCTTTCATCAGAACAGAAAGTAACGTTTATAATTGAAACATGAGATAATATATTGATCATGTCAGGAAATCATTCACGCTGACGATTTCAGCACCCATAGATCCATGCCAGGTGAGTAAATACAGTATTTATTATACAATAACGCAGACAGAAACACACAGACCCAGTTGCACAGACTTGAAAAAGCAATTGCAATAACACAGGAAGCCACATAATGAAGATTGCTTAATTCTGTCTGAATCCAGCTGTAATGGATGTGCACACAGATCTAGGGGAAGGAAGGCAGCGAGTGAACAGTAAGACATCAGCACTTTCATGTCATCCCTTTCTCGCTGTGTTCCAACATTTCATCAGCTGTGCCCTCAAAACACAGTTTTCACCTCAGATCCACTCTGCAACTCACATCAAGTCAATGTATGCAGTGCAGCAGATCAGAGAGCTGAATGAAAGCTGTTGCTGTAACACTGGCGCTCCCTCTAGTGGCTAAACTGGGATCATTGCAAGTGTAGTAATGATTAATCCTACTTTGTTCTAAGGATTTACTGTGTGGGATATAAAGCAATGTGTTGAATGAAGTGTAGTATCACGTTTTTTAGGTCTAATTTTAGACAACAATATTTATTGTTATCCTGTTTCAGTGGCAAAAGAGAAACAACATAACTGCAGGAAAAAAAATGTGTTGTAAAGTAAATGCCATTAAAGGTAAGCGAAAGCAAGTAAAAAATGGTTTGAAAATATCTTGTGAAAGCCAAAGTTTGGCGCTAAATTATGTGTTACATATTGTTTATCTGGAAGCTGGAGTTCTTTAGTTGCACCACTGAGAACTGATATTCTTCCTCTGGACATTGAGATTGGTAGATTCCAAAATACTCAGGTCATATTTTGGTGTCCAGATGATCAAAAAATCAGAAAGGCTGTCTAATTTTGATGCGTTTAAGTTTGCTAACTTTGTCTCAAAAGCCAGAAAAAGAAGGCAAGATTGGCTATTTAATTAGTATTCAATTAGTATTTACTCAGATTTCTCCTGTTCTATACAGTAAATGAAAATAGTAGTAATAGAAAATAGTTTGAAAATGTATACACAGCACCCTGGTTTGGGGCTTATATGAATTTATTATGCCCAAGTTAGGTATAATTGTATGCATGACACAGGACACCTACGTGAGGATAAAGAGGGCACAAAGAACAGGACTTTTGTTGTTTTGGACTCATTCTGGCATTCTTTCTCCAGGCCATATGACAGATACGGATAGAGTGTGAGGAAAAATAAAGTTTGGATACCTCATTTGAAAAGGGCAGGGGTGGCCTCCCCCAACACTGCTTTTGCTCATGTTTTGAACAATTGTCTTCCACACTGTGGTGCTGTTTGATAGATAACCGGCGTCAGTTTGCTTTTTTTAGGAGATAAATCAGATGCTTAACATCTTAGGCAGCCAAGCCTGGCCCTCTCTGCTCATCAGACTCCATCCTTAATTACATAATGGGATGAATTAATTGACTCTATTAATCCAGGTGACCATCTGTTGGCCAGTCTTAGTCCAGACAGTGTCCTGTGATAGTGTAAGCCAGTCCTCACCCAACCTTTCGTGCCAAGCATCATAGGCAATCCATTACACTGTAGTAGACCTGTCTCCTCAGAAAGTCCTTTAAATCACGGAGTGGGCTATTTGGCATGCTTTCATTTTTCTCTCCCTTTGCTGATTTGAAGGAAACTGGAGGGGTAACAATGTGTTTTGCAAGGGCTTATTTTGACATGGGTGTCAGAGGGAGAGTAGCTGAGTGTACATACGTACTCCCCCATACGGATTTCTTATCGCAGCTCAGCTGTCACACCGTAAAAGGCGAGGAACAAAGCAGCAACTTTGTGTCATGTCATTTCTGAATAGACAAAGCAGTGACTTTTTTTTTTCTAGAAACTCTTTATTTCTCTCTCTCTATTCTCTCTCTATCTCACTCCAGGGGCCTTAAGCTGCTATAAACTTTAATAGCCTACATAGTGTTCAAATAGGTGCTGCTTAGAGCTCCGCACACATACTTAGCAAGCTGGGAACAAAGACCTACCTCCACCTTCTCTCCAGCCTTTCAACTTAAAATCAGCCATCCTTATCAATTACCAACAAAAGCACGCGGGATTTAAATGAAGTGACTATTTTTTCCTTCATTTTCAGTGAATCGTAATGGCCAAATAATTGCAATGGCTCATACATTTTCTTGAGAAAGACTTCGCAAACGAATGTCCATTGGTGTTGGGTTGATGCAGCCCCTTAATAGCTGTTATTTGAAGAGGCAACTTGCCAAGAGTGCTCTCATGCTAGTCCCTAATGATACCAGTCCACAGAGAAAGGATTAGTGGGGTTTTGGTGTAAATATAACACACTTCCTGTTTACTCTGAGCAGAAGCTACTTGAAGCTGTCTTGAGCTTTATAATGTCTCTGTGATGATGCAGCATATACTTGACAGAAAAGATGATGTTCTTTCATAGGAAGTATAGTGGCTGTTTGTAAATAATCCTCTCAATTACATACATTCATATTCAAATCAGACTACTTAAAACATACCATCATTTTAAATATAACTTTCAGAAGAAAATTATGATGTCTACATTGGCGTTATTCCATTGAAAAACAAGCACTAAGGAGTGAAATATCACAGTGTATCTTGTGGATGTCGTGTAGCAGCATGTATTTTGCCCAGCAGAGGGCGGCCCACAGCCTCTTTGAGAGTCTTTCCAAGAGAAGTGGCCTCAGCTGGCAGACTGGTCTCAGTTAAAGACAATTGAAAAAGCTGTGTATGTAATATCAGGCTATTAACCTGAGGTCTGAAAAAAACATGTCAGAACCATTTTCCTATTTGGGCCACATGTCATTTTCGTCTCTGCTCGAAATGCCCCGGTCCCTCTCTTTTTTGTACTCACTGGGATAATAAGAACAAGGTTACGGAAACCAGTTAAGAAAACTGGTGATTTTGTGGTTTATGTTGTCACTTATATGGCTCTTGCATATGTAAGTTATTGCTCCAAATACCAGCCAATGTGCAAGCCTATGCTGTGCTGACCTTTTTTTTTTTTTTTTTGCACTAAATAAATCCTTTTCTTTTAGGGCCATAATAAGCAGGAGGCATATATAAAAGTCCAAAGAGGGAGAATAGAGACGCAATGAGCTGAGATGGGAGAAGTGAGAGGAGAGAAGAGAGACTTGATAGTTCGTGCCAGATCTGTGGTACAGGCAGAGGGAAAGAGGGAGTGAGTGCTGCTCTAGTCTTAGCCCCATTTGAAACAGATGCTGTTTATAACCCAAAACCTTAATGGGGAGCTCTCTGGTCTGGTGCTGGCCTATGATCATGTTCCAGCCTAGCTCCAGTGCCCATCTTTTTTTCTTGTATGGGGAAAAATGCCACAGGAAAAAAAAAAAAAAAAAAAATCTTCTCTCCCCCTCCTGTACCAGGGGTAGCTCCTCTGTGAAGCCCTAGATTTATCCAATCAAACCCAGCTCTCTGTGCTCACTTCAAATAGCCACCCCCTGACTTCAACCCTGCACTAAAAGGAGCCCTCATCTTTCCTCCCACCATACAGCAATATGACCAAAGACATGCTTATTATTTTATAGACTGTGATCTCTGAGCACATGTTAAGCATAACCTAAAAGTGTGGATTTTCAGGTTACACGTGATCCCTTAATAAAACCGCACCCGGCTGGCTGGCAGTGTATTTCAAATGTGGACATCAGACATATAGGCTACCAGGTTATGAGCATGAGGCAGCTATTGGTATTGCCACTGCGTGCACATGCCCCCAATGTTTTGCATAAAGCTAATTTTTTTATTTAAGCGCTCCACTAAAAACCAATTCAAGATTTATTTTGATTTCATGAACCTTTTAATCTGCTTCTTCCTGCTGAGTGCACGAGATCAAAGGGAGAGCCGAACCACATGTCATCATGCAAGAAATAACATAATATCTATTCCATTACCGGAAAACATTGCCAAGATTACGACAGATGATTACTCATGTATATGCTATTTCAAGCACAGAATTAACTACTATTTATTTTTGCCCAGTGGTCACAGTGAAAAAGTGAAATTTCAATTTTAGAATGCACACGCGACTGAATCAGAACAGCTCAATGAAGGTATGAACACATGATCATTTGTTTTCACTGTGGCTGCTGAGGCAGGATAGACCTGATGCAGAAAATCTTTGCTGTTTTCTGTCTTGTGCTTTATTTAATTTCATCGGGTTGCATTTATTTGCACGCAGCGATACATGATTTTGTGTCATGATTTTATTCTTAAAATCTTAAAATCAGGCTTGTTTCTTTGTAACATGTGAGAGGTGCATGTGATGAAAGCATCATGTTGCTGTCCAATGAAAACCTCGGATGTCAAAATGGGGAGATTTTGAGTTAAGTGGTCCTTTTATAGGGTTGAGAAAATGATCTTCCTTAATATCCATTGAATTATGTGAAATTTTTACTGTCACAATGCTGAAAACAAGGCAGTTTTTAGGCATATGAAAAGCTGACGATTTGGAGATACATGGTTTTCACAGGACAGCGACAACAAGTAAACCTGACTTGACCGCAAACATTAAAGCCACATTGCTACTGCACTGTTTCATTAACAACATCCATCAATAACTGCCGGGCTTGATTGATAATTTTATTGCTTCAAACACTGAAAGCTAAGATTAAAAAAAAAGATCTTGTCCAACATATTGTATATCACAATATTGATCAGATCTAGCTGTTTGTGACTCACTGTAGAGAGATGACATTGCAGTGGAAAAGTAGCCTTTGTCTGGATTACAAGGTCAAACTATGCAGATCAAAAACTGTGTAAGCACTGCAGACTGGTTTACAGCAGACAGGGCAACAAGTTAATATTTGTGAGGATCAATGTCTGCAAGGTCAAAACGAACATGCAGTTACAGACATGGCCTGAGCTGGATTTCTGCCTGACATGCGATGCACAGCCACAGAGCACACACACACTTCTGATGCAAACACTGAAAGAAAATGGGGCATTTGGGGAAATGATACACTTATTTCTTGGCTTGAACTTGAACACTTCCCATTCAAATCAAGGTAGATTTTGCTACTACTGTTATTTTGCAGGCTGTGAAAATCTTTGCACAGAGTTGTGGAGGAGCTGGAAGTCTTCTGGGGCTCTGTAAAAGAAGGGGGGAGGGAGGTGGGGGGGTGCATGGGGCTGCGGTGCATTACTTGACTGGAATTGGGAAATAAAAGATCTAAACTACATCTTATTGTTTAGCCTAGTCTTTGTGACTAAACAAGATTGTAGAGGCATTGATGTAAACTTTGTTGTTTGTTTATAGCGTCTCCCTGTGTCATTGTTGTGTGCTGTGTGAGGTTAAGGAGGTATTTTAAGGTCATGTCATTTATTTTTTTCTTGTTTGTCTGCTTGAGTGGAGCTACACTGCTGCACAAACTGTGTGATTACTCTGCTATAATTAAACGTCAACATTGATAAATCTGATTCTCCAAATGCTCACTGATCCAACCTGTTTATTTTCACTTTTTTTGTGTGTGTTCTGCAGACTTTTTTTTTTAATCTATAAAAAAATACTGCGCTGCTCAAACATTTTGACACCCCTCTCCCCATAATTTACAATATAATTGACTGTTTTTGCCCATGCATTAGCCTGGGATCACAGGCCCCCGAGGTTCAGACATCTCTTTTCTCAGCACAGATCAAATGGAGCCAGCTAACCAACACATTGAATTCCCTCGCAAGGAAAATTGGGCTGCATAAATATGGATTTTAATCACTGCCCAGTATTTATCTTTCTTCTCCACTCATCTTTTGATGTTGCCATATTTTCAGGCTAAAATATGAGTAACATCTTAATCAGGGTATGACAGGAAAAGGACTGTATTACTAGTATTTCCTTTAATTGTTGTTTCTCTGGAATAGAGATCCCCATCTTTAATTAGTTGCGCAAACATAGAATATTTTGGTTCGTGATTACTGTAATACTGGGAGACTAATAGCTCGAAGGAAAGGAAAACTAAGAATCTACAGCCAAGTGTCTGTGATTGACTTTTCTCATGGACCCAGAGCACAGACAAAGACTCAAAAGGGGGTCCAAGTGGGAAAGGCCTACAAAATGTGCCCAGCAAGCTCCTTCAGTATTTTCCAGCCGCCTTTTGTGGCCACAGCCACATTTCTTGAATTGTCAGTGACTCTCCGGCACCATCTATACACATCAGTCACAGGGGCTGTCTTATTTATTTTATCTGTTGTTCCCCCTCTTTCTCTTTGTTTTTGTTTCTTTTCTTACTGTCAGGTATTTAAGCAGCCTGCCGGTTTTATAGAGCTTGCTGAATGGTCTTGATGGACCCGAGACTCAATGGGCAGCATGTGACCCATCTGACCAAAAGCTCCTTTATGTACCGCCTCTCTTTGTTGTTTTGTTTTTGTTTGTCTGTGAGAAAAGAGAGAAAAGACCACTTCATTGGGTAGGAGGTTACCAACTTGCTCTATTAAGGCACTGGGGATTTCATTAGCTGCAGTCAAACAAGGCAATAAATAATAACTTGTGACCTTTGAAGTCTTACACACTGAAAAGTGGGAACATTGAGCTTCACTCTTGCAAGCCTAAATAAAAGCTGACAAAAACGCTCCTCTAGCCTGTTGAAACTGTTTGCTGGGCAAAGGACAAACCTGTTATTCTTATCATTTTATCATAATCTCACTCTGGCCATTTTTCTCCTGGTGATTGCAGGCAATCACAGAAAAGCAATCTGTGGTTTGGCAGTGTCGGCCAGTGTGGCGGGGTGGAGCAGCGGAGTAAAACAAGATTCATTATGAAGTGTGCAAGAAATGGTGCCTTCACGCTCCAGTACACACGTTTGCTCAGGGGTGATTAACTGCCCCCCAAAGGAGAAATGCTGTATTACTTTTTGCTACTGTGTTTCCGAGAGGGGAGTGTTACGCTGAGCACGGCTGTAGACTAAGAAGTTCAACCTGAGACTGAGCTCGGCAGGTTTTATTCAAAAGCGCCAGAACTGCAGTGTCGCCCCACTTATGCATTTACTACTTACCATAAAATGAAGAGGACCACTGGAGTCATTTACTTACCATAAAAAGAAGACGACCACTGGATTTTTTTTTTTGTTTTAAATCTGCTGAGACAAAGTCTGAGGGCGGTTTAATTAAAGATTAAGAGAGAGTGACCCCCCCATCACACCTAAATTTCATTGGGACCTAAATTTGCGTGACCTGGCCAGGATGGGGCTTTTGCTGAGTTGCCCAATACAATGGCCTCTGGGAATTCACTGCCTCTGTGCCCCAACTGAGTCCCGCACACCCACCCCCAAAGTCCTGAAGTCCCCCGCAACTCTGCACCACTTCCTGTAATCATCCCCACATGTGGTGGTGGCATTTAGTCTCTTCTACCATGGCACACGTCATTAGGCCAAGCTTTAAGCAGGTCTACCTTGCTCCAGGCCAAAGGGGAAACTTTCTTTATGGAGGTAGGGGGTATAGGGGGGTGGTCGGAGGTGGGGGTTAATGAACCACTGACTGAATCATACCACCTAGAGAGGTTTTGACATGCTGAGGTAGCAGTAGCAGCCTACACATCGACTGGCAGTAGCTCTTGTCCAGCTTCGGGGCTGGATTCACGTGAAGGGAGTGTCTGTAGGAGTGTTGGGTGGCAAAGGTCAAGCCAGTGAAAGCTGTAAATCCCAGAAGGGGACCGGCCTAAAGGTCAGCCAGTCATGGTGATTAGAAGAGCCATCTACAAGATGCGAGAGAATCGGGGGTGGCACAGAAAAATCCCCCGTGCATTCAAGGACAGACACTATTGTTTTCCAAAACGCCACTTTGGCGACATGAGTGGTTTATATTCCAAGATAATAGAGAGTTCCTCAAAGAAGAAAGGAGCATTTAAGCAAACACATGAATAATGTGCCACAATGTCTCTGCTATTGACTGAAAGTCTGGAGTGTATTGATTGTTGTCAGTGCATGTTTCCACTGGTCATATTAACACTTTCTTACACTGGCTGAATGTGCAGTTTATTTACTCCAACAAGTCTATGAACTCTTGAGCATGCATCTACATGTGATCCAGTTTGACATTTTCCTTCTGGTTATATTAAACTCAAGGTGCTATAAACAGTAGTTCTGTCCTAGTGCCTTTTGGGTTGATTACTATCTTAATATATTTGTCCTGCACTTTTAAGGTTTTTGTCAAGACAAAATTATATTTACAGAGCAATATTCTGTAAGATTATTTCTATTTGTTTGTGGACACAAACCATAAACACATTTCATTTTTCATTGGTGCATGTACAGCTGGCCAGTGAGACTGATGATTTTATGTCAGCACCCATTTAAAAACTCTGCTCTCTCATTTATGCCAAACTGTATTTCTGGGATATCTGCGCTCTCTGGAGAATATGATGTGCTGCTGCACATAATAACTAAACTGAGTTTTAGTTCTCTGCTATTGTTTGCTTATTCCACATCCATCAATGAGTACAAAAGATACTTACAAAATTAAAGGACAACTCCGGTTATTTTCAGCTTGCGTCATGCTTTGCTGGGTTTTCCAGTTATTTTGCAAAATTTTATGTGTAGCGCTCTTTGATACAATTCAAAAGGGAAAATGAAAAACCCAAATTCAAAGACCACTGACACCAACCGTAACAATAACCCTAATCTTTAACACATTAGTTTTCACTCTACAGCTACTTTCACCACATTCAGTTTTCCAATTATCCATGGCTTGTATCTTGATTTATTGTGATATGTTATTTTAACAACATTTTTATTAAAAAACAAACTAATATTAATGCCGCTCTTAAATCACATCAGAATTCTGCAGATATGAGTTGTCACCTGAAAATACTTCAAATACGAGCAGAACACCCGAGAATTGACTAATATCACTTATATAGTGCAGGCAAACCTGTCGCAGGCAGCTGGTGTGTACTGTATAGTACATCCAGTTTTGTTGGATGCAAACATTTCACTGAATGAATTACAAACACTTTGAGGTGTTCAGTTGTGAGTCAAGTCTTTGCTTTTGTCCACACAATAGCTATAACTTCTTCAACCCCCTATTTAGGAAGCCTGTGCTCCACTTCACACTCACACCGTGACCCTCATTCACCTCCAGACAAGTTAACTATGTCCCCCACTCACCCTTGGTCCAAACTGAGGGAGGATGAGTGGTGCACCACTTAAAACAAGCCGTCCGAAATAGAGGCGTAGCCATCACCTCCCCGCATTCACAAATACACCCTTAAATGAGGAGAAGTCAAAGACAGAAATTCTAATCACTCGTCTCTCCCTCCTTTTTTGTTGAAGGACATAAATAAAGAATAGAATACAAGTTGAACTGAGGCCAAAGACATGGGAGGCACACAAAGTATTGCTGGATGATCTTCACTTAGTGGAGGCAGGGGTTGAAAAGAGTGCCGTCTTGTTAGTTAGTGTGTAATGAACAACTTTCACAAGCCATTTGGTCAATAAGAATCACAACGTTCCGATCCTGAGCTCTTAGAAATTCACATTGAAGATAGCTCACATGCAACCAACTTACTTGTCTAATAATGAATGAATTAATACTAATATAATGATAAACAATTCATTTTTATCTGGTATGTTTGTCTCATGTTGGTCACCAGAGACCTGAGGTTCATCTTTCATGTAGCTGGTTAAAAGGAACAAGAGTAGAGGCGTACAGAGGCTGAAAAGGACCGCCTCTGTTTGGTAATCGTTCTCTCTCTATCTTTTCATATGACCAGACCTTTCATTCCATCCTTTTCATCACAAAAGAAAAAGAAAAAAGTTTGTCAGTCCCCTGTTTCTTTTGTTGTGCGCTTTCTTCTCCATGCTCTTTCTAGTTTTATCCTAATCCCAGCCATGCATGAGCGATCAGTTGTGTCCTGTTGTTTCACTGTTCTGCTAGTTTTCAGGCAGTAGGGTTCCTCCTTTGTTCCTTTTCTTTGCCAAACACAGAAAAGGTAAGGAGAGGAACGAGTAATGAAATCTCCTCTGTAGACTTAGGCCTTTGTATCCCTCATCAGGATTTTTAGATATAGCTCTGACTGTAATTAAGGCGGATTGTTGCTGTGATGCTGCTCTCTGCTGCCTTTCCTGTTGGTCTTTGGAGAGTTAGAGGAAAGCTGCATCAAAGCTTATATCTGGAGTCCAGCAATCATGGAAACTGCACTGTTTTGATGTATGAATCTAATAAAAAGATCAGCGGACATCAGAACTTGTTGAAAAACCAGTACCTGACAGGCCGAGACATGACTGTTTTTGTCTTCAAGACACAAACAGATGGCTGAGCAGCTCGAAATCAACCTGAAACCAAAAACAGAATTATGAACACAGTCCTGCATGAAGACACTCTGGGCTGTCCTTAAGATGCCTCAGAAGAGGCTTTGATCCTTTACATGAAAAAAAATTAACTTATATCTTCTTTTACACTCTTGCTCAGATGAAAGTTTTGTTGAGTAAGATTAAGTCTTACTGCCAACATCACTATTTCATTCAATATTTTCATTGGCATACAGGGAATTGCGCTGATCTACAGAACATGTGGTCCAGTGTGGAGTCTACTGCTGTGTGCTATTGCTGAGGTGATCGTTATTAGCGTGATCACGGCACTATGCGCTCCATATGGGCTCAGTGGGGACAGAGGCTGAGGCCCGTTCAAAGGGACAGTCATTGTTACAGGCTGATCTTTAATCTCTGTGGTTGTCTGCCCTAATTAAAAGTCTTGTGGGTGTGTAGGGTGCCTGGGCCTCTGCTCTGCAGGAAATTATGATCGCAAACGTCTTCCTGTCGAGTCCTGCACTTGGCACTACAAAGTGATGCAGGCCGCCATTACCTGAATGGGCTGGAATCAGAGCAGACAGCCGCATCATCCCAGCTCTTAGTCTATCAGGGCCGTGCACAAGTGGCCATTGTTGACGCCAAAAACAGGATTAAGGAGGGTCTTCAAGGGAATTGATTTTCATGTGAGAACAATAGTGGGGCGCAGAACACTGGGGCCTGGGTCTGAATCACACGGCCAAAGAGCTTTATGAAAAGGGGTGCGCCGCGAGCACTGAGATTAAAGCAATCAGGTTCTTTACCCCCACTCTTTTTGGATAACCCTCCTCCTCCCTCCTTCCCCCCGTCCCTCCCGCCGTTCCTCCGTCCTTGTCCTCTTGGCACAGTAATTTTAGCCCAAATAATGACCACAGAAAAAGCCTGTTGAAAAAGTGGGGAGGAAAAAAAAAGACACAAGTTGTTTACTTTTCCCCCACATTTCCTTTTTCACTTTGGTCTAACAAAGGTTCAAGAGCCATCGAGACAGGGTGGAGGTATGTGAATCACGACGCAGAATGTCTGAGCAGATTTTGGACACTCCGTCCAAAGCTCCTAAGAGCCAGGCCAAAGGCTCATCTGTGTGTATAGAGAGAAGCTGTAGGGAGTGGGTATCTGAGATGGGAGACGACATGGTTCTTTGGCGGGGACCAGTGTTGGGGTGAACATGACGTGTCACTGAGAGGGGATCAGGGGTTATGGATGAAAGGGACGGCCGCCTTGTCCTCTGTCTTTGGCCGACTGCGTGCAGCTGTGGGCACCATTGTGGACATGCTCATTTGCATACGTTTGGCAGGAGCTCCGGGAGGCAGCACAGGCCAAGAGGAGCGGCCCTGTTTAAAATGGAGGCAAAAGGGCGGGCAAGTAAACACCCAGTGTGTATGCAGATACATACCCATACATTATCTGCACTACAGTACACACAACAGCAGTGGCCAAGAGAGAAAAAAGGCTTGTTACTCCTGTCTCAACATGTAAATATAAACAGTAGTGAGAGTGAGTGTAAGTTGTGTTTCACTGGGTGATAAGGCCATGTCACCCTGATGTCATAATGATAGAGTGAGGGACTGAAGGAGTGTGCTGTGTGGGGCTCTTGGCTGGCGGTGGAGGGGTGTGTCCTACCCTGACTAGAGACAGGTTTATTGGGCCTGATGAGTGCTAAGCTCCTGTGCCTAGCCACAATGGAGCCTGTGATCTCCCTTTGTGGCTCATTGGGAAGCACTGGTGCGCTCGGCAGCCCCCACTCTGTCATTAGACAGATTGTGAACAGGCTGCACAAGGCCCAGCCAGGGATGACGGAGCCACCAGCCACTTCATTAGGGGCATTATGAAGAGGACTGAAGCTTTCTTCTCTCCGCCTGTGTCCAGAATTCACAGGTCTGTTTAATCACATAATTCTCCTCAAGTGCCCCAAGGAGGCTGCAGCACAGCAAGGGCCCTTTAGACCCATGACAACTTGGAGAGATTAATTATATTCATCTTTTGGAATATCTGCAGAATAAGAGGGAATTTGATATTGGCTCGCTTTTATTTTTTTTTCTCTCGTCTTTTTCCAAGCAGCTCTTTGATGTCCTCCTGTTATTGTTGGGGGACGTCTGTGCAACCCTCTGCTGCCGGAGCTTTGATATGCTCCAGCAGGGGTTAAGGGTTAGCGTCCAGAGGTCCAGGGCCAAGACGTCCTAACTTCTGTCTTGGAGAGGGCTGACCTCTGGACCTGAGGGTTGGTCAGAGAGACTCCAGATTCCGCCTCCCTTTGATGCATGCTCTTTCACAGCAGTTAATTAGCCAGGGTGGCTAAACGTTTAGCCTGGGCGTGAAAGAGTCTGGGATAGCATGTGTGTCCAAGACATTGCCCACTTTTTTGTGTGTCACAAGGTCTTTTGAAACAATGTGGTACTTGGACAACTTGTTTGCATAGGATAGTGTGTGAATGGTGCAGCCTATTCACAAGAGCTCATTCACCAGGAAGAGTTTTGAGAAGGCCTTTCTGGTAATGAAGAGAAGTCCTTGACATTTCACTCATTTCCTCTAATCAACGACACAATTTCCCTCTTGTTCTGTGTCTTTGTTTGCTATATGTTACAGGAATCTATCCTAAGGAGAAGTGAAACAGAGAACCTCTTATCTGGCAAGCTGCAGTTGCAGTCTGTGAATTATTTCTAGCCAGTGCTACATATCTTCCCCTAATCTTCATACAGTCTTTGGGGGGCATTAATATAAATTTCTGAGAATATGTCTTTCATCAAGTATCCAGTGAGCAGTCGGGGTTTCAAGCAGGATTCAATTTTCTCTTCTTTCGATCCTAACAACTTCTATAAGCAGTCATGAGCCAGACTGGTAGCCTCAGCTGTAACATACTGGATTCATCACCGGTTAAACATCGGTTCTTTACTGCTGCACGTCGAGGATAATAATTTCCCTGTGTGTCAGTAGGAAAAGGGCAAATAAAGCCTGTTTGTTCGATTTTGGAGAGGCAGTAAAACCCCCCCTCTGCCTCCTGGCCTTGAGTGCACAGGCCTACAATAACAAGGTAATATATTACGTCAAGACAGCAATAGACCTGAATTAAGATATGGCATTACTTCTGATAAACACATCTGTGATTTTCACTGCAGCACATGTAAATACAGTAAGTCATTAAGCACCGGTGACATATTTAAGTTTTCTTTTCCTACCAAATCTTCTTTAGCCTAAGGCAACCTTCAATCATTTGCCCACAGAGCAACATCAAATAAAATTTAATTTCATGTTGTTTGTGTTTCAGATAGTGGGAGGAGGGAGCCAGGTTGAGTCTGGTTGATATTGTAGAGATATTGATCTGCTATTGAGTGCACACTGTGTCCAGACAGTTTCCATCCCCAGGGACCCAAACACTAAATCATTCTCTCATTTTAAGCTAACTTGTACGTCTGCAGAGCTGCCAAAGCTCTCCGGGTAGACAAACTTTAAAGTGAAATGCTCTCATTCTTCCTGTCTCTCTCTCTCTCTCTCTCTCTCTCTCTCTCTCTCTCTCTCTCTCTCTCTCTCTCTCCTGTATTCTGTCTTCAGCTTTGCATCCATCTCTTACACCATTGCACCTTATATTGATTCAAGTGTAGCTGATGCCACTACAAACTATGATCTTAAAGACATGTTCCCAAACAAGAGCCTTTTGTCTTAACAAGCATGAAAGGATTTTAGGAGATTTACACTCTGCCTGTGATTTAAACATCAAGGCTTAACCTATTTCTTTATGAATAAGGAGTTGCAAGGGGATGGGGCTGTTCTTACCGTATAACTTGATGATTCACCCATTTGTGGATACATGGCAAGAAATATCTTTAACCTTTTTGTTGCTTGAATGAGTGTCTTTCTTGTGTGATCAACTGCAATGTTTCTTATGGATGATGGTGCTGTAGTTTGGCCTGTAAAGGGAGAAATTCAATCTGCAAACACAACGTTAATCCATAATGGGAAGATAAGCATATCTGTGCTTTTAATTATATAATGGCAAATAGAATAGAGCTTTATTATACATCATGAGTCGCAGGCTAAGCCAAAGATCATTATTTACTCTAATCATATGGTATTCATATTTTATTTCTAACACTTAAGGGATTATTAAATCATTTTTAAGTACTCTGAAGATTATTGTCAATGAAATGTGATAGATGTCATTGTTTTATTATGTGCACGACTATTTTCCAAACTGTTCCCCACAGCTCTGCTCTGTTTTCATGCATGAAGTCATCAGATTATGAAACATTCTGCCTGATGACTATAATGAACTATTGAATCAAATTCTCATATCCTAAACTATTTTCTCAAGTCGGTACATCTGTTTGATCCGATGATTGCTGGAGCATATAGTCCCCCCGTATGTGCTGTTTTTGTTTGTGTGTATGTGTCGGTGTATGCAGTTTGCTTGGTAGTCAGGACAGGTTTCAGGAGTGCTCGGCGCTGTTCTCCAGCTCGGCCACCTGCAGCTGGGGATCGATCAGCTCTCTGGCACACCAACCTAACCCCCCACCAACCGGCCCCCACCTCCAGAATCCCATCCCATCGCTGGATGTATCAAGCAGACCAACAGGGGGCTGCCTGTTTCTTCATCTCTCTGGTGAGAGTGAAGTTCACATCCTTACCATGTCATGGCTGCGCAAAGGACACTCACATCGACATAAGCTGATACACAACTCACAAACCACAGTCTTACCAAAGCTACTGTAATATGTCTTGTAAAGGAAATAGTCTGCAAGAGGATAATTTAATAATTTCCACGCATATACTACATGTTAAATTTGTGGGTTTTTTGTTTGCCTGCAATGATCACATGCAAATAAGTATATATATATATATATATCCTATATATATGTGTGTGTGTGTGTGTGTGTGTACAGCCAAGTACATTAATAGATGCAGTTGACTAACAGTCACACATAAACATAGACACACATTAGCCTATCAGGAGAGCACAGGCAAAAGTCTGCCCATCCTTGTTTATTCCAAACACTGAAACTAAGAAGGAGATTTGGAAGCCTGCTGACTCAAATCCCTCTTATTTTAGAACTCTTACACCTCGTCAGCCTCATTGTGGCACATGGGTTTTGACAAGAACAAACTGGTCCTGCTGGAGACGTGGAGGTTGTACCAGACCCTTACAAGGCACTCCCTGCTGCAGATCCAGAAGAGAGAAGATTTCCATTATCAAGGACTCTCCCTTAATGATGAAAGTAAACAACATGAACAAGAGTGTTTAATATTTCATAGTCCGCCCACAGGTGTAGCGGTGTGTGGGGAATAAGACATACATCCACACATACCAATGCGTGTCTGATGAAGATGAGGGTACTGTCCCTGATGCAACTGGCCAGATCTCCTGTGTGTGTGCGTATGTGTGTGTAGGGTCTTGAACATATTTGCTGCCTCAGTGTTTTTTTTTTTTTCTCTCTGCTCTCCCTTTCTCCTCCTCCCTCTCTCTGTGGTGATATATGGAACATATGGGAAATTATTGTGGGGTTATAAAGGGCTGTTGACTTCAGCAGACATGCAATAAATTAAGCTGTTTGTGCAGGAGAGGAAAAACACGAGCTCTTTAGGAACACTTAGTGCATATTTCCTGTACAGACTTCACTCTCCTTCTCTCTCTCTCTCTTTCTCCCCTCTTTTGTAACTCTTCCTCTCCTCCTACCCTTCCACCAATTCTCTCCGTCTCTCCCTGACTCCTTCTCACTATTGTAACACAGGCCGCAACACAATATCATTCTGTTCTCCTAGTTGGTGGTAACACAGTGGGATATATCCACACAAATTACACACATAAAACTCGTAAAGCCTGGAAAATATTTTAATAGTTTCCGCACCCCCTTAGCGGCAACAAGCTGCATGTGCAGAGCTGGTGAGCACCACCAACATTATTGGTGCAATTAAATGTGAAACACAAGAGAGGAACATGGGGGGAGTGGGAGCCCAAAATGGCTGTAAACAAGGAAAATGACACTTGACAAGTTGTAATTTATGGACGTCGTTTCAAAGGCAAGAGACTCACCGTTCCTACACTGGCAGAAGAGGAAGAATAAGGCACAAGGAGCCAGGCATTAGAGGAACTATTCACAGAATGTTAGTGCATCAAAGCCACATAGAGACAAAGAAAGGGAAAGAGAAAGCTGTGACTTCAAAGTCAAACCATGATGAGCAATGCACAGAGAGAGAGAGAGAGAGAGAGAGAGAGAGAGAGAGAGAGACCAAGAGAGACAGGAAGTGTGTGTCAGAGAGAGCGAGAGAAAGCTTTGCAGGATGATAGTACCAAAAGCAAGCACGGAGTGGGGGGGGGGGGGGGGGGGGGGGGTGACGTGGGGGGAGGCCCCTGGATACAGGCGTACTCTCCTCATCTCAAAGAATGCTAAATCACACACACACACACACACACACACAGGCTGTCTGGGGAAAAGACGCCATTAAACAGAATAGAATAGGACTTGAGCTCTCATACCCCATCCAGAAACAAATCAGCGTCACCATTTACTTGTTTACTCTCTTTCCAAAATGAGGACAAAACTGAACCAAAACAGTCACCGAAAATGAGCATGCTAAGAAAACCCGGGGACGTTGTCATGCTTGACGAAAGCTTCCAATTTATCCTTCAGCAACAGCAGCCGAGGCCAGATGTTTATCATGATAGTTACACTTTGTGTTTTCACTGCAAATACAGTACAGTATGTCAGTGATTTGAAATAGCTGATTTAATTTTTCAGTTGTTTAAACAGACAGCTCCAGGCAGCTCCAAGACGAGTAATATGTTCTTTAAAAGTACTATAACTGGATACTTTTGCACCGTTCTTCAGCGTTTCACAATCTAAAAAGGGTTATTAAAATGCATCTTTACGTAATTTGTCATTTTTAGTCACTTTATCACAACCAAGGCCCTTATTCCACAGGGACCCAACCCCACTATTTAACACAGAAGTCAAAAAGCTCTTCAGTCTCTTATCTGCTTTTCAAGAATTACATTTAAAATCAAATGAATAAAAGGATCTAATGCATGTTGAGCACAGCATAAGGTTATTCTTCAAAGTTGTTGGACCTGCCAAAGGCAATGATCAGAGAAAACTGTTTAATTTGAGCAAACTGCAATCACTTTACTTGAAAGTGCTGGTTTTCTTGAATGTGAGCCATTGGTTTGCACAGAAATCCACAGTAGACCAAAGAAAGTAATGATGATTAACCAAAATTTGAAAGTCTTCACAGCAGATATAAGGGACCCTTTGCCATACAAATACACAAGTTAAATTCACAGTCTAGATATCTTGCAATTCACAAACTGACAAGATGCATGTCTGATGCACCAAGCACCTCCAATTGCAGCTCATTAACTCAGTAAGGGGGAAGCGTTCTACAAGCACAGAGAGAAACTATTAAAACACTTCCATTAACTGGAAAAATAAATATCCCGGTTGCAGCCCAAAGTGTCTTCATTTGGGCTCAAATGTGAGATATGCCGTTGCTATGGTAATATGGCAATGGCTGTAGCCCTCCTCCCAGCTGTTAGTGGGTTTTGTGTGTGTATGTGTGTGTGTCAGAGAGAGAGAGAAAAAGAAAGCGAGAGAGAGAGAGAGAGAGAGACTGTGTGTTTGTGTGCGTGCACGCATGCATTGATGCTGCCTTCGTGCTGTGTTCCCCCTTTCAGTCCTCAGAATAGTGTCTCTACTAATCCGTGAAAGTTGCGGCGCTCTGAACCAGTGGCCAAGCCTTTTCCCACTGAACCAAGGCCCAGGGTCTGCGCTCTGCTTTACACTTGATTGGTCCCTCCCGTGGCAGGACTCCCCTCCCTGCTGGGCGTGGGCCCGTCCCCCTCGCTGGGCTGCTCAGCACTGCCTAATCGCCTTCTCCCCACCATAATTACCAGCGCTGAGCCCAGGACTCACCAACACACCATTAAAGTCTGGCCAGCCAATCCTCACCAGCCCTCACACATCCAGCACTTAGCACAGGCCCAGAGACAGGCCTAAGACCAGGCCCAACTCCACCAACAGAGCACCTGTTCATGCCTGGGATGCCCCGCAGCAGTGTGGAGTTGGCTAGTGCTGCTGCTCGGTAGAAAAAGAGAGGGGGTTGGCAGCTGTGCTGTTGTTCTCTTCCCCCTGTAGTGGAGGTGATGTGTTTATTTGGGCTGGGTGCTGCAGTGAGAAGCTGTGAGAGGTAACTATCTCCTTGTTGTGCTGGACAGAGTACCAGAGAATCCACCCTGCAGAGACAGAGCTCTTTGATATGTGACCACTTCAAATCCACACATACAATGGAAGCAGTCAGTTGTGGATATAGCCCAAGTTGATGTTGTATGGGCAAGGTGAAACAAATTTGCTTTGCTCTAAACCAACACCGCACTTTATTTTCCCATCCTTATATATTTTCAGCAAACTATAAAACATAATGTACATCCTGAACATTGACAATCCTGCAACGTGTGTAAAATCAGAAATAGAAATGCTCCCACTTTCAATTTTGTTGTGCCCACAAGGTTCTTAAATTTCAGACTATTGCACCATTGGTGAGAGCATATGGGACTGGCCAGGTGAAACGCAATGACCTGGCAAAGAGTCCAAAGACTGTTGGGAGTCGGGTACACGTCAGAAGGCACTGGGTGTGCTGGCACAAACAGAACCCAGAATGTGGATCAGACAGACACCCAGCACTCGCTAGCTTATTACTCTCTTATTAGGAACATTTTTGCCTTGCATGGATTGGCAGAGTCCCGCTAGCCACCCTCTTCACATGGCCCAGGCTCTGTCAGAGCTGATCAAAAGACATTTCTTCACATCTCCAGACGCCAGGGAAAAAAGGAGAAGAAAAGAGGGAGAGAAGAAAAGAGCCAGAAGGGGGCATACTGCTCTCTCTTTACTCTGGTCTTTTGGTGAATGAGGACTTTTCACAATGCCCTCTCCTTTTTCTTTATTTTTTCATTCTTCCATTGGCAAAAAAAAAAGAAAAAACAGCATTTCCCATCGCGTTTCGCCAAATTGTTTTTGCCATATCAAAAACAATTATCCTCAGGTGAAGAATGCGCCTGCAGAATTACAACAATTCCAGGGGGAGAAAGAGGTCTTCACAAATCTGACTGGCTTCCCAGCAGCCAAGACCCCCTCGAAGTGGTAATGAAAAGTGTAACTTTAGCCTCCCAGCTGTATGTCTCAATCCATAATCCTTCCCCAAAAACCTCACCGTAGAGCCGCCTACCACTCCCATGGCGTTCCCAGCCTGTGCCGGGCTGGGCCTGCACTGATTTATGTGGCAGTCCCGTGTCATACTCTCAACCTGAAAAGGATTTGCTCTCCTATATTTACCAGGGTGGTCAGGGCAGCTCGCTGGAAACACAGAAAGCCCAGTCTTCGGGCCTCACTCCTAGACAGTCGTGTTGACCCTCTGTGCCAATAACATGGACGTTTTGGACCTTAGAAGACTCAGACGAGGCTCCAGTGTTTCTATAGTGGTGTGTTTCAGCAGTGCAGAGGTGAGTGTTTGTGTGGGCCTGTGTGTGTGTGTGTGTGTGTGTGTGTGTTCATAGCTGTGTGGGACAACATACAGTAGCTGAATGGGTACCTGGTACATATAAGCGTGTCATAGTGTTCAGAGTTGGGGGATCGGCCTGTGAAGTGACAACGAGCTCATGAACCTCTGTAATGCAGAGACAAATCACATTTGAACATGTTTTAGTTGTTGAAACTGTGTTTATTTCATTCATCGTTGCGTGTCTGCGTATTCATTTTCAGCTGCAGTTCCATAAAGATGCAGTGATTTGGACAAGATGTCATGCATGCAGTTGCCTTAGATACATAATAAACAGTGTGATTTCTGTTTCAGGCTCAGAAAAGTGTTTTACAGTAGTCTCCTGGTAGCCCAGTCCAACTACTACTGTGAGACACTAGATTAAAAATGTATTGATTTCCAGTGAATTATTCTGGCAAAGTTGAAAAGGAAGGCACTAATTGGTAGAGGTATAACTAATTGATGATGTATGTGTAAATTACAGATTTTCAAAGAGTTGAGAGACATAAGAGGGAGCGGTCTTCAGCAGGTCTGTCCATCACAGTTTTTCCTTTTGGTGCAGCTGACTTGTGTAAAAAATACAGATTGTGCTACTTACCCATAAGGCGTAACTAAGGATCCAATAAGAGTTGAGAGCTGAACACATGTTGGTAGATGAGCTGTTGTGGATGTCCACTCTGCCACTGTGCATCCACTCCAGTCAAGTAAACATGCCAAGGTGACCTCTGGACAGCTGGGTTTATACATCCTGTGGTTGGTCGTCTACGTAGTGTGGCAGTGGGAGCAGCGGGTGGTTGACGCAGACTCTAAGGGATCAGCTCATCCAATTTTTTGTGGGTGTGTGTGTGTGTGTGAGTGTGTGTGTGCATATGCATGCGTGTGCACCCAACATGTGTGCTTACACATGCATACATGTGTCTTCTAAGCGTGTGCATTTGTGTAACAGCCATGTGGCTAACACTAAACACTCTCTGGTACATTCTGAGCAGCAAATGAAAGCATTACTGCCAGGAACATGCACAGTGCATGACTGATATAATCCACATTTTCCACCGTATATATCTCGGTTAAAGGCACAAATTAAGAGATCTCGTTCCTGCTGAATTTCAAACGAAATTGGCATAACCATCTCCCGACCAGAATTTCAAAGAAATGTGGCATGACCTGAGAAAGACATTTGGACCAATGCAAATGCTGACAAAATGGCCGCTGTTGCTAAGCTAACGTGGAGGAAGAAGATGGAGCTGATTCGCTTTGAATGCTGTGTGAAAGCACCAAGTTCATAGTTGAACGTGCACAATGTTAAACCACACGACACGTTAAATTGCAGAGTTGTAGATTTTGACCAGTTTGTTTCGGTAACAAAATACTGTGTAGTGTCAGATATGCATTAAACGATTCACAAAGCTTTCCTAACATTACAGCTTCAGATTAAAACACGTGTAATTTTATTTTCTTAGCATGCGATTGCTTGTAATATACCACTAATATAATACACAATTTAGAAAAGAAAAGGTGTAAATAAAATAACAGCGCATAGTTCAACAAACTGCAGTATTAGAATGAGTGACTACGTAAATATTTTCAGCCAGAATTGTGAGTTATGAGATGAGTAAAATTTGACAGCTTCATATGAAAGCCTGTTTGAGTCTTTGCAGTTGAAAGCCTTCATGGTATGACACGAGAAAAGCCTTCAAAATTTGTAACCTTTTTTTTTTTTTTCTCTCTCTCGCTATGCGTTAACTCTGGGAAATCATGTGATAGATAGTTTGAGATTTAAGGGATAAGATTGGTAACTTTCTCTCCCAGTATACTTTCCCACTGATCTCAGATTTTGAAGTCTAGAATATGAAGGTGAATATATTTTGGGGATTTACAGTATGCTCTATACTGTTTAAAGTTTCTTTGGCAGTTTAAAGGAGTCTGAAAGAAAGAAAGAAAGAAAGAAAAAGAAAAAGCTTTAAAATATAGCACATTTGACTGTTTGAACCACGACTTTATATTAATGTTTTAATCAGATTTTACCTGTAAAATAAAATTTCACTGTGACTTTACAGCAGTTGGTCTAAATAAAATGATTGATGTGAACTTCATTTCCACCAGTGAGCAAATGTTGTTTATCATTCGCACTTTCAATACAGCTGACCTATCAATGTAAGTAAAAGCCAAAAAGACTGGGAGAAGAATAGAAGATGTGTATCTTTAACTTGAGGAGGATGTGTAAGTGTCCCTGTAAGTAGGAGGGACACTGCTGACAGTTCAATGTATTCTCTACAGATGAACATACGAAAAACAGATGGCGTCCTTTCATACTGAAAACTGAGAGAAGTTTCACATTTCAATCTAAGAGAGACATCTGATTTGACTCGCAGTTTTTGATCAAAAACTCTTGTTCTTATTTATCATTGCATATTATTAGATTATGATGAGAGCCTCCCATTCTAAACAAAGTCCCTTGAAGAAACAAAACGACTTGAAATAAAAGAATCTTCTGCCAATTAGATCCCACCTTGAACTAGAGAGCTAATGAATTTCCTCGTCTTTTGATGCTGCACACGAAGTTCTGCAAATGTAAAAACAATAGAAAAGAATTACAAAGAAAGTTGTAAACAGATGGCTTCGTCAACAAACAGCTAAACTATAACACAAAGTATGCATAATTACTTTCCGACTGTTCTTGCAGATAGCGTTTGTCTGACATAAGCTGGAAAACTTTCCATCAATTCTCACATAACTTTCTTTACTCCATTTGCTGAAATTAGGACAGAGACTGTATTGTCCATTTACAACTGTTTTTCTTTACTAAAAAAGTATAAAAGTGTATGTGAGAGGTCAAAACCAAGTTCATGTGCGCTTGATTAAAATGAGAAATTAAGGTTTTTTAATTTCAAGACAGCTGTGCTCATTCGGATGACATTGTAAGTTTATTTCAATTTAGCATTCATTCTTACAGTCAAATAAAAAAAAATCTGAGACCTTACTTATCTTATTTAAATGCTTATTTTATTAATTTACTAAAATAAAATACTCAGGATGCTTTTTATTATGACTTCAATCTTAAAATTGTCACATATTTTTAATCTCTGTGTATTTTCAATAAAACTATTTTTTATAATGCGATTCATTTTTAAGTTGATTTTTTATAAAAAATAAAATAAAATAAAATAAAATAAAAAGCACACACCCTACACTCCCACTGTATCTTTAAATTAGAGTAATAATATCACATGAATTATCATTAGAATAGTATTTTATTAAACCTATTTTAATTTCACATGTATTACAAAATCAGCGCAGTGCTACTCTCCGCAAAATAAAAAGTTCTGCATTAAACAACAATTTATTATTTCTTTTAATATTATTTATTGATTTTCTTATTTCGACTGCTTTCGTTATTACAGATGTACAGTTAATTTTAATGTTTCAAATGATTATTTATTAATATTTATTAATCAACAGTTAGTTATAGAGTGTGCTTATGTAACGCTGACGTTTCTCCAATGTACGATATTTTTTGTTTTGTTTTGTTTTGTTTTGTTTTGTTTTGTTTTGTTTTGTTTTGTTTTGTTTTGTTTTGTTTTGTTTTGTTTTGTTTTGTTTTGTTTTGTTTTGTTTTGTTTTGTTTGTGATGCAATAGCTCTTCTGAATGTTTTGGTATAAATAACATATATAACAGAATAAGTCACAGAAAATAAGATATTGATGATGATGATGATGATGTGATGGTGATGATGGTGATGATAGTGATGATGGTGATGATGATGATGATGATGATGATTGACAATATTGTGAGCACAGTAGCAGTATAATGAGAATGCATTGAAAGAATTGGGAGGCCTGCTTATAACACAGAGGCCCCCATTTTTGTCGAGTTAAATTGATTCACCTGAAGGTTCTGGTCACGTATTTCTTTAAATTTACCTTAAATGAGCCCGACCACAATTCTAGTGTACAAAAGAGACATATCAGAGTCACACCACAGACGAGAAATAAATAGGGAATGGGTTTTTGTGGCTGTTCTTCAAAGGCGCTCCAATTTCACACCGTCAAATTAAAGCACCCTTATATTTTAGGGTGCTTGACTGTTATTCCTGCTGTTTGGTCTTCAGGCTTTTTTCTTTGACAAAGTTATAATTTAGGTAATCTGAGATGTGATATTTTGGAGTTAAATTAAATCAAAATCATATATTTTTTGTAAAGTAAATAGATAATTTCACACTTTCACATTTCACAGAGAAATGTTACTCATGATTTTACCTACAACCTGACTTAAATATTGATGGATTGACACTTTTCTGTGCCTTAAAATATTCCCATTTAAATATGAAGACACATGCAGTCATATCTGGGCTATGCTTGAGTTACGTTTGTTATTTCTCAGCCCACTATTTTGACTGCTGCTGTATATTTCGGATGAAAAATTTGTCATCTATGGCGTTACCTGTCCCGCAAATCACGACGCATCACATCACATCACTTGTCTGAGCTGTGCGCTGTCATGCATCACTTTTTGTTCTGAGAATATCTGCTGCCTGTCACTCAATATTTGCTAGGGTGACATGCATGATATGTGACCTGTGCGCATGTTACTGCTGAAGGTGCCTATTTGATGGACTCTGACATGCAAGTTTGGAGGAGCAAGTGCAACTGACAAAGTGAGGAGATTCAGAAACCTTTAGCTCAGCGTATGTTTTTAAAAGCACATAACTGTAGCTAGCATCGATGCTAAACAACATCTGCCATCTCTACTGCAATATAAAATTATCCCTAAATACCAAACACAACAGTGGAGAATCTTAATATGAAGTGCTGTTAATGTTGGTGTAAATTTTTATTAAAAACTGCTTGAATTTTCAGAATTTAGATTCATCCAGTACATTTAAGTGGGACCTTCTATCTGCCTTTCAGTAAATATGGGTCAGCATTATATAACCAGGAAGTTGACTGCCAACGTCCTGCAGCTTGTTTATGGTGACATCTCATTGCTTGGTCGACGGGGTCCTGCCAGTGTGCGTCTTTATTAGTTTCTATGCACTGCTGGCGTGGGCACCCCAGCAGCAGCAGTGACAGCCCTTATCCCTCCTCTGTGCCCCACCTCATACTAAGCCTTGGATTTAAAGGAGAGGCAGCTCAGGACAGAACAAGTGTGCCAAACCGGAGCGTAAGCAAAGCTTTAGAGCGTGAGGCTACACTCCAGTGTATCTTTCTTGGACAACAAATACACCACACTTACTTCTTAAAAAGACATGTCACAGTTAGTGACTGCCATACAGTCAGGTTTTAGCCAAGAAAGTTAAAGGGCAACAACAGTGTGCAGGAAGTTACCTGTGCAGTGTGCCAAGTGGATCTTTAGGCAAACGACACGATAATGAATCCATCAACAAAAATCCTCAAATCTTATTTTAAAGGCTGCCCAAATCTTTGGCTGTTTCAGACAGATCCTAAATAATTTCATGGCAAGTTCAGACCATTTTGTTAAATTATGAAAGAGCAAAATAATAAAACATTTAAACATAGTGAAACAGACTGTTATTATTACCTTTAGATCTGTGGGCTGAATTCTTTATTCCAACAGGAAAAGTTTCCTCCTGAGGAGCACCAGGAGGTGCTGTAAAGCAGTTAGCCTTTGGTAGCACAACTCCAGCAAAAACAAACATGGCTGATAAGGGGGGCAGGGCCAACAGTAATGTACAGCAGTTCAGAGAGTTGATGCAACATTTACATTGAACGAGCTTTTGGGAGCCTGGAGCTTTAATGTTAAAAAAAAAAAAAGATCCCTCTGCATTAGGTACTTTTGAGGGTACCGACCGAATTACATCAGTACTACTGAGAACCTATTCATGTTAGATCAATCAATGCCAAATGTTGGCACCTTGAATGAATTCAAATAAATATTGATCAGATTCCTTATGAGCCTTTTGAAAACTCCCTTCTCGTTTACTGCTTGTTGCAAGTGCGTATCTGGGTGAGAGAGTATACGTTAGAGAGAAAGAGAGACAGCAAGACTACGTTTCCCCTGCCCTAAACCTGCAGCTTGTTCAAGTCCAACACAGTCAGAGCAATGACAGGCCGAAAACGGTCACAAGTGTGGTTACACTTGACGCAGACGCTTCCAAGCTTGGTGCAGACAGTGTTCACTGCAATATTTGTGATGCAAAATGCAAAGCTGGCCGACATCAGACTGGAGGTTGTAGGGACGGGTTTAGGAGGGGAGAGGGATGTAGGGAGGGGTTTCACTTTGTGTAGTGTGTTTCAACAAAATGTTCTACATAAATGACAAAATGTTCTAAATAAATAACAATGTTGAAATTGAGAAGGACTTATTTTTTACAACTGAAATTACATTTTTGTTTGGGAGAGTAAAGTACCGAAAAAAGGTACCGTTGGGTACCAGTACTGTATTCCAAATAGGCTACCAGTACCGGTACTGGTATTGGTTCAAACGTGAACGATACCCAACCCTAATCTTCATGCCCTCCTACTACTGGGGGGCTCAAAGAGGAGCAGCACCCTGCTACAACCTCAGCTAAAAAAAAAATCAAAGTCATGTTGAAAACTGTAGTGCTGTTGTTAGCACAGTAGCTAAGAAGCATTCAGCGATGCTCAGCACCCCGCAATGCAACATGCCGTAATCAAGGTGAAGCTGTTCTTTTTTCCAGCCACCTGTGTTGTTGAAGGCACATCACTCCAAGCGAATCCTCTTTTCAGATGAAGCGTAGGCTGATTATCTGTATTTATTTATATTTTGAGCATTAGGCTGCAAGCAGAGTCAGGCCTTTTCAGTCTCAAAGGTTTCATGCTTATATTATCACTAGAAACTACTCCAGATATGCAGATCAACAGGGTAGGTGTAGGGAAAGAATGGGTATTCTGGGGAAGAGGGGATTGATTGACATCAGTAAAACGGTGCTCCAGACTTTCATTGAGCCACAGATTAGGCCAAGCAGAAAATGATAAACTAAAAGATAAAGCGAGGCGACCTGGTCCTCCTTCATCTTCATCTGAAGTGCTAAACCTCACCCTGACTTTGTAACGCTGAGGCTTGTGAGTCACAACTGTGAAGATATAATGTTATTTAAACCCAATCTGTCACCAAATGGAGTGAAAAAACGCTTGCCAAGTGCACAAGTCTAACATCACCACTTATGAGACACACACACTCACACACACACAAACACGCACACACATACACCTCCCTATCTCCATGTCATTACACTAGCAAAATTGCCAATTAATAAAAAGTGAATTCATGGAGTTGTCATTAACAGGATCGCTATCAAAGGTCAGGTTAGACATTAAGGAGTAAGTGACAGAAGTATCAACACTATTATATGACTTAATATGACACAATTATGTGAAATAATTAGTTTCCATAACTACCAGGTTATTTCAGACGGTAATGAGGAAAAATTTGAAAATATTTTCTTGATGTGATAACATACAGTAATGAATAATTTCTCAGTGACGAACATCACGGCATCCCTCTTGGGTCCTAGTTGTTGCTTCAACGCGTGACCCATTTTGCCTTTTAAACATACCAAAAACGTTGTTAATTTTGACAGCTCAATTCACGAGTACCCAACCCTTAACAAGTCTGCCACCTTCTGCAGCAATATTAAAGATGGTGACAGACAAAGATGGATACTGGCATGTTGGTGCCCTGATGGTGCCCAGGTGGTGCTCATAATAATGCATGTTGCCACATGCCCATAATGGATGGAGGCATCTTGCCTCGTGTGGTAGTTTTGCAAACTGTCTCTGGCTTTCATTTCAAGTATTTAGATCCTTCACTTTAATAAAAGTAGCAGTACCACACTATAGAAATACTTCAGTATAAGTAAAAGACCTGCATCTAAAAGTAAAAGTACTATACATAAGTATTATAAACAAAATGTACTTAAAAGTTCTCATTTGACATTTGTTATATTGCTGTATTATATATTATATTAGCAGATTATTATTGTTAGTAACACATAAGCAGCATTTTAATGTAGTAGCCAGGCAAGGTGGAGCTAATTTTAACTACTTTATATACTGTTAGGTGGTTTAATCCTTAACAATGTATCATTTTACAAACTCATCATAGGTCATCTGAGTGTATGTATAATATCTTAATCAGAAAAGTAACCAGTGACAATATTTATCAGATACATTTTGTGGGGTAAAAAGAACAATATTTTCCTCTGTAATGTAGTGAAGTACAAGTATAAAGTAGCATGAAATATAGATACAAGTGCCTCAAAATTGTATTAATCTTTCATGTATGTGTGTGGCAATATCATTTAATTCATTAATTAATTTCACAGTATTCTATGTCTTCTATCATCACACTAACCTAAACCAAGTCCAAATTAACATGCTGAAGTGTTTTTCTATATTTTCTATATTTTGATTCTATAACGTGTCTGCTGTCACAGAGTTCACCATACAGTAATTTGATTTTTTGTTACAGCGGTGTGGTATTTTGTGTGCAAAGTAACTCGTCAGAAAATGTAACTTAAGACAGTGGAGTCCTTGGTCTCTTTCCTTATATTATTATATAAGTGGAAATATTCCTGCACCAGGATTGTGAGCCCTAAAACCTGCTCAGTTGGTTTGACTTCATCTTTATGAAGGTCAAAGCATTCTGTTGAATTACTTTATGTCAGTTTGTTTAAATCAGCAGGTCTGCAGTATAATAGAATAGACTAACCTGAGTACACTCAGTGAATTCAAACTGCTGAGTGAGGCAGTATTTGCAACCTGAGGCCACATTAAGAACCAAATCAACGTGGCTGCTGGGCTTGAAAGAATAATAATAATCTGAAAGAAAAAAATTTATATATCGCCAAAATGAATTTGGCAAAGAATGCAGGCTGTGCACGTGGCAGTGGACTGCTCTATAAAGACATCTGCTGATTACACAGTTTGGGGAGGCCTGGTAGAAAGGAGCCTGGCAGTGAAACGTGTAAAGAGATTGAGACCACACGACGACTGCTGAAAGAACACAGCACTCAGGCCCTCACAGCCAGTCACTCCGAGTATGAAGCCATAAAGACATGAAGCGGAAAGTTGCCTTCACTCTGTTTTACACAACAAGAGAACCTGGGCTGCCCATGGTGGCAGAATAGTATTAGGCCCCTGAAATCCAGTCAAGGGCTTTCTCATTTTCTTCAGGCCTTCTACTCAGCAGGCATACAAAATACCCAACATAGGCTGTATTGAATTTTTCACTGCTATTGTGAAGTGTTAGCAGACAAGAAAAAAAAAATCCTCTATTTTGATGGTGCAGTTCTGAACATGCATTCTGCATACATCAGCTGTACTGTGCTCACCTCCCCCAAGACGGTGGCAAATTGGTGTCTGTCTCGGCTGACAGTGACATGCCTGTAGACAGGTCTGCCGACATGCATCCCTGCATGACGTTGTGTCAGCGCTCCATGTGGTAGGTGGAGACAGGGACCTGCTTTAGGTGGCCCTATGTGCTGCAGCGTGGCTGCACACCATGGTGCTGTGCTGCAGATGTCTTCCTAGACATGGCAGCAGGACCGGCCCTAAGAGCCACAGCACAGCACCCAGAGCCGTCCACCTAACAGGGCCAGATCACTGCACATAGACAACGCCCACACCCTTCTGCTACACTCATTTTAGATTCAATGTTGAATCAGTACTGCAACTGCCACCTATGTGATTGTGCTCATCAACCCCGCCGTGCCGTTATGGATCTTCAGAGTTAACTTATACTAAATAAACAGGAAAACATTTTAGCCACAAAAATGTGGTGGAAATGTTTCATATTAAAACATAAGACTGTAGCTTTTTTACATACAGTAGAAGCATCTAGATTTGACTCATGTTTAGGGAAGAAAATTGGGTTGAAATGATTTTCTCTTATGTGATCTATTTTATGTGTTATATTATTGCTGCAACTGGATGTGAGCAAAAGTTTCATAAGAGATTTATTGGATCTGTCTCTCTACTTAGTTACACACAGGCTCTACAACTGACATACAGTTTCAGAAGAAACAGACGGACTGGAGAGAGTCAACAACTATCTGTTCTTTTATCTTTTTTTCTTTTATCACATGTCTATAAATATTGGCTGGAACAACCTTTCCTCAGTGGGCTTCAGGTACTTTTGTTCAGTGAAATTGCTCATTAGGACTGAGCTCAGTGTTATTTTGAGAGATGGCGATCTGAAACAGTTGCTTAATTTGTAGATGGGCAAATGTAAGTATTTTTTATCTTGAGATAACCAGATAAACAGAGTGTTATTCACTCTTAATTGAAGCTTATCACTAAATTACGCATAACACACGCACAATCCACACTGTGGCGATGTGTTTACATTGAGCTTATGTTTCATCGGGACATCTGAGGGCATCTGGTTCTACCTCAGCTGAGCCATATGTGTCCCTCTGATCATGTTTAGCCAATGTGTCCTACGTGTGTTTTCCCTAAGCCTCCCCTCTCGTCCTGACCTCTCACCCAGGCTCTCTCTTTCCCTTTGTTGTACAGGTCAGAGTCCACACACCCGCGCCCACATAGCCGCATGGCCACATTTTGGTATGCAGATACACAGACACAGGTAAGTCTGGTCCAGGTGCACCCCACAGTGATCCTGACCCACTCCGGTTCACCCCGCAGCTCTCAGGTCAGGCCTAGGGCCCAGCAGGCTCCAAGCGCAGGTCACAGAGGGCCTCAACATCCCAGAGATGAGACTCCAGACTGGCATGAAGAGGAGTGTTTGATGTGGCCCTGAGCTGGGCTATGTTACCATGTTTCTATGCCTTTAATTAGCTCCAGCAGCTGCTACTTCCTGGTTGACAGGCCCTGGCAAACTCCACTGTCTCTGTAATCTCTTACAGGTGACAGTCAGATGCATGTCAGCTCGCTGTATAGCACCGGGCTCTGTGTTCTTCTTTAAGTCAGGTGTTACAGCTTTATAAACGTGAAAGCAACATCGCTGTTTACCAAGCTAATTAACTGTGAAGTGACTGTATTCAAGATCTGAATGGAGAAAAAAAAAGCTTGCAGTGCTATAATGACCACAGCGTGTTTCCAAATATGTTATGCAAATATGTCTCCAAGCGCCAATACCCTGCCTATTATTCTTTTTTTTTTTTTTTACAAGTTTCGTGTCAGTTTTCTGGGGAAGCAATCATGATAAAGAGACAGCAAAGTTCTCCTGGTGACAGTAAATGTGCCACTCTGCATTCTTTATCTGGATTTCCAGCTCGCACAAAGACATCCTAACCACTGGAAATTGCCCTCTGAGGACTGACAGCTAGAAACTGATCTCAGATTAGATGAGCGCACCTCGTTCCCTGCTCTCCTTTGTCACTCCCAAGTTGGTGGATCTTTCCTTAAAACTCCACCAGAGATGAAAAAAGGGAGACTTCACAGCTGGCTATGGCATACTAATACCCTGGACTCATTAAATTAATGGGGGCCAGATTCCCCTTACTGAATGTGCACTGATGCCCTTTGAGTTTGCCGGGGCTAGAGGGTGTGCAGCACTTTGAAAGCCCTGACCGGCATATTGAACATGTTTTAATAGAACCCTTTTGAGACTCCTAGTAGGATGCACAGTAACTCTTTGCCTTTAAGTTCCCGCACCTCTCTGTGTGATCTCGTCAGATAGCCACTCTATCGTCAGATTCAGGCCTGGAGAGGGGGAGGGGACCATGCACAGTAAATGAGGCCAGAGGTGTCCATATCTCAGCAGAGGCCATTCTTTCCTGGAGATGTGAATCTTTGAGACATGGTGCTGAGCAAGCTTTGATGTAGAAAAGGTGCTCAGCGTAAGACTCTGAAACAGGAGGCTTACAGGCCAACATTCGGTGGGATTCCCTTCAGGGAAGAGAGTCTGGGCTCTCATTGGACAATCGTCCATACAGTGTTGATTTAATTACTCCATTCTGCTATTCGCCCAACCACTGAGGTTGCACTACGAAATAAGAAATTCAGTCCCTCACACAGCCATTATAAATGTCATTGTCCATTCAATGTGAAGACACCACTGCGAATCACTACATAATATAGGCAAGCCGCAGGAATGCAGAGAATCCAATGAAGAGGCTTTCATTGCCAAAAGGTAGCAATAGCAGAATTCCAAGGTGTAAAGGGCAAAGAAAAAGATAGTGTTTTTAATGGCAATATATTACAATGAATACCTCTTAATATAATGGAAGGAATAAAATATTAATATAGAAATTTTGCATATTTGCCCAACAGCAAAAAGATGAATTGATAAGAAAAGAAAGCTGGTGAACTCTCATTTGCATGACAAAAAAGTCCCTTTAGAGAACTAATACATCACCCTCATGGTTATCAGAACCACAAGTACCAGATGTGACGATAAGCAGAATTTATCCTCAAAATTAAAATATTAAGCCAAGAATCTTTTCAGCGTTTAGTGATTTTCATATTGATATAGTAGTTCAGTAGCAGCGAGCCAAAAACATATTGTAGCTTTTTTCCTGCCCTGAACTGAGAGGACATTATGATATAATGATAATCTTCCTTTCAGTTCTGCTCTGTCATCTTGACAATTTGCTTTGAAAGCGCCATTATACAGAAAAACATCACAGACAATGATGAGATTACACACAGTAAGGAATGAGGTAGCAGGACTCATCCCGGCAGGCTGAAAAACCCTTTAAGCTGAATAAGGCAAGTGGTTGGAATCTACAGTAGGATACTGACAGGAAGATGCAGCGCCTGAGCCACACAATGAGGCTCTAGCTGTTGAATGTAGTGAATAAACAGAAATCCAGTCGAGGTAAAAATGGCTGACTCAGGTGCACAGCAGAGGAAGCATCATATCATGCGACTACAACTCTCTCTCGCTCGCTCTCCCTCTATCTTAGCCTTTGCATGTGACAAAACAGCACCATATACCTCTTACAGAAATCCATGTTGGGCAATCATTTGATTTTCATGGCTAGCTTTGACAGTAATGATTTCATAAAGCCTTTGATTTTTAGCCATGGCTGCAACATCGCTGGGTATCGCTCCTCATTAGCGATTCCATAAGCAGAGTGCAATGCACTGCTGTAGCGGCTGATACTTACATGCCTCCCACTCTAGAATGTGGCGGTAATTTATTCTCTCCCCGGTGCTCATCATCCTGATGCAACTCACACAGTGAGAATCCATCTCTGTGGTACCTGGCAACAAAGTGGGAGGAGGGGTAAAGGGAGGGTGGGGTGGGGGTGGGGGGGTCACACATTTTGTGATTGCAATCAGAAGGAAGAGGACAGTTACTAGGCATGTTTAGAACACCCTAATGCCATATTGTTTCTCACTAGTGCATCCAGTGAACATTAAAAATGAGGTGATTTTATCAGGCATACTGGCAAATAATCTAAGCATTCAGCAACTCTATTTGGGTCTGAATAATTTCAAGAGGGAAGGTAAAAACAATTCACTGGCTAAGATTTGATCCTATATAAGCCAACGTCTCCTTCCAAAAGTTTTTCTCAGAGTATGGCTTAAGCACTTCAAAGTTAAGTACTATATAGAGAGTATGATTCATTTGGCAGCTCATATTGTCCAGCTTCAAAAAACCTAAAGCTAGCCAGAGACACACTGTGGGCTGTTTTCAGCTTCAGAGAAGAGAAAGAATTTGGCTTGAGATTAGGCCGCCCATCCCCATCCAGAGATGGGCTCTTTTTCATCTTATCGTAGTCTTAGCGCATTGGTGTGGTGACTATGTGCTTCACAGGTGGGAGTCTGCCTCTGTCAAATAAGCCAGTTCACTAAGGACGGGATTTGCCGCTGTTATTTTTCTATTAGGGAAGAATTATGCTAAGCCTTCAGAGGCCATCTTTGTGTTGCTATGGCAGCCCATATTTCCTACCGGGTTGCGACCTTGAATGACTACAGTGCAAAGCCAAGTAGCCCCAAAACCCTTTGAGGATTAGAAGCAGGGTCTCATAGTTATGCAAAACACCTCTGATATGATTGAACCTTGAATGGTTGAATGACAAAGTTTATTGAGATTGCCTCTCTTTTCATCTGATTATTGTCATTTGATTATTTCCAATCACTTGGCATGGCTTCAAAGGCTGCTTTTCAAATGGCTGTTGTTTAGGACGACACTAAGCTTTTCTTTCTAACATGTCCACAAACCTCATATCTTCAATTATTATATCAATGAAAACAACAAGGCACGATTCTTGGTGGCAGGAATCTAAGGCATTTATCTCAGAAATACAGTATAACGCTTTAGTATTGAGGGTATGGGCTGCAAATAATGATTATCTTTATTTTACTTGTTGATATGTTTTGGATGAATTGATTGTTGAATCTACAGAATGTCAGAAAATTGTAAAAAAAAAAAAAATACCCATTTCAAGTTTGTAGAGCCAAGGTTAATTTCTTTAAATTTTGTCTGACCAACAGTCGTAATGGCATTTTAAATTTTAAATGACACAAACAAAGAAAAGCAGCAAATACTCACACAATATAAGCAGCTGGACTAAGTGACTGCTTGGTGTTTTTGACTACTTTATGAATCTTATCAGCACAAATTGAGGCAAATCGGTAGGATGATTACAAACATACTGCATATTCTAAATGGCTTAATGTGCGGGTTGGGCCAAAATGTAGTGTTGCTATTGATGGATTTAGAGCTTACCTTTTGCAATCACCTTATATTACAGATGTTCTGGGGTCTGGTTATGATGTGTAATTATACAGCCGATTGGGAATTTCCTTTCTATATCTCCCACAATGCTTTTCAGCCTACTATCTAATGTTTTCGAGCTGTTGCAACCATCAAACACATTTTTTGCTTATGAAAGCAATTTCACAAATCACAGGTCAACTTTCCATGTGCAGTCAAATCAATAGGAATTGTTTTTTCCTCTTTAGATTTTTGTCATAATCTTTCCAACTGTTTTCAGACCAGCCATCAAAGCCTCAACTCTATTTGGAGACATTTATAGACAGCTACTCAAAGCTGACATAGAGATGAAGCTTTGAAAGTATGAGATTGACACTATTGTGGTCACAAAGCACAACAGGAGATTACTTTGAAGAGGAAAATGCTTTGAGTATTGGATTTCACTTTAGAAATAGTGGCCGAAGACGAGCTCGAGTATTAGACGTGTTGAATTGGTGTACATTAAACAACAAAAACAGACATGTGCACTGTATGACACTTCTGCGAGGGTGTCCAAACAGAAATGTGAGAAGGTCAAAACTCCACTGTTTAAGTTTTGAAACCCTGGATAAACATGACACTCTGCTTTTGCCGCACACTTTCTCTCACTTCTGCATCTTGGGATGGCGCAGGCTTGTGATGCAAACAGAGCTGACAATATATCCAAGCAAACAGTACTTTTTTTTACTTCACATAATAAAATGCCGCTATCAGAGCGATGTCTTGTTGGCAGTTTGGGAATTGATCAGTCTCAATCCCAAGCTGCATCCTTGTCAACTGGCAGGTCTGCAGAAGATGACACATTTTCTGACAGTGCCTTGTCAATGACTGTGCTTGAGTGAAATCCCCAGCCGTGTTTGCTCACTGCCAAAGTGATATCTATCATCTTATTTTTTGACAAATTCGTCACACCCATCTTTCAATCTAATTGGTCTTTGAGGTTCCTGCAAGACAAAGACTGCTAATCTTCGTGTGTGTGTGTGCGTGTGTGTGTGTCTGAACAGTGCTTACCATTGAGCAGTTCTCAAGTCTTTGAGCCTGTGTTCAGCTAAGTTTGGAAAACATGACAGTCACATTTTAGGTGCTCTGATGTCACACAGTCTTTCTGGCTTAAAAGTTCACTCAATATGAGGTTTGGTCTTCTTTGATGTGGGGTCCCTAGTGATGCGATTTTAGCATGCTATCTGCCTCTGCTGTTCTCTGTCACCCACTCCTGCAAAGACTGACATGGGAGCTGCCAGAGCTGAGACTCAGCCTTTTATTCCTGGTGACTACAAATTAAAGATACAGGGAAGGTAAAAATCAGGCAGCAGTATGACAAGCAAAACGCACAAACTTCTGCCAGTATCTACCACTCCTGCAGGAGATACTTACATACCTGGAATCTGGACTCCAGTTGTGATCAGTCATATACATTTTTTGTTTAGAAGAAGAAAAATATGTTATTAATGTCTGGTTGTTGTGTTAGGAGCCCTTTCACGTCTTCAAACAGCATGTTTAAACTCTACAAAACAAGCATATCAAGCACAGGATTGCTAATGCATGCTCCTGATTCATTTAATAAACACCTGCTTTATGGTTAAAGGAATGAAACCCCTGGAAAACATGCAGGGACGTTTTATTTATGACTTATTCATTTAACTTTAAAATACCCCCCCAAAAAAGAACTTGCATCGAATTTCTGCTCATTATGCAACATTTCAAACCTGAGATTGTGAAGTTGTAGTTCTGTGAGGGGGGGGGGGAACGCTGGGTGATAAAGATCTAGTAATCTTGTTTTATGCTTATGACGGGGAGAGGAGATCCTCCGCCCCCCTGCGACGCGACGCTCACCTGAAGAAGCAACCGCAGCTCCACATGACTCCTCCGCTGCTCACATCTCCGTGTCCTGAGAATTGGGATTTAGGGAGGATTAAAGCAGAATATTTCAATTTACCGCCGGAATTTACCTGGCTGTGCCAAAGTAATTACCTACCCCTTCTGGAAAAATGCAATTACGGGAACAAAACACACCTACAGCCGGGGAAGATATAAAGGGCTCTAAGTCGAATAAACAGGAAATCTAGGACTGTAATGAAAGTAATTAAAAAAGCGTCGCAGCTGCCAGAAGTCTTAAATTATTGCCTAAATTGTCAATGGTGATTGAGCTGAAAAGACATAAAACGAGACAATACTCCTTTCAGTGTTATTCCTTGATCGCTAAACTGTCGTGTTAACCCTTTAGTGTCTAGATTTCAGGACGTTAAATAGGTTGACACTTACACTCATTTTGTTTGGTTTATTGGAATTAACTCGTTGGAGATAATGTCTCCAAAACGGAAAGGAGAGAAACTTGTCTGAACTCGTCTGTGTTCAAGGAAAACAAAAAGGAATCTGAATCAAAAATATCCACCTGGAGTATGGGATTATAATCGTGGAAAAATTCTGTCCATGTCCAATACAGGATATTGATATCATAAAAATCCTCTCTAATCTCATAAGGTCGGCCCACACACACTGATACGCGACGCCCTCACAGAAAAAATGAGACAATGTATTTTAATATATATTTTTCCTCGTGTCAAATCCTGTAAAATACATTATGGACACGTGCAGAATTTATTGCGGGCTGAACTGTTTGTATTGTGGGAATCAATGACAGAGAGGAAAGAAAAAAAAGTGTCTATAGCACGAAAAAAAATATTAACAGTCATTTTAATATTACATCAACACCCTGCAACTAACATCTAAACCGGCTGGTTAATTGAAGGGTTAAAATTGATTACTGGTGCATTTAAAGTCCAGAATAGGTCGACTGTAGATGAAATTTGCTTTCTGTAATTTCAATTAATTTTGACTTGTAAAATATCTTTGCTTGATTCTGAGCACATAAACAGTAAGTGTACTTTATATGCTGGTTATGACATAATCCTTTCGGTTAAATCTGATTTTGTTCGTCTGTGTGATGCGTTCAGGTGTTTTATCGAGAGTTGTGTTTTTGTAAAAAGGAAAAAAAAAAGAGGCCTGAACACAACAATTTGTTGGTCCTGCTTATGATATTCATTACAATCCAGTCTTGTTTTCATATTAAGTATAAATAAATGGATAAAAATCCATCATTCATTTTCATTTGAACAGTCTAATAAATGTCGTGACGTAAACTTTGCACATTTTGTGTAGTTCTAACAAATGAAAAAAACACAAAATAAAATTGCAGGCTAATTATTCATCTTTATGAAATCTTTATAAAAGGAATGTAAACAGATGTAAACAAGGAAAATAAATAATAATTATAAGAAATAATGCTTATATACTTTTTTGTATAGGGCCACATGACCTGCTTTGGTTTTGTTGCAGTTTACACTAATGAACATTCACGTGGCCCTTCATTCGCACGTGAGAGGGAAACAAAAATGAGTACCTCTGTCCGGTCTGACATGCAGGGATGAGATGAGACAGAGGCCCTCTGTGGGTATATCCCATGTAAACAGGGCCCTGTGCATTGTGTAAATTAGGTGGATTAGCCCCTGCTTTTGTTGGAGATGGTGTGTACACACGGACACTGATTCAGCTCTCTTAAAGCCATTTTGGCCCTCACAACTTTAAGGAAGTCTTACATTCCCAAACCTTCAGCCGGAGATGATCTAAAGGGGAAATTCCTTTTGAAGCATCACGGCATTCAATCCTGGTGTTAGTTCAGGGTTTGTTTGACGAAATGCAGAAACTGTTAATTCAGTCGGAGCCTCCATTGAAGAAGAAGAAGAAGAAAAACATCCTGTTGATGACTTAAACTTAACACACGAAGCCCTGAATATAACAAACTACTGAACCACAGTGACTATAGACTATTATCGAATCAAAAATCATTTAAAGACGCCTGAACGATTGATTTGAGTGATACGTAATTTGTGTGGAAACGTGACGATGAGTTGAACACACCCCAATACACACACACACACACACACACACACACACACACACACACACACACACACACACACACACACACACACACACGTACAGTCTTATTGGCCCACCCGCTGCGTGTGCACATGAATGCGCGCATGCAGGTGTAAACATAAACACTTCCACATATTTCTTAATAATTCCAGTATTTGGACCAATTAAGCCAAATAACTTTAAAAGCTGGTTTATTGGCTCCTGCTAATTAAAGCGTCCCAGCAAGTATTATATGTGTCTATCAGTCATTCTAACAGATTCATCCAAAATAATGAAACAAAAAAAAAAAAGCGTGTGACTCACTTGTCTCTGAGCCCTTTGAGGTGTGTTTTGAAGTTATTGTGCATTTTGTATTTTCAATTTGTGCAAACTTTGCGGATGGGACAGAAATACACTTTCATCTTTTTATCAACCACAAAAAAAAAACACTTGTATTTACTCTCTTCACTCTCTGGAGCCTTTTGAGAACATGAAATGCAGCAGCAGACCTCTGAGAAGAAAGAGGTAACTTTATCTCATCTGACACCAATTAATGTCGAACTGGCCCATATCTAATATCCTGACCCTTTTATTATTAGAGGCTGAAATAAAGCTGAAACTAGTTTTGAAGCGGATTTTTCTTAAATGAGAACGTGAATAAGCGGAGTATACATCAGAGGGCCTATAGGCCCGCACTCTGCTCATGTTTTCATCCTTATTCATCCACCTGTGGCGTCGGAGCTGCTGTGGATTTTACAGCCGCTGAAACTTTTTTTCACAATATAACAGTGTTTTTGTAAAAACTGCCTCACTCCCGTCAGCAATTTCGTTTGCGTTTATTGATTGTTTTGATATTAATTTGCTGCTTATTAATAAAACTGGACTGTTCTTTTATCCGTCGTGACTGACGCCATTCTTCTTAGAATAAATAATCTATAATGTACTAAAGTATATTAAGACGGTCAATTTTGACATAAAATCCCATATCTGCTTGTAATGTGCCGTATGGTTTGATGACTCATTGTTACACACAAGAAAAAAGCTCATTTATGTAATTAAATGCTCCTTTCATCATTCAAACTGTAATTTTCATATCTAGATTGAGAGAAAATCACCTTCAGAGGCAAATGACAGTCCAGCTGACCGAGCTGAGTATTATATTATATTAAAGTTATAAATATAACTTTTAGCATCATTGGCGCTTGGGTGGGTTTTGATTTTCTGTCAGACAAATATTGTCGTGTTAAAAAAAAAAAAAATACTTTTTAAAATTAGATTTCAGATCGTCCAGCAGCCCGCACTGACTGACTTTGATTCTGTTGAATATGAAATGAATTTGCGTCTTTGTGTCTGTTTGTGAGTAAGCGGATTAGACTTGGAAAGAGCAGTTGCAACATGTGGTGATAACCTCTTCAAAGAGAGGGAACATTTGAAGGGGTCGTCACGATTTCCTATATTCCATTAAATGATTTTTTTTTTAAAACAAAATAGATATAAAGTGATGCTCCGTGTCACCTCAGTAAGGTCTGGAGTGGATGGAGAGCTAATTGTAGAAGAAATAAAGCATCAAAGCAAAGTTTGCATTTCTCAAAAAAAAAAAAAAAGTAACAAACTGGTTTTTATTTTATAAAAACTTTAAAACTGTATTTGTATATTGAATATGTAAACGTGTGTGTACAGTTTTTCTGATATTGAAGAATTGGTACAGATGCTTTTTGAAAGTGAATCTGCCCTCTGTCTTTGCAGCAGAAAGTTTTAATCATACATTTCCTCTGTGTTTTGTAAAAGAGTGAATGTCTCACTATCTAATCCTCTGAGATATAGATACACTCCTGTCCAACAATCAAAGGAAATCATAGAGTTTCAGTAACTACTTCAAAGTACAACGCCTCATGAGTCACTGGTGCAAAAATAAATAAATAAATAAAAGAATAATTTGCCTCTTTGAAAATCTAAATCTCACATTTGATTCCTTAAAGTAACATTTCAATGTGGAAATATTTTTTGTTTTCATCTCATCAGGGTCCAGTTAAGATGTCCATGTCCATCTATCTGTGAACACATCTGACAAGAAGGAGGCCAGCAATATGAAGCAGAACTGAGAGACGCAACTTTGCCTGTCCTCTCAAAAAAATGACAGTAAGAGAAGAACAGATTTAACTTTTTTTTTTAACTCCTCGGCTACAGTGGAATATCTGGGAAACTGGAAGAAAGCTTTACATCAGATTGATGAGGAGGGATGACAAGAAATAACATTGAAAAAGTTTGATACCAACAAATAAAGCTGAGTTTCATTTTTATCTGTGAGCTAAGAGAAAGCTCATTTCCTGTTTCTTTATTTAAAGACTGCAGGGTCATTTAATTCGCTAGTGTGGGGAATAGTTATTTTACATGTCTAATTTTACAGTACACAGTATGTCTATGGACTTAATTGTGCCTAATTGTGTGTGTCCTGGAATGTGCATGTGCTCTTCATAGTTGTCTTTTTGTCTGTGCCTCTATGTGCCCATGTGCCAACGCAAGTGTGTGCCCATATGTGGGTGTATGAGAGCACCACTGTTACTCTGTGCCTGCGTGTGTGCCCATGTGTGTTGTATGCAGCCTATTAGTGGAGTTTAACCCCTGTGTTCAGGGAGTCACATCCCCTCAACACACCAGGCTCCATTCTTACTGCAGCACGTTAACATTTTACTCTCTTCCCTCCCCACCCACCCCCTTCACTTTTGTCCTAAGAGGGCAATTAAGGAAACAAACGTTTTCCCCAAGATAAGCTGGCTGCCAGCTTTGCATACTAATGCAATGCCAAGTGGTTACAAATAGTGAGTGCTCTAATTACCGGCACTGTTTTCAATCAGAAATTGCTCAATTTCCCAGGATGAGGTCTCCATGGCTTGAGAAAAAAACACAACCTGACAGAGGCAAGAGACAATCATCTCTATGTGGAGTGGAGCTGATTTTGTCTGTCTATGTGTGTGTGTGTGTGTGTGTGTTTCGTGTGCCCACATGTGTGCACGCGTGTTGGTGAAAATAAGCTGATCTGCCTCTCTGTGTATAGACCCCAGCGCGACCCTCTCTATCACTGCTGCCCTTGACAAGTCCAGAAATGGATCCTGTCAGCCTCTATAGCATTTAGCACCACAATTATCCCCTTTCACAGCCTGGCTGCATTAATGTAAACCACACCAGGCAGTCGTTGCCACTCAGTGATGTGCACGATGTGGTGCACCATCTCTGGGTGAGCAATTTGATGCAATTGTGTTGCTGTGTGATCATCAGTGCAAATCAGAGCCTGCTCATTTATTAAACAATTTCCTTTGGAGAAAATTAGAAGGAAGGCTCTTTCAATTTGGCAGGGGATAGTAATATCTCTAAAAGCAACAATAATGCATAATGTGGCTGACAAAAAAAAGGGGGGGGGGGGGGGGGATTCAACATTTGAGAGAGTTCAGCCTGCAGGATGCATCAACCCATCAGGGAGGGGGTGACTATTCTGAGAGGAATGGCCGTTCCTCATGTGGTCACCAGGAGTAGGGGGCGGCACAGACCAAAATGACAAGGACTCACTCCCTGTGTGTGAGAATGAGTCACTCCATAGGATGTGCACACAGGACGCATCCGTTGGCCTTAGCTGACCTTTAGCTCTAATGGCGGCTAATGGAGGGCTGGCCCTCGATCAATGCACTGAGAGACTGGGCTCCCCATCCCTGCCCTTTCACCAGGCCAGGAAGGGAGGTATGCTGCCAGAAGCCACGCCGCGGAGCCATCGACCCTGCCACTCTCCCATCCTGTGGGTGACAGCTGCAGTGCCAATGAGCCTGGGGACGCCGCGCTGCCCTGCCACGTCGGAAGGACAGCCAGCAACTCTATCTCTGCGGTGGTGGGAGGGAAAAGTCACTGATGATCTGCTTGTGAATGTCAGATCCATGTAAACAACCCCAGCAAAGACTTTGGTGTTGAGTAGATGTTGATATGACAACCAATACTTATGTTTGTGTAACAAACTGAAACAATATTCATAACTAAGTGCATTATTTTGTGGAAAAATGAAAAAGAATCTTCCTGGTGTCAGTTTAAAACTTATTCTAAAGCTGTTTCAATATGCATTTTTTTACATAGACATTATATCAGGCTTGTTAGGGTTGTTGTTGAACCTGTAAACATAACAATTATCACCAAATGCGTGCTTTGACTGCAAATGGATTCCAGTCAATGGCTTTAATGTAAGTTGAATGCAACTTGTCCAAATGGTGAGAACTCCTGCAATCTATTGTCTGTGAAAAGTTGAAGCCACATCAATAAAGCACAATTCCTCCATATAAGCCATGTCAACTGTTAGAAGATGTGTTTGCATTTTAAGTGTTCTTGGCATTCATTGTGCACTTAAAATGTTACCATAGGGAATATATTTTCTTGTGCAACACCATGTTGCTAAGATGTGCCTGATGTTGTGCTTGGTGGTGTACTTTGTAACCCAGATGGCATACCACTGTAAACCTTTCATCAGAGCAGCCTTTTTTGTCAATAAAAAAAAAAAAAAAAAAAAAACTAAAACTAAAACAGCATAATATTTATTGTGCATTTTAATTGCATAGACATCAATTCAAACATGTAAAGATATTCAGAACAATAGCAGATAAAACATCCATTCCATATGGGGAGAGAAGGAAAAACATCCAAGAGGTTTAGCACAGATTGTTCTTTTTATTATCATTAACAGTAATGTGATTCTGAAGCCCCCTGTGACCTCCTCACAGCAGCACCTCATCTCAGAAGTCATTCATTAGAACAAACAGAAGGCAGGCAGAAAGACGGCGAGGAAGAGACGTGGGGAGAGAGCATAGTATAAAACAAATTAGATTGTTCTTATGAGATGAACTACTTTGAGACTGCAAAAGAAAGAATGCTTCAAAATATTTTCAAAGGATGGCCAACAGTGCGGCATTTTCAGAGATGAAGATGTCATGTGCAGCCCGTGATCCAGTTGTTGGGTCTTGTGCTATGTATGTAATCACAGTTACACTTACTGTCCATTTTGGATTTTAAGGCCCACAGAGAGCCTTGAAATATGGGTCTGAGCGGTGTATGTTAGGATTGAGATTGGGCTGCAGTGTTTCTGTTCAAGACCATGGGCTGATGCAGGCTGTGGTGAAACTAATCAAAAAGCTTCTTATGTCCTCCTCGTCTGATATAAATGGATTGTACAGTCTTTCCCTCATGATTTGGCCCAGTGTTTACTGAATAAGATTTTTTTACACTGGAGTCACAGTAAAGGCCACCTCTCTCAATTAAGCCCCCCTGGTTCCTTTTCCATAAGAGCAGTCAGACATATCTGCACCCCCTGGTGAGTCTTATCTTACCAGGCTTGTAAAGGTCCAAGTGACCCACCACTATACATGTTAATGTGTGAATGTATACATATGTAAGGATAAAATAGAAGGAAAGCAATGCACAGTGGTCAGAGGCTCGGCTGGAGGGGGGGGGGGGGGTGGGGTGGGGGGGATGCAGAGGAGAAGGGGGAGAGGGGAGGGTGAAGAGAGCCGTGTGGATCCTTGGAGTGGTGTGACAGACTCCCCAGCCTCCTGGTAGGATTTGTTGGAATGTGAGAGAGGAGGATTTTAGCACCAGACGAGCCACGCCAGAGTGCTGCAGACTTCATGCCATCTGTCTCAGCCTCCATCCTCTCTTTGCCAAACTCATCAGACCTTTATTTCCTCTCCCTCTATCTCCTTCTCATCCCTGTTCACAAGAGTAGCAGACATACTGAGATCTGCTAATGTATTGGAGGGAAGAAAAAAAAATGGCTGGGCTTAATAAACAGATTCAAAAATCTCGATTGATTAATATGTATTCTTGGAGCTAATTGTCCAACAGCCCTCATGGAGATAAAATGTGTGTTCGATAGCCCTGCCATTTGTTACTTGACCAACAGGGAAAGAGAGAGATTCATACCATAGATCTGTTGATCAGTTAATAATGAAACATGTTTCAAGTGAGAGCCAAGAAGTTGAATTGAATTTAAACCATTATAAACAAGCTATTACCTTAATTAACTTCATTTGTGAAGCTGTGGGAAAGATGTAGATCCTTTGCATCGTACTATATTATGATATTAATAATGACTGATTAAATATAACATAAACTAATGATCGTGCTCTGTGGTGATGGAGTTGTTTTGTCAGTTGTAGAAGACTTGATTAAAGATTTAAGCTTTCTTGACACCTGTCCTTGAAAACCAAAAATGACCAAATTACTCTCATGTTGAGTAATATGCATTCTAAGGTCGTAGGTCAATCAAGAGCAGATTTTCACTTCAAATGGGTTTGTGATTGTGCAGCGTTTGGATGAGACTGATCTCTCAACCCTCTCTCCCCGTGTGGGCGACTGGGGAGGAGGCTGAAGCAGATCACAGGGAGGAGCTGTACTCACTCCATGTCCTTAACCTGTTTGCAGAAGGGCAACGGAGGGTGGAGGGAATGGAAAAGAAGTATACCCCTCATCCAAAATGGAACACCAGGTGGCAGGAAGTGGGCAGGAGGCCTTTGAAGCTGACCCCTGGTCTCGGCGCTGGGATGGCCCCGGCTATCGATCCAGCCAGAAATGGGAGGGAGGGGAGCCAGGTGCCCCCAGAGGGCCTGCAGACCACGCAGATCTATTATGGGTGAGGAGGAGAGTGGAGTCGGCCCCACTGCTCCCAGTCATATCACTGTTCAGACAGCCAGAATCAACTGGCTGCATCCTAACAAGCAGGCAAATACTGACAACAGTCTGGTGCACAACGAGCTCAACAGGCACATTCTTCATATGAAAACTTTAGGAAGGGCCTCAACTGCAGAATGCTGTCATATCTGTGTATAAAATATTGTATAACACTGAACAATCAGTGTCAGTGTGCGTACGTGCTGGTTCGTCTATGTTTGTGACAAATTGAATAGTTGCAGGTCGATGAGGAGCTTTAGGAAATTGACAGCACGGAGCAGATTTTCAAATCAAACAGAAGTGAGTTACTTCAGTTCTTTAATTTAGCTTTTCACAAAATACAACCACAGTTGCAGTTGAATGACTTGTGAAACTGTGCTGCAGAAGTTGTGGGCTGAAATTATAAGATTCAATAACGCTACATAACAGAAAAGAGGGAGGAAAAAAAAAACATCAAAAAGGAACACAAACAAAAAAAAAAAACACACAAAAGCAGAAAATTAAATCAGCAGATGTGTGTGTGTGTGTGTGTGCCTTTTTATGCACATGCACACGTGAATGTGGGGAGCTGCTAAGTGATCCGGTAAATTGCCAACATCGCTATAAAATTGTCAGAAATAAAACATTAGAGCAAATACTAAGCAGCCATTATGTGTTTTGGGATACTTTTGTATGTAACACTAATGTAAAATATCTGGTGATACGGCTGAAATAATGAGAGAAATCTGTATTCTACGTAGGTTTTACATGTCTGTGAACCAAGCGTCCCACAGTAGAAATCTGTAGACTGCTCCAGCATTTGCATTTTTGGGCAGCTTTTGGAGGAAGTGAGTGCTACCAGTGTCTCCTTCTGCACGCAAACACACATGTGCACACACATTTAAATGCACAAACAGAAACTCAGAAACCCCCCCCAAAAAACACACACCTCTCCTCTCCTCCTTCTCCTCTCCTCCTCTCCTCGGGTGTGGAAATGAAAGCCGGGCACACTCAGAGAAGATGGCTGGAAGAAATGAAGACATGTCTGATTTCCACAGCAACCAATGGCGATGCGGCGCTCCGTACACTCTGCCCTTTGATAGGTCTTTGTCACCCCTCTTCATCTCAAGGCCCATGTCATTCCCTCTAATCCCCCTCCCAAACACAAACAGGCCAATCCCAAGACGAGGCTCAGGGGCTGGGGAGGCATGCAGGGACTGAGACATGGAAGGAGTGAGGGATGTAGTTCAGGGAGAAGAGAAAGGAGCACCAGAAGCTGATGTGGTGTGAGAAGAAGCCAGTGTGTTATTATTAATAAAGCATTAAAAAAAAGTGAGCACATCAAAGCATACAGGGGCTATGCTATCATACATGAAAGTAACGCACTATGGCTTAATGTTTCCTAAGGCGTGTTATGGTGACGCTGCTTTGATTTGAAATGCATTGTGTGGAAAATGGATTTACAGGAGTGGGGAGAGAAAACCTGGTGTGGGTGCAGACCATAATTTAAAACCTGACCTCATATGCTCTTCAAAGTCTCCTTGAGTGTGGATATTTAGGACTTATTTACAGTATGTGTGAGGGACCTAAACCCCAGCTACATAAACAACAAATACATACATACATGCAGGCAAGGGACGTGGAGGACACCTGCAACAACAGAGGATATGCAATCAATGTCACAACATAATCAAGAATTAATAATTCAACATTTTGATCATTAGAAATGATTGGAGCTCATTTTTTTCCCATTATTCTTTATTCTTCCATGAGCAAAGGGTGTCGCACCTGATTATAAAGCACTTGCTCCTTCGCCGATTGAGGCCCGGAGGAAGAGAGACATCTTTCTTGTCGAGCCCCCACAGCCAGGTAATTATCCTAATCTACCTTCCTCCTGTGCTCCAGCTCGATGCGCCACACCACTTGGCCACACTGGCTCAGACCACCTCTGTGGCTTCATTATCAGTGCCGGGACTCACTAATGGCTTGACGGCATCACTGTGCAGGCTGCTGGCGAAGAGAGACCAGGGGGGGACGGAAAAGGAAAAGGAAAAGAAGAAGGGAGGAGGAGAATGGGGGGGGAAGAAGAGGGGAGAAAATGACACTAAAGAGCAAGAGCTGCCCTGAAGGGTAACATCTTAATCGTGAAGCTGGAGCAATGGCTTTGGCTCCTTAAAAAGTTGTCGTTCAATGATGGAGGATGAGGGTATAGGGCATCACAGAGTCAAAGAGGAAGTCACAAGATGGGCCAAAGTGCTCTCTGCAGGGCAAGATGACCATGGGGATGAGTGTGTTGGAGGTGACAGGTCGCCGTGTCTCTGTGTGCTACCCATACGCACCCCCCACCTTGTGTGTTTGAAACAGCTATAACCTCACAACATACAGAAGGACTGGGGGTGGGAATTTAGTTTCACTTTTTTCTGACAAATGACACCCTGACAGTTGGAAAAAATGTTGGGGTCCCTGAACAGATTTCTCAGTTACAAAAATAAAATGTGTTGGATTAGACAAAGACAGACATTTTACATTCTACTTTTGAACCCCAATGAGAGCAGTGACAAATGCCACCCCACCCCCACTCCGTCTGTGCCATGATTGTTTTTTCTCTCCAGAAATGTCATATAGTTAAGAGGTGATAATTCTATATGGCACAAACAGACACTGACTTCTTCCAAGTGTACATAGCATATAGGCTGACACAGATTGAGATGGTGTAACGTGTCTTTGCTTCACTCTAAATAGCCATGCGAGCTTTACGCATTCTTTATATACCCAGAGATTCCAGTGCAAACCTTTTTGAAATGGAAGAGGAGCTAAAACGCAGTGCCCTGGAAGAGAAAATACAAATATTCAGAGGTTTAAAATACTGCAAACCTCAGTGATGTGTGAAAATCTATAGTTCTCCTGTTTTTGTGTGTAGCGATCCACATTCCTGAAAACTCCAGAAACGCAGAAAACTGCATCAATAAACAGCATACTAAATCCCCTGAGAGTTAACATATTCAGTTTGGTAACAGCAACAGCCAAAAGATCATATGTTAAATGCATATTTAAAAAATGCTGATTGATGTCAGTTTCAGTAAATCTACTGATACATATTTTTTCCGCTTTCAACAGTTAGAAGAGAAGTTCTTTTCAGATTTATATATATTCCCAACTCATATTTAGCACATTTGCGTGTTCTTGTAGGCTTTACGTGTTAAACAAACCATTTGAAAGGTTAAATTGGAGATACAGAACATAACTGGAGCTGCCACTACAAAGGTGTACACTTCTATCACACTGAATGGCATGTGTGGGTTTGCACCAGTAAAATGAGAAAAATTTCTTTTTTTAAACACAGACGAAAAAATTTAATTGTGCTCTTTTGCAGTCTGGTGGTAGTGCGACTGGGACCAAATCATCAGCAGAAACATTAAAGTAACTCAGTAGACTGCAGGAAGCCAACAAAATGGTCATTCAAAGTTGGACTAAAATTAATAAATTTGCTCAGGGGACAATTAAATTCATTCTACCTTCCCAGGAGAAAGTAAGCTTAATTGGAGTTACAAACAGAATACAACAAGTTATAGTGCAGCGAGTGGCTTTTGAGTTAAAGTTGGCTGGATTGGTTTATCCAGATAAACAAAAACACATTTTCTCACCTACCTCTAGATAGTTTTGAGATACTGATCTCTGAGACTTCTGCCTCTTCCTTGTATAGGACTATTTCTCTGGTATAAAGTAGTTGAAAGACACATTGCTGCTTAAAAATATTAAATTAATTCAATTTAACTCCATTATATTGGCGTGGAAGCACAAATTTCAGTGATTCATATCTAAAAACCTGGGTAACTAAAACCAAACCCCACTGCGTGGCTACATACCACTAGAGGAAAGTGAAGGAAAAAAAAAAAAAAAAAAAAAATGAGGGTCAACTAACCTTTTGAGACATAGTGATCCAATGCAGGTTCTGTCAATATGGGGGGAAGTTAATGCCACCAGAGCTCAAGAGGTGTCTTATCCTAAAACAGCAGAAATCTTAAGTAATGGTAAAGCAACTTTAAAAGATGGTGTGTCCGTGTATTTAATGGAATCATAGAAAAATCTGAGATTTTAAAACATCTTCGCTCACTGCGAGAGTGTTGTTCTGCAGAACCTTCCTTAGTGCTGCCACAGATGGCTGAAAGTTATACTGAAACAGAAGCGTGTAAAATATGAGGATGCAGTGAGAGGAAAATATGTTACAGATGATGACTTTCTTCTAAACCGCACATGCAAATAACATGCCCTTATCATGCATCCTTACATAATTGTGGACCTACATTATTTAATGATGTTCTTATGTAGCACTCACAATGGCAGCAGTAAGGAAAACGTTATGGAGTAGCACTCTTAATAGTAACTATCTCACACAATAGACATCCTCCTAAAGGTAAGACTTGAATGGAAGCCCACTATGAATAAGCTCTGCTTTTAAGGAGGGTATGAAAGCAAATTAGCAAAAAATTCAATCTTTTTTATTTGCGTAATAATGCTGAAATGACACACTGAAACACCAAGAGCCCCGCATTTTCACTATAGCAAGTCTAAATATTAAAATGGTACCAGTATGAACTACTTTTATGGACACCTATATTTAGGGAGCATGGAAGAATTAGGGTGACAGTAAATGTGCATGCTTAGGGCTCAGGAGGATATTAATATTTTCTCCACCTGAACATTGTTGTCTGAGTCAGATGGCACACGTGGTGATCAGGAGGGTACAACTCTGTGTAGGGTTTGGTGCAGACAAGCATGAAGACATGCTTTATTTTTTGTCGGGGGGTAATGTGATGATACTTGATGCTATAACAGTCTTTTTACGCAGGATTCTTAATCAGAAATATGCTATAAATAAATATGCTAAAATGAGTTCTGGTGGGTTTTTGGGAGTGAAGGACAGAAAAAAAGCAGCTTCAAATGTTTCTTTTTTCTTCCCAGAAGAACCCGTTTAGTTAGAAAAAGGGCTCTTGAAGGTGAGAGGTAGCCTTTCCAGGTCAGAAGACTGCTTGAAAGGTAAGGGTCCGGCTTATCTAGGCTGCTTCAATTTCTCTGTAGTAGATCACAACCTTTTGTTTATCATCCTGTGTCATGTGGGTAACCGTGTTGGTTTCTGCTTCAGAGCTAGTGCTGAGCAATGTGACCGTATACCATGTAACACTGCGAGGTAATGAATCTAGGAAAGACTTTGCAGTGTGGAAAAGTGTATGCGAGGGAGGATACAAGCAGTCGAAGGCAGAGGTGGGGCAGTTTTTTCACAGTTTCCTTTTACATGCAACAACCAAAACCTTACTCGCTTGCATAAAAGGATCATGAAGGAATGTAAAACCTGCTCTTCTGCAGCACCGCTTTGACAAACCAAAATAGGATCCAGCGAGGACGAGCGCTCCTCACAAACAGGCATCACTACAACAGATGAAATATGGGTTTTCTGCTCTTTAAAAGGAGCGCTGGAAAACACATAAATAGCACTGACAGAGAATAAAGCAAACAAAACACTGTCATATAAAATGTTTTGCAGTATTTGTGATTAATTGCAGCGTGTGTTTTCACATGCAGCTTTACAAAAATGCGATATACCGGCAGCTGCTGAATTGCAGCAGACAATTTGTGGAAAAGTGTGGAGCAATAAAGCAAACTAGCTCTGAGCAACCCTGTCGCCTCAAAATGAGTATGTAAAGGTAATTTTAAGGAGATAAGGTTGCTCTGAGAGAGTACAGTGTGTGGAAGAATGTTTATCACTTGAATATTAAATAACATGAAATAATAAAATAACGTGAAAGTTCATTCTTGAACAATAACAAAGTAATCTTAGGTCCACTCACTGGCTTTTCCCTGAGCTTTTAAAGGCATCTGAGCTTCCACCTGCAATATTTCACCACATGAAATATTCAATTATAATTTCTCATGATTTCTCTTATGTTGCATGAGATTCCTTTAAAGGATAGGTTCAATTTTTCAAGTCTGTCCTAAGGTGCCCAAATGAACATTGAAAGAGGTTTTGCCCGCTGTTCATACTGACAGACAGAAGATCCCCAATGTAAGTGAAATCCACACAGTCCTCATTTTGAGCAAAAATGTACTTAAAAGTGAAACATTTTTGTATGGAAGGAGGACTGTGGATTTTGTCCCCCATCATTTACATTGGAAGTTATGAAAGGATCTCTTAATGGTCACAGTGAGCAGGAGGGATGATTACAGCAAGAAAAATGTGTCAATGTTCAACTGGGCACCAGACTGTTGTTCTAGGACAGACATGATAAAGTTTGAACCTATCCTTTTTCCTTGGTTTGTCTTTTTCCATTACTATATGACCACTGGATGATACAAAATGAACTTATGCTGGAACATTCATACCAGGCTACTCTCAACTGGGTCTGTCACTGCAGCTCTGTCTGTTGACAAAGTTTCTGACAGTGTTCTTTTCTTATGAAAACTACAATCATCACTGAGATCTAGATTAAGTGTGTAAAGCCCATATCACAAACAGGATTACAGAACTGGTTTAGACAATCCATGCTGACCCAAAGCAAACTTGTATATCCAAGTCGTTCGGTGTGGAAAAAAAACATAAAACATACTCTGATCCCCATCTTCCGCAGTGTGCTGAAGGTGCGCGTTTAACTGTACACAGGAGTCTGTTAGTCAAACAATGGGAGAGCATTAAAACATGCCAATAGAGCAGTATTAGTCAACAGCCTGAGTCAATACACCCCACTGGGCTGCATGTCTTCTGACAAACACAAGCAATTGCTTTAGAAGGCCTCAGCACTGGATAGAAACATCAATTACAGTAAATTACACCAAAACAGTGTGTAACACTTCAATTTGTTTAATCTCCTGAGCTGTCTGAGCTGTTTTGGATGAAAGCAGAGCAGAGCACTGGAGTAAGATAACATTCAATAGCCCTAAGATACATTGCCCTATCTATCCTTGGTCGTGTTTATGTATGGAATGAGGGGTTTCATTTATATTTTGATTCCTGGGACTTACTTCGAAAGCATTATTAAACACTGAGAATGGCTTTTTTTTCTCCTGTGTGCAGCCAACTTTTTTTTTAATGTAGACTCTATTAAGAGCACTCTGTGACAGCCTCATGACTTTTAAAATCCAAATCAGCTCCATTGTGTGCCCAGTGTGCTCTGGGCATTGGAGCCATTATAGCATACAAGTAGTACTCTCAGTTCGGTAAAGCTGAAAACACTGGCAAAGGCAGGGTTAAAGACGTTTTATGTGTTTATTAAAAGGCTTTCATGTCAGCATCCTTAGACACAGGTTGATAAATGCTGCAGTAAGGCAACTCTGAGGATGAAAACAAATGATAAAACACCATCTTGGTTTTTCTTGAACGGAGCGACCACAAATGATAGCCTTGTAAAAAAGGTAGCAGCTACGCACCAAAACAAAAACCTCCAGTTTCAGCTAAACTTTGTAGTTCTTCAATGACTTCCCTTGCTATGGTTGATTATCCAGGAGGGGTATTGGTTGCTGGGGACAGATGAAGATTTGGCTGTTTCAGGGAACATTTTGGAGGGGGGTGGGGGGGGTGGGAGGGGTGGGGTGGGGTAGGGGGGGGGGACTGGAGTAAATGAAAGACAAATGCGAGTAGTGCCCACTCAGCTATTTTCCCAGTCAAGATCAAAGGCACGCCGGACTGGCCGCTCCACGGGAAACTTGAGATGGGTCCTGCCTTTGTTTGCTGTTGCTAGGAGACCTGCAGAAGGCTGAAAGTGTTTGCAGTGGGGTACAACATCAAAACCATTTCCAATATAAATTTTTAAGACAGCCATGTATTTGTGTCCTAGGCTTTTAATTTACTGAGTCCACTGAACAACACTAACAAAATAAAGATTCATCTGCCCGTGTTAGTCATGTTTAAAAAAGAAAAGTAGTTACATGTGCAGCCTTTTAAAGGGCGGTTGTCAGTAGTGTGCATACTATATATAGTATCTGTGCTTTCATAGTATGTAAGCATTGCCAAATTGATGTGCAAACTAAATTCACCAAAGAATCGTAAAACAAGATTAACACCCTTTTTTTGGCCCAATGCAGCAGCACGCAGCATGTGAAACTGCACTCAGTGTACAAACACACCTTAAATATAGTTAGATATATTTGTAAGCTTAGGTTTGGCTTCCCAGTGAAGCTAATTACGATGCTTTTATCTATTAATGGGCCCCATGATAGTAAGGGTGGCTAGACATGTGTCACACAGAGCTCATTACATATCATTAGTTTAACACTCCAATAATGTCCACACCTGCTGAGCAGAAGATAATGACTTGGCCCCTGATATTTGCAGGACTATTGTCTACCAAGCAAAGCACCACCAGGAGGATAGGTCCACGGGCTGGAGAGCTGCGTGAAAACTGATAAAGCTATACAGTAATGTAAGGTACAGTAGGTTTTACTGGCTGTAAGAAGCTACAGTGAAGGCAGCACGGTGTTTGTCTGGGTTTTAACAATAACAGAATAGTTTATACTCACTAAACAATCATGATGAACCTCTTATGATCAAGCTTTCCCACTATGTGTAGATGTGGTTCTGTTATACAAGTCATAACAAATGGGGAAAGGGCAAGAAAAATATTACAAATAAGATAAGTGATCATCTAGTTACCATTTATTTATTTTTTGATGGTGGCTTACATCCTAATAATAGACTTATGCTAAATAGCTTGATCACTGTGGTTATACAGTAGCTCACCCAGTGTTACATAACCTCATCTGAAGAACTTGACCTTAATCTATTTTCAACTCATTTCAGAGGAAAATCCACACAGGCACGATGGCAAAATGTTGCGCTCCGCTCGGATAAATATGGACGTGATGAAAACCAGCGAGTTACGGCCTGCTGTAGGTTATGTGTAGATCCATATATAGTATGCAGAAAATGTCTTGTACACATGAGAACTGCAATCGCCACAAAAGTGACCTTCGTGTCTGGAACGGTGAAGATTAGAATCGTGCTGTGTCTGCCTTGTGTTTTCACTACTCGAGCCAACTGGCACAGCGCTGGCATCCTCTCCCCGGCTCCCAGTCTGCCATGATGACAATGGCAACCAGATACCGCATGGCATGTAAAAATGACAAAAAAAAAAAAAAAATTACAAGCAAGCCAAAGGATTTTGGGGAGATCTGAAGATAATACAACACAACTGGTCAACAGCTCTGTGAAGAAAATGTATTCCTGGACATTGGCATATCCTTTAAATCCATGTTTAGAATACAGTGTGCTTTTAATGGCTTAAAAAAGCTGCAATTTCTAGCTGGAAATACAACATTAGGTTCCTTGAGGATTCTAAGTTTGTATCCTCTAAAGGGTTGTATTTCCTCTAACTAACAACAAGTCAAAACGGCCTATATTCAAGAATGCCACAAGCTTATCCGCGGTGTCCTGCTTTAACCTGCTTGATTCGGTAATAATGTGTGAGCTAGTGAAGCTTCAGCAGAGAACAGGCAGTATACAGCAGGCACACACTGACAAGACAAAACAGATTCAAGATCAAAAAAAAAAAAAAAAAAAAAAAATGTCAAGGCTAATCCCAGGCTGCTATTGTCTTCAGCTGAGGAAGACAGAGTTGTCTTCTCCTGTCACTGCACAACCAGGGATCCACCCCTGTGTGACATCACTGCGTACACACTGCTGCCAAATCCTGCATCCCACACCAATTAAATACACTTTAATTGGTGTGTAAAACGCTGCTACATTAACTGAACATCATGTAGATTTATGAATGCTGAGTACGAGTCTGTACTGTGCTTGAATTAGTTTTTGACTGGGAACGACTTTGTTCATTTGGCTGCCAACTGCCTCTCAGTAAAAACAAATACGTCACTATAGTTAACAACACAGACTCGTAGTGGGTAGAACATATTTGCCAAAACTCTGAATACATTCATGATTTCACCACCAGCAGGCTGCTATTCTTAAGATTTTTTTTTGTTTTTTTCTGTTTTAAAATATAATAAAAATCTGAAACCTCTTGTTCTTTGGGTGTCCTTCTCCACAATATCATAATCAATAAGTCATCTAGAACAGATTTGATTAATAATGTAGACTTATAGCCATCAGACGTTTGTATTTATAATAACCATGAAAACACAATAGACGAGCTTTGAGTACAGTCATGAAAAAAGCATGAATAGTAAAAATATGGCTCATAAGTTCTTAATTTATGGTTCAATTAGATTTGATTGATAATTGATGATAACATTTCCATTCCAATGATCATCTTTACACTGGTCGGCGCTTCAAGTTACAGACTATTTATTTCCAGTTTGAAATAAAGAGGTTGTTTATTGTGCACTAAAATGAAGAACTAGCTCACAATGAAGAATCCACTTTGTGTTTGTCGAGTGTCTCCCCCTTCAAAGCCTCGGCAGGTCTAAATGATAAGTTAGCAGAGTAGCCATGACGCTTTCCTTAACAGTTCACCTCTGTTTTGGGGATGACTGCTGCCTGAACTCTGTACCCCCACTGAGACAATAAAACGGCTGGATGACTATAGGACTAGCAGAAAGGCTGACAGTTTACAACTCAGAGAGGCAAAGCTATACAGCCTGTGTGAAGATAAAGATTTAGTAACGGTAAGAGATTGGAATTCTCTCAGTCTGAGGTCAGGCAGCCAAAGTTACCTTTTTCAATTCCCTGAGGGCGTATGAGGAGACAAGCTGGAGCACACAGTTACATCCCTTCAGCTTGAGACAAAAGGACTCGTCGCAGTGAATCAGAGGCTTCATCATTCCAGCAAATAATTGCTAACTTGGTCTGTAAATGACATGCACTATCTTTAGTTGGACACAAAAAGAACATTATAGTCAGTCTCTTCACTTTGTTGCAACTTTTTACAACCTAATAGAACTAGTAATATAGAGTATATATGAATGAGTACGGAGGTGATGCTTTCTTTAAAGGAATAGTTCACCTTATTTATCGTAAATGACTCACAATGAGTTGATTCATTTTTTACCTCCACAGACGTAATTTGAGACCTACATCATTTGATTGACACTCAGAGTACAAAGCGTGAAAATGTGAACAGGTGATTCATTTTCTTCTCTTTTAGGTCACTTTTTAATTCTTAATCAAAAGAGGTAAATGGCACCAAGATGAGAATGAGCGTCATTTACACTATCAACCATTTCAAGTCCATTAATGTCCGAAAAAATAGAAACAACACAAGAATTCAGATCTTGATTTGTATGAAGTAAATGATACAACTACAAGAACATTTAAAAACACAGAGAGATCCACTAGTTCTTATTATTAGTAGAGAAATGTGAATAAATAAACATCCTCTCTATACATTCATGTATAGACCTTTAATGGTAGCATTAATTGCTGTTGCATTTCAAGATTCTCCAATATAAAAAAGACACTATTTGACTATTTAGACTTTTATCCTATAACATAATGTTCACAATAGAAAATTAGAGTATTCTAAAATGTAAAATGTTTTGGTATAGTTTGACTATTGTTTAAGTGTTGCTTTAGTTTTCAAATTAACATAAATATGTACATATGTGAAACCTAATTTTGTTCAAATCAATCAAAACATTAAACATTAGAGCAGTATTATCTTAAGAGTGACTGGTACATTATGATATAGGGCTAGTTTAAAAGTCTTGATCTTTTCACACTCTTAGAAAGAACTGTTATTGGAGAGGATTTGCTGCGAGATTCCCTTTTCATTCTAACGGTATTAAAAAGCGTAAAGACCGGGAGACAGAGGAGTGAGGCTGACGTCACAGTCCAAGAGTCACCCGCCGTGTGTTCGGCGTCTCCAAGTAAAGACTTATCTGCAAAGAAGTTTGGACGGACAATATGGGTGGACAGGGCGTGAAACTACTATCATCATCAGTTCTGAATGAAAAAAAGAAAACATATCTGCCACAAAAAAGAAGGCTCATTCCAATTCAGCTGCGTTGTTAGGACAACGAGAACCATCCCTCAGATGATTAGTTCCACTTCAAAAGAATTTACTTTCCGCAGTGGAAATGTCCCCCTTTTGTGTCCTTACACAGGGTTTTCTCAGCCCAAAAGAAGAATCGTCTGTCTAGTCAGCCTGTTTATTATTCCTTCTGTTCACACTACAATTGTATTAAATAAATAGAGTACTACCAACAAAGGCCTATTAGCCCATAAACATGTCCTAGTACACACAAAAAAAGGCTAAATCACAGCCTCTGCAAAAGAATTAAGATACCCTAAATGCTGGTAAAGACAAAAACTACATTGCTTGGGACATGGCGCCAACTCAGAATGTCTTGTCATTGACATTATGAAACATGCATGTTATGTGGCACATATTTTGTCTAACTGGGGATTTGTTATGTGGCTCCATCTCAATTTTGAGAGACCCCGCCCCTTGCAAAACAGCGCTAGTCACTGGTGATGCTGTGAAGCAGCAGTATGCACTGCAGTACATTTTCAAAAGGATGAATGGATTTTGCTTGTTCACTTCTGATAAGCCTTGATGGGCAGGCTCATTGTAAGAGATAAAAGTAGATATGTTTGAATAAAAAAAATTTTTACTAAACATGCTACGCACACTTTAAATTTGCAAAACATCTAACTGACTGTGTGATAAACATTTTTACATCTAATACTTTAACTTACTCTGCAATTGACTAAAATCACAAATGTTGAAGAATCACTCAAAAATCTACAAAAAGGTTCATTGCAGGTAAAATAAAATTCTAATGTTTGGTGCAAATTACATTCAACTTAATGTGATTATTAATGTTTGGTTAAAACAGCCAATCAAAGTGAGCTTCAGCAGTTAGCTTGATTATTAACTCTGACTTGCTTAAGATTTTAAAAAGACACAATTTGAGTGCAAAAAACAGGCACAGTGAATCTCTGCTGGTTGCTCAGATAAACACACATCTTTCCTCAGTCAAAATCCCAGAAGGGGCGGAGAAAAACATGTAGAACACACCTAAACGCAGATGAGTGGAATCAGGATGAAAAATGAAAATTGACGCAGCCTGCAACTGGCAGCTGTGACATCCTGGTTACTTTTATTAAATTTGTCATTTTTTTGAACGTTTATTTTTTTTCTCTGAGGCTGAAACCCCAACTCAGCCTGGAATAAAAATATGTCTGCAGGCCTTTAGGCAACATGCACACAGTGACAACAATAAGTAAATCTTTACTTTTGAAACTCCACACCTGTGTGTACAAAGGTTTCCTATTTGGGCAGTCCAAAGGGAACTTAACAAGGACAAGCATAATTATTCATTTACCTTTTTAATTGGAATGAATCTCACTAATCAACTCATACCATCTACTTTTTACTATCCATGTCTTGTTTTCATAAAATTCTACAACTGTAACTTCCTGGTTTATTTGAAAAAAAAGTGTCTTACTACTTCAATCATATCAGTGGTCGGACTGCTGCGCTGTCTTTGATGACTGTATATTCCACTATGAATATTGACTGGAACTGTGCCTGGTGTGGCTCAGGAGTATCCATCCTTCCCTTCATGATCAGCAATGAGCCTCTTCGTGACCTACAGTATATTAATATGCTCAGCAGAAAGAGGCCTCTTGGCACAAGACACACCAGCAGCAGCCCTTTAATGTTGGCAACTGTCAAAGCTTTGATTTCTGATTGATGAGTAAGGTCGGTGCAATAACAGAACGACACAACCGGTCATTTCGCCCCCTTTCCAAAACAGGAAAAATATCCTTTGACACAGCAACGCTGCACTGCCCCTTCACACTCTGACAACTGCCACATCACCCGCTTTAAACTGTATATACACATGAGTGACTCATAGCTACAAATGTACAGAATAAACAGGTATATCTAACATATATAGGGGTGTTGTGACCGAGCAAGTATGGCCAACAAATAGGAAGAAGGTTTCGTTTTCTACATGCCAGCCAGGAGGAAAGAGAGAGATTGAAAAGTAGTAACCAGTCAATCTATTAACATGGCACAAGTCCTCCTGAGAGCCGAAGACTTCTTACTAAACCCATATTTTATGTTATTTCAAAAGACCATTAACGGAGCAAAGTATGTAGTAAATTTATTATATCAGGAAGTATATACTCAGTTGAAAGTGTATTATGTCCGCCTAGCTAAAATGAATGCAGTCTAATACATCAGCCTTGCAGTAAATTCTACTTTCATGAAGGTTATAATGTTCAGCTTTAAAGAGGTGTTGATTTAACTTTGTGGTCATTTTTGAGGCTGTAGCTTGTGGTGAGATATATTGCATGATACCGAGAAGTGTATAATAGTAATAATCTGCCCACTACATTTATATTAAGGTAAACTAAATATTAGCAACACTTCTTATTATAACACAACATGATTGAACAGCACTATAAACAAAAGCCTCCAACATGACCATGAAGTTGTATTAAACTGCATTAGTGTTACCCTGACGTACCTAATGAACTGATAGCTGAGTGGTATGTGTATATCCCTTTAAAATGTAAAAAAGTCAGCCAATGTATTGTTGCCCCTACAGCACTCTACACTACATGTACTAGCATAAACCACAGGGAGAACCACCACCAGAATACGTAAAAATAAATAAAGTCTTTGCTAAAACTGAAGAAGGAAACTGAAATATGGTAAAATGCAATATTTTTTTTTCCTTTTTTCGAATAAATGAGGACGAGCTGACTTGAAAAAAGGACTTTAGCTCAACTGCAACTAATTGCTTCTTTCATCTATCCAATTAAAAGCAGAATTTTAATCCGAGTAGTTTATTTCTTGTTTTGATAGCTCATCGTGTGCCACAGCCTTTTAATCAGCACAAAAAAATGTGAGTATTGCATATTAATTCAGCACTGTGGGATGAGGCGTTATTTACACTACTGATTTCCATCATTCCCTCCAAGCGAGGGACTCCTCTGGGCTGATCCCACGATGACTGGGCCTAATTGACAACCACACCAAAGGATTGTGTTGGCATAGCTAGCCGCTAACTGCTAACATTTTCAATCCATACCCACTCAGGTGTGTATGTGTGAGAGGGTGTGAGGAGGTTGTTAAAATGGTGCTGAGGATCAATAGGATGTTGTTGTTAGTGAGAGACCTTTCAAGGGAAACATCAGTAAGGTGGCATCACAAGTTGTCATGTGTGATGTTTGTGAAATGTATCTGGAATGTCTCCACCTCCAGCTGCCTGTATAAACAGTCAGTACCGACAGGCTCAGCTCCCCTGCATTTTCTGTGATGAAACAGCTCGGCTGCATGAGGTAATCTCACCCTTATCCAAATGAGATGGTAATGCCTTCACTCAGGGAATTCAGCAACACGCAGCAGCACCTAGAAGGAGGGTGTGCACCTCAAATGGGACTAATAATAGCGCCTCCATTCTCTTAACTTGGAATCTATATTATATGCTTCAAAAATGAGATCAACTATATGGGTCAGTGGGATTTCTGTTGCGAAGAAAAAAAAAAAAAATTAGAAAGGAGCAACCAAAAGAAAATATGCTCTGCTGACAACAGATCTAAGGAACACAGTAACTAATAAGAAAATTATTTGGGCAGAGTAACAGCTCAGAACTTTAATTAACAGAGCTGGTTTTAACTGATTGAAAGGGAATACATGTCCACGCTCGTGTGCATGGGAGCCTAATTATTTTCAACTCCTTGATTGTCTAAATAGGCTTTATAAATAAAAGCACAAGTGACTTGAAATGTTCAAAGGAAATTATTTTAGAAATGGAAATGATCAAAGAACAGTCTTTCATAACTTCTGTGGTCTGTGGAGCTAGAATACACGAGGACTTCAGACCTCCGTGCTGCGGCCTTGGTTTCATTTTAACTTTGGAGGAGAAACACACGCGCGCGCACACACACCACTACTCCACCCCCAACATCTGGCTTCCTCAGGGGACAATAAAAGACATTTATTAGCCTCCATCTTTGCTCAGGCTGTCCACAAATTAATCTGAACTAATAGAAAAAACAGGAGTAATTAATATCAGATGATATGATATATGATATGATATGAGATATACTGTATGATATGTGATATATGGTATGATAGGATTTTTTAACCTCTATGCTTCTTAGGCATCGTGGGGAGATGGAGTTACAGCATGTAACAGTAAAGCCTGTTTTATTATGGAGATGAATAATAAAACATGTTTAGATAATTATGTCAGTGACTTCACGTTGCCTCTGGCATCTTGTTCACATGTGTGTATTAGCAACAGCCCACGCTGGGTCCTGATCCGTTTACTCCGTTTTTTATGTAACTGGCTCTTTACTCTATGTGCTGATAAAAGGAACTAAATGTACAACATTAAAAAAACAAAACAAAAAAAAAAAAAAAAGCACAGTTTGGGACTTACAGCTCTGTGGTAACAAGCCGAAGAGGGAGTGGCGTCTTTTGTTTTCTCTTTAGGTTCCTTGGCATTATTCATGGCACTTCTGACGTGGTGTATTCTGAATTAAATCAATGTACAGGGCATAGTTAATGATGTGTTTGATCAAGTGGTAATAATACCAGTCAAATACAGTTCATGCACAGTTTTTAGTGATTAATTTATAGCTGAGCTAGCTATGTTGATGCTCTTAAAAGTTTCAAATATTGTACGATTTCAAACAAGAATGTCACTGTTTCTACAATAAACAACTTTTTCTTTTCTTTTTTTAAGTCAGACTTCGTTTTGGTATTAATCTGATATCTGTCAAAGCAAGTCGGGGATTGTTAATGTTTTATATTTCATTGTATTTCCACAGGAATATCTTCCTTTTTTGCAGATTAATATGTCTGAGATACACTCGTGCTACACGGACAGATTGCATAATTCTGTCAAATGTACAACAGAAGGAATACTATGACAGTACAGATAATGCAACAGATACTGGAGTGGAGCTGAGGACGAGTGATAATTACCTTAGCCACAACCCCCCCCCCCCCCCCCCCCTTTCATAATGGACCCGAAGGAACTTTAAGAAATGCTGTTGTTGCATAGGAGCTGGATTTTTGATCCCCTGCCTCTTCCAGATACACAGAACACAAGATTATTCCCTGTGGACTGAAATAGATGCAGTCAGTTCTGCCTTGTTCTTTTTGAAAGTCATCTGTGGAAGGGTGCAAACTTCACAGGTTTAAGTCAGCAGTGATACTGACATCATACTGATCCTGGGACAAAATCACTGCAGCTGTTTTTGATGTTAAATGTGCACACCTACACAGAGCACACATACACACGCTCACACATCACATATCCAATTAGCATATCATAGTATATGTCCAATACAAGGTTAGGCTGCCTCATTGATCATCAAAAAGATGAAGGGACAGTCCATCACTTTCCCTTTGCCACTCTTAAATCCGTTACCTGGGCTCCTCAAAGCTGCACTAGTGGCTAATTACTCTCTCTCATGCCCCCTGTGCTCCCTTTAGCCTGTGGCTAATGATAAACTATTTCCATCAATACTTCTTAAACTTCAGAAGGATCTAGATGTCACAGTGGTCTGTCTGGATTATTGTATCAATGACTGTAAATAATAAAGCAACAATAGGATACCTTGCATTTCTTACTATTGCTTTCGTGCCGTTAGTGCGTCTGTGTGTGTCATGCTCTTTAGGGTCAACAACACACCAAATCACATTTGTCCCTTCCATTAATGTCATAGGCCTAAAGCAACATATCATCACAGCGCAAAGCTTGGTCTAACTGTAATTGAAAAGGCCCAAGGGGAATTCCTGAGTTCTGTGTGGGGGCCCCCTAACCCCCGCCACCCTACATCCATCATTGTAGAGTTAGGCCCTGGGGTGTTCTTGTAACGCTGAAGGTTAACAGCGAGATCGCCATGAGTTCCTCACTTACAGCCTCCTAAAATGTGGCCCCGTGGGGGCCGCAGCACTGCTATAAAACACTAGACATCAGCTGAAAACCACATACAGGATCATGTCAAGTACATATTAATCTGGCGGCCACATACCAAGGAGTGCAAGCCTGAGCACATCAACACATCCATGTTCAGCGAATGGATGGACTTCAGTGGGGATGTGATCAGAAACAGAATCCTTCCTTCAGATGTTGAGTTCACAGGCTTGATTACACAGTCGCCTTGCAATGCATACTGCAACAGATAAAATTAAACACTTGCGATTACTCACTGCTTTGAAACACCCTGGACCATGATCAATGTGATCCTTTTTTTTTTTTTTTTTTTTTTTTTAAGTTCAACCTCAAACAGCAGAGATTTGAGAAATCATACAAAATGTATTCAAATGCTGTATCTCACAACACAACCAAATTGTTGCTAATGAAATGTGATAGTTTTCAGAGACAGCAAAGACAACAGGCACTTAGGATCTCTTTGCGATATTTTTGTCAAATCTAAGGCATTGTGCTCTTTAGGCGTGATGATCAAAGCCTTTTTAATATTTTCTAACAAAACACTTCAAATCCATTCTGTAAAATGCGAATAATTAAGCAGAGGCATTAGAACGTAACTGATAATTTCTCAAAGATCATATACTGTTGAACAGTTAAGAGGCACAGATGAAGATAAAGGCATCAATTTTTGCTCCAATGTGCAGATTTAAGCATATTCATCTGGCTCTTCACATACATGAAAGCAACCAGCTGCCCTTGCCAGAGAGTGGAGGACATTAAGGCTCAACCTGGTTCATCTCTGATGACAAGGGTCTGGAGGAGGGATTAGAAGCAAGGGGACCAAAGTTATGGTCATTCCCTTAAAAAGGATGGCATTGCATCTCATAGGCCTGGAGCTTGCAGGAGTTGAAAGATCTTCAAAGGTCTGTTCACCCCACACAACCTACTCCCAACTCAGAAAAAACCTTGGAAGTATCAATTTCAAAAGATGTGAACTTTTAAAATATTATTTATTTTCCTTTTGCATTGCGACAGGCCACAACAAAAATCGCCATATCTAAAAACTTTTGCTTTCAGTTTCTTGTTTATGTTTCGTATGAGATAATCATTGTCAGTCACACCTCATGAGCAGATTAGCTCAAAGGACGCCATTAAAGTCTCCATGATTTCTCAGAAACTGGCTCATCAGAAACTGTCAAAATATCTGTTATGTAAGGCATGGATAATAAATGAAAAAAGGGGAAAAGAGACATCTTTTTAAGAACCATCCACAAGGGTAAATTGCAATGCATCAAAAGACAAATATGCATTAGATATGAGGATAGGCGGGGCCTATCTCCCTATCCCGCTGCATATCGGCTGTTCAGCAATACTTAGTTTTTGGAGAATTCTGCAACAATAGTCGGAGAGCTGAGCGTTTGAGGGGTTTCAGCTTAAGTTGACAGTGGAGTGACCGTTGGGAAGAGTGAATAGGAGCCTAGTTTAATAAGCCCTGGTACAGGCTGGACTACACAGGGGGCTGGCACCGCTGAAATCTGAAAACTGCAGTGCAGATGAAAATGAGAAAAGAAATCTGAAGGATCAGTATGGTTAAATCATAAGAGCACAGCGCTGGGACTCACCATTTTATGGTCTGTAAACACACTTCACATGTGCATTGTGATGTATTGCATAAGAGCCCTGCTTCTGCTGGTGCGTTTTTAAAAGCATATTAATTGTCAAGCTGTCAAATTAAGACATAAAACAGATTACCATACTAATGTTCTCAGAAGAGAAGTGACACGAGCTACATATTCATTTTATTGACAGCCGTATTATATACGATTCAATATTTTATTAACTTTAGAATCAATCTTTTGTTACAGTTGATATAATTGCCCTCATTATGCACTGTTAGCGTCAGAGATGCCTGGATGCCAAACCCTTTAGCAGCTACCATGCTCCATATTAAAGCAGCAGTGCAGCTGCATCCAGTTTGCCATGCGGGGTTGCAATTTTCCATGGAGAGAGGGACAGTATACTGAGAAAAGCAGATATATATACGAGTCAAGTTCCATACATGTTTGGGGGAGAATCTGGCGGAGGACACCTACTTACCATGGAACCACAATGGCAGAGATTAGGGGGCCATCATAAAGGAGCCATAGAGGGTGAAGATAGCCAGGAGCTGCGGGGATAGAGATAGATGAGACAGAGGAACAAGAGGACCTGGCAAAAAAGGGGAGGGGGCACAGAGGGGTGGATGAAAAGAAAGCAAGTTGGGGAGCAACAGCACCGTTGGCTTGACCTGGGGAGGATGGGGGGGGGGGGGGGGGCAGAGATCCAATTAAAATAACATTTGGTCAGGCTCGTCACTACCGCCAGTCAGAGTCAACTGTGACACAGCCTCTCCAGCCCGAGCCCCAGTGCTGAAACCTTGCTTGGGAAAAGGTGTGGAACTCGCACGGTCTAAGTTATGCAAGATGTCATGGTCATGATGATGCATAAAACCCAAGACCTGGAGTGACAAAGCAGCCCTCCTCCTGGCACACAGCTGGGGCTCAACCCAAGTATGGCATAACAGCAACCCAGGGGTTCAACATGGCAATTCAGCGGATCCCCAGGTGAAGAGGATTTATTTACATTAAATTGATGTATACCCCGTATGCCAAAATGGCGCCTGCCGCTTGTTGCTAGGCAGAGAGCGCAAGAGTAAAGATGGCGGTCGACAAGTGGCAAACTGGGAAGCGAAGGTCTAATCAGTTGTGATTACTGGGGGGAAGGGTGTGGCAGGGTTCAATGATTATGGAATATTACCACAGCTTGATCAAAAGGTTACATACTGTCAGAGAAAATCACGGTTTGCTTTCCTGCCTTTTGGCTTTATACATGTCCTCACGCTGCAAACAGCAAACTGTTTTCCTCAAATACAAATACAAAAGGCTTTTCTGAACACACAATAATGTCTGATAACCTATATTATGTTTTCTGTGGAGAGATTTAATAGAGAACTACTACGAGGTGAAACGAGCAGCACGTGGCAACTGTAATAAAACGAGCTCTAAGATAGAAATACAAAATATCTTGAGATTACTCAAAACACTGAGCAGCGATAACACCAAAAGCGTTTGATGCAAGCTATTGATAAAGTTACAACATAAGAGAATGTGAGCTCATAAATTTCAGTCATCATATCATTTAAGTACACTGATCAAAGCCAACCCGGTTTACCTCAATTTACTTGAAGAAAGAAGCACTTCGCAATTTATCAGCAACTTTGAAAAGATCTTTTTTTCAGACCGTATCATCACAAAACCTTTAACTCCATTAAAAATGATTCTCCTTGTCAGCGTCGGTGGTATTGATGCAGCAGTACTTACCCAGGTGCACATTCAATAATCATTAGCTGAACAAACACTTTAAAAAAAAAAAAAAAAAAGCTGTGTTTCGCAGGTCAAACAAACTTCAAAATTGAAATACAGATACGGAAACTTGTAGATGATTTTCAGAAAGATGCCTCGTGAAAAAGCTAGAAACGAAAATTAACTGCAGTCAAACTCAGGGGGGGATTTGCAAAATGCATCATCAAAAATATCTGACTCTCCCTAAAGATGTATCCCCATGAGTATCATCATGTGCAACATACACTTTTAAGCAGCACACAGCAACTCCGGATGCGTAAACAAGTTCATCATCTCTCTGTAGCATCTCGAGAACAATTATGGTGTGAGCACATAAAGATTTAGGCACTTACTTTGCATGTCGCTCGTAGAAATATAACAACAATTTTGTGTATTTTACATATCTTACATTTTTATATAGAATGGCAAATCTTGCATCAAAAAATAATGAGTGGCCTATATGCCACTTTGGTCTTACAAAGAGTTGTAATGTAGATGGTCGTAATAGGCACCCAAATTACAGCGTTGGAACAAGTCTTCTGAACTTTTAATGAACCTAAAGTGTCTTAATATAAACACTGCAAGGAAAACATATTCTAATACAGTTTTGGTGCATTCACCCCATGTATTTTTGTGGCCACCCTGACAACTACCCCTCCACTAAATCCTCTCACTTGAATAAAGGACATCTTTTTTACAGCTAGTTAACTGTCAGATCACTGTAAGCATATATTTCAAAGAAATGTAAAATTATTGCACTTTTGACCTGATTTTCCTTTTGATATGTGTGAAGCAAATGGGTATATAATGACAGTCATCAATCGCATGTTTAATGGTATAAAATGCTGACATCCATACATACAGGTACAAAGTATAAAGCTTTGCTACTGGCAGTGGAGCAGAGGTTTTATTTTCATTACCTTATTCAATCATAATTGTGACCTGTCTGACCTCCATGATAATCAAGCTGTTGCAGTACTTTGCTAAGCAGGGCATCACTTTTTTACCCACCATTAAATGTCCTAACTGTACTTCAACCTCGCCCCTCGGTTTCCAACCACTCTCCCTTCAAAAGGAGGAATACTCTTACCAGGAAGTGTAATCTCTGACAAAGGAAACAAGGTAAACTAAGTATGAGCTATACGACAATAATAACTATTCTGAGATGAATTTAGACTCTGCACCAGTACCAGCAGTGGCACTGAATTCAAGCTTTGCCGAGAAAGCTTCAAACAGAAATCTTCTCAGCATATTTTTCTAAAATAATGAGGTGTTTTGTTTTTTTGGTTTTGTTTTTTTTTTTTGGTTTAAATTTACATTCCAGAAGGTACAAAAAACAAGCAGACATGAACAAATATGTCAGCAAAACCGTAACTTGCATGAAGTGAAGCAAACATTTTACTACCAGTGTGTGCATCAAAAAAAAAAGAAAACTTGCTCTTTTTTTTGCCCCCCCCCTCAACTTTTTCAGCTTTCAGCACAAGCCAAATGAAACAGAACAACACATATCTGAGAGGTATTGTGATTTTGAATAGTAAAATCCAGTAAAGTTATTAATTCAGACTCAAAGTGAGGAGCTCAAATTTGTCAAATTTTATGAATGTAAAAACCTTCATGGAGTTAATTTTATGAATAAATAATGATTAATGGACAGTTTAGTTATTAGTATTTGGACAATACTATATTTAAGGCTATTGGGTTATATTTGTGTGTGTGTGTGTGTGTGTGTGTGTGACAGAGAGAGAGGGAGAGAGAGAGAGACAGAGATACAGAAAGAGGGAGAGACAGAAATGGAAAATAAAATGGATTAATTGGATCTAAAAATCAGCAAAGTGGACTTGAAGTGGAAGCCAAGGTCCATATGAGGACGTGCCTTCTTGAAAAAAACACATTTGTGCGTGACCTCGGGCACTATGGCGGCAAATACACCTGGACCCCCAAAAACGCACGCATCCATGGCGCAGTTAACTGGACTTAAATCTGATTGAAAAGCGAGCGCTCTTTGGCGGAAAATACGCAGACTGACCAGCCTGACCATTAGATTTTAACGTTACTGTCCACTCACAGGTGATTTACCCCAGTCAAGTCTGTTCTACACATTAAGGCCTGACTGATAACTGACACAGGACTAAAAACACAGGACATAGTGTAGGCCGCTGGCTGTGAGGATGCCCTGCGTATCCAGGCCATTGCACAAACCTGCAAATATGGCATGGGCTACTGGAAATTATAAAAAGGAAAAAAAAAGTTTATGAGTTCACTATGAAAATGCATTGATTGGGTTTAACCACACACGCCTGATCAAAGAGAATATAGACACTTTAATAAAATATAGAATACATAATTAATTATACAGTAGCCTTATGTACAGAACTGTAGGCCTATGCTAATTAAACGTTTTTAATAGGATCACGAACACTGTGGTTTATGCTCACACTGGTCTTACTTTGCACAGAAATGTGAAATATACATATAATACAAGCAAGAATACGAATGTGTAATGAAAAAGGGGCGAAAAGTGGAACTTAAGGGAGGGAAGAAAAAAAAAACCTACTGAGCCTCGCAGTATTTTAATTACAGACAAATCGTGCTTCAGGCCCATCAGGCAGGCTTGTTGGGTCTCAAAATTAAACTTGAGAAGAAGATCTTTCAGATATTTATTTCATCTTGCGACACACAAAGACATGAATAATGTTTCTATACTTTCCCGACATACATTACACCTACTTTACATTCAACAAAGACCCCTATACGTAGGGCTACATTCAGCAAGACTTACTTTCCAGTAACAGCCTATAGGTTCAGAGGACCAAACACGCAGATTTCCATAAAATCCTTTGTCATTTTTTTGTCTCGTAAGATAGATATCTTTAATAATTATGCAACACGGCGAACAATTAGGCATATACACTTTGTTATAGTTCCTATAACCCACTGTGGGGAGATGCAGCTACGAGCCAAACCCGACCAAACAGGCCTCACGACAACAGATAAAGCTCGCCACATTTCGCAATGCAAGATTTTCAATAGGATGACTCAGAACGTGTCACTAAATATTTCATACAACATTCACAAACATACAGATAGTAATAGAGATACAGCTCAGGCTATAACATGAAAAATATAGCCCCCCCCCCTCCCAAAAAAAAAAAAACTGGGTCCCAACAGGAGCTCAGAGAGACGGAATGTTGTTACACTGCTTTGGTGGGAAAGAGTCCACGCCGCTGTGGCATGTGTACCATCCATTCACGATACTTTTCTGAAAGGGAGAGGTGGAGGGGAAGGTCCTCGAGCTCTGGGCAAAAGTGTGACCTGTCTGGCCACAGGGGTACTGGGAGGACTGGGACCTGTAGCTGCCTCTCTGTAGTAACAAAGGGTCCAAGAGGGGCTGTGACCTGTGCGGGGAGTAGTCCAAACTGCTGTCAAACGTGTGATGGAAACGTGACCTCGGGGTCGACTCGTCTCGACTCTCTGGGGACAGGGGGACATCTTGGGTAGAGGTAGGGGGCTGAGGGGGGCTGATCGGGCCTCCATCCGGGACTCGGGTTGACCTGGTCTCCGCAATGTGACCCCCGTCGTCAGGACGCGCGTCGCCGCTCTTGGCGACGTGGGCCTTGTTGCAGTGGAGCTTCATATGCTTTCGCAGGGAGCTTGGGTGGGTGTAACACTTGTCGCAGCCCCTGACCTTGCACATGTAGGGTTTATCACTGGAGTGCACGTGAGAATGCTTCTTTCTGTCGCTGCTGTTCGCAAACCTCCGGTTGCAGCCCTCGAACTCACATTTAAAAGGTTTTTCACCTAAACGTGCAGAAAAACAGAAATGACGGCGAGTTACGAATATGCTTACAGGCCCGTGCATGCTATGCTTTGCCATATAAGCTAATACTTATGACCTATGTCAACTGAGTGCACTCCATATCTAACCATTTTATATGAAAGGTGACCCTTAAAACCAAAATATATGCACAACCAGACTCTTCTGTCCACACTGTGAAATCACTATCTGATCTTCAGATCACCTTGATCAGTGAGCCGCTCTCCAGGCCACACCAGCCTTCATTAATATTGCCACAATTCTGTAATGATTTGCAATAAATTCTTTATCATGTGCAAAAACTGGCTACGACTTCTTAAAACACAGAGTTCAAACTAGGTGGAAAAACTTTGGTGCGGTCCTGATCGCAACAAGTGAGGCTGTGAGTCTGCGGACTAAATCAACAAGGCTGGAGTTAAAAATAGATTATAAACCTGCTAGGCCAAATGCAAAGATGCGTTTGACTGCAGTTCATAGAATGACTCATTGCTATCAAGACGCTAATTGATCTTTTTGTACAAAATTGCCCACAGCTGCGAGCTGTCCCTCCTGCACACATAATGATGGGGCAGACAATCAGGAGCTGGACTCATAAATAAAAGTTTAATAGTGTCGGTTAAATAATCATTTTATAGGCCTGAGTTAATGAATGTCTGTCTTTTTGATTTAAAAAATACTTAATATATTTTCTGATATAAATGGTCTAATTAAAAATTCACTGCGCATGTGCAGTTGTGTAATAACATGTCATTAAGCGTCCCTTTTCTGTCTCTTTGCTTTCATTAGTCGAACAATTCACAGCAGAAGTAAAAGGAGATGCTTAATAAAAAGCCTATTTTTTTCCCCCCTCAAGTCTCTCTTTTTTTTCTGAGGGCTATCCACTTCATCTGTTAATTATATTTGCAATTTGAAATTCTGCATTTCAGTAAAATTGCACCTTGTGAGATCACGTTTCTACCACAATCCCTGATGCCTGCGAGAATAAGGAGTGAAATCAGACTGCGCAGGAAATCTTTATAAATAATATAGATGATGTGCTCATGTCAGGGACGCAGTAGGGAAAAGCCCAAAGAAACTGAAAATGAAATAAATTTCATGACATAATTTCACACACTACTTCATGACAAGTGACAGGCCGATCAAAGTGATAGATATTTAACGAGGATAAGGCCACAAATGAATTGTCTTTTTCCAAATAGGCCTCGTTTTGTTTACACTCATAATTATTTCCTTGTACTGACTGAGGTCATCCGTTTAGCCACCATTACATTTCCTCCTGCATCACTGTGTGCTGTGCTGTACTACAGTTCCTGTGCACATGAGATGAGTCCCTGGGAGGTAGAGACAGCGTAACGGCTACGTCACAGCTCTCCGGTGTCCCGGCATTTATTTAATAATTTCACTGAATGAAGTGGGAGAGGCACCCAAACCACTAGGCCCGCAGACTATACTCGTTTGTAACTGCCTTACTACTACTCCTCTGTGTTTCCTGCATGGAGCCTTTACATGTTTTTTTTTTTTCCTCCTCCTGCAAAACCAAACAGCAGCACTAAAAGAAACGGCAAGAAGCAGCGCGAGAAGCTTTGTATGACAACATTTTTTACAAAAATGCAGGCCTAAATAATACCAGCACCATCAAACAACGACAACAACAATAATAATAATAACAATAATAATAATGATGCAGAATTTTGAAAACGTTCAGAATCAATTAAATAATGATAAATAAAAAATATGATCACACAAACAAACTGCAAAACTGATAAATATGAATGAAAGTTTTGGTGAAAATACTGACCACGTTTTAATTAAAATGTCACCCATCAAAATGTGTTGTTATTATTATTATGGGTTTTTTTTTTAATTGCACATTTGATCAGGATTATTAACTAACCTGTGTGAGTCCTCTTGTGGATCTTTAGATTTTCTGATCTTGCAAAAACTTTCTCACAGCCGTGAAAGGGGCAGGGAAAGGGCTTTTCCCCTGTGTGGACTCTGACGTGGTTCACCAGCTTGTATTTGGCTTTGAAAGGCTTCCTGTCCCTCGCACAATTCTCCCAGTGACACACATATTCAGAGTGCTCTGGTCCTCCGACATGCTCCACTGTCACATGGGTGACAAGTTCATACATGGTCCCGAAGGCTCTGGAGCAAGGCAGCTTCCCAGCCCCCTCTTGGCCGTCACTCCACTTGCACACCAGCTCATGCTTCACTGTTTGTTTAGAGCACCTGAGGAAAGCGTCGCCTCCTCCTCCACGCTGAATTGCCATGTTCAGGGGCTTGTACAGACCCAGGAATTGTGTGACAAGTTGCTGGCTGTTTCCCTTGGGGCTGATAGTTTGGCCATAAGGGTGAGTCCGGGTGAGGAGGTCGCCAGGTAGACCCAGCATCATCTGGCTGCCGAGATCTCGAGTAGCGTCGCTGGAGCCATGGGCCTGCTCCTGATAACTCGTGAAAAAAGCATGGCTTCTGTTGTCTCTGCAGCCGGGAAAGTCACGATACCTTCCAATCCCGCCATGTTGGTTAGCTCTTGATGCCAGTTGATCAGTGACGGGTGGCATGCCGGCTCCAGTGAGATTGGCTCCAATGATAATGCCCCTAGGGCTGTGCTCTAACCGGTGGCTGCTGGGGTATCCAGAGTCTGAAAAATTGGGAACCGAATGGTCAACATATGCACTGGACCTCGTCTCGGGGTAGTCTCGCAAATTGTGCGAGGGGCAGAGTTTTAAGGAACTGCCAGTGGGGTGTCCCATGTGCTCTCCTGCCAAAGGTGGCAGCACCACGCTGGGTTCAGTATTGCTCTCCCCGGGGTTGACGCAAGAGAGAGGGCAGCCACTAAACCTCGAAAGGCTTGTCATGTTTTGTTGTGAGTTTGGCTATGCGTTTGCAAAATAAACCAATTCGGCACTCAGGATGCACCTAGAAATTCTGTTTCCATTTTCCGTGTTGTATATCATCTGCATGTGAAATTCTTGGCCGTAAACTTCGCAGAAGTAGGAACCAGACTCAATTTCGTTAAAGTTGGTGTGAGTCCCATGCCGTTCACTTTGCCCTCTTGATTTGTGGCAATAACCGTGGTAGTAAAAATGCTTCGAAACAGGCCATGGTGCAATATAAAAGCACAGCAGGCAAACCTGCTTTTAAAAAGGGAGCTTTGGGATTGGTTGGAATGCGCTGTGATTGACAGGCGCTGGGTTTGTTTTAAAAGGGGACACGCAGGCGTTCACTGCACGACTCCGTTTTCAAATATCGCAGAGAAAATGCTTTGAAATGTGCCGCGACACTCCCAAATATTGCTGCCTCTTTAACTTTAGGCGCCTTATAAAGACCCCTACTCTGAATCTCCACGCGTGGAAAAACGCACAGGTTAACGTTTAATACTAAAATCATCTGATAAAAGTCAAGTGATGAAATGCAGACATGTGCAAAACACAACACTTTCACAGCCGATCTCACATCTTTTATTTCACTGGAAATCTTTTGCCAGAGCAAATGTCCCACTCCTGCTCTGCAAGAGTAACACAGAGAGACTGACCACTGCGTGTCCGGAACAATTACTGTCAGGACTCGCGTTTTGAGTGGAGTGCCAGTTTTGAAAACAGTGGAAGTTACAGAAAACCCATTCTAACAATTAAACCAGTCATTTGAAATGATTAAAAACACTAATAATGACTTTGCGCCGCCACAAGCTTTTATCATCACAACGTTGACGTGTTTTAGATAATAAAACATGCTCTGATGGAGGCGGGAGGATCTCTGCGTTACACTTTTACCTTAATGCATTTGTCATGGAGGCACATAAATGACTTGTTGTCCTCATCTCCTGGAAAAATAAACCTTTGCTAAACTAAAGCAACAAGTAGTCCTGCATGACGCACCGGGCCGCCCAAATATCTTTATTGTAGAAAAGAAAAAGTGATTTCATTAAGACATTTTCCTGCAGTGTAACTGGGGAATACTACAGAACAGGACGCACTATTGTACGTTTGAGTCCAATATCGGATTATACAGACCATATGAACCATTCTACACACAAACCCCCTTCTCATTAAAATAAATTAATAACCATGCATCCTGCAGCTAGCACAGTTAGGGAGAGGCTAGGCTGCACTGTTGATAAACTTTCTTACTGTAGGGTGCTGTGAGGACAGCAGCTCCTCTGTGCACCACATATTTCTGCACGTCTCCTCGCTTTGACTTACGTGGCTCTGATTCCATCAACGCTACCTAGATCAGTTTAGCCAAATTCTTTTATCTGTTGCTTTTATTTAAATCTAGGCGAAGTGGCATGAGCTCCGGGCTGCAGCTTATAGGTTTAAGGTGAAAACCCCTTAAGATTGTAGCTAATGGCGGATTTTTCAACTTTTTCTTCAAAAAAAAAAAAAAAGAGGAAAAAAAAACCTTTCTACATTGTTATGCTGACGTCACCTGCAGTGGATCCTAGGCAGAGACAAAGCAAAGGGGGCCCACTTGATATTAAGTGCCGCAAAATAGTAGACAGGCCCAGGACTGGCCTAATTCAGTCATGATTGTAATGGACGCTCATGTTTGTCAACCTTTAACCCGATGCATTTCCGAAAATGATTGAGGGTTGAAGGCCAATAAACCGAAAGTTTCCAATCTGTCATTCAGATAGCATAAAGGGCTGACAGCCCTGCGCCCCAAATCAACCCAGGTCCTTATTTGCAGCAAAAAAAATAATAAATAAAAGGCTAAACAAGACCTATGCAGAAAAACTCCACATTTGTGATTTAATATATGATTTTATGAGTGTGTGTAGGCTCACCTCTCAATACATTAGGCTAACATCCAGTGAAGTGTGCGCTATATGGGCCTTTCATTGTAATATACTGTTTTAAGGATAATATTTTTTAAATGCTTATAGCATCTAAATTCGCCTAAATGTTCAAATTGCTCCTCATGTGGTCATAACTTAATTAGAGTTTAGCCTAATAAGCAGTTTTCCATAAATTACAAGTCTATTCATGTCTCTGCAATACAGTTTGTAAGTCTACTAATGTGAGTGTAAGAATTTAATGAGTAAATTTGTGTGTTTAAAATTTGCCAGATAAGTTTAACAAAACTTTAATTTTAAAGGATTTCACTTGGAGTGATGAGCTTAGCTTCACAGCAACATACAGTACGATTACTGTATAACAGTAATGGAGAAGGCATGTAAATGTGTATTAAAATTATTTGCTACTTTAATTAGGACTTTGTCATGTTTCTCTAAAATCTTTCCTGATTTATTCTTTAAATTTGACAAAATATCAGAAATCTGTAGCAACATAGCATGTTAACTTTAACTACACATGAATGTATACACAGTCTAAATATTTCCATCAACAAATTTTTTTTTTTTTGACATCTGCAACCCCCCCCCCCCCCCCCCCCCACCACCACCACCACCACCACCACCTCCAGCCCTCCAGCTTTATAAATCCGGCTGTGTTGGTTTGGTTGACAGGCCAGACAAAATCCTAGTGACTGTTGCATTCAAAATATCACTCCCAACCATCAAAACATTCATGTCAGGGAATACTTTTTACATCCATAAGGTCCAAGTCACTCCCAGTACAGTAAATATGGAGCAAATGAATGACAAAGATGCTACGGAGACATGAAATGGATCAGATCCCAGCACAAAAGCCACAGTTTTAACGCCATTTTATAGACTGGACTGAAAATTCTGCAAATTTTCCGTCTTTAACCGGCGATGGCGATGAGAAAAATTTTTTTTTTAAAATAATGTTAATCAACTTGTTGGGAAAATATTTGCACGCAGGCGATAAACAAATACACACACATAAATATGAATATACATGTAAATATGTGTTTATGAATAAGAATCACCGACTATGCTGCTCGGTGATACGTGTGATTTAAAAAAATATTGTGAAAAATAAAGAGAGAAGATAAAATCATTTCATCATGTATCCAAATCTGTGTGTGACAAACATAAAGTTACTGTGTTCATCTGCAGTATGTGGTACTAACAGGGATGTCTAATGTGTGTGTGTGTGTGTGTGTACATTTAAACAACTGCATGCATTAGTGTGGTGTGTGTGCTGCAGTATTACTGATGAGGGATGGCAGTGCACAGTCTTGCCATGACTTTATGAAATTTAGATGAATTAACAGGTTTGGGACGAGTCCATTTGCAGACAGATGCTCCAGTAAATCACAGCAAGAAGTCAATTAGTCCTCTCCATCAGCCATATGAAGGCAAACACCAAATAGCAGTCACTCAAGATCCAGCTGACCATATAATCTATGAAATATAGATAATGATTTGTGCAGCTATTGTGCTAGATGCAAGTGTAAACCTGTGTTGAATCCCATGATGCAAATGCAGAAATGACAAAACACTCCTGAGTCTGTGTTTCTCCAAATGACAGACAAAAGAAAACAAACACATCCGCAGCACAGAAATATACCCGATAGCGATGCAACACAGTCAAGCATTACATTGTGAAATGACAAATTACAAACACAGTGAAATTGCCATTCGTCATATAAAGCTCTAGTATCTATGGTGACAAAACCAGAGTGAGCATCAGCTGCTACACTTGCACAAAAATATAAAATAACATTCGACACGTGCAGGCTGCATGCATTTGAAAATACAATGCATGATGTAAATATTTGCTTTGGCAAAACACTGAGCAGCCTGAAAAATGGGATGAAACAAATGTTGATTGTACTTGGTAAACAGTCGTACTATAACCGAGACCAGTGTGAGCCAAAATGATAACTTATTTTATTCACATAATGTATCAAATCTGCTGTTTGCATTAAAAGTATGAATGCAAACCAGAACTTGAACCTTTATACTGTTGAGGGCTCTGAAGAAAATATTGCGGAAAATGCAGCCCATGCAGCCCATGCAGCATACAGAAAACAACAATGAAGTCTCAGTTTTAAAACGTGGGCATAAGCACAGTCTGAGACATTAAGACCACAGCAAAATCCTGCAAGTTCATTCAACACAATATACATTTTAGCAAAACTGTGAATCACTGTAGCATTCATTCATTTGCAATGCTGGGATACATTATTTACCACTTTGCTGTCTGTTTAGAAGGTAAATATGGAAAACACATTCAAATACAGTGGTATTTAATAAATGGAGGTAATACTGGGTTATGGTTTTGCAGAAGTAGATTTCACTTTTGTTTGGTCACTATTGAGTTAACTTCAAGTCCACAAACTTGTCTATAGCAGTAGCAGCCTGAGCCAGCCAAGTATAGTTGTAGGCTACAGGCCAGACAACATAGGAAAAAAAAAAAATCACTTAACTTTGCTTTAAAAAAAAAAATCCTGGAGGTTTGTGCTGCTACAGGCCAATTTGTTGAGATAAGAAAATAATTATCATGCATCTAGGTCATTTATAAAAATGTTGCACTGAAATAATCTTTAGTTTTATAGCTGCTGCCTCTAACCAGCCTAGTTATAATAAATGTATAAATGTCAGTTGTTTACCATTAAAGCTGATGATTATGTTCTGCTCTTTTCCAACAGCATGGGCCTACTGTCAGAGGTATGCACACTACAATATTGTGATATTTTAAGGTAACGCGCATGCTCAGTTTGTAGAAGATTATGCTATAACCAATGGGGTATCCCAACGCCCAATGAGGTAATCCCAGCAGAGACAACTAAATAATCAAATTATACATATTGCACTCCTACAGAATAACCTGCTATAATTCAGAGGTTGCATTACGCCTACGTTGAATTAATCATAACATTTTTCAAACTGTGTCGGACACTGGAGCTAAAGAGAAAAAAATGAAAATATTACCCAGCAGTTTTCTATAATTAAAATTAACACCTTTTAGGGTTAGAATAAATACAACACATCGTGTTTAAATATAAAACATAAAACATTTAACTCAATCAAAAATTTAAAGAATTAAATAAAATAGAGATGTCAAAAAAAAAAAAAGGTGGTGAAAATGTCATAGCGCAGGGCGGCACGCTCGAGCAGTGGTGTAAAATATTTTCTGGGGGAAAATGGCTGGTTTGAATGAGCCAAACGGTTAACAAAAGTGCAGTTTTACAGGAGGTCTATAAACCTGTCTTTCCCTCTGTTTCTTAAGTTTCCCCATTTTCTATTGTCCAGTAAAAACACTATTAAAGCGTTAAAGCAGTCTGCTCCTTTCATAAAAACTAGAGGCAGATTTTTTTTTAAACAAGAATGTTTCTTAAACTGATATTCTTGCAATTCTGAGTATATTCTAGCTTCGTCACATGACATATAATTAGAAAATGTGTGTTTGAAGCCCGAACGGTCACACTTCACATTTGAAGAGTTAATTAAATAAATAAATATTCAATTAATATCACTATACAAGAAGAGTCCTGCAGTACTTTAAAATTGTTCATCATGCAACAGTTGCTTTACATTAGGCCTGGCTGATGACAGTCCCCCCCCCACCTCCCACCCCCCCTTTTTCTCAGCAAGAGCTCAGTGCCTACGCTGCTCTGTAGCTCACAAACCTTTGTGACTCATCTAAACCATGTTACTTAATTATTTCACAGTGATAATATGGCTGCAAATGCGCGGCACATAACCTTAAGTGGCTTATTGAGCCTTCACGTTTCAACAAGCCAATAAAATATGGAGGGAATATAGGAAAACCTTAACAGGCTGCTTGTCACTTGTGGAGGTTCACAAAGGTCGCCATAAATCTCATACTGCAAAACTGCAAAGGCAAACTCAGTTAACGGTGTGTGTGTGTGTGTGTGTGTGTGTGTGTGTGTGTGTGTGTGTGTGTGCGCGCGCGAGCTGTGTGTGAAGACGAGTGTGTGAGAGTGAAGGGGGGAGTAAACTGTGAGAGGTTATGCCTTGGTGGTGAGAGAGGGAGAGGGAGAGAGAGAGAGGAGAGGGAGGGTGGGAGAGAGAGAGACAGAGAGAGAGAGAGAGAGCAGCTTACGGAGGAAAAGGGGAGATGGAAGGAATCTCATTCGTCGTTTTGCTCCAAGATAAGTTGTTGAGGTTATGTACAAAAAGCGCAAGTGTACTAATGTGCACGGGGACCATAAAAAAGAGAGGTATGCAGGTCCTCACAACAATTAAATTACCATATGAGTAACAGGCCTAAACAGGCTATCTTCACTTCAAGAAAACTAAATCCCATGCAACCCTCCAGAGCCCAAATATAATAAACTGTAGATTTACACACTTTCACAACACGCACTTCACACTGACATAGTTCATAACAGCGTCTAAATCACACTGAAAGACGGCAGATAAGTAAGAAAACTCACCTTTTCAATCTATAACTCTTTCTCGAGGAAATGTTCTGGGAGTGAATGCGGTAGGATGAGGGCGAAAGCAGAATGAAGGACTGATTTGAAGATTTTTTTTTTTTTTTTTTTTTTTTTTAAGTCCAGATCCCCTAAAATAAAGAATGTGAGCTCCTTCCTGGGACAGATTGAGGGGGGAAAAGGATGTGAAAGGCTTGGAGTTAAAAAGCGCCGCTTGAAGCACTCAGCGCGTCTCTGAACTTGATCAGATTTTATGTGTCCTGCAGCGAGTCAGCGGCAGCCCTGTGAAACTTGCTCAATGGCACGAATTTTTTGGCTGAGCGAAAAAAAAATCTCAGGATATTACAATTACTGCCATCTTTCTTTCTGTCTTTTATTCCTCCGTCTTACACCCTATAGAGCTTTGCAAAAAAAAAAAAAAAAAAAAAAGAAAAATACCCCCTCCCCTTTCAAGCGGCTTCAAGAAAGCCACATTTTGGAACTGTGCCAAGTACATTCAAGTTTTCAGTTAATAAGAGCCAAACTGGTGACATGAAAGAGGAAAAGAACACAGATAAGTCAATATCTGTAGATAGATAGATCAGTAATTTTCTTTTAACGTACAGGCCCTCTAACAAAAGTTATATTCTCTTTCAAAAATGTATTGAAAAGTTTTTTTACACATTAAGAATGACAAACAAAAGTATTTTATGCTGTAAGTTAAGTTCATTATTATTGTTTTTATTGTAAAATTGTATAAGTTCCTCTAAGAGTTCCGTCCAAACTCCTCTAAGTTTGGACGGAATTTAGTTATTTAAAAAAAACTGCAGCAGGTATTACAGCCTGCACATATTCTATTTATTTATTTTATTTATACGACTTGTGGAGTTTCTTGTGGAGTAAATCGCATATGGCTTCATGAGACATGCGCCGCACGTATAACGCATAAGATCTGCGCTAGAGTGCTCTGTATACCTGCAAAATAATGCCCGTAAGAGCCAATCAAATGAACCCAATCGAGACGACCTGCCATCTTCAATACCAAACTGTGCCAATCACCAGAAATCTAGCCAATTAACGCCCTCCTTCGAAGTCACGTGTCAGAAGGGTAGCTCAGCGCCGATTGGTTGTCGTAGCACTGCCTCCCGAGTTCATTTATGTTCTGGGAGTGAGTGATTGACTTTATCAGTCCAAGGACATCATCCGCCTGGAAAGGGGGGGAAGTTTGATCCTCTTTCTCACGGATCGCAGTCAACGGGAGTTTTTTTCCTCCCAACTCTTTACGCATAGGATTTTTCCCCGTTTTGGCTTGGTTTGTTTTTTTATTTCAGGATTTTTTTTTTTGCAAAACGTGGTAAATCTCGGCGCGGCGTCTGCAGCTTGCGCGCTCCGCTAAACTGGATTTTAAATTTATTTTCTGTTTTCTTCACGTCTCCTAAGTTTGCTTCAAGCTCATGACTATGCTTCTTGATAGCGGTCCGCAGTTTGCATCGTTAGGAATGGGGGGTTTCGGGACACCACGGCACCACGAAATCGGTAACAGAGACCCTAGTCTGGGACTGAATCCCTTCACCGATTCCTCCCACTCCGCAGCATTCAAAATCAGCCCCGTGGCTCACGATATTGCCTCCAGCCAGACATCAGCTTTCACCCCGCAAGCCACTGGATATGCAGCTGCGCTGGGACACTCTCACGGCGGACAGGTGGGCTCGTACGGTGGGGGAGCGTTCAATTCAACACGGGACTTTCTCTTCCGGAACCGGAGTGTTGGAGAGTCCACAGCGCCGAGCGCCCAGCATGGGATCTTTGCAGCTTCGGCGGGGAGCCTCCACGGGCCGCCCGGGATCACCGATAACCCCGGACATCTGTTGTTTCCAGGACTTCACGACCAAGGGGTGAGCCACACTTCACCGAGTGGACATGTAGTTAACAGCCAAATGCATCTTGGCTTACGCGGGGACATTTTCGGAAGACCTGATCCGTACCGTCCGGTCGCAAGCCCTCGGACGGACCCCTACGGGGCTCAGCTCCACAACTACAACCATCCTATCAATATGAACATGGGGATGAATGTGCCGACACACCACGGTCCAGGGGCCTTCTTTAGATACATGAGGCAGCCGATTAAACAAGAATTATCCTGCAAATGGATAGACGAGAACCAGATGAACAGACCCAAAAAGACTTGTGATAGGACTTTCAGCACCATGCACGAGATGGTCACTCATGTGTCCATGGAGCACGTCGGCGGCCCCGAGCAGAGCAACCACATCTGCTACTGGGAGGACTGCCCGAGAGAAGGGAAATCTTTTAAGGCCAAGTACAAACTCGTCAACCACATCCGTGTGCACACGGGCGAGAAACCGTTCCCATGCCCGTTCCCCGGATGTGGGAAAATATTCGCCAGATCGGAAAATTTGAAAATCCACAAAAGAACACATACAGGTAGGCATCAACAATATGGTGCAGCCTAACGGCGTGCGTAAAATAACATTTAAAGCGTGCAGCCATTCAGAATAGAAGTGCTGTGCCTTACATATTGTTTCAGAGTGCTCCAAAAATGTGGGTGCATGTTTTTTTTTGTTGTTTACAAGAATCATTTGAGAACTTGGGCCCACATTTACCACACTGAATAGTTCTTAGTGCTGTTCTCAAATTGTTGTTTGTGCTGTTATTTCTTTATCATTATTACACACACTGATAAATCAGCTGTGGCTCAATAATGCACAAAATGTGATGCAGTTCCCTTGAACAACTTTGCTGTGTTGTTAAGTCTCATTAATTCATGTAGCTTTTGTGCCGAGGAGTTGTGTGTATACCCTCCTTATACTGTGTATAACATACTTCACTCACTTGTCAAAGTTTAAGTGTGATTCTATTAGCTGTGTTAGGCTATTTAGGCAGACTAAGGACTCTGTGCTTTATGTGCGTCATATCCAATTGCTATTAATCATTTTCTGTCCGTGTTTATATTTCTCGCCCTTGTTCACCCATTGCATAGTGCAGAAAATGCCCTGTTGATTCAGTGTTTACTATATAAGAGCAGACGCACAGAGCAGGCTAGTAGTAGCATGAAGGAGCAGGCCTCTTGAATAAATAAAGCCTGACAGAGCAGCGTGTAGTAGTGGAGCTGTATCCATGTCTCCCCGAAAATGTAGGTTACTCTGTTATATAACAGGCTGCAGTCTGCAGACAATTTACATCTCCGGGCTTCTGGGTTTACAGGTGGTGTTACAATGGGAGTTTGTTTGTGGACTAATGGAGTAATTCACGGTGTGTGTGTGTGTGTGTATGCGTGTGTGTGTGTTTAATCCTGCAGGTGAGAAGCCGTTTAAGTGTGAATTTGATGGCTGTGACAGACGCTTCGCCAACAGCAGCGACAGGAAAAAGCACATGCATGTGCACACATCAGACAAGCCATACATCTGCAAAGTGTGCGACAAGTCATACACACACCCCAGCTCTCTCAGGAAACACATGAAGGTAATTAACGTCTTCATTACTCCTTAAACACATTAACACACACACACACACACACACAGACACTCCACCACCCCCCTACAGACAGGGACTATCACAACTTCAGGCACTTCTTGAGATGCGATATCACTGTCACACTGCAGAAAAAAAACACCATTCAAGATGCATTTAATCTATTAAGGGCACTTAAAATCTTAGGTTAACTTAACTGAAATATAGTAACACGTGGGGGGTTGTGCATATTCCACTTGTAGTAATTCTTTCATACTAGACTCACATTTGCCTCTTTGTTTTGTTTAAGAAAGTAACGTACGAAAAACGAGGAATTATGGCGCCACTGATATATATATTTTTTAAAAACCCCATTTACTTTAAGGAAAACTACATTTTAAGATAAACACAAATGGCGTGTTGATGTGGGTATTTTTGGCAGTGTAGAAGATGCCGTGCCTGATTCAAGTTTGCTGTGCTGTTAAAGTTACCCTAAATCCATACTTAATCTCCTCTATCAAGCTACTTTAAATGCACATAGAGCATTAATGCTTATGCTTCAGTGTCAGCGACTGACTGTTCATGTTGTCCTTGTTTTTTTTGTTGTTGTTGTTTTTTTGCAGGTACACGAGTCTCAAGGATCTGAATCGTCTCCAGCAGCAAGCTCCGGATACGAGTCGTCCACACCGCCAGTGCTGGTTTCAGCCACCACCGAGGACCCGACAAAAACACCGCCGTCAGCCGTGCAAAACACGTCTGGTCACAGCGAAGGACTGGCACCCAACTTTAATGAATGGTACGTTTGAAGTCAGAAGAACAAACTCTCTTCTCAATGTGGACCACGGGGTTGAGGATAAATGAGGACTTAAAAAAAAAAAAACCTTAAAAACTATTCCTGTTCACTTCACACACACACACACACACACACACACACACTTTGCTACACACACACATACACAAACACTGTCAGACACACACAAATGGGATTTTGGGACAACAACAACAACAACAACAGGAGATGAGAGCAAAAGCCAGCACCAAGCAGGCCACGTCCGTTCTCAGGATCACGAAATTTGACTTTTATTCCGCAGTTTTGAGGAAATCAAATCAATCACGAATAAACAACAAAAAAAACGTAATACTTTCTCAGTATAAATAAATGGGTTTTTTTATCTTTTAGTTTACAGATTTCAGGAAAAAAAATTGTTTTATTTTTCATTTTATGTATTTTCTCAAATTTTTATTTAAAAAAAAAAGAATAAAAAGGAAGATTATTTCACGCTGTTTTATATGACGGTGACGCGCTGTTGTCGCCTCTTCAATTGATTGTTGGAACTTCAAACAGTCTTAAGAAACGTGCCAAAGTCTTTGTCATGAACTTGAACACAGAAAAAAAAAATCATAAATAAATATTATACTCGTGAATGTATTTCCTTGTTTGATGGGGTCGAATCTGTTGTCAACGTCCGTTTTCAGGTGGAGAAATGTGGTATTAGGTTACGATTGTTACCGTTGAATATAACGTTGCCTTTTGTTAATACCGTTGTAAATACATATCCATGATGCCATATTTATCAATTTGTAATTTAATTATGGGTATAAGTTCTGAAACTTAAATGATATTTATGGAAATGTTTTCTAACAAGAACTGTACAGTTTTGGTCATAACCAGCTTAACATTGAACAAATGATAAACTCTAAAGCTCCAACATCGCGATTGTATCCTTGTTTTTTTTTCTTTTTCTTTTTTTTTTTTCTTTTTAACCAATAGGCCTACATGTGTCTTATTTGGATCGAAGAAATCATCTATATGAATATTATGGATCTGTCTATAGTATATAATGCAGATATTTCCGTCACTTTTATTTTGTTTATGAGACCATTGACATGTAAATCATTGACTTTGTAGAACTGAGTTCAGTTGAGCTGAGAAGCTATAAAACGGTTCTGTTGATATCTTTATTTTTGGTTAAATTTCAACTTTTTTGTGTATTTTACTTTTATAGAATCAGAAATAGATGTCAATTCGTAGCATAAACTCAGTATTGAAAAAAAAAATAAAAAACCCATCAGCCTATTGCACTCTTCCTATAGAGGAGTGTAAAGTTCATGGTTTCCCAAATCAAGGTGACAGTATTTTGAGTCTTTCAAATTCGGGTCAAGCGCCCAAAAAGTATGCGCCTGTATGGCAATCTTTATAGTTCCAGCAATGTCTTTGTGCAAGTATGTTTAAATGTGTGCATCGGCAACAATGGAACTGTCACAACACAGTATCTTCAAAAATAAAAAAAGTTTTTTTGTCTGTCAGCTTGCATTGTTTTAAATGTAATTCTTCTGTGAAACTAAGCGTGTTATTTGTTGTGGTGTTGCATATAGAGCAGTTTGATTACACATTTGCTTGTTTTGTGTGAATAACTTGTCAAGATGGCATTTTTTGTGTTAACAAAATTTAGTGGAAGGAATTCTAGATCTATGTGGGTTGGGGGGGGGGGGGAGAATACGTTCAGTGGCAAAAAGAGTTACAGCATTGCATTGTAACCTATTCTCAAGAATTAAATATTATGCATACACAAAGTATATTGTACTCATATGAGAACAATTTCAGACCACCAGCACTACTTTTAAAATAAAATGTAAAAAAACAGTACCTCGTGACAGTGATATATGAAATAAGTTTATTTAAATAATTTAAGGAATATATGTTTTATATGCTATTTTCTATACCTTAATTTAAAAGAAGTACTTTTTCTTATTCCCGCCACCTTTCTGCCCCATGTCCAGAGGTCAGAGAAAAATATCTGATGTATAAACACAGCTAGAATGTGATGTTGTAACACTTTCTGGGAGAAATGGGTCACACTCCAAGTTATTCCTGAAGAGCAAAAATGTTTTACTGATGAACTGTGTCACTGTGCCACATTGAGGCAAACCATGTTACAACAGCAGGCCTATGCGTTAGCCTTTGTAGCTACCAGAGGCAAAAGGTTCCTTGTACTTTTTAGGCTACTGTATGTTGGTTGATTTGTTTTACCAACTATTTATGAAGAAATGTGAACGGAAATTTTGACTGAAATTAAAAAAACATTATGAAAAGAGACTTTCAGACTGCGACGTTGATTATTATCACCATGTTGTTCTGCTCACTCCATTTCTGCGCATAAAGCCGGTACTCTGTTTGCCATGCTGCTTGTATCAGACTAGTAGGAGTCACTTGAACTTGACACTGATTAAGGCGCCATCTTAGTATTTTGGTTGTGTGCGTGCGTGCGTGCGTGTGTGTATGTGTGTGTGTGTGTGGGAATACTGGGAGGTGGAAGTTAGAGAACCACTTTTCGTGGCAGAGAGTAGGGGTTTAGATTGGGGGGGTTGGGGGTCTTTCGTGTAAGGCTACAAAAGTTGCACATGCAAAGTTTTTTTTTTTTTTTTTTTTTTTTTTTTAATGAGCGCTTACACATTATAATAATCCTAACGTGCAGACTGGAAGACGGGCAACTGAGGACACTGTGTGACCGTGAAAGTGGAGTGGGATACGTTGCCAAAAGTGGCGCTGCCTCAGCGTCTCCCACTACCCGATTAACAAGGAACCGCTTCATAAAAACAACCAAAGGAGTTAACTCACATCAATGGACGCCATAATAAGCATTTAAACGGCGAAAATAATCAGTCTGAATCGCAACAAGAGCTCATGCACAGGCCTGAAATCTCTAATATTATACAGTGTCATTTATCCAATGTTTTAGTGAACAAAATCCGTTTAAATGGAGGGAAAAACAACAAATGAGCAGTGTGAAACAGTCATTTAAGGAGGAGATTTCACTGTTTTACTTGCCATTGGAGTGTTACCCCCACAAGGTGTTTCAACACCCCCCCACCCCCCACCCCCAGCACACACACACCCAACCCCCAATATCCTTCAACTATAATCTATTTATTTAACTCAATATTTAAGAATATCGGTTCACAATTGTTTTCAACTTTTGCGCAAGCGCACCTATTGCATTCCGTTTGATTTCATTTCTTTTCACCCCCTTCCCTCCACTCCCCTCTTCCCCATCCCATCCTCCCTCCCTCCCTCCCTCCCATGCCCGGCTCGTCTAGTCGCACATTTCAAGTTCCTCCTCTCAGACACCGTGACGTCAAATAACCGAGACCCGGCTTTCTCCGAAACACGACAGGCTCACATGTAGGCTGCATTTTTACGCATGCATCAGTGATGTGCTTGTTGCCGGCATACAGAAAGGTGGCTGCGCTCTGACCTGCAGTAGATGATCATCATAAGAGCAGAAGCAACATAGGTTAAATAAATACATAAAATAGATTTTTTTTAAAACACCGGAACATGGATTAGGCTATATCTGTTCTGCATTGCCACTGCACCGATTTGATATGGATTTGGGTCATTGCTGTCATATTAAACTGGGTGTAATTCTGCACATAAATCGGCGGGTGGCTTTTACATATGTTTACCTTCACTAGCCGGTGTTATTGCCTATGCACGTGCTTTATGCTGACGCCCAAATAGGCTGCAAGTCATCGTTGCCAGATTATATGAGAAACTGGAGCAGGCGATGCAATCCAGAGAGGAAGAGGGGAAAAAACATGAAAGGCTCCTTTCTGGTGGATTCTCAATGGATTAGAAAGCAGTGACGGTCACGTGGATGCAGTTGTGTGAAGACTAGCGGCTGTGGGCTATCACAACAATGAATCCGCTGCAGCAGACTACAACTGGCTCTGAATTACGTTAGCGCTCATTCATCTCAAGTTATCTTATGGATTGCTATACTGGGCTGCAGTCTGCCTACCCGGAGGATTGCAGCTGAGTGCTGGCAACGTGCAGTAGCCTATAATCTTTATCTACCTATAGGGTCTGTCTGTAGTATCCGGAGGAGGAAGGGAGTGGAGGCTGCTGGGGGAGTAAATGGTTGTATTCTCTTTGAAAAAAAAAAACAATAGGACTGAGTTGTAGGCTACTCCTGGCTCGTGCCTGTCGCTGAAGTTTGATATCGGATTGATTGGTCCACCCCAACCCGTCTCCCTTCCTCTGTCTCTTCAGTCGCAGAGTATTTGCTGGCTAAGCAGGAGAGCGCGCTCTAAGAGGATAAACCGACACAAGCAGGTCCCCAACGCCTTTTGTCACGCAACGGAGGCTGTGATCTTAATACACCCAGTGGCTAATTTATCACTCATTCATAATTTAGCAATTATTTAGACGCAACGTGCACAGACTTTATCTCAATGAATTCAAAAGTTACCCCAATTTGTAAAAGCTACAGCTGCTTATTTGAGGCTTTTAGTTGGCACTGGTCAAGCTTTACAGTGAGTGAGGCTGTGCAGGCTGCAGAATCGTGCTCAAGGGCACTTAAGCAGGGCACTTGATGGCTTATTGGCTGATTAGGTTTGGTGAGACATTCTGGATCGCAGTTAACCCATGCACATCATGAAACTCCTGTCTGTCACACCCCAGGATGTTAAGATTTCCTCCCATTAGTGCTCTAAATAGACAAGATGCCGTCAAAATTGAATCATCGTGCATTAATTCAGTTATCTGAGCGCGCGCGAGGTGCGGGGTTTATCTTTCCACATATAGCAACGGAACAAGTTAACATAGTGGATTACTGAGTATTTATGGCAATGGTTTCTTTAATCAAGGCATTAAGCCTGCACGGGTAACCTCAATATGTTGTCATTTAAACGCACCGTGACAATTAGATTGAAGTGAGATGGATTTGTAACATCATGAGGGGAAAATATGTCTTGATAAACAAATAACTGCAAAAGAGCTATAACATACATCTGATAATTGCTGAACGGAGGGCTCCCATTTGCGCGGAAGTTGATGTGCTCGCCAATTATCGATGCTTATTTCACCTCCAGCGGGGCGTTGAATATGCATTCACAAAGTACCTTAATCCACGGTGTGTCTTTATATCTTAACGTGTTTCATGGCTTTTGTGATGCAAACTGATTAACACAATGGCTTTGTCTTTGAGTTCAATTATTCGTCAAATGACTCTTAAGAGACATTTACATACACCCCATCATACTGTATAGTGTAGCCTGCAGGCATTTCTCCTGATGAGGAAATGAGTGAAAGTGTTCGGCCTGCCAATTCTGAAGCACTGGCTGATATGAAGCTACACAGTGAGTGCAGTTCCTAAAGCAAACTGCACTTTGATATGAGTAAGCCTAAAAATGCACATCAGTCAAACTCATTGTTTCTACTCCATAGACAGTGGCCAAATGTGCACAAAGAAAACAGCCCCCAGCACACATAAAACACCCACCTCTCGGATAATATTTCTATTATGCTATGAGCTGAAAGACATACTATCAGTAGGATGTCCAACAGGAGACAGCCCTAATTCCCCAACATCTGGCGGGGTGTCAGAAACTTGATGAATTCCTTATCGGAGCAGGCGCAGGAATCAACGCTAATAGGTCCCTGGAGTGAGGGCTCCGGCAAATGCTCATTCAGCAAAGCAGATGTTCGGCAATTGTGCTTTGCGTTTGTCTTTTGACAGATATATCTTCAACACTTTTGAGAGGTGGTAAATGAGTAAATGAGCAATTGACATCGTTTTAATGACCCGTTGCTCTGCCCTGCACGCCGAGGTTCCCCCAAAACCAGCGCAATAACAAGAAGTCCCCCCAGAGGAGTAAAGACTACAGTTTTATGAATCATTGAACAGCAGGTTATTGGATAAGGTGTGATGATGAGTTTTTAATTGTTCAGCAGGCCAAACTGCCACCGTCTGTAATTAAATTTTGATTAAAACTAAAGCAAAACAATATGTTTGGCTGCTAAGTAGTCTGCAAAGTCAGCTAAAAAAAGCTGTATTTGTTTCAGCTTGCATGAATGACGTGATTTAACACTTTGAACGAACCTCTCACCTGAGAGCCTCCCCCTCTGTCCCGGGACAACCTCCATCTCGCAGGACGGCTCTCCCCTGAGGGGACGGACAGCAGCGCTCACATATTCATCACCCACCATTCAAAATAAAGAGGACAATGCTCGTTAATGTCCCCCTTTTTCTTGAGATAATGAATTAGAATTGGATAGTGCCTTTCCATTATTTAAAGACTTCATTCATCGCCTCACGTAGTAATTTGCCTGCGCTTGCGCAAAAGATAGATAGATAGATAGATAGATAGATAGATAGATAGATAGATAGATAGATAGATAGATAGATAGATAGATAGATAGATAGATAGATAGATAGATAGATAGATAGATAGATAGATAGATAGATAGATAGATAGATAGATAGATAGATAGATAGATAGATAGATAGATAGATAGATAGATAGATAGATAGATAGATAGATAGATAGATAGATAGATAGATAGATAGATAGATAGATAGATAGATAGATAGATAGATAGATAGATAGATAGATAGATAGATAGATAGATAGATAGATAGATAGATAGATAGATAGATAGATAGATAGATAGATAGATAGATAGACAGACACATTGAGAAACAAAAGTAGCCTATATCTCTTGCACAATTTCGATTTGTGTCCCAGAAATGCCAATCAGTGCCAATCAGGCGAGCTGTGGTTGCATAATGTTTGCGCAATCTTTAATCCGTTATGGATATGCATGAGGCAGGGATAGCACCGTGAATGACAATCCGCTTGATCCCGCCACAGCCTCAGCACGTGTGTGTGTGCGCGATTCCTGGCATCACACAAACAGCCAAAAAAACACAATGAAAGGTTGACGCTCTTTTTTTTTTTAATTTCAGGAATAGAGTTCACTCAGCTTTACAGAGTGACAGTCTTTGTGATGTAAACTCATGGAACACATCATGGTAAATAAAGCCATACTGATGTTAATAGAGGCTCATTCCGCCAGAGGGAACACATTAATATACTACTGGAAATATATTTTTTTTGATTTGTTTGTTTTATGATAAGTTCATATCTTTACACACGTGTTTATTTACCTTTACATTACTGTCTCCATCAGGGTCAGCCCGTGGCCACATAGGCCTAAAGCACCGTTTTTTTCTTACTGACAGGTATACTTCTATACAGCTTTTGGAAATACGCACTCGCGTGGGTTTTCATCTGGTCAGTCCGTTTTTCCGCCCGACGGCCACCAAACTCCATGTGCTACCTCAGGCCATGCCACCACACACTCACTGAACGGCACCTTGACCCCCACTGGGAGGACTATGTCTGGGCGGAAGGTACCATTGTTGAACTTCATTTTAGTGCGAGTTCATTTTTGAAGTTCTTGGACTGGAGGAACTATTGTTTTGGGGGGGATCCAATTTAAATCTCGCCTAGAGCACCAACATAGTCCGAACCGGCCCTGGTCTCCATTTTCTATTAATAACACCCGCTTCCAACATAATAAAGTCAATAGAATCAACATTACTGACTGTTACTCCAAGAACATTGAAGTCATTATTTCCCAGAAGATGAACAGATCTGATATGATTCAGACTATATTGGTGCCTTCAGTGAATCTAAATATTCTTCACAGTGCATGCATGATAAACTTTTTCAAGTGCTGTCTCCTGAAAAATATTGCTGTAGACACACTGTTGATCATTAGAGTGTAAAAGTAAAAATATGTAGGTGAGTAAAAGGATTCCCAAATTTGTCCTCACACTTAATTTCCCTAGATGTGACATCAGTGTTAGCTTTCCCCTCTTATAAACTCTCAATTTCAAATTTGATTTAAATTTGACCTTGAAATTATATGTGAATTTTAAGCAAAGTACTTAAAAGGAGCACATTAACAGATCTCTACGAAATAAATACATTTTGCTTCCAAGGGAAATTCCCTAATTCCTTGCCAAAATCTCTACAAGTTCTTTCGTAATTTGGAGAACAACTAAAATGCTGTAACAAATGATTTCTTTATAAATAAACGAAGTATCCTTGTGTGTATTTTCAGCTGCTTTCTAAAGGATTACTACAGAAATAATAGTGTGTTTGTTAACATCTGTGGCTACAGGCAGTGTAGGAAAAGTGACTGTGAAGAGGAAATGAGAGACATAATAGCAAACAGAGGCCCGAATCCATAACAACAACAACAACAACAACAACAATACAGGCTGTATTTTCCATATGTAATGCTCAGGCCCTTGATGTGCTCTCATAAGCCCGTGATCAGAGGTGATCTTACTGTAATAAGATGAGTTTGGGTGACTGGGCCTTGCAGGAAAGCATCAGGTTTGTGGGTGGGTGGGTGGCAGGGGTTCTGCAGCTAAAGGAGAGTGATATTCAACAGCTGTGTTATACAGGTTTTCAACAGCCATAATAAAAAGTGTTAGACATAGCACCAGTTATTTTCTCCCCACTTTTCCACTAATCTAGACTCGACTCTCCCACTGTGCCTTTTGGCCCACATTACACCACAGCCTCATATTTTCACAGCATTAGACATACTATTATTCTGTGGGCTTTTTTTGGTCTTTGGATATATTCACAGATCTGTCTTGAACTAACCAACAAAGCAGTCAAAGACATTTTCGCCCCCTTGAAGTATAAGTCCCCTCATGATGGGAAACAATACAGTGTGATTGCACACCTCCAACTTCTGCCATACTTGCTGGACAGCACAGATTCTTCTTTTTTTTCCTCTATAAAATGTCCCCATCCTGGGACAATAACAGGCGAGCAGGGCTTGGAGAGGGAAGAGGAGGTGTAGGAAGAGAAAAAGGGAACCAGGTAGGAGGGCCTGGTGAGGGGGGGGGGGTTGGGAAAGCCAGGTGCTGGTGGAAATTGGCAGGCGATTGCCAAAGCGACCTCATGCCAGGATAATGCATGGGGCCATAGGTGTCCCCCAAGCCAATCCCAACCCTCATGCTGATAGCTTTTCAATGCCTGTGGGACAATCTCTCCAATAATTGCTTTTCCTGTTTCAATTCTGGTCTCAGGGCCAGTAACAAAAGAGAAGGGACTTTGTTTCTCACAACCATGGCAAAAGTGCGTGGAGTATTGTATTTGGAGTCATTTGTATTCACCATGTAGTTCTAAATGGGACTACAATTCATCTTAGTATGTTATGCAAACCACCGACCAATGGCTTTAAATTTTGATTAAAAGATTACCCCAAAAAAATCACATCCAGAATGATTGAGAGAGTGCTTTCAAAGTTTGTGTGATTGACAGATCCCTCCTTAATATATTACACATTTTCCTACAGGGAGCCCTCGGAGGTTGTAAACTAATCTCCTGTTTGTTAAAAAGTAACATAGCCAAATATTTTCATATGCATCTCTGAGACACCCTATCCATCCTCAGCTATGATGACCAATGACATATTTCTCTCCTGATGGAGGGAGAGAACCTCAGCGGGCCGCAATGAAACCTGAAACCCCTCTCCACCGTTTCCCCCCTAAAAAAAGTCCCAAAGTTAAAGGAAAGTTTGACTTGTTGCTCTAATAACAATAATAGTAATTTCAAAAACTTTCTTTTTTCTCAAAATAAGTTATTCCCACTTGATTTTTAAAAAAATTTTCAGTTCTGTGTAACTTCTACTTTAAACATATTTACTTTTCATGGATTTAAGGATTTTTAAAATATTAAATAGTCAAAGCACAATTTGTCAATATTAATACTGCTGTTATTAAGTAGCTAGATTGGGATTTTTTTAAAATTATTATTATATTATTATTATTCTCATTATTATTATTTATTACTGGTTTATTTCTATTATTAAACTCGATGCTTAAATCAGACTGTGTTAAATCTCCTGCTGACTTCAACTTTATTTTTCATGTTTGTTCATTTGACGTCTGCATGTAGCGCGTTCAAAGTTAAAAGAAACCCACAAGGCCCGTTTCTTTCAGCTTTCACCTTCCTCTTGCCGCTTTGCACAAATCAGAATAATAGGAAAAAGAAAATGTGCGCATTTGTAATTATTAACGACTCACTTGTCTTGTCCTTGAAAGGTTTGGGCGCAATGAAGTCAAGGAAACCGATTCCAATCAAAGCAGGGACACTTTCTATAGAGGCAACTCTTTCAAGCAGCGGTGCAACAGTGAGGAAATCCCTTTTATTTAATGAAACCGGTCAGTAAGTTTAAGTAATTACCACGTTGCGTCGGCAGAAAGGAAATATACTCGACTTTAGTTTTAAAAAAAAAAAAAAAAGGTCAGCATTTCAAAATCCAACTATCAACTCTTAAAATTGTAGACGTGCACTTATTTATATTATCCGTTTAAGCGCGATGCTTTTATTCAAAATAAAGATAACGTAATTTAGATAGATTTCTTCTCTAAATAAAACAAAAGGGTGGGGGGCTTTGACTCAAGCTGTGTGCGGGTCAGGGTACAGTTTAATACTGAGAAACGTTGCCACGTAGGCAGTTTGTTTTCATTCTTGCGGAGCATAAATAATGTAGAGCCTCTCTCTGTCTGTCATTTACATTGAATATGCCGTCGTTCATGCATTAGAAATGAAGGTGGTGGAAGCTGTTGTAAAAGGAGATATTATAAGACGTGACACTGGGAAGTGGCTCAGCCTTCAACTACAAGTTCACACCTTGAGAAGAGATAAAGAACTTGGCTTTTTTTTTTTTTTTTTAATTTTATTCTACAATATAGATAAATAAGTGAACAAACTTACATGGCAGTCTCTGAAGGGAGTTGATTTTATCAGAGAATAGTTTCAGCAGTAAAATATCTGGGGGGAAAAAAATGCAGGTTTATGAAGTGGAATAAAGTCTGTGTAGAGCTCAATTTCATTCCCAGCGTTTTACAGTCAAGTTTATGTGGTGAAAAAAAAAACCCCAGCTCTCCTCTCACTGTGTTTTCTTTTGATATTCTGTTGAAATTGGCAACAGTGTGCCAGTCCAGTACCCAGTTTAATTTACCTTGTCTTGGGAATGATTTTTCTCTATTACCTAAATAAGGTGAAATCTGGGGCATGCAGACTCTCTACTGCTTGTCGGAATCAGTGGAGTGTGAAATTGCAACACCAGACAGCCAGGATAATAGCTCAGAAGGGGGCTAATGTCCCTGCTACATTCACAGAACATTTTTATAATGACTGAATTAAAAGGGAAAAAAGTATAGATTTATGCTATAGTTATATTTTTTTTCTTTTTCACTTCATTCCTGTCTTGTTCTGTGCTTTATCTTTCTGTAGGTGCATTTATCCTGTTAGGATTAAGGAGTGCAAAATGGAGTTAGATCCAAAAAAATGCTGTTTGTAAAATGGAAATAACCAGTGCAGAGCAGAGCAGTGCGGCCTTTCCTGGCTCTCATTTGGGCCCTTTAAGACCCTCCTCACTCAGCCTGCCTTGTCAGAGGAGGAACAGTTGGACCAATTATTATCACTGAGTGCTGCTTCTGCTCACTCAGTCCCACATACATGACCACAGATAGGGCACACATGCACTTTCAAACTCTCACAAACCTCTTCTTTCTTAGTCCGTCCTTGTAACACATGCACAGACACACACACACTCGTTTGTACTCCAACACACACTTAAATTACATGGGGATTATTGAGACTAGTTCTGTTCTGTGAGCGATGTCACCAGCAGGGTCTGATTTGTCAGGCTTTACTGTTTCCAAATTCGGTTGGTAATACGTCTGCTTTTAGATCATTCCAAATAGCCCCCCAAATCCCTGCAACTCACCATTTAACACTCCCACTGGTGCTAAACCTAATCTTTCCCCTGACTGGGGTCACCATTCTGGTGGTCTTAGCTTTTCCAGCCACTGGACCAACTCTTACCAACTCAGTCCACAGTCTGTCCCACATCAAATCACACAGCTGACACAAGGAGAGGTACTCATGTTTTTTTTTTTTCTTCATGTATTGACAAGGCAGGGTGGAGCAGTGTCAATAGGTGCTGGAAATACAGCCGTCAGGTAGATTTATTGGAATTTACAGTTGTATTTCACCGCAAACTAATAGTAATTAATAATGAATGATAAAAACTTGTCAAGCATTTGCTTCATTAAAAGCATAAAAAAAGTGTGGAAAATTAATTTTAAAAAGATCAACCATTGTGTAGAAGGAACTCAAAAAACACAAAGTAAAGTCAAAGTCATGTTTTTTCTGAAGATGTTCTGGTGATGTAAAAATGTCGCAGATAATCCCAGCTTGTTGTCAGTCTCAGAACCTCATGAAATGTGTCTAAATAAGCCTGTTTTCATGTTCTCTGGAGCCCATAGGCTAAACCCAACCCTCTTCCTTAGGAAGATATAGTGTTTTTAGATTGTTTTGATGTGGTCGGGTAGCAGACGGACCATTGGCTAAGCATTGGAAAGAGCAGACAGACAGACAGTCCAAGCGGTTTAGCCTTGTTTAAAATTATTAATCCACTTCTAATTCCAGCTGGCCCCCTGACAGCATAGAACCCTATCAAAAAAAATCAGCGCCTCCATTGTGAGGCCTGGCAGAAGGGGACTGGGCGTATTTTTTCTGCTCCAATCAGTTTCTAGAGGTTGGGCGATTAAAAAAAGAATCCCAGACCCCCCTTCCTCGCACAGCGGGGGAATAACGGAATCATTAATTCCCCATTAATTTCAGAAAAAAAAACTCGAAATGTCAACTCGATGTAGTGCCTTACACAAAACAATAAGACAGGAGTGACAGACAGGAGCGACAAGTGCTTTTGGTTGCCCGAAAAGTGTTGAAGGGTGACATTCCAAAACTCGACATAGCCTAACTGTAACATGATGTTTAAAACTCAATACGTCAAATATACAGAAAAGACAGACTGTCATAGTCTTATGGACACATGGGAAGGTTTTTGTGTACTTTTTGTTTCCAGTTTTGTAACAATTTCTTGGAAAAAAAAAACATTTAAACGTACTCGAGGAGCATTCGAGGAGGTGTGTGTGGGACAGATACAGAGCTGTTTATAACTTATACACCTCAGGCTTCAGGAGTCAAACGTGAAGCGCACAATGACAAGCACATAAACACATCTATATATTCATACATACACTCATAAACACGTCAGATTTTATTTGATACGTGTTTCCTTAATGAAAAGTGACTCAAAGTTTGAAGTAACTAAATGACAACAGCAAAAACAATGTCAGCTGTTTGCCATTTCTCAGTATTTGGCACCTACATCTACGTGTTTGTTGAAACTAACCTGTTGATTACTTTGAGCTTGTTAAATCTGTTTCTCCTCTTCTATCTTATGTTGCTTTAAAGTCTCACATAAAACGCAGATGGCCAGACTTCTTATTTAGCAGATTCAATTATGGTAATGTGACAAACAATATGAAAGTCAACCAGTTACGACACACCTTAAGGCGGTCTTTGTGATTAAGTTACTTCAGCGTTGAAGTCCTTTTTCCACAATGGGTTCGTATCATTCTTTGTAGGCCCCGAACAAGGTGTTCATACATACAAGGATGTTCCAGGTTGCTAACCTCACATACAGCAGGGTGGCCTGAGGGGGGTGGGGGGGTGGGGGGGTTGGGGTGGAGACGGCAATGTCAAATCCTGAGGGGACAAAGAGGTGGTTCTGCTCTGTGTCTCCCAATGTAAACACCATACCACAAGCACACTGATGCACGAGCACCCAGCCAGCGGATGGGTTTTGATTAGGAAGCATGGTGGGGCCCCAAGTGTGGGCCCCTATCATAACCCTTTCATGAATACACACACACACACGTACACACAAACACACACACACACTCATGGGGCCATTATAGCTGTCTCTGTTTAGAGTGACAGCCTTTCATATTTGTCTGTCTCCAAGCCAAGTGGTTATCATCTATGCACCCAACCATTAGGAAATGTCACAAACACACAAGCTGACACACTGGCGTGCACTTACATGCATGCACGTCAACACACACACACACACACTATTTTTTTTTCAGGAAATGAGGTCCAATTAGATGTAATCAATGGCAGATAAGTAAAAAACCATTTGAAAAAACTCAATGCTTTTAATTTTTTTAAATTGATTTTTCCACTAATTTCTCTCTCTCTCTCTCTCTCTCACTTGCTCGCTTTCTCTCTCTCCATCTCTCAGGGTGACTTTTGAGTGTTCAGAGATTGACAGAACAAAAGAGATTGTTGTGGAGATACTAATTATTTAATGAATTCTTTCTTTATTTTAAAAGTTCCCTGGGTAGCGATGTGCCCAGACTGTTACAGTAGATGGAAAATTACAGGCTGCAAGACAGTGAGTGACACATGAACAGAGACAGAGGGGCAGGCCATGCCATCCAAACATGCCCATGCCCTTAAAGCCATGGCAACACCCCCCCCACACCCCACACCCCACCCCCATCCTGCCAGACCTCCCCCGCCCCGCAATCCCCTTCAACCCCACCACCACCACCACTCCTCCCCACCTCCATTTGCCACATTCCATTTCAACAAAACTGCCATATTAATCATGTGTGCTCACTTCAATCCAGCCTCTGTTTTTTTTTCTTTTTTGATTTTTGTTTTTTGTTGTAACGCTCCGTTCAAAGTTCCAATTTTCCAGAAACAATCCTTAAAATGACAACAAATGACAGCCAATTTACCTCAGCAAGGGGCCGTATGTCCACTACAATGAATGCAAACCGCTAAAATATCTTTTCTACACATAACAAGCTTTTGTCAGAATGATGTGTCGTCCCCCCCCCAAAACCGATAAGTAGGGCATGGGGAGAGTAGGCCACTAAAGACCGGGTCATTATTGATTTGACAAGTGAGTGAATAATTCATCTCTAGTGGCAGGCATCAGCTGGGACAACCGTTTACCACTACTACTGTTACTATAAGAGACGTATCCCAAATCTGACCTCTCCTTCCGTCTTCCCCACCAGCCTGTTATGTAGTCTAGCACTCCGATACTGCACATCCCCATGCTCCACCTCTGTCAGCCTTCCCCACTTTATGGGAACTCCTCTTATGGTCTCTAGTAATCTTTCCAAATGTTCCTTTCAATCCCAGATTTTGTATGATTTCTTCAGCCAAGCGCTGCTTAATTTATGATCATTTCCAGCTTCCCCGTAGCTCTTGGCCAGTGGGATACAAGGACAGCTTTATGCATGGGTGTAATTCACACACTCATTGGCACTGGCCCTAGCAACTGCCTTCTATACAGAAATACTGATTTACACACTACCTCAATAGAAGATATTAGAAAACAGACAGTTTTGATTGGCTGAGTCATGTTCAAAGCTGTTGCCTGATAAACACAGATGTGATTGCTGAGCTGTTAATATAAATCAGACTTCCCCACTTACTCCAGCGCAGGCTACTATACTGCTTGTTGGATGAATAACTGCTAGTTAGCAAGTGGTTACGACATGCACAGTAGTGAAAATCTGCTATAAGTCAGTCTTGTTAGTGCTAACAAAAACACAAAGGAGATTCAAAACAGCCCTTGTAGCGGTAACCTCACGAAAAGGTCATAGGCTGATTCCAGGATTTAACTAGCTAATGCCCAGCGACCATCTGAGACTAACAAATCAATGGCCCGGCCATGACTCAAATTCTCCTTCTTGATTTCTTTAAACAAGTGTCACTTAAACACGGGCATTTCTTGATCATAAAGTGTCAGGCTCACAGGTTATTCCGGTAAAATCTGAATTACATCAAATCTTTGACACGCACACGCACCTTGTGAGAAAATCACTGGGATCTGAGCAACCCTGAACCTATCCCATCTGTACACAATAAAAAATGAACTCCTGCAATTTATTCTACAATAAAGGAACAGTTGTGCTCTTGAATAGAGCTCTCGGGGTGTGTTGAGCGCAGAAAGGCAGAGTTAGTTTCAATCTGTACTCAGACTACCTGCTGAGTTACCAGATCCCCAGTGAGTGTGAAGTCAAGCAGACTGCTTCTCTGACTCACTCTGCTTGCCACCACCTCCACCACGCTGCATCATGACCACGACAGCAAGACGTTGCAAGTGTAAGATTAAGACGACATTCTGCGCGATCGCCCGAAAACTGATCACCCGGTGGAGAAAAACATGTAGACATGTGTTTAAGCATATCACACAGCCTCTACATCCACTATCTATACACATTCAGATTTAGTTACATTTTTCCATACACAGTACACACAGCATATGCACACACCAGCACACACACACACACCGGCACACACACAGCTTGCCTGTCAGTAGGTCAAGGCCCCATAAAGAGTGTCAGAGCGGGCTGAAAAATGAAGAGTTATGTGCTTGAGCTGTCTGTGACCTTTGCTGTTTGTTCATATGATATGATCACTCATAGAGGAGGGAGCCGCGTTACGCCTCAGTCTTAATCCTGCCACTCTTAACATGCATAACAGCCTCAGACTATCTACACTTTTGGGAGAACATTTCTCTACATTCGGAGGATACATTCATTCTCCAATCATCTAATTTTCTTTTTCCTTGAAAGCAGCTGTGTGGTTTGAAAAATCGCTTTTCTTTCCTGCTTGCTTGCTTCCTTTCTTCCTTCATCTACGTCTCCCCACTCACTCTCACACACACACACACACACACACACACACACACACACACACACACACACACACACCACACAGGCTACAGGGAACTCCAAGTTTCCATTCATGCTTCTCATTATCGGGACATGTCGGTATTTTATGAGGCCGTGTAAACCACTGAATAACTGCACTTTAAAATGCATCCTGACACTATTACGTGACCATGTTGATGGAAAGACCTTTCATTGCCGGGGCGAGGACCTAAAATGGTGGACGACAAAAGAGCATGACTTGTTAATTATTTTTAACTGCCGGATAAAAATGATTATGAAGTAAGGCAGGATACACAAATGGCTGAGGCCACATCATAAAATGACCCCCTGTCTATGAGAAGAAATAACTTTAGTTTTAGAGGGGAAATGTGAATACACACCAAGCAGAACAACACACCATCGTGCCCGCTTATAAAATACACTTTATTTTCATCTAATTGAAACAATTAAATAACACGACACACTAACATTTACAAATGAGTCACAATTTCCTGTTTGATTAGAAATAAGATAAACAAATTTGTCTTCAATAATGCGCGCCAGATTTTCAAGCTGGTGTCTGTTATTAACATCAAAAATAAATCACATCAATAAAAAAACGGATCAACCTAAAATTCATGGTGGCATATTAAATGGTGATGAAAAATGCATTGCTGTGAATTCATTCAATTTATTCTGACATGCTATATTAATTACAGTAGTAAGTGAAATAATTCATCACAACTGTCTTTCCAATTTAATAAACAAGCACTTAATTAAGCAAATTTCTAATACTGACATATACAAAGCACTTCTGAGAAATACTAGTGGATTGTGTTTGTGTGTGTGTGTGTGTGTGTGTGTGTGTGTGTGTACAGTTTTTGTGCTGCTGATTTTTTTTCTTGGATAAATGCACTGATTAAAAATACATTTCTACAACTAATTGTCATCACAAGTCCAAAAAACAATAACTTCAACCATTTCCACCTCATTAAAAATGCAGATATGAATTTACATCTATTGATCATAGCTGCTGCTCGCTAACAGACTCTTAAATGCTAAAGATTAGTGTACAGTTATCTTAGACGTTTAATTTTGCTGATGAATCTCTCACTGCTGAGGAATATTATGTCAAATGCTCTGCAATGGTAGGAGAAATAATTATTACAGGGATTTTTTTTTAGGATACTCAGAATTCACTCTGCAGTCTTTTGATGATCTATGAACCTGTGATTCTTCTGTTACATCACATATATAATGTAACAAGTGAGTCTCACTCTCTCTCTTTCTACACCCTCCAGTACATTTATAATGCTCATATGCTTTACTTGACCAGTGCTATCATCAAAGCCAAGTCCAATCTTTCCAATCTCGTCAGTATGCCCTGAGGTTTTCAAGTGTGTGTGTGTGTGTGTTGGTTTGTGCACGCAAGTGCATGTGGGACTGTATATGCCCATGTGCGTGTGTGCACGCACATTTGCTTTCCTGCTTGCATGCGTGTGTTTGTGCACAAGCGTGCGCACATATGTTTCATGAGCGTATCTCTCAGAGAGCCACAGTGGCGGTATAGCCAAGGCAGGAGCAAGCTGTTGATCGGCAGAGTGGTGACAATAAAAGGTGGCAGACCAGTCAAAACAAGCCCTGTTCTTCCAGGCTGGGCCAAAGTGCTGTTGAAGAGGTTCTTTTGAGGCACCCTTAATGTGGTAAAGTGATCTCCTCCACAATTGGGACACTCCAAGAGGCCATCCCTGACAGCCAGACCAAAGCAAACTCCCTCCCCTCTCCCCCAGCCTTGTCAGTTACCATCTTACCCTCTTGGCCCAGATCCTGTGAGGGGATATCCACCAACATTGGAGACTTATCCAAAAAGTAAAAATGATTATATTAACACATAATATTCAACAGGTGCTATATATAATGTGTATCTATAATATAATCCTGGTTGTTTGTGCATCCATTTGCTCACTGCACCCAAATATTTTCTGCATAAACAGCACTTTGAATGCAACTACATCAGCTGAATTAACTTTTGGCTTTCTGACAACATCTCTCACCTCTATTTCTGTCATCACCCTCAGTATCTTAGTAGCCATTTCCCCTGTGTTATTTATTATCTGTATGTGGATGTGATAGTGACTTTGTGACTGAGCCAGTTTACCAGGGTAACCTCAGTTGGCCCACATGAAAAGCTTCTGACTTTGTGGAGAAGCTGTCTGAATGAACAGAGGCCTAGGTTGAGAAAAAGCCAGACAGTGCCCAGAACACGACAGCAGAGCCCAGTTGGCCTCCTGACAATTTGGCCGACAATACCAGCAGACTTAGCACTCACTTTTTACAAGGGCTGCCTCAAATTGCTTCTCTCTTTCTCTCTCTGCGGCACTCACAAAAGAGAGAGTGGCAAATTGAAACCGAACTTTATTAGAGGCTGTAGCCAGACATAGTCCGTAATAAGTATGGTTGCCCTGATCCAAATAAATAATCACCATCAAAGGAAGCTGTCTGAAACACAGATCTGACCATTCTGCCTAACTCTCCGTAAAGCTTCCAAAGTGGAATGGAACTTTGGGCTCAACTTAAATGAAAAGGGGATTTCTTTTCTTCTTCTCACCCTATTCTAACTCTTCCTCTTTTCTCTCTTTACTTCTTCTTCTTGTCTGTTGAAACATGTGGTCAGCTGTTATGCTTCCATGTGGTCAGATGATCAAAGCTGGGGAGCAGCAGTAATTGTCCCCCGCTGAAGCCCTGCCCCGGCTGGGATCAGGATCCCAGCAGGTGGGGGGGACAGCCATGAGAACGGAGGGAGAGGGTGGAGGAACGCAAGAGGCCCTGCCTGGCAGAAATAAAGACTTCCTAAGGGCTGCTCTCTGACAACAGAGCCCCAGAGGGAGAGTGAAAAATGAAGCCTCCACACATTCGGAGGGGTTTTCACTTGGGGAAAGGGGCCGCCATCGGGGTGAACATTGGGGAGAGAGGGCAAGATGGAAAGCATAAGAGAATAGGATTATAATATTTGCTCAGAGCGAAGAGGAACAATTGTGCGCCCATTTCACAGTGTCCTTAGAACTGAGCCTGTGTCGAATCCAAGGAGGCTTTTTCTGATGGTTCATGAAATATGGATGCTGTTTATTTCACCTGCTAACCCTGACTTCTCTGGTCAAACACCTTCCACTGGCAAACACTACTGCTGGCAAAAAAAGAAGAAAAACTACAGAAATAAACTTGGCAGTCTTTCTTGTGGAACACACAAATACACGAGCCACTGACATGGACGTAAACACAAGAAAGTCAACTCTTTCCTCTCACAAGCACGCCAACAAACACATTATTACCATACACAAACAAAAATACACACACACACACACGCTGGAGGTGGGGAAAGACCACGCATACCTCGACCGGTCAGTGTTTACCTGAAAACCGGAGGGAGCTGTGAAAGCTCACAAGTCGGGCTACTTTGCATGTACGTGGGAGCCCGCAAAACACTTCTCACTGCTGTCCGTCATTTTGATTGCCCAGCACGACTCCTCCGCCCCAAACCTCCCAACACCCCCACCTAACTACACCCCCCCCCACTCCACCCCACCCCAGCCAGATGGCTTTTTTTTTTTTTTTTTTTTTTTTTTTTAACTGTCTGTGGTTCTCTTGCACCTCTGCTCTACCACACTAAATCCCTGAGATGGCTGGGTGGAGTGGAGGGTTTTGGAGCTCTGCGTGGACAAATGGTTCGGAGGTAGCAGAGCAAATAAAACGGATTAAGAGGAGTCTTTTCACAGATACTTCAAAACTATTTTGGCGCTGAGCCATGGACCCCCCCCCCCCCCCCCTTCCCCCCAATACTCCCCCCCCTCGATAGGAGGAAAAATCAGACACCCACAAAGAAATTTTCAGAGCATACAGACCTTGTCTTTGAACGATTCGGCCACGGGCAGATTTTGCATGTGTTGCATTAAAGTGAGATCAAAATACTGTTACATCAAACTCAGACATACAGTGATCCACTAATGAATATATGGGAAGTATTTACATCCTTTCTGCATTGTTGCTCCATCTCTTCAAAACAGATGGTTTCTAAATATTGTGATATTAATTGAACACAGAGTCAAAGTAGACGGACTTACAGTGGCTACTGTTGCACTACTAAGTGCTCTCCAATCTCATATAATAGCATGATCACGTCATAAGACAACAGAAGTTTCTCAGGTTCATAACTCAGCCGTTCGTCCTCTTCCATTTAGCATTATGGGTATAATCATGAGGTTTTCATTTTATGCCCTATGAGTCACAACATAAAGCCACTGATAAGTAAATGCACATTTATACAGAGCAGAATGACTCATACATGTCCATATATCAGGACTGCACAACAGCATTGTGTTAGCGCTGCCTGACATTGATTAAATGTTTCAAGTTTTCTCACCGCAGTTTAAAATGTTTTTCTTCCTAAACATGCAAAAATACAGTTACTTTAAAGCACACGTTATACTATTTGAACTCTTAAAGTGCAATCCAGCCGCGGTGAGAGCAGTGCATCAAAAACGGGTGATATGAAGGAAAACCAAATGTCACCTCTTGGCTCTATCCAGCCAAAGGTTAGATTCTTGACTCCCCGCTGTCTCCTGTCATTAGGTTGCTTAGCAACGGACTACAAGCTATAATTAGCTTAGCAAAATTAAGATTTCCATTTTGTTAACACAAAAACACTTTTCTGAAAAGTGTCACATGTTCACTGAAAGAGATTCCAAAGGCATGCATTGAAATATGAGTGATTTTTTTTTTCTTTTTTCTTTTTTTGAAGACTTGGCATGCTCTGACTGTCACCACTGAGTGAGATGTACATGTGCAGCTGTTACTTAATGAAAAATCATAAGATGGGGCATGATATCACCCTGTGAGCATCTGTCAAGTGTTATTCTCATATGTTCATAGCATACTAATTTTGAAACAGTCCCTCCATCCCTTCATCCTCTTCATTATGGCATACCTGCAGAAAGGAGAATTCCTAAAGGGACAATAAACTGTTTATTTCTCCCTACAACACTTGCATTCATCCACCCACGCTTCCATAAAGTCACAGGCCAGTAGTTGGATATTTCAATGATTCAATGCAAAAGTACTGCGATTTCAATCAATGTTAGCTCCATCAGCCCTGCAAGGAAACAAAACAACAATGGTGACAGCATCAATGCCAAGCCTTGTCCACTGAACTGCACTTCACCTTGCTTCCTGACTAGATTACATCCACTGCATCCACCATTCGTCTATCTACCCTCCCATCATTTCACCCGACCATGTACCAGTATATCCTACAACCCTCATGGAGCTAGACGCCTAGTTATGTCTTTAAGCGGAGGGCAGCTCCTGCTGACGTGTTACCAGTCAGCGACGTCAGGGTCACCAGGATCACTCAATTAGCAGGGGTGACAAAAGACCCAGCAGGATCCAGCCCAGCATCCCCCAACCCTAACAGAACATCAGCAACCACAAGCAGGGGCCCGCCTGCTGCCACCAACCTGTGTGTATGCGTCGTTAGCTATCATAGACATTACTAAAAACCAGCGCTTTTCTATTGAAGCTACTGAATGTTGATGTTTTGTGCCAATATTCAATATGTTCATATTTTCACGCCAAACAATGTAAGGATTTGATGTGTCCTCCATGAGTGGTCTTGGCAACTCCCTACACAGCATTTATATCATCATGGCGGGTAAAAAGGCTTCAGTTAAACCCTGAAAATGAATTTATCTCAGAAGCTTTTAAAGCAATACGACTCAGTCCAGAGATGGAGATGGTAAAGTAGGGCAACCGTGTCTCCTACTTGTTTCTTATTTGTTTTTCTACATATGATTTTGAGGGAAGCGTAATTGCTGCCAGGATTATGCTCAGTGGCAACAGTTTTTCCAGTGAAAGAAGTGCTACGTACTTGACACCGGAGATCCTGCGTGTGGTTTAGGCAACAAAAGCACTTGGCTGAGGTTAAAGATTGTAGTTTCTGTTAAACCTTAATAAAGTAAACACCACAGTCTTTCCATAACCTTAACCTAGTGCCTCAACAGAACCATCAACATCCTTAGTTGGTATGAGTGGATATTGTAGGGAAAGGAATGAAATACATTATGTAGATATGTTCAATATGAGCATTTCGCTTCTTGGCAGACATAATCATTAAAATGTTTCCACATTCTGTTGATAAAAACTTAATCCAGGCAGCATGACATTTCTTTTCAGAAGTATTTACTGTTGCAAATTATCAGTATAAACATTTCAAGGAGACACGGTTGAATAAAGAAGTTCTAGATGGAAGTAAGCAAGTAATGCTTATTGTCATTTTAAATTAAATTAATCTACCAAGTATTTGTTTAATTGGTTGATTAAAGATTTAGTGCGTAAAATGTCAATAAAAAGTTTTTTTTTTTTTTAATTCCATCACAATTTACGAATGCCTAAGGTGACATCATCAAATTTGATTTGAAGACTTGTCTGACCAACGGTCCACAAACCAAAGATATTCACTTTACAATGACAGCAAATCCTCGCACTGACAAGCTGGAACCAGCAAATGTTTGGGATTTTTGTTTTATTTGATTGATTGTTTTATTTTTAAATGACTTCAACAAATGAATTCAGAGAAGCTGTAATTGAAAAGGTTTTTGGTTTTTCTGGCTGTACAGGTCATGACCGGGGCATCATCTCGAAATTGGATGACAGTGATAGGCAGGGATTTAACAGATAGCCAGTAGCGATCCAATATACTGATTTACTCCTTGCGTGCATAAAGTACATCTGAATGCGTAATCCTGTGAGGATTCATTACAACACACCACTGTGCTCACACGGTTGTTCAGGTATTTATATGCATATACCTTCTGTGTGTGTCTGTGTGTGTGTCTGTCTCTTCATTAGTCTACTTTTTTCTCATCCTCTGTCTGTCAGTCTGTCAAGGCCATCTGTGTGTATTTCCCCTTCGTGGCAACCTGCCTGTCTACATCCCCCCCCCCCCTTACTGTCTTATTTGCAGCAAAATGACTCCTGTCTAGATCAGTGTTCGGTATTTTCCTTGCAACAAACAGTACACATAACCCTATGTCTGTTTTGTGCATTCCCTGCAGAATGGATACTTTAGTGTTGAGAGTGTGGAAAGTTGAAGAGATATTGCTGCAGATAGAGGTGTCAGCGAGAATGACAGCATTGTTAATTACAACATCCCCCTTGATGGGTCTCCACCTCAGCTCCGATATGTAGGGCAGTAGTAACATAAAATAGACGCCTTTGATTATAGAAGCATGCAAAAATGCGTGCGCACACACACACGAGCGCTATACTGAAACAGCGATGGAAATAAAAAGATTCAGAGACTTAAAAAGAAAACAACTCTCCTGAGTCTTTCAAAGGCTTCGTCTATGAGAGTGTGTGTCTGTGTGTACGCATGTGCGTGAAGAGTTTTATGAAATCATGTGACCGCCTGTATATTGTGTGTGTGTGTATAGCGTTCTAGGCAGGTCCTGAATCCTTAGAGGGGTTTTGGGAGGATGAGTAAGACTCTTTAAGCTTCCAGCTTCCTTGAAGTTCCTGTATTCAGTGCTTTCCCTCCGTGATCACCGGATCCCACTGTCACTCACAGAGAAGACTCACTTCCATCCATTCAGACAAAATTGATTTTTTTTTTCTAGAACATTCAACCCGCAATAACAACAACCACAACGACTATGTTATCACACAGGAGGGCAAAGATTAAGGAATGGCTGCTGCCTGTTGCTAGGGAAAAGAAATTGTTGAAGTCCATCATTTCACCTATTTTCTGTCAGCCTTTTTTTCCAAGATGGGTGAAGTAAAGAGTTAAATCTGTGAACATATGAGTTAGCTGATTGATTAACTGACTGAATAATGAGACTGGGATGTTGATGGAAAGGAGAGGCTTCCACATTAAAACACTGTATGTACGCAGATATTGTGTTTCATAGTAACTGTATTTTGTTCTTTATTATAATGCATTTAATTTAGCAAATTTCAAAGACCAAAATGCAAGAGTAGTGTAGCAGTGCAACAGCTGGCACCACAATCTACACAAGACGTGTACAGCTGCTCTCATCCAGCAGATAAATACAGTCATCAAAATAAACACGCCTCAGAGACCAATGTACTTTATGTCTCAATTCATTGCATTTGCATGGCGCAATTTAAATTCCAAGTTTGTTTTTCCAGCAAGTTAACCTTCTGGGTTCTCCTCCTCCAAGCTCCCATCACACACCAAGCAGGTATCACAAGTTTACACGTCACTAATGGTTCCCTTTTGGTGCCCATTAATTGCCCAATGATTATCTTTACACTCACGGTCACACGTCACCTTGTGTCACCACAGAGCTAACAAACTGGCCAATGTAGGGTTGGGACTGGGGGCCGGTTGATTTAAAAAAATAAGTTACTTGGTTCCTAAGAGAGGGTCGAAAAAAAAAAGCTCTACTAACAATGATCAATCAACAATATTTTCCTGTCATGTAAATGTAGACTAAAATTATTTCATGACTCTGCTACACCTTCAGATGAGGTTACGACATTCTATCTTATTTAAGGCTAAAAACAGCTTGGTTTTTGTCTGAACCAAGACAAAACTACTTAAATCTTCATAGAAATCAGGGAAAAATAAGAGATATGATGATGATATAGCCTCCTTGGCAGAGATAAATCTAGCAAAAGTTGCCATATGTTTAACAAGCAGAAAGTTAAGAAGTTTAGAAAACAACTCAAAGTAGAGCTGTAACTAGTGTCTTTGCTCCTGAGGAGGAGTGGTAAGTCAACGGCAGGGGAAGGGGGTGTATGTGACACCTCCGTCCGTTGACTCTACACGTGTGTAGTATTTAATTAGCTGTAATCCAATTGAGGGATATGGCTTCCTGTTAAGAGAGGTGCAAAGGGTCGAAATAAACAGCTTACAAGACTATTAAACCCTAAAGATGCAGCCTATAGGAAGACAAACCTCTGACCTTACTGACCCACTGAGCATCAGTCCACTTCTCAGGTGTGACCTGACCTCCGGGAATGTTTGTTCTGCTTTCGCTTTGTCAGATCAATGAAAGAGTTTTTTCTTGTTACTAAAGCGAGAAAATAGGAAGAGAGACACAGAGACAGGAGGGGGGGGGGGATTGAAAGGATGAAAGAATTAAATAGAAAGGACATGCAGGATCAGAGTAGAGACAATTTGGGTTGTTAAAAAAAAAACTGTCTTATCTTATCTCACTTTTATCATATCTTGCCCAGGAGGTGTCATTAAGGTAAGTTTTTGGAAAATGTCATTTTCAAGGGAGATCAAAAAGTAAGGCTAGCATGTGTTTCTAACTAGAACCCCAGCTCACTCACAGAACACGGTGTTATTAGGTTACTATGATAGATATGATCTCTTTCTCTCATCAAAGCCTCTGTTTCAAAACCACCCGTGAGCCAAAGGTGTCAGCTTGTAAAGACTATCTCTCTGACACTCATCCAAGCACGCTCAAATCTTCATCCAAACCTCCTACCCTCCAGATAAATGAAATTCAGTATATAGATGATTTAGAACAATTGGTCTGAGCGGTACAACAGTTGGTTGATGCAGACGGCACGGGCTTTTTTGAGGAATAAATAAAGCTGAGTGGTCAAAAAAAAAAAAGACTGATTGGAACATGGGTGAAAACCATGGTAACAGACTCCTTAGTAAACAGTTTATGCAAGCCCAGTAGGAAACCCGGCAGTTGGGTAAAGACAGCCTTGCGCTAATCAGTGCATACCAACACCTCCAGTGCCCAAACCTCATGAATTTCTCAGGAACAGATGTGTCAACTGTGCCGGCCCCTATGCTGTGCCGCTACAGGGCCTAAGCCAATCAGAACTGTATTACTCAAAGGTTGCATAAATTACTGTGTGTCTGTGTGTTGATGCATGTGTGCTTAATGGAGCTTTAAGAATGTTTTAATGTATTTAGAAAATCTTTCAGAATTAAAAGTTACCCCCTCTCTCTGTCACCTGAGACAAAAGGACAATTCCTGCATTTTATGCAGTCACTAAAGCAGGCAAACTCTACAAGAGAGTCAACACAAGTCCTTTCTTTTTTCTGTGCAGGTGCCGGTTCAAGAGGTCAAACTTGCACAAAACTTCAAAGAGGTGTACAGTGTGCTCTAGTATAACTGTTGAATTCAAACTCTACAATAAAAACACTCGTGTAACACTAGATTCTTGTGGAAAATCGAACATCAAGCAGCTTCCTTTGCATCTGACTAGAAGAGCAAATGGATAGGAAAATGTGAGAGATACTTAAAACTGCATGTTCAAAGAGAAATGTAAGAATAAAAAAAAAAAGCATCTTGACCCATCTGCCTATAGTGAGGTGCCATGTCGTTAAATATAATGTTGCGACTCGCTGCGCTGTGATCAATAAGCCAGCAGCAGAAAGAACGAAGCAATCTTACAGGGTACACTACAAACACCACTCATCTAATCATCTTCAAAGTTTCACAGACCTCGCAAAACCCACAAACCCTGAGACCAGCTCTGAATCAAAGACAGTCACTCGCTGACAACCACACAGATTCAACACGACACATGCGCGCCCATGTGCGCACACACACATATGCAGATGTGCACAAACACGGAGACACTACACCCCCTGAGCAACTTTTAGCTGCGCTCTTCCCAGTCACAGTCTGTTCTTTTCCCAATGTAACCATAATGTATAATTCACCCCTATCATTTATCAAAATAATCATCCGCTGGGGCAAACGGAGACGCTTGGCAGTGAAGTGACACATCTGAGGTCAAGGGGAATCATCTTTCAGGGACTGCTCTGCACCGTGGGTTGTTGCCAAGCTGCAGCGCTGGATGGTGAGGTGGCCGTGGCGACAGTGGACGGGGAAAGGAGGGAGGCGTGGGGCGGGGGGCGGCTGCCAGTACAGATGCCCGCAGACAGACTGCCTTGCCTGAGAGACACAAGAGCTGCCGGAGCCTCAGACAGCTCTCTCCATCACCCCCTCCAACTCTCCCTCCCTCCCGTCGCCATCTGTGAAGCACACACACACACACCCACACACACACACACACACACACACATATAAAGAAACACGGCACCCACTAACTAAGAGGCCCAGGGACACTTAGCCACGTTAGCAGCCTTACTAAGACCGCTGTGCCGGGTAACTGCTGACATGCTTTAAAAAGACTAAGAGAGAGTGAGAGTTAGTAAAGAGGGGAGGAAAGCAGAGCTGCTGAGCCAGATGGCTGGTCTAAGCTAAGCTAAGCACTGAAGAAGATTGAGATACCAGCCAGGTGAATTTTCCTCTCAATTTTTATGACAGGTGGGCAGAGGAGAGCCGTCTGGGGTTGACAGCGCTGCCATGTTTTCAATAAGCAGCGCTTTGTATGGTGTGTGTGTGTGTCCTACCGTGTGGCATGTGCAGCCGTGCTGATGGTGCAACTGTTTTTGTGTGTGAATATGTATGTGTGTCTGTTATTCTGTTTCTGCGTGTCCATATGGGCAGCATGTTTGCATCTATGGTCACATTTTGTTTATTTTTTTAATGTATGTGTGTGTGTGTGTGTGTGTGTGTGTGTGTGTGTGTGTGTGTGTGCGTGCGTGCGTGCGTGCGTGCGTGCATGTGTGTCATGTATGGTAAGCCTTAGTGGTTTAGCCCTGCACTTGCATCAATTACACTGGATGGTGTTGACAAGGGTAATGACAGAGTTAGGACCTCTAATAAGGCAGACTGTCACGGAGAGGAGTAAGCGACTGTTTTCAGCACTCTTCATGTCTCCGCTCTTCTCTCCCCTCTCTGTGCTATTCTTACTTTTTCTCTCTTGTTTTTTTTTTCCCACCCATAGCCTTTTCTTCCTCTCCTCTCCTCACCTCTCATCTCCGTTTATTCTCCTTGAAGGTGGGAACAGAAAAGAAGGTAACTCATGACAGCACTAAACTGCACAGCACGATTCTGATGGTGATATTAGAATCGAGGGGTTGAATGTGTAGTTATTGAACTACTACAGTGTAGTTCATCTTTTCTATCTGTGAGTAGCAATTCCATGTTTTGCTCCTGTTGAGATTTTTGTTGAGGAGAAGTGGGATTCAATTCGAGGCTTGATGAGCTCCCAAGTTATTGCCACAACTTGATTTTGTACGCATAGATTTTTTTTTTCTCCCACTGTTTAGCATGACGCCAAACTTTCTTCGAAAGCCCTGATCTAGATTCAGCTATGCAGACTCATAAACAATCTGACGGGTCAGGTGAGGAGGCACTGGATACACAAATTGCGATTGAGGTTTTAAAAAGGCACTAATTTTACATCTCTTTGATGCTGACGATGGTAAAAATGACATTTTGGTAAAAATATGAAATATCCGCACACTTTGATACATACTTCAATCAAAGAAGTACTTCATGACAATTCTGGCAGACAAAAACAACAAGACACAAAGAACAGTAAACATGAGTTTACTTTTATCACTATTTTCTGTGTTTGTGACATCCAAGCTGGACGAAACTCCTGATTAGAGACTTAAAACCTTCCTGTAACGGTAATTCTGCATCAGTGCATATTTTCACTTCTGTACAATAATGTTTAAAATTTGTGCTAAGGTGGCTCCCTTTGAGCTAGATAAGCTCACAAATTCTGCAATAAATCATGCTCTAATTGTCTATCGTTACCATAAGGACTTCTCAAAAAATTCTCACACTTTGATTGATAACGTGTCCTAAAATGTATTTAAGAGCAATCTTAATCGTCTAACAGTGGGTAGCTACTGCATCGATCTGGGATGTCAAGTCCAATCTGCCGTTAATAATTAATGATTAGTCTGGGAGAGGCAAATGCATTTCGTGATCACTTCGGTGAAAGGAGACAGCGCAGATTTGTTCATAGAGGATAAAAGTGCTCTTGCACAGATGAGCAGTGCAGACACACAGACACACACATTCATGCGCACACAGTTGCATTGGCTCTAATCTGTAATGCATCCAATATGTGGAGCTATCGGCCAGCGCTCTGGGAGGCGAGGCTACATGGCACACAGAAACCTGCACGCCAGGCTCCATACATCTATCCAATCAGCATCTTGCCTGGCTCCCGTGCCAGTGGGCCAATCAGATGCAGCCCACTAACCCCCTCACAGAAACACACACATCCACACAACAATCCAGCTGTGATTCTTGGACATAATCCAAGCTGCCTGTCAGGCCAGGGTATGTAGTGCGAGGTGGTGTCTGTATGAGTGTGAAAGAGATAATGTTCTGTCATAAAAAGAGAGCAACATCATATCAGCAATCGTTGTTGGCCATACAAGGAAAAACAGAGAGGAGGTGAACAGAGAAAGAGGTCACTTTGCAAGAAAGCGACAGAACAAGAGACAAGTGAGAATTACAGAAGAAGAGAGACAGTACATGAGGAAGAGAAAAGATGAGTGACAGCTACAGAAGAGCAGCCAGTCACTGAATCATTCTCACACACAGGGCTTTGGCCCAGATCAGCCAGAGAGATAAAGGAAGAGGATTATACTCTGGCTGAAAGACTTGGAAGTATCGTGAGTCTCCTCTGACTCTGGGCCACTTCTACAAAGTCACCTCTGACAATGAAACTATCTGTTAGCAGAGGGATAGATCAGCAACAACAAAAAATGCAAGAAAGCTGTTGTGATGTGGAGGTCATTCAGACATCCCAAATTTAAAAATATTTTACCGAATGGGCAGATTAGCAATGCCTGCTGGGTTGAGGGGTCCACAGCAAGGGAGATGTGGAAAATTGGAATCATTGCTCCATGATGTTGTGCTCTGTTTACAGTGTTCTCAATGTGGACGGGACTCACCAGAGGTACAGGAAGCTGGTTTGATGTCGTCCAGAACAACAGGTGTCAGACAGCTCCAATCAAAGCAGCGAGGCCATCAGGAAGACACTAAGTGTTCTGTTAGGGTTAAGAATGAAAAACAGCATTAGCTTCACCTAAAATGCTTTAACTTACAACTTGGGTATTGTTTTCAGAGCTTTGGCTGGCACTGTACTCGCCAAAGTGATTGCCGAAAACTTGTAACACTGCAAAATTAAACAACAATGTGCTATAAGGAAAGAAAAATTAGTAATCAGATAATCAGACAGGTTCTCAACAAGTTAACAGCTTAGCCAGATAATTTAAACCCCTTAACCAGAAAATGAGCACACCTAAAATGTTGCTAATAATCCTGTATTTCACTGGAAAACTGTATGTGCACACAATTACTCTAAATACATACATTATACAGGTCAAAGTTGAACAGGGAAGTCTGTCTGTAAACTGCACTAGATATTTACAACAGACAGTTTGGACAGTTTGACCTTTGTTTGGTTTGTTTGTTTGTTTGTTTAGCCACATAAGTTTGGCTAACCTGGCAGTTTATTTAAAACATGTATGACTGTCTGACAACTTGTGTTTTTTTGTGGTTATGACCAATATTAATTATGGCCATGACTACAAAAATAAGACCCAGGTTGGATGAAACTTCAGAGGGATAGCCATTTTTAACATGACCTAGCTTGTATTAAAGTGTCTGTGTTGTTTGGTAATAGGTGCTAATTGACTGGTTGAGGCCTGTTGACAGTAATTCCATCCATGTTTGTTGTGCCTTGTTTGCTCAATGTAACACACTGGATTACTTCTTAGTCTGGAAACATCACACAAATTTGGTATATTTCAACATTTAAATTGAAACTTTGTGTTTGATTAGCTTACCTTTCCCCTATGCTGCACTTGGCTAGCCTCTGTTTTAGACCCAGGAAGTGCCAAACCAAGGCCGGTCCATTTGGACACCTTTTATGGGGATGTAGTGGAATGTGCCAAATGTGGGATAGGTGGAGGGGGGGGTTCTGATGTGTTTTGAGAAGATGCTGATTTTTGCTTTGATTAATGTTTTTGACATGTTTAGTGAGATTTGTTCATTATTAATTTATATTTATCTAATTAAAAGCAAATAAATCACAGTTTATGACTTCATTAATGTGTTAATTGATACAGATTATATGGTACAGCTATGATTTATATATGCAGATGTTGGATGTTTTTCTTAAGAACAGACCAGACCTTGCTGGCAGATACAGGCCAGAGTCTCTTGAAAAGGACCAGATGACTTAAACCATAGCCTAGTGCACAATTGTTTTTGTTGTTGTTGTTGTTGTTTGTTTATTCATTTTTGTCTTTTGGGGAGTCGACTGAGTTTTGTTTTGTTTCATTAGCCTAGGCAAATTGATTTGCACTGTATATAAGCTGCGCAAACTTCACTGCAGGAAAAATTCAAAACACTGACACTGATAGTCTCAAGACCAACCGTACACTAACCTTTTTTGAAAAAAAAAACATTTTATTCCATCTATAGTTCTGTCACTCATAATATATTGGGAATGTTGAGATAAAAAAAACAGCTTGCACCTTTTTCCTTTTTGGTTCTAGACATGCAAACAGAAGCTAGTGTGTTTTCACTTTCCATAGAAACTGTACCTCAGAAAGGTTTGTCAACTTGTTGAGAAGTATTGGACAAACTGAAACTTTGACCTGATGATAGCTTTAAATGAAAAGCCAGGGAATCACCCTGCTTTTCCAGTAAGGCAAAAGTTATTAATATTCAGCCTGTGGGGACTATTAATGTCTGTGCAAAAATTGCATAACAATCCACCCAATATTTGTCGAGGTTTTTCAGTCTGGACACAAGCGGCGGACCAACTGACTGACCAAACATCCAACCCACCGTCACTGCTATCCCTAGAGCTCCCTCACTAGTGTGGCTAAAGACTGTTTCCCACAATGTCAATCTGTGAGAAAATTTGTTGGTCACAGACTGCATGTGCCATTCTGCAAAGCAATCCCAATTTCACAGTTAAAGTACTTAGAAGCACATGTTCAGTGTGTTTTGTAATATCCTGAATAAATGAGCTGTGAATAATGGCGTGCACCTTTTCCAGGGTGGCAGTGAGAGTTAGTATGCTTTCACTTCCCGTAAAAGCTGGGCGACGGTGGTGATGCTCTCTGATGACCTTAAATAGCTTATTGATTTCTGTAAAAGCAGGATTGGACAGATTGCAGGTTTTTTTCCCTGCCCATCTCCTTTTGTGTTTTTCCTCTTTCAAGCCACTGGAATTATCAGGGTCAGGGTTATTGTGGTTTAAAAAATAGTTGTTTACTCGCTCTGGCTTCTGCTGAAAAGAAAAACAAGAACATACACAAACACATAAACAAACCCTTGCTATGGTGTGTGTTAGAGTCTAAGGGCAGCCGTGGAGTTACTTAAAAGGGTCAAAGGCATAATGGGTTATAATCTCCTTGTGGACAACCTTCCCACCCAACAACACTGCTACTTCCAACAAAGACCTTGGCCTCAGCCCTCAGCTGTCGCTCCGACGACTGGTCCATTGTCGTACTGCCTATCGACTTGTTAGATGAATTCAAATTTCACATGTCAATTAAATGAGTGTTGCCCTGGTGATTAGCAGATCCCACTAATTGTCTCTCCCTCGCTGCCTCCTCCTCTTTCCTCCACTTTTTTTTTTTTTGCCTCCTTCCCCTCCTCCTCTTGCTCTCCTGCCATTTTCCACATGGAGGAGCAGGGAATGGGGCTTTGTGCCGTCGGGCCCCATGCCCCATGTCAAAGATGGCTCCTCAGTCTCTTCCCCCAGCCACGCTTCTCCTCTGAGACTCCCAGACCCCCTTTCCCAACTCTGGGGTGTAAGTGAAAGATGGACGTAAAGGATGTGTGTGTTCGGGGGGCACATATAGATCACAGAAGCGTGAAGAAATATATAGGGTTGAGTGGATATGCATTTCATCCTGTTTGGGGTCTCAGCAGCAGGATGCAAGCCTGGATGCTTGGAAACATCTAGCACCACAATCCCATGTGCACCTCGCAGACATGGGTGCAGAAACGCGCCCGTTCTGACACACACACTCCCACACGTGCACCCTGGCAGATAATTACCCCAACAGCCTCTGGAGAGCAGAACGCCCATGTGGGCCCCATAACCGCTTTAGACAAGGGCCATGGCACACCCAAGACCCTCCTTCTTTGTCTGTCTCCCAAGCCATGTGTTTGTTTTGCTTGACTCAATGAACTTGATCTGTGGATCTTCGCAACATTTTGTTCCCTGTGCATCCCAGTTGTGTAGAAAAATGTTAAATCAAGCGATAGAAAAAGTCTGAAAAAATGTGCAAAGGCTGCAACCCTAAAAACGACATGATTTTCTAAATTTTTCATTTTTTCTCTGTTGCGACCAGCTTGTGTTTTAAGCTCCAGGAAAATTATAAACCTTCAATTTTATTTATTCTAAGAGAAGAACCTAAAAATAATGGAACAGTTAAGCAGAAGTATATTTATAATATTATTTGATAACATTGCCATACTTAACAGCTGAAACGGGCAATGTTTCAATCCTTGATCCATAAACTCTTAAGATCACATTCAAGTGTTTGCTTCAAGCTTGGCTTGCTCAAATTCTAGGAGTGAAAAACATTCACAAAATGACTGCGTATTTTGTGAGTCACCCAACCTAAGCAGTTACTACAGGTGTTGGATGAATGCACTGAAGTAAAACTGGGATATTTCCCGCACGCACATCAACACACCCACACACATATGCCCTGCTCTGATCACTTTGACAAGTGTGTCATGTTGGCGCTATCTGAGAACTCTACAATATTGGGATTTTGAAACCTTTGAAAGCAAGCAAGACAGAAAACTCTCCTCCAGTCTTAAGCAGAGCTCTAATCGTTCCTCATCACAATTAAACGCTGCAGACAGCAGCTCCAAACACTGGGTGACATCTTAAAACTGTGTGAATGGTCCCTACCCCCAGCAGCCACCCCCACCACCACCCCCCTAATGTTCAACACTACCCAAGCATCACACAGACCTACATTCATAGGTCGGGCTACAATGGAAAACACTGCAGCAGGCCGATGCAGCACAGACGGTTTCGTTTGCACTTTATCAGACCATACAAAATAGTAACGCCTCATTGAGCCACAATTTGCTGCTAGTTTCCTACAAGAAGCAAAACAAAGAACGGGGCGGCCTGGTCTTCCTTTTTGTGCCAAAGCAGCGGACCAGGGAGAACACACACACACACACACATATACACACAGCGATAGTAGGGGAAGTACAGGCAGGGAGAGAAAAAAGTGAGAGCAGCAGAAAAACACACTCCAGCATATGTCTGTCACATCCTTCAAAGTACGACATGAGCACACTGCTGAGCTGCTCAGCCTTAAACCCGCCACAAAAGCACACCTATGAAGCTGTTAACAAACTTCTAATTTTACTTTTAGTGCAAAAAGTATGTGTAAAATATACTTGGTGGCTAAAAATATAAGTTTTCACATTAAATAAGTAAGTACTGGAACTTTAATTTTTTACATAGGCCTTGCTGCAGCAGCTACAGCAAAGAACAATGGCTTGTCCTCATGACTGGGTCACGGACATGGCAGTGTTTAAAAAACCGCTTGGGGATAAAATACTTGTGTTGGGACAATCGCTCTTCTTTTCCCTCCCTCTGCTTCCCCTGTCTCAGTGCCTCTTTCTCTCTCGTCTCCCTCACTCTTCCTCTCTAGTTGTACTACCATGATAATTCCTGAGTGAGTAAGCGAGTGTGTTTTGTGTGCGTGAGCCAGTCAAGGCTGAAGTCCTGTTTGTGCATTTGTGTAGTCATGCGAAAGCGCGTGTGAATGAGTGTGTTGCCCGTGGATGAGTGCTGCGGCAGCGAGTGTGCTGAGGGAGACAGAAGTCTGCAAAGCAAGAGGGGCTTACTTACTGTACAATCAGGCTATCAAACAGACAAAAAAAAAACAGTTAGGAGTTCAGCTGTGGCTGCCCCTGCGCGCACAACGCAGGCAAATAAAAAGAAACCCTGCAACCGCTGCAATTATCTTTGAAATGAGGGTAATGCAAATGACACAATAATGTCTGAATGATAAAGGCTCCACATAAAACCATCTAAATAAGCAAAGGCGAAGAGTTGCTTTACAATGCATACATAAGACCAGATTCATTAGCATACAAACTGAGATCAAAAGACTTTCTCAAGTTAAGTACATCATAGCCTTCTCCTCAAAGAATTCCTTATCAGAGTATAGTCAAGTGCACCCTCCACCTTCCCAACCACCACCAACATTACAGTGCAATTTGAAACGGAGAAGAACAGCCCCTTTGGAGAAGTAATTTACGTCGCCATGACAACACTGAAGAAGTTCAGCTCCTGACAAGAAGGTGCAGATGATGTGCCGATTGTGCCTTGTGAGTGAGAGCGTGCGTCGTTTGAGATGGTTCCTCCCTTTCCCACCGTACCCCACCCTAACGCTGCTATACCCTCTTCTAGCTGGGCAGCTGTTGGTCCTGGTACAGGATGGGTGTGTGTTGTTTTGTCTGCCTGTGTGTGGATAAATAAATGATGAGTGTTAGACCTTTGGGACAGGGCTAGGCCATGGGTCTGGCCCACCGCAGCTCCTCTGTCCTGCCAGCGTGGTGAAAAAAGGGGTCCGAGATGACCGCTAATTGAAAGTGGCGAGGTGATCTGATGACACTGCAGGGATACTTTGGTTTGTCACAACGTGTAAAGGCCCTCACATTTCAAGGGTGGCTGCCTTCAAGGAGGAGTTAATCATTGCACAGCTTAACGTAGACTACTCAGGACAGAGCACAGTTGCTGGTCCCTGGGTAACTGAGGTTAAAATCAGCAAGACATCTCAGGAAGACACATAGTTCACAGAAACTGTGCCTTCAGCAATATGTCACACACAAAAAAAGTACCAATATATTATGTCAACAGTGTCATCTAAAACAGATAGACAAGCAGACAGGATTCAAGGATTCAAGGACCTTTATTGTCATCTCACCACAGTTACATTTATACTTTACAGTATCAAATGCTGCCTCTGAAGAAATGAAATTGCGTTTCCCGGGCTTGGTGAAGAGGTAGCATAAACACACAGGTATTAAAACTTTAAAATTGAAGGTGTGAAAAAGAAAAAAATAGAAAGAAAAAAAAGATTTTGGCTCATGATTTTGGTATCCTACCTCAGTTATAGCTGGATAGCAGACAGCACCACATTTTGCAGACAGCCATGATAGAGAGCCTGTAAAAGAGAAGATAAAAATGCATGAGCTCGGAGCCTCAATCGTGGTCAGAAAATAGTGATTCCATACGTAATCGATTTCCATGGTGTGTTCACTCCCTACAGCACATATGATACTATAACTACTTCCTTCACACTCACGAAAACATTTGATATGGGCCACAGGGAGAGGGGGAGAAAAAAGATGAGTGCCTATGTACATGCATGCGCCGAAACGTGTCATGTGTACTCATCTAATTCTCTAATTCTAGAGTGATGAGCATCAGACATAATACATTTCTCATGTCTAAAAAACACTCTCCTCTCTTTCTCTTTCACTTACTCTGTCAGTCACACACACACATGCACATTAACAGCCACCCTTTACGGTGCGCTACACTGACTTGTAAAGTTGTGATTTACACTTGTGTACTAAAAACAGCTTGAGACAAACAAACACATTAAAATCACAAATGCTGAGGTCTTCAAAGCGTGCCAGTGGTTGGGCTAATTTATTGAGGCGTCTTTAATGTAATACTGAGACAAACACTAGTTGTTAAAGGCTTGTGTACCAAGCAAATTTTTTTTTCACATAATGAACTTAAGCTACAAGGAAAGTTAGAGATCTGAGAGTTATCTAAAAGTTTCTCCATATTTTTTCTAGAACCCTCTCCTACCCATGAAACCTGCTTCTAATGTATCCTCCAAGACCACCTTTGGTGCTTCCCTAAGTCAAATTAAGACCTTTAGAAACCAATTTACATTGTAAACACACCATGCAAATCTTGTTTGCCGTGTTGGGGGTCTGCAGGCACGGAGATTGGTTGCAGGACTGAGGATGAAGATCTACGGAATCTCCCTGGGCCACCATACATACATAAACACACACAGTACTCACCCTGCACCCACCGACTGCATGCCCCCCTTGGAGAGAGTGCCCAGCTCCTGACCTCCTCCAACAGGGGGGTCAAAGGGAATTTAACACAAGGGTCCCACATTCCTCCAAGGTGATAATTGCTGTAGCTGCTGGCAGGGGGCCATCAGGCGCAGGGTAAACAAGTATTGGCTCTCTATGCACCCCGCTAAACATTATGCATGGCTGTGACCTGGGTAAATTATGCCATCAAGCCTGATGTGACAGCGTGTCACCCATCACAGTGAACTGGATCTATTTAGTGTCTGAGCGCCCAGGTGTCAGTTAACTCTGACTAAACTAGACAAGCCACTTCACACATTCTGGCAACTACAAGCTAGAGGCTAAAGGCTAGCTGCTTTAAATAGACTGTTGGCTGAGAGATAAGTGGAAGATCCACTCGGAACAACAGCTCCACAACAAAAAGATTTGTGCAGCCTAATCACACCTCTCCATCTACTTCGTAGCTTTACAAACCCTGGGAGCAGGTAAGGAGACGGTGATGGATGGAAGCAGGGAAACAGAAAGGTCTACTGTGCTCCATCTTCCACACTGGGTCTGCTTCTCTCCTCTGGGGGGGGGGCTCATCCTCATTGCAATACCCACAGACCAATATGTTACTGTCTTATTAAGAAAAGCTGGCTTTTTTTTTTAGAGGAGCTATTCCTTAAAACAGAAGTCTGTCGCTATGTGACAGTTCAGTTCAAACACTTTTTGTGCACAGAAAATCAAAAAGCTCTTATAAGGGCGGTGATGTTATGTATTGATCCTACTAACAAGTACTGTCTGTATAGCCAAAGCCTGATCTAATTTCTCTGTGCCATACAGATCCATTGTTGTTTGAAATCTATTACAAACACATGAGTGAGCCACACTGTTGCACTGGGTAACGTGTCCCTTCATTAACATGAACTGGGAATTTAAAATGTACTTTGAGTCCACAATACCACAAACAGTATAAACATCCTGCTGCTGTAAATACTCACCAGTGCACCAAATGTTTATTAATTAGCGGCTGAAAATACTGCCGCAATGAATGTACTATTTATTAGGAAATTACTGAGCCATTTTAAAAAGTGAAACTATTATTTCCGACCAATTTTAATTTTTTTTTTTTCCAAGAACCAATGGGCTCAGCGTTGACAGCTACAGACAGGGTCCCGGAAAGTACTGAGAGATTTACGAAGGCACTGTTTGTCTTTTATCATGGGTTCACAATTAAAATAATATAGAATGACAGCCTCAGAAAATGTTTAGCATACTAAAAAAGACAGTATGTATGCACTGGTGTCCTGTGCGTTGTTAGTGGTAGTTAGTTTAGATAAGGGGAGGGCCTAGCAGTGCTGTTATTTCCTCATCTCTGCCCACATGTGGTCCCCCCCCCCACCCCCCCAGCCACACACTAAGGCTTGGGAAGGTTATAAAAGCCGAGGGGGTGATTAAGAAGCAGGAATAATGGCCTCCACAAAACTAGGAATGCGTTTAACTGCTACAACGGCTCCGGAATCATTCTCAATCGGACTGCCGCCATTAATATCAGGAATTATTCTGCTGCTCTTGAGCAGGGAACCTTACAGGGGTTTTAACGTGATTTTCAAAGGAACTAGCCCTGGGAAAACATGAGAAGCATAGGCAGGCATGTGCCGTAGGTTTATGATATATGTCTGAGGGTGACCCGGGAGGATTTAGGTTGGGTATATCTAGAGCTGTGCTGACCTACCCACCAGTTCTTCATTGTTGGAGTTTGGTGGATCCTTCTAAATCCAGGATTAGAAAAAGTCAAATATACAAACACCTTCACCTCTTTTCTCTTTCCAACTCTCTTTCTCACACACAGACATACCAAGAAGAGGGAGAGGTAGAAAGCGTTACCGTTGGCTGCTGCCTGCCTGCTAAGCATGCTCAAACCCAAAACCCCATCACTTTCCTCATTACTGGAGCTTCATGGCTTTTTAGGGCTCTGTGCTTTATCTGGGATTTCACATTTCCCAGCCTGCCACTTGACATGGCTCACCCAGCTGCCAGCAATCAAATAGCAGAGGGCAGCAGTGGGGCCGGCTGAGTCTTCAGGCTGCACCTTGATTTGAGAATTGCACATCACAGCCACTGGCCCCGCTAAGCTTCGGTAATTACAGGCCACACATCCCATCGTGCCTCCAACCCTATTTCTACCCCACATCATACACTGACCTGGCATAATGGGTGGAGGGGAAGGGGAGGGGGGTTGGGGGTGCATACAGAGAGATAAAGATGGTCACGGGTCAGAGGCAGATTCTAGGGATGTGGATCTGTGCCTCAAAAGGCATAAAGTGTGTGACAGAGTTGGAGAAAGAAGTGAGAATACGCCCCACTAAGCATCCATACTGTCAATCTTAGATGGTAGCATGTATGAAACATCCTTGTTTGTCTTTTCATGCATGTGTGAGCGTGCCCTCGCATCTACAGTACACACATTATATGTGTGTGCGCCTAATTGAGAGGTAAGCAAAAAAGTTGCCTTTAAAGTTGCCAATAAATATCCTGCCAGTAATGTTAAACACCTGCCCGTAAAGCCCAGAGGAATGCTAAATGAAACCAAGTTGCAGAGCCTGTCTCCTGTCTGGGGTCTCAAGTCAAGACAGCAGGATTTGTAATGGCTGTAACCAGGATTATTGAGTTCAAGCAGAACAGCCAGGAAGCAAGAAAAAAACATGACATGGTCGGCAACACTGCTTTTCGTCCCTTTAACGGCCAGCACAATGACTCATGTGTGTCCTTTTTACAGTAATCCAGATTATTCCTCAGTGTAATTGCACAGCGGAATCAATGCTAGATCTTTTGGCATCAGAAACATGTCAAAACACATCATGGCAAGATTTCTTCACCACTGCTGTTACAGCTGAGTGATCAAAGCTCCTCATGGAGTGCTGTATAATAGTAGTGGACACATGAGTGTTTAAACAAAAAGTGTTCCCAATGTTCTTTGTGTGGGTGTGAGCTAGATATAGTACGACAGATGATTACTACAGCTCAAAACATGTCCCCCTGATCTTCTGACCCTAATATCACACACCCCCAAACCACCCAACACACACACACACACACATTTAAGAACACATGCCTGTACACGCACAAAGATAACTGTGCACACATGCACATACATTCACAAAGATACAGTGTCAGGGCAGGAAGAGGCTCTCGCTGGGCTTTGGAGCCTCCCGGGGTGAAAGACAGCATTTGACCCCAGAAGCCAGAGACGCTGTCGTTTGGCCTCATCTCTGGTTTCGATTCCTTACACTCCTGACGCCTTCCTCCCGCTGCACCTGTCGAGCGCCAATAGACCCCCTGCCCAGACCCTTTCACCACAGAGAATATATGGCCCTGCTCCCTGGTCCAGTCTGGCTAATTACTATTGGCCTCAAACTGGCCCCAAACGCCACAACGGGCTGGGGCGCTTAGCTGCTGTTGCCACCCTGAGGCCCAACTCAGCAGTCCTCCCTCTCTCTGGTTCCCCTCCATTCCTCAACAAGGGCCAGATAAGGCTGACCGAGCAGGGGCATTTACTTCCAGAGTCACAGACTGCCCCATTCAGCCTAGAGATTAAGCACTGCTGTCTACACGCAACCATGAATAATGAAGCTATCACTCCAGACAGGCAGGCAACAGCAGTGTGAGTTATATACACCAGTAATCCCATAGGCTTCTGCACACACGTGCCAAACATATACAGTAGCAGCACCGCTGTATGTATGGCTCATGCATTATTTCACATTGCAGAGGACTCACTTATAACCAATTAAATATCTTCAATGATCTTCATCTTGAGTACTATATTATAGGACAATTCATTGATGTGAAAAAAAGTCGAGGGGCCCAGCTGCAAAGAATTGCTATGTGGCCCCACTACACACAGATTTTGCACAAGTACCTTTAGGAACTACTTTACTTTACCAGTGCGCTGCACACTCACAGCCTACACAGAGATTTATTTGCCACGTTCTGTCTAATGTGCAGTGAATGAAATGCAGCATGGCTGTTTTGTAAGGCACCAGCACAACATATCTGTGGAAATATGTATTTCATGGACGCACAGTAAAAATTATCGACGTTAATATATCAATTTGTGTTCACATTTCAGTTCAACTGTTACATTTAAGCTGGTTATTGGAGGGAGAAAAGTAACATCTGCCATCTTAACAGCTGGCAGTAGCAGTGATATTTGACAGGAGCTGAGGAATTGATTGCTAGGTGTAGTTGGAGCTGTGTTTCTATGATATCACAAATAATTATCACCTGTAACACAAAATATGATCTCTCTAACTTGTGTCAGGCTAAGTGCTGGCCGTCAGTACGGCAGGTGGTGAGGTTCATCTTCAAAAATAATGTCCATCTTTTTTTTTGACAGGTGATGAGATGTCTAAACTGGGATTAATGTATCAAGACTATGAGGGTGTAACACACTTTGAGTTATAGAGTGTACTGTAGTGTGAGTTTGGTGTCGAACATATATCAGTACAAATAATTTATCTTTGCAGTGCAGTTGGATTATTGGAATTATTGTTTTAATTTTTTTCACATTTAGACTGAAATACAAATGGATCAGTATTATCACAGCCTATTGATTGATAATAATATACTTTTTTAAATTCTATTCCATCTTATTTTTAGTTTACAAACTTACTAAACTCCCGATTCCCTCAGTCCCACATCTTTCTCCTCTTTAACTGTGGAACAAAACACTCCCTCACACACACAGCAGTAGGCTGTACTACCTGACGTGAGGGTGGATAATAGCAGACTTCACGTGACTGCAGCACTTTCCGTCTGGACGCACAGCAGGGTCTGTCAGAGCCTCCCCGGTGAGGACGACGCACACACGCACTGGACGGATAAAAATAGACGCCATTCATGCGTTCATGAGGACGCTTACAAAGCTTCATGATACACATTCAACTTGGTAAACTTAACAAGACCCGCTTGTTTTTTAATCACTGGTATCATTACAGATCGGTGTAGAAACACTCTGTCCAGTTTACTCTATCAAAATGCGCAAAAGCCCACCGACCAACCCGCGCTGATTTCACTCCTCCCTCCGGCACTTGCCATTCAAGTCAAAACAGAGGTGAACACTGTTTCCTCGCACCACACAGCTCAACCCCTGTCTGGTAAGAGCGACACCGACACAATTCGTTAATTCACACAATATCGCCTCTACTATGCGCTGCGTCACCGGCTTGAGAGAGGGGCAAAGTATGGCACCATATCTGAACTTGCATGAATGAAAGTGACGGCATTAAAGCACTCAGTCAGCAGGCGACTCACTCAGCCTCCAGTGCGTCTTTCTGCCGCGCCTGTGAGGCGCTCTCCTGCATCCTTCAATGAGCATCACTTTGAGGGGAAGGTGCGAGGCATCCTCCTTTACAAACACCGGTCCTGGACATCCTAGACAGCCCGTCCTGCGACATATTTTTAGTTCGGACCCGTTGATGTCACTTCCTGCCTGGGTAATAGCCTGTACAAGTGAGCACAGGGATGTGGAGGGGTGTTCGGGGAGCCTTTAGAGGGAATTTTCCGAGGTCACGCGGCAGGCAAGTTCACGAGGTCAAGCAGGAGCGAAATTTCCAGAAGCAGACAAGAAGCATGTCAGTCTTTAAAATGACAACCATCATCCCATCTGGCTCATTTCAACTGTGCCCTATACTTTTATATAACCAGTCACATCCACATCATCCTACCCCCCTGTGATGCGCCGGCGAGTTTCATTTCCTGGTACGCTGTGTACATTTATGGCCACGATTATGCAACGATGAAGGCGGTATCATCATTTTGACAAATACTACGCAATACAACAGGTGGTAATATGGTAAAACACACAAGCTGGGGGGTGAATGCCGTTTGTGTCCCCCCACTGTAAAAACTTTTTATCATTATTTTTTTTAATTATTTAAATTAGACCCCTGTTTGTCCAGCCGTCAGCTTCTGGCAGAAAATGTGAATTGAGCTGCTGATTAAGGCCCTGACTACGTGGTTTTCCCACGCATGCGCACTTGAAAAATTGCTTACGGAATGAGAACGCGGCAGCTCATAAAAATGAAATGCCAACAGCAGCAGTTAAATAGTAATGTCTTTCTTTGGAGAGGGGATGAAATGCAAGAAGGGAAATGTAAGTTGGTTGATAAGAAAGCTATTTAGTAATTTAGCCCAGGATAATCATATTTTCTGTCTAGACCTGTTGATGTTAGGCTAATGATTGAGCCAACATCGATACACTCATCATACACTCATCCACACACATAGTAACATTGATACTAAACAATACAGAAAGTTAAGACAGCTTTTTCTTACGCATATTTAGTACTATTCTGCCAGAATTTAGCATTGTGACCAACTTAACTATTTCCTGGATTTTGTATTGTTACCATAGTCTCTAAATGTCTGTAGAAATGCAGGAAATATGATTAAAATTGCACATTTTGTTCTGGGGGAGGACCCCCAGAGCCCCTGTTTTATTGTGTCCCCCTGACTTCTCAAACCAAAGTTACGCCCTTGTACACACAAGGCAGCCTGAAAGCTACAGTTATCACAAAGTCCTGGGACACCTGTTGATGTGAAATTTAAGTAATGTCAAAAAAAGACTCCTATAAGTTTCCTCTTCTTTATTCTGTTTATTTGGACTTTTTTAGTCATCGCTGCGTTTAAGCTCCCAGCCACTCGCTGCTTGAAGAAGTCTGCATGTCCTTTGACACACATTCAAGATAAAAGTCATAATGAGGACACCACTATTTCTCTTTTTAGGGCGTCTGGAGGGGACTGATTGCTCTGATGAGGAGTTGTGGTGGGCACTCTGAGGTGATCTGCGAGATGACTGTTGGAAGCCTGTCGCAGAGTCGACTCCTGCCAAGAGCGCTATCCTCTTACCTCACACAGGTCTCTCGTCTTTTACCTTTGAACCCAGGCCCAGCAGCCCATCTCTGATCTACAGAAGGTCTCCTCTTACCCCCATCCCCTCGCAGGCCCCCGTGATAGATGACCATCAACATGCCAATACTGCACAATATTTCAATTTCCTGCCCAGGAAGAGGAATTTTAGGGGTTGAGTGAAGTTCAGAGGCACAGTGTGGTGCCTCTAGCTCACAACCAGCCCCCAGCCTCGCGCCGAGGACCAGAGACCCAAATATTCAGCTGAGAACATTCCAGAAACCAGGTCCTCTCTGTGTCAACAAAACAACCCCTGCTGCCATCGTCCTGCTTGACAGACAGCAGCGCAGAAGACACTGACAGGAGACCTAACAGCCTCAGTGAGTTCAACCTTACAAAGGCAAAAGATTTTTTTATTCAAAAGTGAGTATTCTGTCTACAGGGACAGGTCGGTGTTAGCCTGGAATGGGCCAGCTGTGCCACCCACTGCTGATATGACAGCTCTCACCTTTTCCTCAGATAAAGATAAAATTCTGAGCCAAAAAAAGTATTTCTGAAAGATGGCAAAATTTTTACTGATACTGAATATTATGACAAAATATTTTGTCTGCCACTGTCATAAAAACTTTTGTTGCTTTCGAATTCAAATAATTGTCATTTTTGAGTTACTAAAACACCAAATGACTAGTTGTATTTGTTGAGCATTAAATGTCATTCTTGAACTTGAAAACATTTTTGACAAAAAAAAAATCTCAATTCAAGGTCCTCTTACAAGCCTCTGCCAGCACTTTTCTTTTTGTCTATTTGACCATTTTTTTTTCAATTACTTTCTCAAAAAGTCACGGCAAACACCTTAATTATAAATCCTTACAAATATTTAGAGGAGATGTAAATGTTAAACTTTTATGTGTGAATGTGGGGATAACATTCCTTTCTTTATTTTAGCACATGTACACAGATTGTATTACAAACACAAGGATAATGAAGCTGTGATTACTTTATGTGGATTAGTTATATTTATATGCCACGGTGATACAAACAAACAGGATTATGTACATTCTATCAATGTGAGTAAGGCGGGCAGATATCCAGTATGTGTAGGACTGTGCGTAAGTATACATGCGTGTACAAGTGTGTAGTGTAGTATTTTTCGATTGGATGCGGCTCTCATGTGGCTCTGTTGTAAAGGCCTGCGATTGGCTGGATCAGTCAGAGGGTTGTGGCAGACAGGAGGAGAGGCTGGGAGGCAGGCAGTGCGACCTAGTGGTGGAAGAGGAGTGTGTGGTGCAGAGGGGAGTGCACCATGGATCACACAGACACACTCACACACACAAATACACACACTCTCTATCACACAAACATATAGTCGGAGTCAAACCCACATGCTTTGTTGACTCGCTATATAATAATTTATCTCCTTGAAACACATGCTCTTAACCTCTAACCCATGTGTTTGATCTAATGTCCTCAATACATGACATAGTGTTCCAGGTTTAAAAATAACACATAATTCCCTACAACCCACCCACATACATGACTTAACGCTCTCTCTAACCAGGTTTGTATGCATTTGTTATGTCAGCCCACCCTCCATGCCCCTCCACCTCACAACCCCCGCTCCTACTTCCGTCCTCCCACAGCCAAGCCCTGCTCTTGAACCAAATTGCACTGATGGCAACTTCAAAGTCAGGAGTTACCCAACCTTCAAAAAGGAACATCCCTTTGCCTCTGCTATGGAATATTACGATAGTATAAGTAGACCAGCTGAGGTGTCCACCTTTTTCCAATCAACCAGCTAACACTCAGCCTAGCTGTGTTTGGAGATGATCAGTGTAGGATCACAATTTACCCCCCCCCCTCCCCCCTCCCAAAATTACAGATTACCCCACCCTTCCAGATGTGTTTTAGAAGAGATTGAGTGGACAGAAGGAGGAGCTTTGATAAAGAGGGGGCTGGGTGTAGTTGGGTGGGTGGTGCTGGTCACCAATTTTGGGAGAGAGAGGAGTGCAGCGTAGACAAGTGGAGTCCCAAAAGCAGGTTTTAGTAGGGGCCCAGCTCTACCAGAGCCACGGCCCATTTTGCCTTGAAGGGGATTAATAATGAATTAAGGCGCTCCCACCCCCCCCCTTCTAAAAAGATATTCATGCATGCTAATGCATCCATTATTTATAGTGTGCATAGAGGCTGGCTAGTGGTGGCCACATGCAAGTGGGAGGGATGTAAGGATGAAGTGAGGAGGTGGGGGTCTCTTCCCCCCGAATGAAGCTTCGAGGCTCTGGAAGCAACATCCGCCCATTGTGGCTGGGCTGGAGCTGAGTGGGGATGGGATGGGATGGGATGGGGACTAGATATGGACAAGTAGGAGGAGGTGGGGGCTGAGGGGGGCCTCGCTGCCAGACAGGCAGCTCGTGCATCAGGAGAGGGCCGCCAAGTGTTGTGGGGGGAGGGGTGGATTAAACAAATAAATACATGATAAGAAATAATCATGCCAGGGAGGGAGGGCGCAATGGAGACAAAGAGGCTAAAAGGGATGTGTGGGGTTGCAGTGGGGGTGAGGGTTGGGGGGTAGGGGGTAGGGGGTGGTTACAGTAAGTCAGACAGGATTTACTGTCTGGATGGGCCTGTTCTTGACCAAAAATTGTTGTGAAGACATAACTTTTTTGGCTCTCCTTTTGACTGTTTGGTTTGTTAATTTGATACTTTTATAGAGGAGCTAACTAAAGCGCTTCTACTTTGTCAAGATCATATCAGGATCTGAAATATTCTGAATCGGACTGAGCTCTTTATGTAATTTCAATGCCAAGTCCACACACACACACACACACATAATATTAGGCAGCAGTGAATGATAATTTAATAAAGCATTGCAGAAGTGAATGCAGTGACAGCAAAAGATGGGATGTGAAACAGATGAATAGGTGAGGGTGAGAGACGGAGGGAGAGTGAGAAGAGGCTGCACTCTTTTCATGTGCGCAGCATGCCAGGTATGTGGTGATGCAGTGCAGAAAGGAGTGGGGCGAGTAGAGTGATAAGATAAAGAGAACGCATGAGCCAGATGAGTTTTCTATCCTACTGATCCCCATATTAGCATAGATACAGAGTCATCAGCATGGTGACACAGGGGCCATGACACCCCATCTCATCTCCATAGATATCACTGGGGCCATGCAGGCAAATCAGGTTCAATCAGGCTTATCTTTGCTACGTCTGTAGTGCATGCCATTTTGCCAACAAGCTGCCACCTTAAGGTTCAGTAATCTTTGTAAGTGATTGATCCCTAATACTGCTTTGGTTGTCCCCAAATTTTAAGAAATGAAGCACTTCTGAAATAATACTTTAAAATGATTTGCTGTCAGAGTGATTGTTTTGGTTGCACGCTCGGCATTATGACAACCTGCATGATTTATAGATAATCCTGGAGAGGCTACTTAGAGTTCAGTGTTTATGTGTGTTTATGCTTCTTGCGTGCGTGAACACACATCTGCTTGAGATGTGGGAATATCTGGGGTAAGAGGTTATCAGTGTGGCTTTGCAAAACCTGTTTCAGTGGGATTGCCCACCCATTTCAAAGTGTTGGCACGGTATTATACCCATACTAGTGAAGCAAATCCCCTTGTCTGATGGAGTTATGAGTGGTTGTACCGTAAATGGATGAGATATTGTTACAAGAACTGTATGATTTGGGAGCAATAACAACCAGACACCCATTAATGGCAGACATGCAACATGTTTCTCAACAAGTAGTACCGGAGGCAAGACCTCCCAGAAGGGAGAATCTGCATTGTGCAAACATTGCAACCTTTGTTCCCCAACAAACGCAAGGTGAGGCACTTAAGTGTTTTTTTAATACCAAAACCTCAACCACACACAGGAAAATCCATAAACATTGGAATGATGTCAAAACAACATTGTAAGGTTTGACGGTTTTAATTTTCCACTGCTCAAGTAAAAATGGCTCCTGCAACATTTCCTGCACCCCCGGTGATTTTTATGACAAATACAACATCAGCTTAATTATACATGCGACCACCGCCATAAAAGCAAACCATTAACTACCATCTTGTTAACACAGAGGACCTGCCTTGAAAGTGCTAGAGTCGCATTTTAAAATTTTTTCACTCAGCGCCTGTCTGGTGTGGCAGATTGGCACCATTTAGGGGAAATATAAAAATTAACGTGGCAGTGCGTACACGTCTCATGTATGGATATGTGCTTTGACAACCCAGTCTCACATCAAAATGTGTAATGGCTACGTTGATCCACAGCGCAAAATGTATTAGCTTCACAATAATGGCTCTAAAAGTGTGAGATGCATATGTTTTTGTTTTTTGGCCTGATCTTTTCTATTGGCCCGTGTCCACGTCACGTGACTGTCAAGTTTCTGTCTGTGAAAACAAAACAAAAAAAGTCTGACATTACAAAAATATTTTCAGGCTTTCTGGGGTTGCTATGTGGTTGCTATGGACACTGCTATCACTGAAACCACGTAGTTGCATGTTGTTTGAATCATTGTCTTTGCGTTGTGTAGTTATCTGAGCTGTTATGGTATTTGTGTTATTTTAAGTAACTGTTTCATGATGTTCTTTTTAGAGTTTTTTTTTTAGAGTGCCCCAAGGACAAATTGGATTTAATATCCAGAATTTGAGGTTAATGTTAAGGCCCGCAGTTTTAATTATTTCTCCTTCAATTCTGAGGAATAAAGTTTTTTGTCAGATTTTGATAGTGGTAGACTATGGAAGAGCATTGTGTTATGGGTGGATGTTGCGTGTTCGACTACTGTTTTGGGTTGTCTGTCGTGGGTGGGCTTCAATCCATTTCAAACTGCCGCCAGGCAACCACAACCCGAATGTAAACACCACTATCTCTGTTAAGAAAAGGTGTTTTATAGCCAGTGATTGTAAAATGTGAAGTTGCTCGTTTAATTTTATATTTACAAGAATATGTGGCTGAGATGATATGAAATCATCTTTCTTAAAACATGTCTTCCTCAATTAGTATTGAGCCACGTCATCTAATAAAGCAGTCCAACGGTGTGTGTGTGTGTGTGTGTGTGTGTGTGTGTGTGTGTGTGTGTGTGTGTGTGTGTGTGTGTGTGTGTGTGTGTGTGTGTGCATCAAATCTTGTACCATGGCCATATAAACAGGATGAAGATGGACTTTTACATTTCACTTTTACTTTACATTTCACATCCCTCATTTAATCCCTGCACTTGTCACTATTCATATATTTCATAACACTGGACTTTATATTGTGCATTGCGCTCAGCCTCCACTGTTACATAATTGAATTATTTATGCACGTGTCACATTTCATTTTTGATCTTGTCACCTTCATATATTTCATACACTTCTTTGTCCATAGCGCAGTCCATATTTCCCTCTGTACAGTCAGTATTTCATTTAAATTTTTCTATCCCATTTCAAAACTATTACGATTCCATTCTGTAAATAGATTTTAAAATTTCAATTTAATTTATTTTAATATGACTTTGTTTATTTCATTATTATTACGTTACTTTTGTCTATTTTTATTCTTCTGTGTTGTGTTTTTTGGGAGCAAACGCCAAGACACATTCTTTGTGTGCTTGCATTGGCTGATAAAACAGATTCTGATTGAAAGGGCTACTGTATGTCATGCTGACATTGTTGAAAAGGTCTCGACCTGGAAAGGGACATATACCAGTATGAAGATGGCTCCTGCTTTGATATACTGACCTGTGAACCTTGACCTTGGTGCACGTTTGAAGGCTTTTAATTCAGCAACAAAAGGGGCTGCAGACAACTGTTATAGAGAGCTCTTGACCTCAGCTATCATGTGAGTATAGTCAACAACTGGGGGCACAGTCAAATATCTGTTGAATATTGTTAAAATTAACTTTCACCCATTTAACAATTAGTTATTAAAAACTGATTACACAAATGTGTTGAACCTCTTAAATTCCTTAGTGTACTTTCAATTCAGTATTTACAACTTCCAATTCGAGGAGAAACACTAATATTAAAAAAAAAATACAATTCCCTAGAGCCGCACCATGCAGCTTGATACAAATCAGCACCACAGTTGTAGTTCTTCTGGTTTGTAAATAGGGTCATAAAATGATATATCTACTGTATATATCAGATATGTTGTACAACCGAACTAGTGATTACACTGCATCTAGATGATCTATGTTAAGAAAAAGTAAAGATGTTGGTTCATTTCAGATACAACTTTATTTCTCAGAATTGAAGGAGAAAATATTAAAACTGATGGCCTTAACGTTAATGGTATCGTTGGGTTTCAAGGACACTTCCGTGTTTTTGTATTGAGAAATGTTAAAGATATCATTCAAAGAAAACTTTAACACAGTGACAGTGAGGAAAATACTTCCGGGCTGTCAGCCAATCGCAAAGTTTTAAATTCTGTATTTCAAATTCAATTCATCCCTGGGGCTCTAAAATCTACGTTTTTTTATTGAAAGAACATCATCAAACAGTTACATCTTAAAATATTCCATTTTCCACTGAGAATAAAAGGAGTGTCAGCCTTTTTTTGTTTTGTTTTGTTTTCCGCAGACAGAAACTTGACAGTCACGTATTGTAACGTTTTGCGCTGTGGACCAACGTAGCTATTACACATTTTGATGTGAGACTGGGCTGGCTTTGAATGAACAGAATACTGACCGCTGACGGTAATTATGATGGCCTATTCCTGATGCACTGGCTGAAACACAATGAAAGAGATATAGCTCAAACACTGTATAGACATGGACATATCCACCAAGACAAAACTGGGGCACAGACACCTTTCTCTGACTATAAGTTCATCCTACAGCTGCATGGATGCAGGAAGAAAGGTGGCTTCTGGTGTCCCTGACCTGCCCCAGTGTGTCCAAGGAGAAAGCTTTGGAGTCTCCAAATAAGAGTCAACTTCCAACCTCTTCCTGAAGAGACTTTGGTTAGGTTTCAAAGGCTTCCTGGTTTTACGTTACTGGCCAAACACGCCCCAGCTGTACACAAAGTGGCCACTCTCAATGAGACCCTATGGAGGCAGAGGGAGATCAGGCACCCCTTGACGTAACCAAACATCCAGTTAAAAGCAAAGTGAACGGAGGGGATGCCATTGATGTTATTGCTTGCTTGAACAGGTCAGCGTTCACATTGGCAAGTGTGATATTACAGAAAGCAATAACATACTTGAGAGCAATGGTTCACATACTTGAGAGCAAAAGGGCCCCTACAAAGAGAATTCAAAGTTTGTCACTGTCATGAAGTAGAGTGGCCATCTGAATATTTCATACTCTGTCCTTCAGTCTACCTTATCCTTAAGACGTCCATATGGACTTCATAGAATGTGTCAATCGCTTGAGTGATAGAATGTAAAACCCACAAAACACCCCCCCTAAAGGCAATCCCATCAAGCACCATTCACTAGGAGATGTATACCCCCTATGTTAAGCAAATGGGCAGAGAAATGGCGACCTACTGAATCCATTATTTCTCCTGCTATATCTATTGTCTTACAGCCTGCCTTATGTGCCCAAAGTGCCTTTAAAAGACATGTTGAGAAAAAAGAGCTCTCTGCCTTGGAATGAGCTAACTTAATTATCATAGCAACTGGCAGTGCTCTTTAACATGTCAATGGTACTTGGCCTGCATGCATAATTTTGCTGTGTTATTGTGGTGGCCTCTGCATTTCTCACTGACAAAAAAAAAAAAAAAAAACCAAACCACAGGCACGGGGGCCTATTGTCATGGGCGCATCCATCTGGATCAAGGCCATTAGAGGATATTTGCACTTCCTCTGTGGCTCCTGGCTCTTTTTGACATGCGGCAGAAGGAGCAGGCATCACCCACCAGTACAGGGCCAATTGAGGTGCAGATTGACCAGAGGGACAGTGAAGAAGGGCAGCCAGCAGGGCAGCTCTCCTGTCAAATCCAGTGATGGACACCCACGTGGGGGCTGGTAGTTGGCCTGCGGTTTCTGAGGTCCTATAGCAATTGATGGGACATGACGAGGCAGGCGCCCTGGTTTTATTCTTTTGTCCCTAGGGATGTTGGAGGGTGTATCAGAATGTCAGAGGCTCTTGGCTACAGCACACTTCTGGTGTCAACTGCCAACTATATACAACTGCCCCTTGCCTGCCTAAACATGCACCAACAAGGAAACAGACATTCAGGTGGCTGTGATGTAAAAGTGCACTGTGCCTTTGAAAAAAAAAAAAAAAAGGTTCTCTTTTTCTGTTCAAATTCAATACATGAATGAATAAAACATGAACGTATGGAACTTATATGCTACGAACACAGCGTGCATGTAGCTGAGAGCGCAAACAATCTGAACACAAATGCATAAATGTTGTCCTTTGAAGCGGTGGAAACATGCTGATAAGGTACACAGATAGGCCTGATGTGGTTAACACCACAGCATTCACAGGGGCCTTGAATGTTCCTTCATATATATATGCTGCGTGTATGGGTATGTATGTATGTGTGCTTGTGTGCACAGGTGAGAGAAACGATTAACAGTCTCAAGATCTCTATACACATATGGCAAAACAGCTCCCTGAGACTTATCAAATAGAACTAATTCAGCTCCAACACATAAACACATTAGCTGTCAATCCATATCTCCATATGTCAATCCACATGTAACTTATATGCTTGTCGCTGCGTATGCAGCCTCTCTGAGCTGTGTTGGAATGCTGACAGCACAGAGATATGAATCTTGATTTGATTACGAGTCAGAGTTGAGGGTCTCAGCGCTGGAGCCAATATCTGTTCGGGCGGGTGGGCAAGTAGACTGTTGCGAAGGAGGAGAGGTGGAGGGGAAGGGGCAGAGTGTGATGGCAAGGAGGGAGGGGGTGGGTTACCTGTGGCCCTGGCTCCAACTGGGAGTAATTTGGAACAGACTGCTCCCAATGTGTTCATTAGGTTGTGATTGGACTGAGCGCAGGTGGGGAGGGCCTGCCCAGCCTGACGCTGAATAGTCCTGATTGTGCCCAGCATAAAACACCATCTGTTTCAATGAGGGAATGAGGGAGAGAGAGAGAGAGAGAGAGAGAGGCAGGAGGAAGGAGGAGGGAGCTACCGGTGAAAAGTCATGTTTTATGATGTCTCGACAATTTTGTGTACTAACAAGGAGACAAAAATGAAGAGGAAGAAAAAGTACGGCGACATTTGCAACTCTCTTGCTGTCTCAAACTCACTTTGGGGTAGAATTGAAAAATCGGCCATTCCCTTGAATGCAAAACAAAGTCAATAAAGTAAAGTGACCAGGTGTTGAAATTGTTGCCCTGTAACCAAATTTTGTGTTAAAACATAAATAGGCCAAACGAGTCTTATTCTAGAGGAGAGGTAAAATGGCGTCCATTTCCAGTCTAAATGGCAGGTTTCAGTCTAGCTGTGGCTTGCCACTGTGAGCAGACGGCTGAAGAGACAAGGGGATTGGAGATGGGGCAGCAGAGTTTATTTATGGGCCGCCTCCTTCAAAGCTGGGATGTTTTTGGTTAATCCTGTACTCGTACCGAAAAGCAGACGTACAAATGTTAATCTAGGTGTTTACACGCAAGTTTACAGTCTCTATTTAGCTGTAGACACAACATTACCCAAAATCACATTCAAAGGTCTCATGCGGGTGAAAACACAGAAGACAAAAAATATCTTTTTACTCAGTCAGCCTCTCTTTCTCTTATTTTTTTCTCTCACTGCAAGGCCCTGGGAAGAAAAAGAGGAGAGCAGAAGAGAAGAAGGCCACTGTTTGCTGCTCGACTTTTGAAGCGTCTTTATCGGGCTTGGCAGCGTGGTCCTGCGTGTCCAAGCCTCGTCGTGCTTTTCATCCTTTGTGCTGTCCAAGGTGTGTCCAATGCACTGGGGCTTTGTGTGGGGAGGGAGACGACACATCACATTCTGTCTTCTGTCCTGAGCTGGGGGATGGGGGGACGGGGGGGGGGGGGAGGATTGTACAACAGAGGGGGGACAAAAAGCAAACTTATAGAAGGCCGCGGCTCTTCAAAGCCGCGATGCACAAAGGCTTATAAAGCGTTACTTCATGCAGAGTTGTGCCAGATGTAATTGCGGGGTTCCTGGAGATAGAGAATCACATGCAACGCTTAGCTCCGCCCCTGACACCATGAAAGGGCTGTGGCTAAGAAGCTTCAACTGCAAAGGGGGGGGGTGTGCAGAAAAGTTTGCTTCACTTTGATGCACAATAAACAAGTGAGCAAATAACTTATCTTAAAGATTCTGGGACAAATCCACAACTTGCTGCCTCGGAAAGGGTAATTTCATGCGTGGAGCTTGATAGATGCAGGCGGACTGGCTGTCTCCATTAGAAATCAGGAAGGGTGGAAACTGCACAGAGCGACAAGTGAATGCCCTCCCCTTTTTTCGCTCCGCCATCAGCTTCGTGGTATAGGCTCTTTCAAGTCTGAATGCTGCTTTCTACAGAAAATGATCTTGATTCATTGTTAATAAGCCCAGAGGTTGGCAGGGTGAGCGCGGTGCGTGGCAGGTATAGGTAGGCTGTAGCTAGCCTGACTAGTCCTCGTCTGTTTCCTGTGGCCTCCCGCTGAGATGGGACGGGTGTTGAGTGTGCATTGTTAAATATGTTCCAGGGCACAAACACTGCCACTGTCAGGTACATTTGCACAGCCTACTCCTCTTTTCAGTGTGTGTGTGTGTGTGTGTGTGTGTGTTTGTCTTACTGACAGTGAATAGTGATGGGTGTGGAGGAAAGGGTGGTACCATCACTTTAGGCCTGCAGATGGGGTTCCCACAGGAGTGACACGCCCCGGCGTTTTCCAAAACAGAGACGAAGGCAAACATGGCGGCAGATCTGTCTTTGCATCTTAAAGGTTCAGCAGATACTTCTATAACCAGAGAAGGTCTTGTTGTCTCTTCATGTGTCATGTCATGTGTCATATGTCGTGTTTCAAGGCCTCCTGTTAGGGCTGTGGAAACTCAGCTGTCTGTATCCACAAGGTCAAGGCTTAGATGTCCTGCACAAAGATTTTCTTTAGCAGGGCTCATTTTAAATATAACGGGGGAAAATTAAATCATGTGGCGCTTCATCAAGGTGACATAGTGTGAGCACAATAATAGCATATAAATGTACCTCACTTGCTCTCATCTTTGCAGGATGGGTTTACTCAGGGACCTGTGTTTGTTTTAGACTTCTTTCTCACCCCGATGGATCAGAACTTCAGTTTACTTTACATCTTCATTGCAGTAAAAGGACCTGTGTTTGTTCTATACGAGCAGAATTACAATGGCTGTTCATGGCAGAGTGAAATCTTGCCCGTGATTAGAGTGGAAATGATGGATCTTGTGTATATCCAAGTGATATTAAATGGCACCTGGCAGAGCAGGGGCGCTAAAGCCTCACCCGGTACTCCTTTGCATATCAATAAGGAGCCACTCACGTGAAATGGAATAATTCAAACACCAGTGTATTGGAGTATAGGAATTAGTTTTGACAGAGGGTCCACAGTTTACTTGTACTGTATGAAATAATCATTAAAAAAGTTGGGGTTTTTTTTGTTTTTTTTTTAAACATTTAAACATATTGCCACTACTTGGCTGTGTCCAAAATCAGCCCCTCATTCACTCATTGATTAGTTATTAATATCTTACCTGATAGTGAGCAGTAAATTAAGACATGGACACTACTTTTTTTTATTCCATTATTGGATTTCTGCACTGTATAGTGGATACATTTACACACTCCAAATTCAGACACTGGCGGACAGTAAATATGGTGCACTATGTAGGTTGGTGAATAGGGAGTGATTTCAGACACAGCCCTTGTTTCATAATGGCTGCCATTAGTGCAGATGGCAGTGGAAGGAGGAAAAACATTTCATGCAAATACAGAGAAACATACTGTAACAACGTGCATAAAAGCTCTAGTTATAACGCCGAGGTAAAGTGGACAAAGGCGCCAACGTGTTCAAGAATCATTTGGTGACTCACCACTGCAACCTGACGAAACTTTTGGATTAGCTTTAAACTGGCCTGTATCTCTCCACGTGTACGCACCATTCTCAGGTCACAGAACAAAGCACGAGGGCCAGCGAGCAGGTGTCAGGGGTCACGGTATCCCAAGGGTACCTTGAGTCTCATCCCAAAACCTCTAACATTTTTCAAAGCCCTCCTGCAGCCCGGCCCCTCATCAGAGAGTGCCCCCAATGCCCCCTTTGCACATATGCACTACCCCACACTCCTCTCTGGTGGGTGAAGGGGGAACCTGAGTGCATCACCTGGAGCCCCCAGTACGTGACGAACAGGCTCAGTCTGTCCGAAACCAGCCTGAGACCTGGTAGGGGGGGGCAGTAATGATGCTGAGGGGGCAAAAACACATACAGGGGGCAGATTTCATTTTCTCCATATTTCACAAAGGCTTTTCGCACATTCTTGTTGGACTCTGGCTAGAAAGGGTTTCACCCCACGAGAGGTAATTACTCATAACCTACACGGCCCTGTTAGCTTGGGTTCATATACACATTCACTCAAATTTCAAATGTTCTATCACCTTATAGCTAGCGAGGTTTACTCAAGCAGAGTCACAACAAAACAACTTCTCAGTTTGCTTGGAGTTAGAGAGTGGTCATCTCTGCCATTTCAACTTTCAACCACAGACTCTGACAGAAAAATAAGCCAAACTCTAACCACCACGGGCTTAGACAGCAAGGACAACAAAGGACGATCATTTAAAAAAGACAAGAATACTACTCATACTAAGCCTGCATTGATATGTCTGTGAAAGTGTCCACTGGGCCTTGATAAAGTGATGTGGTTGAAACCATTGATGCAGTAAATCTAAACCCCCCATCTCCTTGTCTGCCCAATCAACCATCAATATAATCTCTCCTCATCACTACGGCAGACAATTACAATACAGGCCAAGCCCCACCTTACATAGGCTAAGAGACTCCATGGCACACTGTTAACATGCAAGAGGCTGGAAAAAAAAAATGAAGGTGTTATATCTCTCAGCAGATTATACTTTATCCGAGATGAAGGGTTGAAAAAGAAGGAGCGTAGTTCAGTCAAACTAGCTAAACGGGTGAGAATTAAGATGTTGTAGCGTGGGATGAGGCAGTTATGCATACATAACATGTTGAGGCTGGGACCCCCTACTGCGGAGAGGCACGACAAAGCCTCTCTAACAGCAATACCTCTGGGACAGCTAATGATTAATTAGCTTGTGTCATTAAGTGAGGCAAATGTCACCCGAGCTTCCTGGGGAAGCTGTCACACCATGTGTAGGCTACTCACAAGTTTCCCCCTCAGGTGCTGGTGAAGGTGGGGGGGTGGGGGTTAGTACACTGTTACTAGTCAAACCCTGACATCTAGTGGTCAAATATGAAACTACATCAGTCTCCAGTTGCCATAGTAAAAGAAAAGTCTATCTAGAAAACTTTTTTTCCTTTTTCTTGAGCAATATAGCTTAATGATATAGAAAAAAACACTTATATATAACTTATTTCTAACATTTCTAATAATAGACCTACAACAAAGAGATTATCCAGATTCAGCTTTGGGATTACTCGTTGGTCTCTGATCCCTGATCACTAAATTAGGTGAGGTGACCTCTGACCTTTAAGTGTCATTCACCTCATTGACCGTGTCACTGACGTCAAAATTACAGAGCTAATACTTCCTCACACTCATGTTTCTGAGGGGCATGCGCTGGCATACAGGCACGCCTGGTGAAGCAGGCGTTTTTTAATTGTCCGAGCTGGCATCGCAAAAACACAGTTTTACATATATCTGTCTCTGTGTTATACTCATAGTTTGTAGTGTTAAAAAACAAAAGGCACAGTTGATTCAAATGTAAAAGAAGATAATTTAAATTTTCTTACCAAAGATCCATGATGTAAGCTGGGTTTGACGACTTTCTTGCATAGTTTGGGACTAATCCAGACATGAGGGACAGCCGAAATGGTAGTTTGAATCAAGTTACTTACTTTACTTTCGCTATTTTCTCTACCACCTACCACTGGCTTTTCACTGCACACATTATTTCTCTCTCTCTCTCCATCCCAGCATCAGTTAGTCTGACTCTTATGAAGGTCAGCACTGAATCCTGGCCTGCTATAAGACCAGACCGAGAAGAAGTGAGAAGGCCCCTCTCTCTTTACCAGGGAGTGGCAGCACGACGTGGAGAGGCTTAACACACACACACACACACACATAAACGCACACACATATACACTTCATGTCTGTGATTATTCACATCCACAAGCATGCGCACGCGCGCGCACACACACACACACACAATCTGCCTCACCCTCGCATAGACATACGCATACAAAAGCACACCTGTCAGGGCCTTTCCACTATGTGAGCAAAAGCAAAGAAGTCTGGCCCCCCCTCTGTCTCTCTGTATGTGGTATCCCATGTCTGTTATATTAAAGCAAATCTATTCAGTTCCCACTTTCTCATCTGAAATAATGGCATGAGCAATTTTCACATTTAGGCAAGCAAGGACACATGCAGTCTCTCTCTCTCTCTCTCTCTCTCTCTGTCCGCTTAATGAATGGAATCGGATCTGGGCCCCTGTGGCTGCAGTCTAATCTGCCTTTGAAGATTTCTACAATTTACCAATAAAAAAATAAACCCACAACTCCTTACACAGCTGTATTGTTTTGCTAAATACACAAATAAATAAGTCATCTACTCATACCTACTGATGCATTTACTCATATCTACTCATATCTACAAGTAAATGTGATTTATGGGTTATTTACAGTGGCCAAAAGGGCCCGAGGCCTTGCCAGGAGCCTCCAGATTGTGCCAGTCTACTGGTGTGTGACGTCCATTTGAAGGGTCTGAAGGAAAGAATCTGTCAAATAGAATGATTGAATTAAAGTGCACTTTGGTCAGGAGTGCTCTCTCTTTGCCACTTTGCACCATAACATGTCTTGTCCTAAAATAATTAGATTGAGGCCTTGGGTGGTGGAGTGGCCGGATCCTCAATGGTCAAAAGAAGGAATGGCCTGGCTTTGAATGGAAGCCTCCCATCTTAAAAAACACTTTATTTCTTTACACTTGAGGTTTGTTGTCTTTTGTGACTATTATCCCCATTCACCATTTGCTTTCATGCAGCTGTGCCCCTCTTAAAAAAGCCTTTGTGCCAGCACGATGAATACAGGGAATGTGTCCATGGCAGGTAGCCCTTATTGCAAGTTAATCTCCTGAAAGAGCCTCATACAAGTACTTTTAAATTCTCGCCGAGCCACAGAGGGCTCATCATCAATCGAGCACTTCTCCCCTTTGTAGGACTGCTGAGTGTGGTGCGCGGCCGGTGACAATAGCTGCCAAGTGTGGCAAAGTAATCACCTTCTGGGGAAAACACTAGTAATTACTTCTAAACTGTTTGGGCTTCAGAGACAACTACTATTGTGCAATAAAATGAAAGGCTCTCTTTAGAGACCAGTGCTGTGATGGTTGCTCTCAATCTGTTTGTCATCTGTTTGTTTACAGAGATTTCTCTTTGCAGTTGCCCACAGCAACCATGCTTTATCATATATGCGTGTGCGTGCGTGTTAGTTTATGTGTGTCCTCATGCCAACGCACTTCTACGCCTGGATTCCCGACCGGAGAAAGGACGCGCTGACACTCATCGAGCGTACAAAGACACTTTACATTGTAGAAGCTATAACGTGAGGAAGAATTCATTTCAGTTAGACAAGTCTATTTTCCCTCCATTCCTAAAGAGTATGTTAATTAAGCACATTCCTGCATTCAACGGACACGTATCCTCCATTGAGATCTGAATGAGAGTGATGGGAGAATGTCTAAGGCTATTTCCTGAACTGCACTGGCGAGACAGTATAGTTATTGTTGATCAAGCATAGCTCTTACTTCTGTTACCACACAACATGTTCATTTTATGTCCATTTGAACTCATCTGGATGAGAGCACTACAGGACAACAGCAGTAAGATAGAATATAAGGACAAAATAAAAACAACAAAAAAAGACCATTTTGGATTTTCAGGCTACTAAATGATGGATTAGACTTTAGCCTTTTTGCAGTTGAATTGCTGTTTATCCCCCTGCCTAAATTATCTAAATATTATGTATCAGAAACACCTTTCTCATATTTTTTTTCACTATGATTTTCAGCAGCACTAATGGGCAACTCTAACTCCGGTCTAATGCCAAAGATACAGTCAGCTTGCTGGTTACTTAAAACTGCAGTATTGCATTATATCCAGGAATGTTGCTAATTTTGTTTCGACCAGGTGTGATTACAGCTCCTTACTTAGTGGGATTTATCTTACTAGTAAGATTTAGGTCCATAGCTGATAAATTACCACTGCACCCTAGATGGAAAATGAGGTCTTAAGCCCACATTATGCTGTCACAGAAAATGAACAGAGCATTTATAGATTCAGGTGCAGGCAATGTAATAAATTTACATTTGTTATATTCACTATATTTTGAACAGTCAATTTAATGAATAATTTCCTCCTTAGTTTCTGGGGGTGAATACTCTCTTGTGACATCATTAGTGAAATGTCAGTGGTGACTATAATATAACTTGTTGACCTTCTCTATATATCTTATTAAAGAGTGTATCACTGACAAAATAATTTAAATTACCAGTAATAAAACATCTGTTTATTGCATCAGTAAGGGAAACAATCTTTTTAATCTCAAAAACTGCTCATATGACCAGAAACTGGCTTTAATGACAGGAACTTTATGTTTCTTACGATATTTTTAATTCCTGTTTAATAATCATCAATCACTGCAAATATCCTATTACTTAATTAACTTGAACATTATGTCATATCCGTGTTTTTATATGTGTTTGTATGTGAGAGAGAGAGATCAACAGAGAGGTTCAATTACATTTCAAAAATGATCCAGGTCTTAGGAAGGTAACTTTCATTTCACTGTTGAAGGAGAGACGCTCACACACACCACCAGCTCTTACCTTAGCTTCATTATAAGCTCATCTTGTCAGTTTGACACAGCCATGCGGGGCGTAAATAAAAAGGCACACTGGACCATTTAATCTACCAGTGGAAAAAAATGTAAATAAAATAATCAATAAGAATTTTGGTTTTAATCTATTTTTTATTAGACAGCGTGGAATTTTACAAAGCATGGTTGAAAGAGTGGTGGGCTGCCAGAGGAAAAATATGCAAACATCATCAGTTAAAACACACAGAGGATGAGCTGTATTTTACCCCTATTATTGATTATGTGATTTATGGTTGCTCTCATTTTTTATTATCATAATGTTTTTATGTATTTGCTCTTGCAGCAATGGCTATACTCATTCAGAGACAGTAAGGACAGAGGTAATGTCTATTTCCTGCTGTAGGTTGAAAATGATGGTCGTAAATTGGTGTTAAAGTAAGTCCAAATGTTGTGCTGAAATGGAAGCTAACATGGTCATGGACAATAACTCCACCGCAAGTCTGTATTGCCGCTAATAAGATAACTAAGAGAGGCTAATTACTATGACTGGCTGGCAGTGGTTGTGATTGTGACAGACTGTGACTGTAGCTGTGATTAGACTACTGGCATGCCTAATGTTACAGCTATGGGCTTTGCTATTGCTGTGGCTGTTATGATTAACAAGGCAGCAATACACAGATATTGAACCTAACCTAACCTACAGTATGCTCCGGTGTGACATGATATGGTTGTGTTGGCCATTATGTATTGTGGTGAAGCTATTCCTGAACTCCTGTGGTGTACACATCTGTCATATCTGATAAAGAGACACTCCTGCCAGGTTCAAATCAGTGGCTGTTCAACACTGTCTGGCTGTCCAGTGTCCCAGGTGCAGTAAAGAGTAACCAACCAGTCACAATCACAGCCATAGCAATAGCCATTAGCTTCACCTACAACCATAACCAAAGCCATAGCCATGACAATAGGCTACAGTAAAAACCATAGCCACAGCCATAGTATAGCTACAGAACAGCCACAGCCACATTCATCCATGACAGTGCTGACTACAGCCATATCCACAGCCACAACAGCAGCAGCCACACATGCAACACTGTGTATCTATATGGTTGTTCTTATACTCACTAGTGGCCAAACATCACAAAATGCAAAAAAATAGAATGGCTAACATGCAAGCTAACAATTACCTTTATTTTCACATTCAGCAGACACAAAGTAACATTAGCATTCATTTGGACTTCTGTTTCTGGTGACTTGACAAATGTAGGTTCAACATTTACTCATCTGTTAGCTCTGTTTTGGTCTCCACCAACTCCTGAGAAAAATATCTGACTCTTTAACTGGCAAGATACTAGTTGCTGTGTTCACCGGGCACTGATAAGCCCCCGTACACTGAACCAAACAGCAGCCTGACAGTGTTAGTGAAGAAAGAAAGGCTGGTTGAAGACCCAGATATTTTCCTATTTATTTATTTTATTTATTTTTTGGCACTGAGTACAAGACAAATGTTTGCTATTACATCAGCCATAACATCTTTATCAAGGCAATATGGCAGGGTTATGTACCTAGCAGCTTGTTACGTGGTTCCTCTGCTCCCTGGATGCCAAATATTCACAAAAGGCAAAAATTCTAAATGGCTGACATGCTGGCAAACAATTTATTTCAAGTTCAGTGGGCACAATGTAGCATTAGCATTCATTTGGAGTCCTGTTTATTTTCCTTTTATAACTGTAAGTTCAACATTTCAACATTCAATGTTTGAACTACTTTATATACAGTTAGCTAGTTTAGTCTAGTGGTTCCCAACCTAGGGGTCAAAATCTTGATTAATTTTGGGTGAAATATTGGATCATTTGAACATTTATTGAAGTGAAACCATGTGAGAAGTTTAGAGGGAAAAATCACTATTTGGTGGAGCTGTTAACAACTCATAGACATCTGAAATGTGACCCCGACTACACACTGCTTTTTGTAAGACGTCAAAAGCCAAAAAGGTTGGAAACCACTGGTTTCATCTTTAACAATGTGTTTGTTTTAAAAGCTTGTTATATTATCCATTGTGTCAAATCTTCATCTGAAAAGTAACTAAAGCTGTCAGATAAATGTAGTGGAGTAGAAAGTACAATATTTCCCTCTGAAATGTAGTGGAGTGGAAGTATAAAGTAGCATCAAGTACAAGTACCTCAAAATTGTACTTAAGTACAGTACTTGAATAAATGTACTTAGTTACTTTCCACCACTGTCTTTTATCTCTGTTTTAATCTCGAACTCCAACTGTGAAACATGTATGGCTGTTTAGCTGAGTAAATACTGGTTGTAATGCTCAGCAGGCACTTTGTAACTGCTGTTCGGTGCTGGGAGGTAACTAGCATAAAGTGAATTAGACCTTTTTGCTGATACTCTGATTTTAGCCACAACAGGGAGCTTTTTTCAGGAACATTGACAGTAAAACAGAGTTTAAGACCAATATTTTTCTTCGGTGCAGACAGTTTTTAGGAAATGAGGACAAGGCATTTGTTTACCAACAAATCAGCTATAAAATATTTACAAAGCAATAGGGATGTGTATCTATTAGCCTGTTTTATAGGTCTTCTGTCCCTAGTGGCCATAAATCAACAAAATCTAAATTTCTTTATGTAATGAAGAAAGGAATTACTGCATCAGCAGCTACAGTCGGAGCTCAGCTTTCCTTCAGGCTGGAGTCCTAAAAAGTATAACTGATGATAACTGTCACTGCGAGATTGTTCTGATCACCTTGGTAGCAATGACTGTGATAAAGAGCTATTTTATTTTATTTTCTCCATTGCCCAAACTATTAAACAGTCAGAGAGACATTTTAAGAAAAATACTTAATTTATAACTGTATTGTTTATACTTAATATTCTATCTTCATAAAATGAATATGAAGCAATAAAAGCAATAAAAAATATTCATGTGTGGTTATGTGTACCACTATGTCATGTCACTAAAGCACCCATGAACTGAATTTGAAAATAGGAGAAGGTTATGCATACGGTGTGAGTTTGCAGAGCTGGTCCCTCCTGCCCATTGTGTGCTTCTTTGTGTTGGCCCATAGGTGTCAGTGAGTGACAGCGAGTGAGAGAAAAAACCAAACAAAACAAAACTGTACTGCCAGTCTGATAATTCCATGAGGCAGCAGGCCTGTGGGTCTCCCTTTGAACCACAGTCCATTCAGCAGAAGAACATGGAAATATCTCCCCACCCTTTTGTGGTCACCAGCATTTCATTTGCAATCTAAATCTAAAACACATGAGTCACATCAAAGGGCTTTTTGATAGCTCGGATAGAGCAAAGCCTTGAAATAAAACGGCTAATTACGAGTGTTGATTAGTAGGCCATGTAAGCTACAGACTAATTGGATTGCACAATGCAGTGCTGCTTTACTTTTCTGTGCATTTTAATTAAGTCTTTTTGATATAAAAACTAAGATGTTCAACCCATTTCTGTGTTTCCAGCAATAAACAGAATAGCTTATATGAATGTGTATATGATACACACATATACAAGAGATGCAACATCTTATTTTATCAAAATACTGAATGTAAAAGACCTTTTTTTTAAAGACATTCCATGTATATAAATTTTAGCTCAGTATAACTTTATTTACCTATTCAGTCACTACAGTTAGAACAAATCAAGGTCGGGTTTTCAGCTCTATGCTGTCGGAGGTTAAAGACCCCCTACCTGCATGTTTCAAGACATATAAAAATACTCTGCACTGAATAATAATTTGTGTCTGATGTGTTTTTTTCCCACAAAAGAGAAAAATCTAATTGCTTGCTTGCACACGTGTTAATCTGAGATCTTAGGTGAGCACAGAAAAAAAAAATCTTCCTTCAGCAAATGGATATGAAAAGAACCTTCTAATGTCAAATACATCATTCTGTACAGTGAAGGTCAAACATCCAATTTAAGTATCAATAAGAAAAACACACTTGTGAGTGCCTGAAAGGGCTTGTAATAATGAAACATGAAAGAGTTCTAATTATGTGATCTGAAAACAGTCTTTATTTTCTCATTAGTAAATGAAGATTTTAAAGTGAAGACTAATTGCTTGCTCGCCAAAGTGCTTCTTAAAAGGGTTTTAAATCTATGAATGAATATGACCTGAAACCCAATCTGTGTATTGATGTAGTACATGTGTTACAGGTCACAGAACAGCAGCCAAATGAGTATAACAGTAGATGTAGAGTTAAGATGTGCAGAATGATCCTATGGTACTTTGGGTTACCCTATAACAGTATAGGGCAGGTAAACCAGTGCAATAGAGTACAAATTAAAAAGGTATTCTGTCCTTTCTTTTCTGTGTGAACCCCAGCGAGGACAGGAGTTTATCAGAGGTGGTGCAGAGAGACAGATGAAACGAGCATGAAAAATCTATTCTATGATGAAAATCATGTGATGCGACTAAAAAGCACCACAGCAGCGACTAAATGGACCTTGGGGGTGAGTTTGTTTTGGCCACTGTTGTTTCCAAAGTCAGTAATAGAAAGGCAACATGGATGTGGAGTCCTTAAAGTGCTAAAAAAAAAATTTGAAAGAAAAATTGAACATACAATACAATAAAAATTAGCCAAACTCAACCTCATGTGATATACTCCAAAGCTCCAGAACAACTACTAGTTGTGTGAAATTGAGATTGCTGTCAACAACTGTGTTACTGCTGTGATATCACCAAAACCTTGAAAATAAAGAGCAGATGCAATTAACCGCGTGTGCTCAAAACAATATAGTTTGCAACACAGAATTTTGATATATAGGCCTTCAGAGTACGGTAAGGTTTTGAGCTTCAAAAAGTGTTTCACCAGCTGGGATGTTAAAACACTGATACTCACATGACATTATAATTCCAAACATATTGCGTAGCGTTGTGCAGAGATGCCTGCAATGGAGGTTGACTTGAGTCCTAATTTGTTCTCTGCCCTGATAGCCATCCAGTTATTCGAGGACCACATAAATAGCCATCTGATTGAATCACTTGTTGTTACTAAGGAGACTGGCTGAGATGGGCTATGGGTAAATGGAAAACCAAGCCTTTTATTGGGGGGAATAAAGGACACAATTAAAGATATTATGATGATTATGATTGCTGAAAGGAGCAAACAGGCTACATAAATGTAATGGGCTGTTTTTTTTCCACAATATTCATAAAAGAAAATGACAGATTGACACAATAAAAACATGAGGATAACGTCCGTATCTTATGATTCTACCTTATAAAAAAAAGTGTCAGACGGGATCGTGAAAAGCACTTGCACATGCACAACAAAAGAGGAAAACGGATGGGAGGGGGTCGGTGACAAGCTCCAGCGGCGGGGGGGCGGGGTGGGGGGGGAGATTTCAGCGCAGGTGTCCTTGGTTTTTTCTGACACCTCGGAGACAAGACCCGACCGTAAGTAGCCTAAGACCGGTGAGGGGAATCAGAGCTGATAAAATAATAAATGTCTGATCTGCCATGAAATCCGAAAAGAGCAGCGAAGGAGAGATATGCTCGTCTGGATGAGAGACCCCCGCTGGGCGAAGACACGCAGCGTATGTTAGCTGAGCCGTGAAAGCTCGCTGCCATTGACTGGAGCTGATGGGAGCAAAACGATGAGAAACCGAGCGCAGGAGAGTGAGCATCCTCAGGCAAGACACCGCATCACTGGTCATTTCAAGGTATAATACATCATTTACAGATTAGCAGCCCGCGATATTTGCCACTGTCTGGACCTTTTACAGGCGATGCTGACGGCTTGCACGGTGGCATTTATGGTCGCCAGACAAATTCCTTTTTTTTTTTTTTTTTTTTTTCCATCCTGCAGATGTGGGCTGCAAAAAGAGTAAGGCCTGTTCGGTGGGTGAAACGTTCAGGGATTAATCACAGATCACGATGATCAGTGTTGATAATCTCCAGCATTATAGGTCCCTCAAGGATGAGTCTGCTGGACTGTTTTCACATGTTATGGATGATGTGCCATGTCTGCATTTGAGAATGATGTTAGATGCATGTTGAATTGTGCACATGAGAGTCACTGAATAAGGAGCACCAATAGCTTGTTGTTCTGTCATCCTGAAAGGCAACACCTGAGCTTGTTTTCTCTCCTGTCATAGCTGCCGTTGACCAAAGATGATACTAAACTGACTTCATGTCAACGCCGCTGGATGTGAGGTCACACATGCACTCACTGGCACCGGCGTCGGACGAACAATGCAGAGCACTCAGGCGCCCGGTATGGGCAGAAATTTCAGTGATGTTCCCTGGGATTCTGGCCTCACCAGCTCCAGTCAGGACCCAGTCTGGTCGTCCACTGCTAACAGCGTGGTAAAGATTGTGCTCATATCTCTGATCGTGTGTGTGTCCCTGTTTGGAAATGTGGTGGTTCTCCTGGTGTTCCAGAGAAAGCCTCAGCTCCTTCATGTGGCCAACCGCTTTGTTCTCAACCTCCTCTTGGCAGATCTACTCCAGACCGTGTTAGTTATGCCCTTTGCTATCGCAGCCACCGTGCCAGGTGTGTGGCCTCTAGATGCCCGACTGTGCCAGGCTTTGGTGGTGCTCATGCACCTTTTTGCGTTTGCCGGTGTCAACACCATTATAGTCGTCTCCGTGGACCGCTACCTGGCCATCATCCACCCTCTGTCCTATCCCACCCGCATGACCCCTCACCTGGGCACCAACCTAATCATCTGCACCTGGGTGCTCAGCTTCCTACAGAGCACACCGCCCCTCTACGGCTGGGGTGCCATTGACTTTGACCACCATCACAAGGTGTGCTCAGTGGTATGGTCCTCTAGCCTGTCCTACTCTGCGGTGGTGTCCACCTTCTCCTTCTGGCTGCCGGTGCTTGTCATGCTCGTATGTTACTGGATGGTGTTCAGAGCAGCTCGGAGGCAGAACGCACTTGTGCACCCCATACAGACACAGTCCTACTCCCAGCCCTGCCCACAGGACTTCCAGGCACCTAACAGCCCACAGCGACAGCCCCAGCTCCAGCTCCAGCAGGCAAGTTCACCTGATGGCCCCTACTCAGCCAGGGGGTACCCTGTTCGAGTTAGGCATCGACGTTTCCACTACCACTGCAAGGCAGCACGTGTAGTTTTTGTGATCATGGCCTCATATATCCTCAGCATGGGGCCTTACAGCATACTAAATACTATATCTATGAGCGCCAGAGCAGCTGTACCCCCCTGGTTGTCCTCTCTTGCCCTTGTGCTCTTCTTTCTGCAGTGCTGCCTACACCCCTACATTTACGGATACATGCACCGTAGTGTGAGAAAGGAATTTCTTGCTCTGCTTTGTGGGCTGTTCTGCAAACAGGGCCGTCCCAGCCAGAGCTCCACTGTGGAGAGCTGCTTCACCACTACCGAGGGACGCTCCGGTGCTCACCCTCACCTGCCCAGCCTGGCCGCTCGAGTCTTCCCCTTGCGGACGTGGGAAGAGTGCACCACATCCTCCTCTCCCACTTTTGAGAGGAAGTCAAGGGACAGCCGTAAAGAGACCACCTCGACCAGCGTCAGCTCTGAGAGGGAGCTCACAGTCCACAGCAAGCAAAGCACATAAACTGAAACTGCCTTGAGGATTCACTGGATAGTTTGACCGTATTTGCTCTTACTTCAAGAGCTCCTCATACAGTATGCCTTTCTGACAACAGGGTTATTCATTCTGATGTCGCTGGCATTAGGAATAGTTGTATTACCTACTTGATCATCTACATAATGATCTTTTTCTATTTTGTCATAAGCTTGATTAAATGATAAACTTGAGGTTGAATATATCTCTTTGAAAAAATGACTTGGTCCATCTGTTGTTGCATTATGAATGTATAGTAGAACTGACTGTGTGAAAGAAATCTTATTACTTTGATTTCACTACGTCAAATTTTGAGAAACTCGTGTAGTTTTTTGAGGGTTTTATATGTAAATGCAGTTTTAGGAGTTACCACATGGGCCAGATAAGTGCGAATGTGTGCAGCTGTTATGTTTTGTCTCTACAAACCATCTGTACTGTTTTAGATGTATGCAATTATTGTACTAGCCACTGTTACATAAAATGGGCATTTATATCAATCTCAATTTTAAAAAGAAAAAAACTAAAATAAAACCAGAAACTACATTTAGTTTGTATTTTATGCATTTGCCTGCAGGTCTATCATAAATGCCAGTTATTTTCAATGTAGGGTTGCTGTGTCAATATAGAATTTGTTATGTTGGATCAAAGATATTGGTGTTCTGACTACTTTGCTCTAATTATGGGCCATAGATGTCTCTGATAAAGTATTGATCTGCAGTATCTGCACAACTCCTCGATCTCCTTTAAACTTTCTGTGTGTTGTATTCTGTGTGGTCCTGCCTGAAGGTACAGGATGTACTGTCATTGTGTTAGTGCAAGCAAGCTTCGCCTGCAACTAATTAACTCAGGGTATGTTTGTGGAAGAATTTGTAGTGCCCATTTTCGGACTAAATCTTGTTGAGCAAGTGAAAATTACCATGTCTACATGTCATTGTCATAGTAACTGTTCTTAGTCTCAAAGCGCCTTTTAAATAAATGAGTAGTATAGTGACATTGTGCCTGTCTGTACAGAGTACACAAGGGTTGGTGACATCCCTTTCTTTGACGGGATGGTCACACATTGAAGTTTGTCTTCGCCTCTTTGTTTCCTTTAACTCAAGCTTAACAGAGGTGGAATTTGTTGCCTCTTATTTCAGTGTGCTACTATATATTTGGACTCAGTATTTGCTGCCTTTGTATATTCAGTCTTTCTTTGAGGAAGTACAGTATTTCTGTCCATAGAGAGCAGGTTGTGATAAAAAAAAAAAAAAAGATAGCTCCAGTGGACTAGCACCAGTTATTTAACGTAGGCTTCATGCCGCAAGATCTTATGTAACAAATTTCTTATATTCCAGTGAACACATGTAGGTTTGTAAAGATACCTCCTGATACAGTATTTTCAATGGAAAATGTGTCTGCTTGAAGCCAAGTAGAGGGTGGGTATTTATGCAAGTATCATGTGTATCTTGTCATGACTCATCGTAGAGAAAGGCAATCAGGTGAGTTGATGGGGTGAATGATGTGTTGCCAAAGGATGTCATAGGTGCATCACAACATTGTGAGCATTATTTAACAGTGTGTGAAGTCCCCATTTGTCGAGTTTTTATAAAACTTTAGGAAATAGAAGTAAATGTTTGGGAGAATGAGCCAGCGTGCTCCTCGTTTATTATTATTATTATTAATATTGTTGTTGACTGTGATTGAAGCCACTCACAACTGATCACACCTGACCGGACTGGTGTGGACTTGAGCCTTAGTTTATTCAGCTGGTCACTCGTGAGATAATCCACACTACAGTATTATAATTGACAATCAAACTTGTATAGTAAGTTTGTCAGAGTGTTGCTCTGTAAAGGACAAAGAGGTACAGTTCAGTATGTAATATAATTTATCATCAAATAAGAGAAAACTATGTTTTTAAGTGCTTTAAAACTACATATTTTTGTGATTTCTATTGTGCTTTTGTATTATTTCTGGTTTCATTATCCAACATCAAAAAATGTCTGTTGTTTAATAAAAGTGAATTATATTTATTATGTGTAAAAGTGTCAAATTTTATGTTTCTTGAAGGTTTTGCAGTTATAAAGTTCCACATTTTCATAGTCAGGACAAAAAAAGGAGTTTATCTGGGGAACTGAAAATGTTTAAAAGAGATTCCTGCTTGTCGTCCCCGTCCACATAGAATCTCCATTAAAATACAAACATCTGGGTTGTGATTGTTATAAACAATCTGTGGGTGTGAATACTTGTGACTGAGGAGGTAGAATAAGATGTGAGCCCTGCATTTGTCTGCATTAGGTCAACACTGCCTCCTTAAAAGCTCATTTTGTTTTTGTTCTGTTCAAACCGAGAGGTATGAACAGAACATTGAATCTTATTGTCTAATGTTCAGACCAAAGTGAGGAACAACATGGTTAAAAGTAATAATGTTCCAGTATGTGTTGCAGTGGCTCAAAGGGAAAAAAAACATGTGGCCTTCACTTTGAATTAATTGCATTTATTTGTAAAAATGTTATCACCTTGGGTGATGACGCCACACTGCTTGAAGCAAAAGACAGCAGTGTTTTATGTAGTTACAATTCAGCAAACCACTTATTAACGTCTAAAAGGGTGCATCTCAACGGTGCATTTGTACTTCATCAGTAAATTCATGGACTGCATTATGATTAACTAGGTGAGAATCTCCTGTGGCCAAAGAAAAAAATCAGGCGTGTCACTGAGAGATTATCCTTAATGTGCAACATACTGTAGCTGTAGCATATTCATCTATGATACAGATGTGCTTTTTAAACAAGGATACCCTTTGATTTAATGCAAACTTAAATGTAGCCATTAAATACAAGAGAAGGGACATGTATCAGAGCAATGTCAGTGTTTTATATCATTTCTGAACTACAATACAGGCTGATATTTGGAGGATTTATAGCCCCATCTTTACCTAAAAAAGAAAGAAAAAAAAAAACTCCTACAGAAGGTTTCATAATGGTGACAATCTTTAAGTAGCATTCTCTCGCTCGCTCACTCTCTATACAATATATGTACACACATTTTTTTTTCATCATTACAATACAGGTAATGAAAAACAAAACCTTTTGCTGTAAGGGAATAGAAAAGCAAAATAGACATTTTACTTTCTTTAGAAAATTAAAATAAAAACATTTAAGATTTTCTTGTTAAACCCACCAAAACAAATGGTTCACGATGACAACTAGATCACGGGAACCCACAATGATGTTCAAGGTCCCACTCAAAAATATTACTGGTCAACAGTGAACACAAAATTATACATATAATTAAAAAAAGAAAAAAAAAATTGCAACATAGGTTTAAAGCACAAACGAGGACGGGCTCTGCTCTTCGGGTCTTTTCTATGATAAGTGATGGTTTCAGTTCAAGTCCGTTCAAACCACTTTCTCACACAGCCAGCACTGAGGAGGCCAGTACTGTGACAGCAAGGAGTCAGTCTTTCCCTCAGTCCTCTAGTCCACCTTGACCACACTGTAGATCTTATTTACAAACCAGAAGCAGGCGAAGAAGCCGATTGTACCTGAAAAGAAAAGACAGGTTAAAGGAATGACTTGACAAACACCGAGGTGGGACTAGCAGCCTTTAAAATCTCATGTCATGCAGCTCAGTTCAAAATGGAGCATTTTAAAACTAAAAAAGTCCACAAAGTCCTGAAAGTAATGTATTTCAGGAGCACAGACGCAAAAAAACCTGCCAAACTGTCAAGTACCAAATGGTGCAGTCAGCTTGCTGTTGCTGCACAACCAAACTTTATCCACTAAGCTTGACTTTTGACAGTGTTGGGACTCCAATCTCCACAAGACCGCACAAACACCAGCAGCAGCGCTCCATTTTGTCAAGGAGAAAGTATATTTTCCTGAGACCCCCCAATGTTGAGAAGCCAGATTGGTCAAAATCCTGGATCAATTCATCTGGGTATAAAAGTCCTATCTGACTGCTCAATGGGGGCCATGCAGCCCAATCCCGAATTAAGTTGAGATCAAAGTTGAGGGGATGAGGTGAATAAGTAAGACAAGAATATAAAGACTTTAAAAATGGGAAATGAGAGAGATTAGGATTATTTAGTTCAAAACTGGAAGCAAGGAGGGAATCTGATAATCTTTTCCTTGAATCCTTGGATTATTTCTTGGTGATAATCTTTTGACATCTCGTCCCCTTGCTACTTACAGCTCTGTCTTAAGATAGTGTCAAACAGTGCTGCAGTGACAAGCAAGGCTACAGGCTAACTTTTATCTGGCCTAATGACAGTAGAACAGCAGAAAGTATGTCAGCATCTGACATCATAGTGAGCCCCATATTTCTGGGCGGCATAAAGACTGGGGGTGTATTTGCTTGTTATCTAGCCTTGAACATTATCCTCTTTCTGCATATATCCCTAGTCTCATCTGAGTGGGTGTGCTGTAGAGCAGGACAGGGCCAGAGAGGGCTGTTACCATGTCAACATGTGTCAATCTTTGTCTCCTATAGACAAAAACAACAAGGATGTTATGTTCGGAGGAAACGCCTTAACAGCAATGGTCAGGAATCCTGAGCACATATGGGCTTATTATCAGCCATGGCAACGAGTGAATGTGGTGCCTGTGTCTCTTGATGGACAGAACAAAAGAACAAAAAAAAGGAACTCCCTGATAAAAGTAGGCTGTGGCTTGTCAGACAGCAAACTACAGACAGTAAAATTGACCCAAATAAGTCTGCAAAACTAGATCTGACCAAGAGGGACTTTGAACGTTCTAGTCTCATTTCCCATAGTCTCTCTGATTTTCATTAAACTTCAAACAGACTCAAAAATGACAGTTCAAATGGGACCATTGCAAATAAATGCTCTTTAACTTCATTTGACACAGTGCTTCGTTACTGCCAGAATAGCAATAAAATGGCCAAGTCTTGGCTCTAACTAAAATGAAAAGCAAACAAATGTTGCACAATGGTGCAGACTACTTCCTGGTATTTCATTGCACAAGATGGAAGAACAGGATGGAGATCCTGAATCTCAAGACAATCGCCTTAACGTTAGGTGAACTTTTACAAACACTGAGCAAACAATGGCACTTAGGCTACAGATTAAACACCTCTATCTGCCTTTGACATACAGTCACCTATTGATGCCTCTTCACTAGTCATAAAAAATGTGATTGGATATAATGTATATTTATGATCTCACCAATAAAAATAAGCACCCAAAATATGATATCAGTGCATTATTACAATATGCCAATATGTGGATGCTTAAAAAGCTCATGTCACATAACAAAAAGCCTCACCTGTGAAGAGGAAGAAGATGAGAACCATGATCATAGTGTATCCAAAGTAGAGGAAGGTGCTGGCTGCTCCAATTATTTGCAGTTTCGAGAAGAAGTAATGCACAGCATAGATAAACAGATAGACTGCTGTGAAGCCGCTGGTCAGGAAGGAACGCCACCACCAGTGGTAGTCCTGGACACATTACAAATGAAATGTTAGGATCCAGTAATGAGGATATATGAACTGAATTCTGCACCAGATGGGAAATGCAGACATAAATAAGCTTCATTGATGTCGATACAGTTTTAACGCAAAAATAATAACAGCTTCACATGTAGTCTCTACAGTCCTGTGACATTTAGGAGCATGATCAAGACTGAAGATGCTTCTGAAAATATAATTTCTACTTTTGTTGCATTATTATCTTACATTAACTGTAGCTCTTTGTTTAGTACATGTTATTATATATATGAAATATAGTACGTGTTATTAACAGTGAATTCATTTTTAAGTGAAAGTTATAAATTAAAGTTTGATAAATGAGACAAAATTCTCAGAACATTCAGGTACCTCAGCACATAGGTGGAAGTAGCAGAGCAGAATGGTGGCCTCAGAGCAGGTGATGAGTAGAATAATGAAAACCAGGAACAGAAACCCGAACATGTAATACATCTGATGAGACCTAAGACACAAGCATTCCATGTTAGACACATAGCTTAGAGCAGAACTCCTCCTTGCTGTAAAGAGAACAGGTAATTCAAAACTGGACCTGCTAGACAATCAAGAAAAACAGCCTTTCTTTCTTCTTACCAAATGCTGTTCAAGATGAAGAAAAGCTGGATGAAGATGCAGCCAAAGGGCAGGATTCCACCCATTACTATACCAGGGATAGGCTTGGTAAAGAATGACTGCTCGGGGATCTGACGAGGGATTTGGTTTGTTCGCACTGGTTGCTCAATTGCCTATACAGGAACACAAACACGCCATCTGGAATCAATTCATTTCAAGCTAGACAAATTCTTAAACTAGTGGAGGCCGCACTTACAGGTTTCTTGAATCCAAAGTAGGCACCAATGAAGGTGAGGGGCACAGAGATTCCAAACCACAGGGCCAAAATGGCCACTAGGGTACCAAAGGGGATTGCTGCTGACGAACCCTCCACCCAAAGGATCAGGTTCATCAGGAAGAAGTCTGCGAACACAATACTAGGGAAGAGAGATGGAAAAAGGACAATGACACAGAGAAAGAGAATACAAATGAGAGGGATAACATGTCACTCTAGTACTCCAGGGCAAAAATGAAGTTTGAAAATGACACAGATGAAACAAACTTAAGCCAATACGCTCAGTGAACTTACCCTGGGCACAGGAGTGCTGTCAGCAGGACGTTTGACTTCCACTTTTCACCTCCAAAAGCTGAAAACACAGATGGATGAGAATATTGTGATAAGAAAGATGACACTGTCTGTGTTGACTCTTAAGACTATAATGAACTTTCCTATAAAAGTTGTCACAGGACTCTTACTTTTGTAAAGGCGAGCAGACACATAGCCAGCAGGGGTGCCCAGCAGGACCCAGAGGACCACAGCACACGTCATGAGAGCCCCTCTGTTGGCCGGTGACAAGAAGCCCAGACACGCCAGGACTACGGTAGAAAAACAGTCATCATCAGTGCACTCATTCAGACATGCCAGCACTACTGCTCGTGAAGCGCTGAAATATCAACACAAAGACTGCTTTTAATGCGACTCCATTCAGCCGGGTAGCACTGCCGTCAAATAACTTCAGACTGCGAAACCTAAAATTCACAAATCTAAACTGGCCTGAAAATGTAAATGTCTTTAAATGTAACTTCTTGGTTGATAATGTAGTTCGCTATTATTTGGAGGCTCCCACAGATGAACCCTCAACCTTGTTGTTAACTTTGTGGAAATATTTTGACATAAATTGGTCTACTGCCTCACCAGCTGTAGTGTTGTACATTAATATAATGAAAAAAAAACTTCTATGGGAATGAAACAAAGTATGTTGGGGAAGATAACCAGCTAAGCTAACAAGGCAGCCACTTAGTGTAACACTGACAGCAGTTTGTAAGAATAAAACTCTAATTCACTGTATGTAACTATTACTGGTTTCACATATTACAGCAGAAAGTAAAACAATCCTTACAGAGTGTGATGAAGGTCATGATGAAGATCTGGGTGCCCTGTCCGAGGAACACAGACAGCAACATGCCTTTCCTGGGGGGACGGAACACATCTCCGTGCACCTGCTTCCACCCCGACTCCTCCTGAGCGTCCTCCTGGGGAGGGAGCCAGACAGCAATACAGCGGCAGTCACAATCGAGGAAGTACTTGGCGTTTTGCGAATAATAAAAGTTAACCAACCACCACGCAGTAAATACTACCTCACAGTCTGACACCTGCTAGCAAAGCAAAATAAAGTGAAGAATGAAAACACCTAGTTTACCAAAAGTTGCAAAATTTGGTGTGAAAAACTCCAGTCTATTCGTTTTTTGAAACTGGCAAATTAAAAAACATCCACACCACATTTTACATTCTTTTCTAATGTGCTTGTTTGCTGCAATCACACACCCAAACCCCCGATTTAATTACCATAATAGGTTTTGCTCAAAATGGCTTTCAATAAGCTTACATAGGGTAGAGAGGATTTTTCCTTGGTCGATGGAAGCTTTATCAAGTCTCCCTGTGAAATGTAACAAAACATTTATAGTTCTGGGTACTATGCACCCAGTGTGCTGGGTGGCATTTCACACTGCAGAATTAATGCATCAATATAACCTCAGTAATGCATGGTTATCTAGACAAAAAGGAGGCTGCTGTTCAAAGTTCCCTGGGAAGCTGTTGGCTTTGATGGTTTTATTGCTGTTAACTAGAAATATGAGGCTTTTACCTTACAACAGACAAATGGCACCAGCTACTTCAAATAGTTCATTTGCATTGTGACAACATGGTGCTCTCCAGTACACAAATGCCACAACTAATAAGATTCAAACTGTACCCATAAGAGTATGATCTATTTTTGTTATATTTCTGCGCTGCATCTTCAAGAAATCTTCACTTGTATGCTAGTGAATCGCATATACACATCTGGAACAGCTCCAACTGAGCTAAACAAACGCCTTTACCTGGTCCACCTGGTTGTATCTGGCAATGTCCTTGTGCAGAGTTCTCAGCATGATCATGGCAACCATGCCAGACAGGAACAGGACAATGACCAAGGAGTTCATGATGCTAGAAAAACACAAAAAAACACACCCTCAGATCAACTAACAAGCATCAAGAGCCAGAGAGTTTCAGGGAGGTTTCTATGCCACACACTGTGAAAAATGTCCTCATACCTAAACCACTGGATGTTGGTGTGAGGCATGGAGACCAGGATGTAGTCCCACCTGGAGGCCCACTTGATAGAATTGTTTTCCTGTTAAAGGAAGCAAAATTATTGCAAAAAATATCACACATAGTATAGCATATCTCATAGTAACATAGAAATGATTGTATATTAGTTACATATAATTAGTTACAATACAATTTGCCATATAGTTTGGAGGCCTACCTCAAATGTGACTGAGTAGCTGTAAACTATGGACACGTCACTATCGAACTCCCCAGGGACCTCCATTGGGTTACCTCCTTCACAACTTGGATTTTTCTCGTCCGCATGTTTGATACTGTTGTGCACAAAACACACAAAACCCTTCAGGTCAATCATTCATAATTATGCTGGTAGTTTTGAATGGGGAGTTGTCATTCTATTGAAACATGTTGAGGGGGATTAGACCTAAATCTAAATCTACCACCAACCGACATTTACCTCTTTGGCTCCAGAGTGGCAGCGACCAGCCGAGCTCCCGTCCATCCTTCTGATGCTCCACTATGGTAAGTGATCTTGATGTCTACATGGTTGAAGACGTAAAATGTGTTCTTCTTGTTGAACTCGGACTGAAAAAAGAAATCTTATTTAATATCAGGTACGATAAGATTTGTAAACAAACATCTGTATGTTGTTGAGCATTGTCTATACTGTAATTATCTAATGCAAAGAACTTTACAACATGACTTCCAACTTCACCTTTATCCTACTTATGTCAGTTGTACTATTGTGTATCTGTATGGCCTGGGCCCATCAATTCTGATAAAGTCCTATTTTTGATTACATTAATGACTGCTTCAATAATTACCTGACAGGTTGACACACAGTGTAACCGTAAGAACGATCAAATACTGTTTGAGTTCACTTTATTTACTTAAGAAAGACAGAAAATTAGCAAGAAATTGTAGTAATTAAAGGCTGTTTATGTATTAGAAAACCTAAGAAGAATCCTATAAATTCTATAAATATTCAATAAAATAAGCAAAAAATATTACTATTATCAAAACTACACAGAAAAATTATTATAGTTTTTAGTGGATACAGGGTATCTGCACAACTCTCAACTTCTGATTTAATGACTTAAGACCTTTTTAACATCTATACACGGAAAAAATAATGAAAAAAAAAGTTAAACTACAATACAGTAAACAATGCTGTTGCGTTTCCTAAGTTATTTAGAGATGCACTGCCGCTGATAGCAAAATTCTTGGCCGATACAGAAACCGATTGTTTAGGCTATAGGCCTATATATTTAAAAAAGAAAATAGGCCCATATCTGTCAATACTGATAGTTGGCTGTTTATGCTTATGCTAGTCAATTTCTCTTTGATCTGCCTAAGCATTTCAAGGAACACAATTTCAATTAGGCTACACAACCTCCAAGTGATGTAACCACCACTAGTGCTGCATTTAGGCTTTATGGTTTACATTGTTTACACCTCCACAGTCAAACCTTTGACTTAAACATCAAATAGGGGCGATAGTGAGTTTGAAATTATTTCCAAAAGATGTTCAGCTAATTTGAAAAATGACGACAATGTAGGCCTTGCCCTCGAAACTATACAAGCCTAACCATAGCCTAAGGTAATACAACTGTACAACCCTAACCCTTACTACAGGTCTGACATTACATTCAATGATATGATGAATATAACATAAGAGATGGCTACTGCTGAATATGAACATATCTGCTGGAACAGTGGAAGGGTGCCAACAGTCACATCCCTCTTCACACAGGCCTACTTGCGTTTTTCCCTTGAAATCTTCATAGAGTAATTTATAGACTACACAGTGCAAGGATAATTCTATAAATAGTTTGATGTGATTTTCCCGGATGTGGCGCTATAGAATCACAATTGTTCATGGTTAGAACAGCTGTTTTGTCAAACACATTTCTATCAAACCATGGAGCAGCGATGCAACAATTATAGATTTTGATGGTACAATTATAGTCTGGAGGAAAAATCACGGTTTCATGATTATTATGCATTAATTTATGGATAATTTATTATCCGTAGTATTTTACAATACTATGGATAGATAAAAATTATATGAGCACATTTTGTTAGCTGCAAACACCGCTAACATTAAAGAAAACATACTGGCAAATACTTGAGACCAGCCAATAAGGACTGTTGGAGTCTAGTGATGTGATTTTGAGTTATATGAAAAAAGAGAACTGGGTTAGAATGAGTCTGCAACAGTGGGTTGAACTGCAGCAGTACCAGAGCTACTCTTAGGCTAGAAGTGAATAAGAAAAATGAAAATAAATAAACCATACCAAGGTGAACTTTGACATTGCAGTAATGACTTTAGTTGATATCTAATATTTAAAATATAGTATTTTTAATTATTGTTATCAATATAAGATTAACTTTATTGATCCTCCAGGGAAAAATATTACTAATGTAGGTAATAAAGTGAAGTGTTTTTATTATTATTATTACAGATGTTATTAATCACTGAATGCAATTAATTAGATCCCATGGTGTAGTGCTAGAAGTCTACAAGATCCTAATGTTAAGTCAGTCTTTTACACCTGGCATATTTACCTACTATATGCCACTATATGTGTTTACTCAACACAGATGATGTAAATGGTTGCACTGAAGCCCTTGATGGGATTACATGCTGTTTTGGTGAGTGTTAATTTATAAACGGTGCAGTGCTCCTTTTCCTGCTTTGTTGCCGTTGGTTTACGTTGCACTGAAAGCCCAACTCTTAACCCACCACTACTTTGTTGATTGTAAGTGACACGTTTATATTTACTTTACCCTACCAACTCAATGTTTCACTAAAGTAATGGTTTTCTAACTTAGTTATTACTTAAGTGTATTACCTTCATTTGAGCATGTATAGCTGGATGGTGATCTCAAAGTTGCATTAAGTTTGAGGTGTTTTAGCAAGTTTTAAAATTGGAGATCTGTCTTTTTGAACACCTGGAACTGTGGCCATTCTTTATGTATCCAAAATCAACAATTGAAGGTGTTTTGGTGAACACAGCATCTCAGTGTTGGGAGTTTTGCTAAACTGGGAGATTTCCTGGGTAAACAAACTTCACCTCCTACTTCACCTATACATAATGACCCCAGGTGTATAGGTTATTCTTTGATATGTAAGCTCTGGTAGCTCTGCAAGAGGGCCAGACTTTGTCGTTTTTGTTTTTGCGGTGCACTGCTGTTTGGAGAATTATATAGGTTTATCCTTGGTCTTATTGGAAACATTAATATATATCCTCATTGTTTTTATACAGATCAAAATTTAATGGCTCCCATCCTCAAAATTAAGACATTTTAAGACATTTTTAGACTTTGAATTAACAAAAAATATTAAGACGTTTTAAGACTTTTTAAGGATCTGCAGGGACCCTGAGTGGATATAAAACTTCTAAATTGCTAAATCTTTCTGGGACAATTTCGAGGGTAAATTAATATAATCAAAATGAAGACCACTTCACAAGAAGATGACCAATTAGGTCAAACTTAATATGCGAATTAGAGAACAAATTCGAAGACCGAAACTCACGTTGATAACACAAGCATCTTTAGATCTGCCATCTGAGGTAACAAGGCAGCCAATGGGGAAGCCCGGATTGCAGTACTTCTGACCATCTTCCACATCGTAGCACCATGTGACCGGCATGTTGTCAATGATCCTAAAAAAAATTGTTGTTAACCCCAAAAAGCTTCTTGATAAATAAAGTCTGAGTGAACATCTGCTTGCTCACAAGTTTTCTCTACTGCTTCCATCCATCTTTCAGTCAAGTGCTCCAGAATAAAAACAACTCACCAATGAATAATAATTACATTACATAGCAATATATCTGTCACTAACCAGTGGTGCTGGTAGTTCAGCTGCATTCCCATCTTAAGAAAATCCAGTTTGGTGACATCCTCCTGGTTGCCTTTCTTGTAGGTTTTTGTGCATACTGCCTTGCATTTAACGTCTTGTTTGAAGTTGAACTGTAAAAGGCAGATGAGAGTCACGTTGCATTAACAGAGCACATTCAACAAAGAGGGCTGAAATGGAATCTAAAAAAGCAACGTAACAATCGCCATGCAGATTTAGATTTACAAGTACCTTGTACGGTGAAGACTCAATTCGTTCACCAAACAGCACCTGTCCAAGGTTCTCAGAAGGCCTCTTTTCGTATGTATCTTTGCAAAAGTCGAACCTTTAACAAATTCACATTCGTCACACACAATGAAAGAATGACATTGAGCTGGACAACAAATATTCAGACATTAAACAACTGGCTTCAGGCATAAACTAAATGATACTTACACATCATACTCATAAGGCAGGACTGACTCCACAGAATCCAAGCGATTGACAAACAGCTGAATCTCTGTCTGTAAAGATCAAAAATAATTTGTCTGTCATTAATCTACCTAATTAAACAAACCAGGCTTTCAAGCCCAACTGGTGGGCTACAACCAGCCAAAAGCTGTGCGGTTAACAGGCTGTGCATGTTTCGTGTCTATTGATGTAATATAAATAAGGAGTAAATGACTAAGTTGCAACCAAAGATTTGATGATCTGTCTCTCAAAGAGGTGAAGGAGTTGATCCAAACTTACATGGACCACGTAGCAGAGCAGCGGCCAGTCAAGCTTACTACAGTGATGGCTATTAGCGTTATCTGTCATCTTTCATTATTTCAATCAGTATTAATGTGCCAACAATATCGTGCTAGGCTGGTGAAAAACCAACTCAGTATACTCTGTATACACACACATATATATATACATATATATATGCAATGTCAGCGAGCGCAAATACATTTAGCAAGCACTAGAATATGATGCTAGTTCTCCGGCTCCAGGCAATAGCCGGGGCCTAAAGAGAGGACTGGCTAGCTAGCAAGGTTGAGGACGATAACAAAATGACATGCCAATTCCATTTTGGGCAGAACATTTACTACATTACAGAGGAATTACGAGTTTTATAAAATAACCATACCTGGCAATCTTCACCACCTTTGTCGTGTTCACAGAAACTCACTGGGGCTAAACCCGGAAGATAAAACGCCGAGCACGAACAGAAATGTGAAACCAGCAAGTAAACCAGCACATAACCAAAGTGTATCCGCCTCTTCATTTTATCGCGGACACGGTTAATCACAGATTTTGTCTTCTTGTGTCAAAGGAGAGTGCTCCTTCTTGTGAGGGAAACAGTTTGTTAACGTTAGCTGTTCGGTTAACTAGCTCTTTCTACTCGAGACGCAGCGGCTGACCTGTCTGGCGCAACCAGCGCTGCTAAGCTATGCGGAAACTGATACATATCCACCGGAAGTCAGGCGATTTGACCTTCAAAGGAAAAATATTGAACGTGTTTAGTATATAAAGTGTATACATTTATAGCTGGTGTAGATATACATACAGTCATGATATATTCTGCATGATAACCGTACACAGGTGTATATTACAAAACGGTTACAAACTCTTGTATTTTCAAACTGAGCAACATTTACAGTTGCAGTTATTTTATTTTGAAAGGAAAACATCGGATGTCATATTTTGTTTTGACCGACTTGACGCCGTGGAAGTAACACTGACGTTGCTTACACCTCCTTACACATCCTTGTTTTCTTTATAAAAAAAAATAGTGTGTTTTGCACCGCACGTTAGTAAGACACGTTTTTATATAAGAACAGCTCGTAAAAAGGTGGCAGTGCACAAAATGAGAGATAAGAGTACGCGGGAGAATAATTATTTCACATAATTCAGATTATTGTAAAAGGCGGCTGGACAAACCAGAAAAACAGGATGCAGCAAATAGCTATTATTATGGAAGTTGGTAGAATTACATATTTTTGTCCACTACATCTTGTCTTAAAAAGATTGTTATGCTACTGTGTTATTAAAGACTGTACAATAAAATAAGCAGGAAGGTGTCATAAGAACATACAAGACTAAATGCAACAGGCTATATATTATGAACAAGGAAGAAACAGATAAATGCAAATAAAATGTTGAAAAAGGGAGTGTCCAGTATAGTCTGTAAAAGAGTGGAGTATTAAAGGGTTGCTGTAAATTATTCTACCACATAATATACATCATACAGCTATTTGACTCTGGGTTAGTGGCTCTCAATGTATTACAGACAATACAACATAACAATCTTCAGAAATATACACAAGGAATGTCTATAAACAGGTGAAACTGCTTCTGTGAACTGTAAACAGGATACAAATAGTGCAAATAAGTGAAGAGTGCTGAGATAAATATTGAATGGTAAGGAAAAAAGTGACATGTTAATTTATATACAGTAGGTGGTTATGTACAGTATATGCAGCCTGTTCAAATATACAGTAATGAATGCAATGTATTGCATTTACAGAAGAAAAATCAGAAACTCTGAGTTGGGTTTTTTTTTTAAAGATTATAAACAAAGAAAAAAAACAATTTTTACAGCCTTTGGATTGAAAGAAAAACAAATCGAGTAGTATTTGACTTCCTTTGTGAACAAGAAGTAAGGCCTGTAAATTTGCCTTTATGAATATGAAATTGTTAGCCAGTAAAATTAAAAGATTAGTGATACACAAATTCAAATTAGTGTTATCTTCTAGTTTGCCAATCAGTACGTTTCCGTACAAATAAAAAAATTCTAACAGTTTTCAATCAATATGGTTGTTGATTAAAAAAACAACACTATCCAAAAAGAGTACTAAAATAAATGAACAGCAGTCTTAGTGATACTATAACAAAATGTACAACTTAAAAATATTTTTTTTAATGGATAAAATCTATTAATATATTTGAAACAGGTATACTACCCAGAAACACTTCTTGAAGTCATGATGATGTTACACTCCGGTACAGTAGGTGGCGACATGCACGTTTCGCATCGGTTTGTAGCCCGCACGGATGTATTATGGTAGCCCGCCATTAAACAAAAGAAGAAGAGAAAGAAGCAGAAGAAGGAGCAGAAGAAGAAGACGAATAAGAAGAAGCAGAAGAAGAAGGGGGAGAGGAACCGTTGTTGAGTTTGCCACAGCTGTATCTGTCCGTGGCATAGCGCTGTTAATATAAGCTACAATAGTAATATTGTTTTTTATGGTTTAACAGTAACGTGTGGGCAGTAAAGCCTCCCGTTAGTAGCTGGAATAATTGCCAGCTAGCGTTAGTCAAGTAACTAGCTAACGTTACAACCGCTGGCACGTTTATCGCCATTTTGCGCATTCAACAGCCCAAGACTTTCGCCAGCAGCAGGTAATAATCGCTAAAGAGATGTCTGAATACCTAGAGCAACATTAACGCTAAGATTACATATAATCTAATACTACATACGACCTCTTCTGTTGCAGGTGGGGGATTTTTGCAGCATGGCAGAGGCAGACCGACCAGGGAAGCTCTTTATCGGCGGACTGAATACCGAGACCACCGAGAAGGCCCTGGAGCAGTACTTCAGCAAATATGGCAGGATTGTCGAAGGTATGGATGAAAACATTGTTGGCCATTTATCTTTCATGTCGTATATTGGTTAAGTGAGGATAAAATATATAAGAAAATAGACATTTGATAAGAAAAATGCGTTATCAGTAAATTTTATTTAATCGCTCTATGTGTTCGTGCGGATTCGCGCTTTCGATGCAATTCAAATATGTACTGAGCTGTGTCTTCAGTTTTTAATTATTAGTTCGGGAAATTAATTGCTAATTGATTTGAGTATTTTAAGACTTGATAAACAAAAACAAACAAATCTAACTGAAGAAATAGCAGCGATACAAACTAACAGCACGATTCTGTGGGCGAGTAGAGTAATTCTTTGTTTCTTCATCACTTTAATGGACCTCATTTGTTTTTACTTTCGGTAACATGAAGCACATTTTGAGCTGGTCTTATTGCTCCGTGTTAACTGTAAAATGTAGTGTCTAGCAGCAGGAAATAGGAAAACCCTTTGAACCATGAAGGGTGCATATTGGTTAAAACCGAAAACAGTGAGTCACAGCTGTAGTTAGTATAATGGGAGAAGCAATGAGAACACTTTATTTTGTCCAGCTTAAATTGTTGCAAAAGAAGCTACATTTGTAACTTTGATCAAGCAATTCTGTAAATAGCAAAAACTATCAGACACAAAGCTCAAGCTCTATTGTTACTCTGTATTTTTGTTCTTACTCTGTATTTCTTCATTTCAGTTCTTCTGATGAAAGACCGCGAAACAAACAAATCAAGAGGTTTCGCTTTTGTGACTTTTGAAAGTCCGGCTGATGCAAAGGATGCAGCACGCGAGATGAATGGAAAGGCAAGTCCTCCCTAATCAGGCATTATTTAGAACATAATAAAAATCATCTTGAATTTGATGGAATTAATGGTGCCTATTCTACCATAGTCCCTTGATGGCAAACCTATCAAAGTGGAGCAAGCTACCAAACCTCAGTTTGAGAGTGCTGGCAGGCGAGGACCACCACCCATGCACTCCCGCAGTCGTGGTCCACCCAGAGGCCCCCGTGGGTCCAGGGGAGGTCCTGGTGGTATGAGGGGCCCACCATCCAGAGGTAAATTAACTTACTTGTTTGCTCAGTCAAGTTTGTGAAATTGTAATAGTAAAATATGTTAATTTAATGTAATTTTTGTAATACATCTTTTTGAGTTTAGTGTGTTAATATTTGCATTTCTTGTCTGTTATAAGACTACTATGATAATTCAGGGAATGTAGAACCCTTCTTTAAAGGGATGTCATCCAGAGGTCCCCCTCCGATGAAGAGAGGACCCCCAGTTCGTAACGGAGGTCCCCCACCCAAGAGGTCAGCACCATCCGGTCCCATGAGCAGAGGTGAATGTGAGGAAATTCTGTTTCTACTTATCTCAATTCAAATACACACAGATATGTCTATGTGATTTAACAAAATTGTGTTGGTACAATACCCACTTGGAAATCCCCTCCCGCACAATGTTGTCAAATCAAATGTGTTTCATTGTTGTTTGAATGTATTTTTATAATTATTTCTTTTGGATACACTGGATGTGTAGACTTAAACTTATCATCTAGCTCCCCTGCATGCACCTAGGTGGGCTGTGTTTATCTCGGTTATTTGGAGATTAATAAGCCTGTTTGCTGTTACTTTGTGTATTCCAGCCCCCATGTCAAGGGACAGGGATCCCTATGGTCCACCCCCTCCTCGCAGAGACTCCATGATGTCCAGAAGGGATGATTATCCATCACCAAGAGATGACCATTACTCATCGAAAGATAGGTAGGATGTTCAATATTGAGTTACATTGTACAGTGGTGTAAAAACATTTGGACAACCAAGTCTTTGCACAATTAGTTGAGTTGAATTTTACAAATTTGTTTGTGGTTTGCGGTTATGTGAGAAAAGTTCAGTTAACTTTAATATGATTACAACAATGGAAATGGGGTATGTAAAGTATGTACAGCCTTTTTACACCAGGGCTTAAGTTTGTCTTTTGTAAAATATTTGCTTCATATTCAAAACTTATTCTGCTTAGGTCTCAGTCCTCCTTTTACTTTATATGATATATCTCAAGGGACAGTGTACATTTATTGACTAAATTCCCATATAGCTGATTTAAGCTGTTTTTGTCAGTTACCAAGTAAAAACAGTTAGTGGTTATAGCTCTGAGGTTAATTGTGCTATTTTTGACAGCTACTCCAGTCGGGATTATAACTCCAGAGATTCGCGGGACTATGGACCTCCTCCCAGAGATTATTCATACAGAGAATACTCAAATTCCAGTTCCCGAGATGACTATGGCTCAATGTCAAGGGGATACAGGTAGGAGTTTGCATTGATACAAAGGTTAAAAAGTTGGATCTGATCTCACCTGGTCACCAAGTAACAACTGTCCCTATTATGTAGTGACCGCGATGGCTACGGCGGAGGCCGGGAACCACGAAGCTACATAGACCGTCCAAGTGGTGGCTCCTACAGAGATTCATATGATGGTTACGGTAAGATATGCCTACATGAGTGTAATGAGGACAGATAACCACTGTGGCACAAAGAAGAGCTGCATTAAATAACCAACCAACCAACCAAATCATAGCATTGACTCCCGCAACCTCCAGTCACAAGAAGCTGCAGTTTTTCCCCCTAGCCCAGAGGAAATGGCATTTCAGGCTACCTCTTAAAACGATTTGTCATTCCATTTGCTGCATCCCTGACCTGCAAACCACGTTGCAATTTTTTCCATCTATTATAAATGTATAAGTATTGGCATCTCAACTGAACAACAAAAATATATTGGAAAGCTGTGCCCACATATCACAATCCATATTACCGCTGCATTCTTCAAAAGAATAAGTGTTTGTGACAATATCATTCAAAAATAATGCAGACTACTTAATGTGCCCCAGAGAGTTGGCAACCATAAGGAACCCCCAAAAATCCTTGGAAACATCCGTTGACCACTTCGTATATGTTGCCCATCAAAGCACTCCCTCAAGGAGTAACCTTCCAAAAACCATCAAGACAACTCTGAATACCTCGTCCTTACCTGCAGTTCTAACACTTGGAGCTCTAAAAGGAAAAATGGCTACACAAAAATCAATGGCATGCTGAAACGAGTAACATTGCCCTCTTATTCCCTGTACTTGGATATATTACTGCCCATATCAACTAAATATCCAATGTTAAATTTTAAGATGGATTAAATGATGGGACATTTAAACATGTCGTCCATTAAATTTTATTTTTTAAAGTGAATTCTATTGGCAAAAAATGAGCACTTGACAGTGCAAGAAAATGTGTAAATTGAACCTTGCCAATTACCTGACCCATTGACCCTGCAGGTAACTCTCGCAGCGCCCCACCTTCACGGGGCCCCCCACCATCCTATGGTGGGAGCAGTGGAAGCAGTCGTTACGATGACTATGGCAGCAGTTCCCGGGATGGCTATGGCAGTCGTGACAGTTACCCCAGCAGTCGGAGTGACCCATATCCACCTAGCCGTGGTGAGCGAATGGGCAGGCAGGATAGGGGCCCAGCTCCCCCTGTCGAGAGAGGCTACCCTCCTCGTGATTCGTACAGCAGCTCAAGTCGTGGAGGGCCACGTGGTGGCCGTGGCAGCAATCGAGCCGATAGAGGAATGGCTCGCAGCAGATACTAAAATGGACATGGAAATCACGTAAAAGCAAACGTTGGTGTTCGTGCACAGTTAACACGTGTTTTTGGAAGAAATCTAAAAACAAGACAAACTATCCATGTCTGAATCTGTGGAATATGGAGCATAGCTTTGAAATGTATCTTGAGTTTCCCATTTTTTTATGTGTAAACTTTTTTTTTATTAGTATTTCTCTTGCTCATGTAACAGTACAGTTACCAAGTGAGTGTTAGTTTTTGTACATTCAGTGCTGTTGGAATCTGCAATGCCCTATAAGTCTGGATTTCCTACTCTAATAAAGCTTTTAGTTGTACCTTGACCACTGCTCATCGATATTCAAAACGAGACCAGAAACAGTGACATGAATGTTAATTAACAACATGATCTCCTTTACAAAGTTCTCTGTAAAGCTTAGGTGAGTCTCTGCTCGTGCTTTTATAGTCGAGTGACTTGAGTTCATTCTTAACACAAATGTGCTTCCAACTGGTCACTACTGTCTTTAAGGGTTAGGCAAATGTTACTGTCAAAATGTTCCAATATAGTTTCCTTGGAAATGGATCCATCACCCTAGAGCCATTTGATGGCATGCAACGACAAAACCAAAGGCAACAACAACCAAATGCAAGAGTCTTTCCAACTCGACCGATAGTCAACAGCTGGTAAGCAAAGCAAACCTCTTTGTTTCTCATCTGTAAATGAGTTTCTCATTGTCCTGTATTGCAATCTTCACTCAAAGCGTGATATTCAAGACAACTTTTGCCTCAGAGGACAAAAGGAAAAAATGGAGGTCAACTGAATGTGCCTTTTTCTATTGTAATCCGTTTTCATCAGCTAAAATTGTCAAAGTGCAACAACATCCTAAGAAGTTTCATCCCTTGTCAGCAGTGAAAGTTTGCCATTTTCCCAACTGAGCCCTCAAAACGATGGAGATCCTTTTTCCCCCCCTAACCAATCGTCCAACCTGAGTAAGAATGATTGGCAACAGTGCTTTTTAAAATCATAGGTAAAGCTCACTAGTTATTTGTAAGAATTTTTTTTCTCAGTAAAATTTAAAATTAATAGCCATTTTCTCAGTATCGAAACCTTTTCCACAAGCATGCCAAATCAAACAATGGAGACCTCTGGAAGAACCCCACCATCCTAACTGCCAAACTGGAAACGATCGCTAAAGCAAAAATCACAGACGGATCAAGGACTAAAAGATTGTTATCAAACATTTTTATGAATACATAATTAAAAGAAGGGCAGCATGTTAATATTATGTTCTCGTTGCAGGATGAACACCCCTTCAAGGCAACTGCTCTTGCAACGTACCTGAATTGTGTCCTCAGTTTGTTGGACCAATGAAACCACAGCACACCAGTGCAGGTATGTACATCAGGCAAATTATCTGTACATACAGAAAAACTTAAGTATTGGTGGTATGAAAGTACCATGTAAAAAAAAAAAAAAAAAAAAAAAACTGAATTTACAGCAATATCAATCCATTATACCAGAACCTTGGTGGTCATTTCTCAGCATTTTGTATCTGAAAAACTAATGCAAAAGAAGTTCAAACTGTTGATGTAATCAGTTGTTTTGAATGTTTACTGTCTTTCAGATGCTGGCACAGGCCACTGTGAAGACTGCTGGTTGAATCTTTTCAAGTGGAACATGTTGAAAGTGGGAGGAACACGGGCTGAGGATTTGCTCAAATCAGTTTCTGGTGTTTTCAATAAAGAGGAGAAAAACATGTTGTTGTTTACTGTTTTTTGACTTGTCATGAAAGAATGGAATATCTCAATGTTGTACTGAAGATTATTTTATTGTAGTTTAAAATGGGGCCGAGGTGTTTTTTGATACCTTATGACTTTGTCACAATCTGTGCAGTTTTTACCTCAGTTGTGCTTTTCAAATTGTCATACATAAACATTTAGCCAGGGGTTAAAGTTCTCAGGCATAGAGCAGTTTTAAATTCATACAATACTTAATTCAGTATATTAAGACATTTCCTCCTGGACAAGTGTTCTTCCTTTAATCCCTCGTTACAAAAATTAACCTTGACACAATCTAATGAATCATATCAGTCAACAGAAACGACTTGAGGTTACAGTAGCAATAATCAGACAGGCTTGAATTGCTCTCAGGAAAATTCAGCATGACACATTTTTGACTCAATAAAAAATGTCAACAACATAGGTGCGCTGAAACTCGACGCTTGTATCATAATGAATGTCAGCAGACGACACGTCAGGCCCATTACTAACATCCCGGGTTAATCATATAGCAGACGGTACATTTTTCTCTTGCGAAATATGCTGATGCACCACAGATAAGCTTCCTGACGGTGTTTCTTGATCCTTGCTGCAACTTGACTTGTAATGCGATATGAGAGAATATGCCTTCTGCCAGCATATGCTACATTGCAGAGGAAAAAAAAAAAAGACTGCTGCCTATTGTTGAGGTTCCTATTTGCCAGTAGGGGGGATCATCAGTTTCGCGTGTAGAAACAGCGGTCGTCCTTCCCCCACCACCGCTTTTTTTAACTTGTAGCAGAAGTGCGGATGTGAGTTGAATATTGATACGGAACAGGCCGCCAGTTTTTTTTTCTCTCCCAGCAATGCGTGCTTAGGCAATGATCATTGTTTGGAGCTATGAATCCAGAGGAGCAGACTGTAACGTGGTTAATATCACTGGGAGTGCTTAGCTCGCCTAAAAAGAATATAGCAGACCCGGAGGAGTTTTTGAAAACATCGCTGAAGGATGGGGTTGTCCTGTGCAAGCTCACGGAGCGGCTCATACCTGGCTTCACGCCCAAGGTGAGTTGTTGATATAAGTTAACTTAAGTCAATAAATGCTAAATGATCGACGGTCCTTTGGTGAAAAGAAGGGAGGGGTTTGTTGAAAATGATACGGACAAGAACTTCCCCTGCTGCAGGCCTTTCATTTGTGTAACTCGAAACTTGAGCTGTGAAGTTTTAAGCCTGTTTTTTTTTTTTGTTGTTTCACGCGAAATGCTGCACATGAAAGCAGCAATTCGTGAACTTTCCGATGCGAGATTTCAAGATGTGGTTTCCTGTGAAGCGAAGAAAAAACGTTCCGCATTCTTGACATGAGTGAGTCGGTGTGAACACCCACCAAAAACAAGACATATTCTGTAGCAAGAGTGTATAAAGTGTACATATGGACCGCACATGAGTGCCCGAGCAGGGGATTTCACGGGACTCAACTTTTCTTTGCAGCTCTTTTAACGTGTTGCATCAACGTGAGAGTAACAGATGCTTAGTTTGAGATGACAAAGTTGATAATGATAAATAACAGTTGCAGATACCGTTCGTCACTTCCTCCTGAAAGGCTCGGCTCTTCCCGGTGCGCGATATATATTTTTTTTCTTCCTAGGATGGCGAAGTCATGACCCACCCTACTCTGCCTCTGATTGGCTGACCCTGATATTCTTAACCTATCCCTAGCCAATCACACTCCTCATGCCTAAACCTAACCAATCCAACCAACGAAGGTAAGGAGTACTAGCCAATCAGAGGCAGAGGAGGGCGGGTCTTGACGGTGCCACCTCCCCTTAGCAAAAACTAGCTAGAATAATACAGGAAGTAGTAACTTCCAATTTGTATCATTACTTGTTCTGTCTAGTATGCCACTTTCTTTGTGTGGCTGTCGCAAGTGGCCCTGAAAAGAATAATACGGACTTTGCTTATAATTAGCTAAAAAGCCAAAAGTCTTCTTCGCGACCTTTTTTAATAAGGATTTTATATTGAAAGCTTTAAAAGTCAGCGGATGTCTGGCTTAAATGTTGCGAGTTTGACACTTCAGTGCCGTTAATGGTTATGTATGCATGAAGGAGACGCAGGAAGACTCCACAGTTATTTTGTAAACTGTAGGTTATCCCATTCGGACCACTACAACAATGTTACTTTACGCTTTTTCATGTGTAGCTTAAATGACAGTATAGCTTGGGCCCGGTGCGTCTGATGAGTGCCTGTGTCAGATGTCTATCTGACATTACTAAGCTGAGGTTTATATATTTATTTCGTGTGTGTGTGTGTGTGTGTGTGCTCAGTATTGCCAGGATCCGAGAACTGAAGCCGACTGCATTTCCAACATCAGAGAGTTTTTAAGAGGATGCTCGTCCTTGAAAGTGGAGGTAAGTTGCCTCAGTGTGTCTGTCAAGTTTCATGTAGCAACAAACGGTGCGATGTTTTGACATGGGCCGACCTTTTCTCTATCATTATCTCATTACTTAGCCCTCTTCTTAGCCCACTGCAGTTTACAGAGAGGACTTACATAGCCTACACTCTTGCTTGTGTTGTGATCTGCTTACCCTTGCTGGCATATGTTTTCCTCACACGTCCATGTGGAGTGAGCCACATAAACAGGCATGCTGTCAGTCACTCCCACTGAGCAGACAGGAACAAAACTGTTGTCCTCTGTGACTAGTCCCCCCTGTTGTCAAAACTTCATTTTCACGGTGTTTACTTCCTTGAAAATTTCCTCTTTCTCTTATGCTGCAGTGACACTATGAGTTTGTTGCTGCAGGTTTAAAATTCTCCCCCAAGGCATACACTACTGGCTGTGATGTCCAGATGTTCGAAAGGGGCAAATGATTTGCAGATGTTGGGAGTGTTCTCTGTCTCAGCCTGTTTTTGACTGCCACACTGGACAGTAATTTCTCCTCCAGCTTTATAAATAATCTTTTCTGGTCTTGAATCACTTCAGTTGGTTTCTTTAAACAGCTAATTGAGTCAGCAAGCCTGGCTCACTGCAAAGTCAAGTGGTTCAATACTTCTGCCCAGCTGGCTTGTTATGTCTGGGAGGTCCCCTCGCGCTTTTATCCACCAATCATGCCCTAGCCCATAATTAGACCTTTTGCGGCCAGCCAGTAGCTCATGGGCAGCAGCTTTTGGAGAGCCACTGTCAAATGTATCAGCCAAGGATGTCTGTGGCTATACAGCGAGCCCTGCCCATCCTTTGGTCAGTGATGTGATCATGTTTAGAGAACTTTTTCTCTCTCTCTTCTTTTTTTGCCATAGCAAATAGTGCCTGTTTGTCCTGTGACTGCATAAAGAGAGCAGTCATTCTGCTTTCACTTCTGCCCTGAGACGCAGAAAGAGGAAGCGTCAATAACTGCTCAAGGCCTCAGATTTTTTTCTGCTGTGTTATGAACCGAGTGAGATGATTTGTTTGCTCAGATTTTTATACACTGCTAAAGTCATGTAGAGTAGCATGAATTCATAACATGACTCATTGAAACCACTGACCCCAATCATGGTCAGTGTTACAATACCAGCAATCACTTTTACTGATTGCGGTCACTAATGTCAATCCTTCATTTTGATTTTATTAATACAAATGTTTTTCTCCAATACTTTCTACGTTTGAGACTAGCATTACAAAATCATCACACATAAAGCTAACATCATGTTCCAGCTATTTTTTTTACATGTCGAAACGCAACCTGAGTAAATCTTGGTAGCCGTGTAAACCCTAAGCTGATCCTATACATAGAGATGTAATGCTCACAGTTGCTTTAACTCTGAATGAGGCCGGACACAACACATGAGGCTGTACTACTCAAACTCTATATTTAAGATGTTTTATTTAAAATGCGAAACCTTATCTGCTGAAGGAAAGAAGATAGCTGTCCGAGATAGAGCGAGCAAGCAGTACTACTCTGTGTGTGTGTGTGTGTGAGCATCTGTGTGCACACAAGTGCACAGCGAATCACAAATGAGTCTGGCACTGTCCGTTTTATTACAAACCACTAAGTCACAAAATATGGGTCACGCTCAACATGTCAGTTTTTATCTCTGTCTTATTATAGGCTTATTCAAATCCCTGTGTGCATTTCATTGTCTGTGTGTCTTTGTGTTATTTGCGCTGCAACCTGGATTGAGTGTCTTTCTCTCTGTCTGTGTGCAATCAGTAGAAATATTGCTGATTTTTGACTTGCTTGTCTTGTATGAACAGATTTCTTTGAGGGGGGGGTTGGTCTGATCTTGTCTCTTCCTTTTCCATCCAGGGGTTTGAACCAGAGTGGTTATACACTGGTGAGAACTTTGGCAAGGTCCTGACCACTTTACTGGCAGTCAACTTTGCTACACAAGGTAAGAGTGGTGCTGTCTCTCCCTGAACTCCCAGGCTCCCATTTTGGGAAGTGCTGGATAACGGGGCTGCATCTAATGACGGTTTTCATTATCAATTCATCTACCACTTGTTTTCTCAATTAATCAATTATTTGTGCGGTCTGTAAAATTTCAGCAAATTGTGAAGAATGTCCATCACAAGTTCCTGGAAACATGAAAAGAAATGTCATGAAAAGAAAACTTCAGCAGAAATTAGAGCTGCAACAATTAGTCGATTAATCGACTAGTCGATCAACAGAAAATGAATCGCCAACTATTTTGATAATTGACTTATTGTTTTGAGTCATGTTGTAAGAGAAAAATGCCAAAATGATATTTTTAAGGTGATTGACACTTTTCACCATTTTCTGACATTTTATTCACCAAACAACTAATCGATTAATCAAGAAAATAATCAACGCAGTAATTGATAATGAAAATAATTGTTAGTTGCAGCTGTAGTGGAAATCGGTATATTAGGCTATATACTGCATGAAATGTGTCTTCAGTGTTCAGCCCTCCACTGTCTTGGTGTGAACTTTCCATTAAAGGCACTTAGATATTAAAAATCAAAGTAACACTCTACATGTAGCTACATATCAGCAGTGGCCAGGTGAGGCTTCTTGCCTTGTGGAAGTACCAAGTCCATGGAGCCCTTCTAAATCGTGATTGGGTGTGTTACCCATGGGCAGCTGGCGTGGCAGTGTGTGTTTGTGTCATGCTGCGCGCCATATTTACTCATGTGCATCCATTGCTCAATACACCCTGACTAATATCCTGCTCAGTAGATTTTTTTAAAAATATTTTGTACATTCAAATTAAACTCCAGTATGAGGCAAAATGCATAATAGGACTGAATTTAGAGTTTATCTGTTTTTGACACACACCTTTTTTACTCAAGCGCTTCAATAAGGATGAAGGAGGTTCGCGGTGCAGCAGCCCTACAGCAGTTTGAGGCTAGCTGCTTGGCTCGAGAGTCCTTGTTTGAGGCCACTGAAGAGTCTTCCTCCAGTTTCCAGCTCACAGCTGCCAGAGAACCACCAACATTAGAATTATTTAGTCAGCGTTCTGAGACCAATCCGCTGCCTCTGCATGTTACTGAATGCTTGATAATAGATGCATAATGTTCAGAGCTACATGAGAACATCTATTTGTGACATTCCTGTATGTTAATAGGGTGGCCTAGTGTGCCTTAGATTATGCCAGTGTGACAGTGGAGATAAGCTGCAGCTAAACGTTATTTCATTATCATTTAACCTGTAAATTATGTGTCTGATTAATCAATTAGTCTATAAAATGTCAAAAAATAGTGAAAAATGGCCCGAGGTGATGTCTTCAAGTTGCTCAACGAAGCAGCAGATCTTCACAAGGGTTTGGCATTTTTGCTTGATAAATGACTTAAATGTTTGAAATAGATTATTAGTTTTTGTCGATTTACATTCACTATCTGATTAATGACGCATAATCAACGTCTTGAGCGAGCTTAAATGAAGGGGAGGATGCGTGTCGCACTGTGAGATGTGTCAGTGCTGGGCTCTGCTTGACATGCAAATCTTTTATAGGCTGGCCGTACCCAGCAGCTTCTCAGCGGTCGTCAGAAGTGAACTTGATTTGAAGTGGATTAGTCACAAGTTAGTTGACGTGATCAAACATAAGAGGCCTCTGTGCTTTTACTCGCGATCCTTTTTGCCAGCCTCGCTGTGCTCCCCCCCCCCCCCCCCCCCCCCCCCATTATGTGTGTCTGCGAGTGGCCCGAACAGCGATAGTGTTTGTTCAGGGTAAACGCTTTGAACATCGCCTGCATACAAAAAACAAACAGCAGTAGTAAATACAGTGCAGACAGAAGGGCTTGTTACAGTAGGCTTGGGTGTGTTTTTATCATATCAGTTAGCCTTCAGTGTGATGCACCCTGATGTTTCAGCATATGGAAATCATCTCCAGCCTGCTCACCAGGCTTTCATCATCATAACATACAGCGCATAGATTCCAGATGATTTGCTGATAAAACAAGATCACACAAAAAGTGTTACCATTGCACGTTTCACTGCCTGTATGTGAAAGTTGCTCTTAAGTGTTTATCAATTTTATGGCTTCCAAGTTGAGCTCCTTATTGGATCTGAATGAGAGGTTATGAAGTCTAAGGGTGCATTTTACACAAGAATTAGACAGTGGACCTGGCTGGCATCCAGCTGGCACTTGTTAGGGAGTCTTCAGAGAGTGTGTTTCTGCTTATTAGCATGTAAGAGGTTGCCTGGGCTGCCATGTGTTACCAGTCAAGTGAGTACTGGCAACAAAATTGATACCTCCGTCAGTGCATCTCAAGGCCTGCGCGCACAGTGCAAGACAGCTGGCAGCTACTGACCCTAAATCACTGTTCCTCTGCTGCAGCGGCTCAGCTTTGTAGAGAGGCTGGATGTTAGTGACATAAATATGAATTTGATCTTCTCCACAAGTCACTCCCTGGGCTGCATTTCAGATCAGAGACAGGGTAGGAGGAAATTATGTTAAATATGTGTCAGTCAGTCAGAGTGGATGTATTTGCCGGACCAACACATTGACTGTATCAGTGATCACTCAGATATATTGTATATTACTTATTTATTAGTTTGCATATTATAAAAAATACATGTTTTATGAAACACACAAACACAATATTACAGACGTATACTAAGATATACATGACTTTAACATGAAGAAACGCTTGTGTAGGAGTGTAGGAGAAGCATATACAAATACTGTATTATCTGAAGACTACATGTTACCTTCCTTTTTTGGAGCAGTGTGCCAGTTTTGGTTAAATCAGATGATTCTATCAGGCACTGTCAAATTATAGTCAGTGTGTGTGCACATCTGTTCACTGTCCCAGGGCTGTGCAGAGCAGTGGACCATACGTGCATGAATTATCATCAGGTTGTCAGCCCCCAAAATATGTGCACCTGCGTCAGTTGTGTCAGTTTTCAAGCTGATGTTATGATGTTCACCTGATGAGGACGAGACCAGAGAGTCATAAGTTCCAACACCATTGAAACCAGGATAACGGAGGCCCCATGTTTCCTCTGTGTGTGTGTGTGTGTGTGTGTGTGTGTGTGTGTGTCCATAGACTGTGCTGCCGAGAGGTCATGTTCGCAGTCCGGTGCCTCCTCTCCTAGTCAGTCAACATCCTCACACACGCTCTCCTCTGCCAAATCCAAAGGTTCTCTGCGTCGACAATCCAAATCAGTGGTATGGTCTCTTCTATATATATATATCTAGATTTTCTCTCTGTTTTTTACACTCTTACATTCTTGAAAATATGTTCACCCCCTTTTGCACATTTTTTATGTTAAATTTGTCGGATCATTTTGTTGGTTGTAGTAGTTATTTTATTCGAGGGCAGGACATTGCATTCCCTTGCACAAAAACATGATTATAAAGAGAAGCACAAAATGTTTTACTATTTCTGTCTCATGCACAGCCTTAAAGGGATTCACCCAAATTTAAGTGAAAAATTTGCAAGTCAAAAACGGGATAATTATTTTTTTATTGCAGCGTGTGTGTGTATGCACAACTGTACAGATAGTCTTTCTGATACTCTCAATGATGACCGCTCTAACAGGAGATGTCTGAGAACGGTGGAGGTGGGCAGCAGATGGTGAAGGCCCGCTTCAACTTCAAACAGAACAATGAGGACGAGCTGTCGTTCAATAAAGGTGACATGATCCTTGTGACGCGGCAGGAGGAGGGAGGCTGGTGGGAGGGCACACTCAACGGCAAGACGGGTTGGTTCCCCAGCAACTACGTCCGCGAGGTCAAACCCTGCGGTGAGTCCGGCTGCATGATCATAGGATTTTTGCTAGAAGCGCGTTGCAATTTGCTTTTCGCAGCGTTTCGGAAAGTGGAATGATGGTTTTATAGTAAGTTATAATGATGCCATTGTTTCTACATTGTTCAAGAAAAGATTCAGAATTAGTTCTGAGGCACTCTCTTGTCACCCATCTCATCCACAGAGAAACCAGTGTCTCCTAAAGGAACTCAGCTGACAAAGAACTACTACAGTGTGGTGAGTGAAAGTTTTGCAGAACATATAAAAATATATATTATTTATAGCACCTCACTTACACACTGTGTGTGTTTTCTATGCAGATTGTATTCATGCTTGCTACCTGTCCTAGTTGAAAGTAGCAATAAAGTAAATACATATGAAATCAAGTTATTTGGTCGATTTTTAGCAGAGTAAAATGAGCTGAGATCTGAAAAGGCTGCGTTTGTTCCTCATGTATAATCAAAAACACTCGATGACGAAGAGAGCAGCGTGTCCTCTTGTCATATCAGTTTTCTTCTGAGTTTTCCTGTTTTTAACTTTCCACAAATGAGTAACTTCTCTATTTTAAATGACATTTTATCATCACTGCGTCACTTGGTTTTCTCACTGTTGTGCTAAGTATGCTAAAGATACCGGGAGTACTGATGGGGAGCTAATAAATCATTCACATTTTCTTGATTATTAACAAGACCACATTAACATTATGTATTCTGCTGATTGTGCTGCCTTTGCAGGTGGTACAGGACATCTTGGAACATGAGCGGGAGTTTGTCAAAGAATTACAAACAGTGCTGAGTTGCTATCTACGACCCCTGCAAGCCAGCGACAAGTAAGAGCGATGATGAGGATAAAAGACAAAGCCATTAATATGCAAATCACATATACATCATCAAAATATATCATTTAAGGCAGAGGGGGATTTGGACTATCTGGAAAATCTCTTTGGTTCACTGGATGATCCAAATATCTTTAAGTTGAATGTCTTAAAGGTACAGTGTGCAGAATTTAGTGGCATCTAGAGGAAAGGACTTGGCAGAAATGGGATATAATATTCATAAGTATGTTTTAATTAGTGTATAATCACCTATCGTTGTGTTTTCGTTACCTTAGAATTAGGGCCGGGCGATTAATTCAGATTTTGGCTTCCAACGATTATGAAAGCAAGATAATTGAGATAAAACGATTATAGTGCCACATTCCGTTTCGCAATGATGTTCTCATTTTGTCTTGTGTTATAAATCCAGCGCGCCCTGTTCCTTTACAGCGGTGCGCTTTCGCCCCTCCCTAAAAGCCCACACTCACTCTCAGCCAGGCTGTGGCATGTTTAGTTCAGCTCACTGCGGTCAAGTGAGCTGTTTGTGAAAACCCGGTCAAGTCAGCCGCTGCATGGATTTCTGAGGCGTGTCTGTCCATGCTGTTACAGTACCAGCGCCTGGAGCAGCCAAAAGGGATGAGAGCAACCTTTCTCACATTTTGTAGACCAAATAGAAATGACATTATAATACACATCCTATATTAAAAAGTCTTTATAGTTATGATTACATATTATATAATTATTATTATAAGACATTAAGTTTTTTCTAAGTTTAATAAATGCATGATGTTTCCAAAGTCAATCAGTAATCTTGTTAAATAATCGTGATCTCAATATTGACCAAAATAATCACGATTATGATTTTTGCCATAATTGAGGGCCTCTCGCATTTTTGGCAAGTTTCGCGGCCACCATAGGTTCTCCTACACGCTTGGATAGGGAGGGGGAGGGGGAGGCGTATTCAGTTGGTTCCTCACTGCAAGATGCCACTAAATCCTACACACTAGTCCTTTAATTACTGCTACTGGTGCTGCAGCTACTGCTACTGTTATCTTAAAAAAAAAACGTCCAGACAAAGAATTTACCTAATTTTTTACTTTTATTGTTTAACTTTCTTTCATCTTGCATGTAGTAGAACAGTCATTGTCTTCTCTGCTTATGTTAAATGTTTGTGTCTTCAGGCTGAGCAGTGCAGACAGCGCCACCCTGTGTGGAAACCTGGAGGAGATCCTCACCTTCCAGCAAGGCCTGTGTGTTTCTTTGGAGGAATGTACTAAGTAAGTCATTCTGGACTTGCCCCCCTTTGAAAACATCTGTAGTTTGAACTACAGATGTAATGTAATCATCTCATTGGTTGGACAGGTGCATCCGTGTGTGTGTGTGTGTGTTCTGTAAGACAAGTCTAGCTTTCATTTATGTTTTAGGTCTGCTACCACACTGCACACATACTATACAGAACATTACTGCCAAGTGTTTTTCAAGGCACACCATACATTTTGCAATCATTTCCTTCCTCCAAGACAACCATCTCTTTCTACAAATTTCTTCATGGTCATAAATAATCTTGCAGATACTTGCTTAAAATAGCAGCTTAGTAAATAGTTTTTCAAATTTCAAGTCCTTGCATACATTGATTTGAAAAATCTCTCATGTCTTTTGGTGCTTTTATGCACTAGTGGGGAAACTCTTGACATCAACAACTATTGGTAACAAATGACTGTGTTGGGGGAAAGAAAATACATTCATGCATCTTAGCAGGTGTGCTATGTTTTGGAAAATGGTTTCTCCTTCTTTCTTCACTCCTACCACCTCTCTGACCTTGTCTTTGTCTCCTTGGCTTTGCAGAGTCCCAGAGGGCCAGCAGCGAGTGGCAGGCTGCTACTTAAACATGATGTGTCAGATCAAGACTCTGTACCTGGCTTACTGCTCCAGCCACCCCTCAGCTGTCTGCATCCTCACTGACCACAGGTCAGCACCTACACACACAACAACACAGCACAGCACAGCCATTCACCACCACAACAAAGAAAGGGTCTGATTCTGAATGCTGAAGGTATTTTGGTAATTGGGTTGAATAGTGCAAATGTATTGCAGTGTGTTGTCACATGACAAGCGAGTTAACTCATTTAGCTTAATTTTTCAGGCAGAGATTCCTTTACTTGTTACCAAGGTTCTTCCAAAACAGAGACAGTGTCTTTAAACATAAAATACTCAGTCTCAACTCTGTGGTTTCCAACCTGGGGGTTTGCATCCCCACAAGGGGTCACAAGATGAACTGAAGGGGTCATGAGATGATTTCCTGGGTAGGAAATCAGAAAAAACTCAATTTTGCCACACAACACTTTTTCTCTAATCTTTGCTTTTTTTCTTGTGAAATTCTGTACAGTTTTACCTCGTCAGGCCTGTAAAAAATATTCAAATTAAGCTGCCTGAGAAGGGAAAATCAACTTGAACATGCACCCTGTGATGAGGGGTTGCCAGTATAAATTGCTTTGTATTAAAGGACAGGTTCACAATTTTTCAAGTCTGTCTTAAAACAACAGTCAGGTGTTTTTCAAGTCAGGTGACTGACTGACTTGAAAAACTGTGACCCTATCCTTTAAGTTGGGAACCAATAATATAACCAATCTAAATGACCTCAGAAGTTGCATACTTTGTGAATACATACCCATGTATTCATAGTTGGGGTTTTTTTTGTTGTTTTTGTTTATATTGGTCTTTGCTGTGGGATTTGTGTGTTTTGTTTGCAGCTGGTGAACTGTAGTTTAGCTTTAAGCCACAAGGTGTCAGTCTTCCCCTCTGTAAATGACCTGGAGGCTAAACTGAGTCTTGAGCAGATAGACTGAACACAGATAAAGTTCCTGTGTGCTCAGAGTTTTCATTGCAGAAACTATTCAAATGTACCATCCTCATTGAGTGGGACCTGTCAATATTGCATAGGCCACAGTGAAATAGCAAAATATCTATGGTGCAGATAAAATGGTACAATCTTGAGTGATGTGTGAGGTGTCTTGTCAGGTTCTACTATTGTGAGCTGCAGAATTACACACAGGAAGCTGACTGTTGACAGGATATATAGACTTGTGGTTATTTTGACAGGCAAGCAAAGCACTTTTTTCACAGTAAGCACATTTGCGTTTCAGTTGCAGTCTTTCTGTGACATTCATATTACTCAATGTTACTAGTTGCTACAGGATACTGTATGACTGAAGTTTTGGATCACGGAAACTCATGAATGGTTTTACTTTCAAAGCACGTTGGCAAGTTTGCAGTGAAGTCAACGTGTTGCAGTTGAGAGTAAAAGTACAAAATACAAATTCAAGATATTGTGCTGCCTTTTTAAACTTTTTATACTATTACAGTTGCTTGTGGTCTATTGCACCATAGGTGTGATATACTGAATTTATTTCACAGTCATCACAGTACAGTGAATCCACCACTACTAACCAATGTTGCACCCTGTAAAAGTGATTTCATGTGAGGGCTGCTTTTAAGGTCTCAGTAGAAAATGGTTTATGTTTGATTTCATGGGTTGCAAAATGTGAATTCACTACCAACAATGTGTTTATTATCTAAAAATATGATGTTAATTCTATACAATGGAAAACAATAAATCTATTCCATGGCAACAGTTATCATACCTGGAAGAAGTTTACTTTATTCTGGTTTAAATTTTTTTTTTTTTTTAAGAACTGGAGTAACATGAAGTGCAGCTTCTATCTGCTGTTAAAAGCCAAACTGTAACTCTGTCTATAGTTAAATACTGAAAAGGCAAGTTTCTGTATTTAGCACATTTCAGCAACAAGGCAATTCAAGGTGCTTTGCATAAAACATTGAAAGCATCGAGACAAAGTGCAAAAGAAACACACAGTAAAAGAACATTTAAATACAATTTAAAAACAGTCCTTAAAAAGCTGAGAGTAGAAAACAAAAACAAGCTAAAATGGAATAAAACAGGTATAAAATACAAGAATAAAAGTTACAGTGCAGTTTAAGATATTAATCAAAAGCCTCAAATTTGATTTGATAAAAGGCAGAACAGAAAAGTCTTCAGCCTGGATTTAAAAGAACGGAGAGTTGCAGCAGACCTGCAGTTTTTTTGGGAGTTTGTCTGCAAAACTGAACGCTGCGTCTCCATGTCTAGTGTTGACTCTGGGAACAGAAAGCAAGAGGTTTGGATGGTTTATAATGTAGCAGAAGATCAGAAGTGTATTTTGGCCCTAAACTATTCAGTGCTTCATAAACCAACAGCAGTATTTTAAAATCAGTTCTTTGACAGACAGGAAGCCGGTGTAAAGATCTGAGAACTGGAGTGATAAGATCCACTTTTTTTGATCTTAGTGAGGACTCGAGCAGCGTTCTGCTGCAGCTGTCTGATTAATTTCTTAGGGAGACCTGTAAAGGCACCGTTACAATAGTCAAGTCTACTGAAGATAAATGCATGGACAAGTTTTTTCAAATCCTGGGGAGACATAAGTCATTTAATCCTTGGTATATTCTTCAGGTGATAGTCGGCTGACTTTGTAATTGTCTTAATGTGGGTGTTGAAATTCAGGTCTGAGTCTATGACTACACCAAGATTTCTGGCGTGGTTTGTGGTTTCTTAACATGACTTTTAATCGTTCCTCTTTGGCTCCAAAAACAATTGCTTCAGTTTTGCCTTTGTTTAATTGAAGGAAATTCTGGCACATCCAGTTGTTGATTTGTTCAGTGCACTTACTCAGCGCTTGTATTGGACCATAGTTCCATGGTGATATGGTTATGTAAATTTGTGTGCCATCTGCATAATTATAGTAACATATTTTGTTTTCCATAATCTGAGCTAGTAGGAGCATGTCGATGTTGAACAGAAAAGGCCCCAGAATGGAGTCATTTTTTTCCACTCAGATGTGTAATTACCTATAGACACAGGGTAGTCCCTGTTCTTTAATTAGGATTCAAACCACTTTATGAGACAAAGAATCAATATAAATTATACCATGATATAGTCTCTTGCTAGGCACATACTCTGCATTGTTTTACTCAATAAAATAGTTTATTTTATTAATCAAATTGCACTTTTTAAATTATATATTTTTTAGTTACATTTTCCACTTAACCTACATGGATAACATAATGTTTAATGAATTACTCTCTTGTACTATATAGCATATCCCAAAACTGACTTCATGGAACAACCATCTTTATTGTATGCAAAATACATGAATCCCAGCAGGAAGGGTACCATCAGAATGGGATGTTGAAATAGAATTTTAACTCACAGACATATTAAGTGAAAGTCATGAACTTTATATTGAGGCAAATTTTCTATGTACTCTGAACGGTAATATGCAGGAATTATTAAATAACATATATTGTGATAGCACTAGTGATCTCATGGTACCATCAAGTCCAAAGATTTGCCTCTTCAAAGTGTCCTTTAACCTTGAAGTCATTATTTTTAACTGTGCATAAAAAAGTGTGTGTGTGTGTGTGATTGTGTGTGTGTGTTTAACAGTGAGGAACTAGACAAGTTTATGGAGAGCCAGGGAGCCAGCGTGCCAGGGATCCTGACCCTGACCACCAGTCTCAGTAAGCCCTTCATGAGGCTGGACAAGTACCCCACACTGCTGCAGGAGCTGGAGAGACACGTGGAGGTACAGGAAGAAGTGTCTTCAGCTTTACTGAAATAATGTTTGATTTATTTATTGATTTTGATTTATTTCTTTTATATATTTATATAGATAGATAGATATATATAGTGTGTGTGTGTGTGTGTGTGTGTGTATATGTATGTATTTATATATAGATATATTGAGATAGATATATAGAGAGATATAGATATATAATGTGTGTGTGTATTTATATATAGATATAGAGATAGATAGATGTATAGAGAGATATAGATATATAATGTGTGTGTGTGTGTGTGTATTTGTATGTATTTATTTGCCTTGCTTTAACATTTAGAGGACTCGATTCAGGAAGTGACATTTTATCTGACCTATTTTTCCACCACAGGAAGCCCATCCAGATTTTGCTGATATTGTAAAGGCAACAGCTGCATTTAGGAGCCTAGTGGTAAGTCTGGGATGTACAGGGGGCTCTGCATGCTTTAGCTACACTTAAACTATATCAGCTTTGTTAATCTCCGTGAGGGATAAGGCTTCCTCATTTTATCAGCAAAGGACAAGCCTGAGTTAAATAGCATGTAAGCCTGTCATATCAATTCTCAATTATTGGTTTGTAAATCCACTGGATTTTTGTTGTTATTTTTTTATTTATTCCCCTGTTTTGTGTCAAAGTTTAAAATGTAACTTGGATAAGAAATTCTGCTGATTTTGTTGGTTTTTCATGTTATTTTTGACTTATTTGTTAATAGTTTTATAGTTTAATGGTTGGGCTGATTTGGCAAGTGAGGGGAGGGGGGTGATGAACATGTCTGAGCGTTTCTCTGCTGCATGTTTGGTGATCATGTTGTTCCTACAGTGGGTGTGAACTGAAATGCCATTTTAGAAGAGAAGAATTAGAAATGAGCAACCGCATCGAGTACCTGAGTGAACATCACTGTGAAACACAATTTCCCCGGTACAGCTCAGAGTTCCTAGTAAGAATAGACGAGGTGACTCACACATGTCTCCTCAGCAGGGCTGCTGCACAGGAAAGTGGGAAAAAAAAAACACATCACACAGTACGGACTTGTCATTTGCAAGTCTGATTTCTTTGTGTGTTCTGATTGTGTGGTCGGGTGGGCAGGCACTTATGATTATCCCTGTGCTCCATCTGCAGAACCTCTTTTTTGTGTAATGTGCAATAGAAAATGGCAGATGTTGCATTGTCATTTTTCTTGTCTGGAGAGGGAGAGCCCCTGACAAGCACCTGAAAATTTACCATTTTATGTTGCAGGTTACTCCTTATACCTATGACAAAAAAAAAAAAACGCTAAGTAAATTGTATCCACACTGGAAAAAAAGAGCCACTCATTACTCAATATTTCTAAAAGGCAAGAGAATATGTTGTACTTACTTTTACCATTAAACAAGCACCAGTTTTTTTTTAAGAGTAGGTGTCAGATTTTTTTAGATTATGGATTATGGAATTCAAATCTAGAAATGGATGTGAAAAGTAATAATATTTGTGAAAAGCAGCATTCTGTATCTAAATTCTCTCAATGAATTATTATGACACATTTTTTTTCATCTTCACTGATTGATGTGTATACTTGGGTTTAGACGCAGTGCCAGGACCTGCGGAAGCGCAAGAACCTGGAGCTCCAGATCTTGTCAGAACCAGTGCGTGGCTGGGAGGGAGACAGCATGAAGAGCCTGGGTCATGTGGCCTACATGTCCCAGGTCCATGTGAAAAATGGGTCCAGTGAGGTGAGAGACAAAGTGAGGAGACAGCTGAGAAAGGAGAGGAAGGAATTTAGCCCAGAATGACTTGATAACTGATGTCAATTGCCATTTCTTCATTTAATTGTGAGGATTTAGCTGTTTGAGTGAAAGCTGCAGATAAGCGTCTCCAGGGTTCCATTCAGTCGAAGAGGGTAGATGAGCATTGCAGAAAGGGAAACCATTTATTGCATTACTAAGCACAAAATGTGACTCAGTAGGTGAGAATGGTGTACAAAGGTCTTCTCTGTGATTCATTTCCATCTCTAAAAGACTGTGGAATAGTTTGTCATTTCTTATAACATTAAAACGATCATGTCCCTTTCCTACTGTCTTATAACAAATATTAGTTAGTCATAACTCCAGTGTAAAAAAAAAAAAAAAAAAAAAAAAAAAGCATTGCCAGTCTTTGTCTTCAGGTTTAGCCTGCACTTCATACAGCTGCATTGACCTTCATTAGATCAATGCAATAAATGTCATCCTTCTGCTAATCTCCTCACAGCTGAGAGTGCATGTGGTGGTTGATGCAGGTAAGCAGACAGGAAGTGTGAGCAGCGCCATTCTGCCTCGAGCTGACATGCTCTAGATTTGTTTGACTAATGTGAAGTCTCACTAATACAAATTAAGGGGCGCTGATGTTAACTTGAACTTTGAAACACATTGACGTCTTTATAATTTCTAAAAAATATGAATGGTTTATCATTTCAAAGGGTTCCCTGTATCCATAAACCTTATTTGGTGAAATACACCCTCCTTTTTTGGTAATACATTTTTCCCTTTTAAGTGTCAAAACAGAAAACTATGTAGGCCATACGCACACTCTCTTTCTTGTGTGGTTTCTATGTAGAGGTCAACTTTGACTCAGTGGTTGGAAGAAAGCCCAAGATAGACTTTTGGATTCAGCCTCTTTTTAATCGCTGCCAACCACTTTCCAACCGCCATACCAGTGACCGATTTTTGTTCTCTAACGCAACCTTCTTATCAGCTCATCTCATTTTCCATTTACATACCAAGACAACAGCTTTGCCAAACCAGTATTTGGTTAATAACTTGCGTCTGCTCTATTGCTAGTTTCGTATCAGTAGGTGGGATATAAACTAGAAAAAATAAACTAAACACATTTGGTTTTTGACAAGCAGAATGGGTTGAACAGGTTCGGTTGCATCCACATTCGTAACAAATCAGAAAACAATGGCCATTGATGAAATTTGTTGCGATATATGTATGCAAAAACTGTCCTTCATAGATCACTTTGGAACCAAAACATTTGTGTCTCTTGCAGGAAAAAGAGGAGCGCTACCTAATGCTTTTCCCTAATGTATTAGTAATGCTCTCTGCCAGTCCCCGGATGAGTGGCTTTATATATCAGGTGAGCTACTGCATATAAAGTATGTCCTCTACATTAGTCTTCAGTTGACTTTGATTAGCCAAATGACTCAGTTACCTTCAGTGGAATCTAGACCTGGACTGAGTTTAGGTTATGTTTTCCCAGGTTTGAGATATCTGTGAGATTTTTGTTGCAGCCTCAGTGCAATGGCGGTGAATAGAATTTCATTTGTGGTACCCAAAATAAAAAATGTTAACAGCAACATTTAATATTTAAATCATTATCATCCATTGTATTTGGGTAGTGGCAGAAATCTCAGAGGCCTATATCTCAAAACCTGAGCAAATAAAACAAAAACATACCCTTTAATTACTTATATTTCCATTTTTATCATTTTGATTTTTATCGGCACATAATTCCAAGTCACTTCATTGATTTGAGGTGATAACAAGATATACTACATAGGGTATCTTATACCCATGACATGGTGTCTTATTTTGTCTCCCTTATGTTCTTCCCATCCAGGGAAGACTGCCACTGACAGGCACCACAGTAACAAGACATGCAGAGGAAGCAGACAATGTCCACTATGCCTTTGAAATCACAGGTTTGCGTCTGAATCTCTGGAGAAAATTAGGACCCTTCTTTAGTTGGCACTACTATCAAGTGTCTTTACAACTCTGATGTTTCTTACAGTTGTTGCTCCAGTCTCATCTAACTAATTCATATGACAGTGCTGTAAAATATTCATGCAGGTGTCTGCACACTGTCCATAAAGGGATATCAAACTTGCCCTACTTTTTCTAAAAAAAGAAAAGAAAAAAAAATTGCATTTGCAACAGACATGAAATCAGATGAACCATTTGATTCAGATAATCCAGTAAATATGAAGTCTTAAATTGGCAATCCTTTGATGCCCACAGTAGGAAATAAAAGTCTCCACCAGGACATCATCTCCAAAACATGTTGCATCACAAGTCTTAGAGACATAACTCATTATTTTGGGCACCTTTGTGAGCCAGGACAACAGGTTTGACAATGTAAAGTTTGTGTTTAATCACATATTTGTTGCTGTCACACTGTATGAAATGCTAAATTTAGGAGGAAATATAAACTACAATAGATGTAAATACACCTTATTATCACTGTAAATGACGCCTACATTTCCTCTATTGATTGTTCCAGTTGGCCATATATAACTTTCACTGAAGGAAGTGTGTGTTTGTTTCTGTGCTGCAGGAAGCATGATTGAACGTATTACAGTGTTCTGCAGTAGTGCCCAGGAGTTACAGGAATGGCTTGAACACCTTCAGCCTTTTACCAAAGGAGGCAGCCCTGCAGGCACCATCTTAAAGGTTTGGACACAAACATACACACAGTTTGCACAAACCCATGTATACTGTATATAGTCATAACAACACCAAAAGTGAACCTTGCTTAAGTGTGAAAAAGCTTTAAATTCTCACCCACCATTGGACTCATCTTTTATCACGCATATGAAACTCACACATTTGTTTGTTTCCTTTGATGGCCCCATCCAGACTGTAGAAGGCAAGCCGCTGAGCATGGTAGGAACCCCCACTCACTTGTCCCACCTGGGCAGCCTCAGTGCCATCAGCCGTGGCCCCCTTGAACCACCAAAGATCAGCAAGCCCTGGTCCCTCAGCTGTCTGCGTCCCGCGCCTCCCCTCAAACCCTCCGCTGCACTGGGATACAAAGAGGTGGGAACTTCTAGAGCTACACAAACAAACCCACACGACCTTCATATGCATCTCTTATAAGCAGTCTTGCAGTGCATCATTTGCATCATAAACCACAAGAAGTCCCACACTGCAATCCCACTCTGTCCCCCTTTTCAATCTCTACTTTTTTTTTTTTCAGCCCTGCAGTATGGTTTTGTTTCGTTTAACACAACGCTTCTCACCTAACACGCAAATACAGTACACCAGCAAAATTTACATGCAGAGCCATAACTCATTAACTGGACTACACGTACTCCTCAGTAAAATGTAAATAATATATAAATACTTGAAGGGATGACGAGATTAGATTAAATGGCCCAACCTGATATAAAGATACTTTTTGAAAATCCCCAATTAGCTACACAGGCTTTCAAAACAACCGGAAAAGCCTTTACATATATAGATTAGTGTTTTGCATAATGCGTGGGCCAGCTAGATAAAGTGCACGGTGATTGTGAAAGGGAGCGACAAACAATAAAAAAATAAAATAGAGTAAGAAGTGCTGGAGGTGTGGCTGAAACATGTTTCTCTGAGGAAGTTCTGAAGAACAGTAATGGCCGCATAATCACCAAGTCTGATGGGCAATGAACCAGGAGTTATGAGCTACTGGTGCTTGATAAGTGTCATGACACTAACTCTGTGGTTCATGGGGGAGGTAGAGTGTGTCACACAATTATCAGTCAGCACTTTAAAACCTTTCAGTTATCACAAACTCCCACAGACTAGTGATGTGTTGATGTGTTTAGGTACTTATTTTGACAACAAGTCTGAAAATGATTGCCTTGTTCTTTAGCGCTAAATGCATAAAATACATGAACTCATTCGTGTCCACTGTGAGGACAGAAACGAGCCGGCGTGAGCTTCTTTTTCGCCAATTTCTCCAGATATCTTTCTTTTTTATTTTACGTGAAATAATCACCCTATTCTGCAGAGACAAAAGAATAGGAGAAGGGCGGATGGGGTGTAAAAATGTTCACCGTTAACTCTCTATCACATCCTTTTCTTACCGTATTTTTCATGCACATTTCCCCTTTTTCTCTCTTTCTCCATCCTGCCTTCTGTAGAGGATGTCTTATATCATGAAGGTAAGGTTAGATCTCAAGTCTGTTTCTGTCTGTGTGTGTGGTAAAGGATGTGGGGTTGGGGGTTGGGATGGGTTTGCCTGTGTGTGTGCGCGCGCGTGTGTGCGCGTGCGTGCGTGTGTGCGTGCGCGTGCGTGTGTGTGTGTGCGCGTGTGCGTGTGTTTGCTCCAGTGTTGAGCTGGCATGCCATTGCTCTGTTTGCTTCACTCCTCCCTCATAGTCATCCGTTGGTTTCCTGTTTTCTGTGGCCCTGCGTGTCTGCTGTTTTTTTTTTTTTTTTTTCTCATTCCCTGTACTGAGTCAAGGTATGATTGATGGTATCATTTTCTAATAAAGAGGCCTTCTAATGCAACAGTAATTTCATGTAGTCATAATTTCTGCCAGGGGTGCTATTTTCAGGAAAACTAGACACACAGTGAAGTCCTCTGAGAACTTTTATGGCCAGCAGTATGTTGTCATACAGTAGTTTAGATGATGTCTCCTTATAAGTTGATTTTATGATGCTTTAGAACCTGGCAGGCACCACGTTTTCCAGGCGTAATGGTGTACAATTTTAACTTCTCATCGCCCGCATTCATCAATCTCCCAAGTGAAACTCCAAATAAATGCTAATGCTGTGTCTGCTGGATGTGTAGCTAATTGTTAAACACTCGAGCCATAAGGGCTTATTAAGGCAATAATATGTCATGGTGTCTTTAAGCTTCTTGTGAAGTTCTTTAGTTCCCACCTGCCGATAAAAATAAATTATGCAGCTTTAAAGTGATGTAAATATTACAATGCATGGTGGATTTCTGCTGACGCACTCTGAGCAGGTGGATGGCATGAAACACAACCAGTCTTAGCACCAAATTAGCAGCATTCTGCTGAGTACACGAAACACCAACCCGATGGGGGGAAAAGCCTCAGTACATCTCTGGGAAATGCCAGAGAACTACACTTCATGCTCTGCGCCTACATTAAAGAGAATCCCTGGGCCCATTCAAAGGTTTTAAAGTTTCCAGAGACACGATGCAGTCAGTTATTCCTCCTGATTCCTACAAAAGTGTATTACACATCATTATCATCATCATTTTACAACTGTCGGGGTGACATTTAGGAGTCTGCAGTAAAATTTTCAGGATGACACATAAATGGGTTTACTATCTGGTTTCCTAATGTGTGTTTGAATAAGCTGCTCTTTCAGCTAAGGGCATGGGGCAGATGACATCATGTAAAGTACTTTAAGAGAAAACATGAAAGTGACAAGTTAGCACCTTGCGTCTGCATCGGTTTAATATCAGCACTGACTAAACTGTAGTAAGCAATTAGTGTTCACACCTCCACTTTTACTGTGCGTACAAGAGGAAACTAACATTGTGCCTATTTTGAGACCCAAAACCAATCCAGGAGCAAAAAAACATGCCCCATTCATAAAAGCACAGAATACAAAATATTATAAGATCTCAATTTACCGTGGCAGTGTATCCCCCAGGTAAAGCTTGAATATTTTACTTTTTTTTTTCTCCTGCCCTCACTGCGGTTGTAGTGGTTAAAAAATGTGTTTGATATGAAAACTAGATTACAAAATGTGGAAATCATTTTTATTAAATGTGTTTTGCTTTGTGTAGAGCTGGTAGGCAGGATACATACTGTCACCTGGCTGGTTTGGTCACAGTCATCATCACACGCTTGCTGCCTTTGTCCGTTGATGGAATTTTGTTCTTTGTTGTTTATGTTTGTTAAGGGATACGCGTCCCTGTAAGCTTTTGCATACTGTTTGGTTTGGAGCCTTGGCTTTACAGGTGTGTGCAGCAGCGTGTGTTTTTGTGAGTGTGCGTGTGTGTGTGCAGAGAGATATACTAAATTATTAATTATTATAAAAATTATTAAATGTCTCACTCCATCAGGACTCCAGCAAGAGCCCGCGGCCTATGAAGAAGTTCCTGCCAGGCAACAGGAAGAAAGAGCGGAAGCCCTCTGATGATGAGTTTCAAACAAGGAAAAGTAGGAGTTTTGTCTGACTATAGAATTAAGTACTATGAAAGGCATAAAAAATGGCCCAATATCGTCGTTTTGATATTTAAAAGTGTGGAATGATTGTGTCCTGTATCTTCCCTTTATTTAAAAAAAAAAAAAAAAAAAGTGTGTATTTATTTAAATTTATTTTAATGCTAATCTCTGGTTTTGATAGGCACAGCCGCGCTGGAGGAGGATGCCCAGATACTGAGGGTGATTGAGGCGTACTGCACAGGAGCCAGCCTGCACCAGACCACCACAGGTTTGTGTTTGTGGAGAAATCACTAGTCTACCACCTTCCCAGATCGCACCTTCATTTTCAGCAGCTCATATAGCCATGAATCAAGCGTTTCCATTAATTTGCCCGTGTTTGTGTGCAGCGGTGCGGAAAGAGAGCGTGCCTCAGGTGCTTCTGCCGGAGGAAGAGAAGATCATTGTGGAGGAGATGAAGAGCAACGGGCAGACAGTTATTGAGGAAAAGTAAGCACATGATTACTTTGGAAAATAGGTTTTCACACAGCTATCGTGCTATCCAGTGACATGCAAGGTGCTAATTGTATATGGGTTTCTCTGTAATTAGATTCAGAAATATAATATTGATTCCATTCAAACTGTTCAGACATGATTCTTCCTACAGAATGACTTTGAGTTTGGAGGCCAGTGTAACCTATCACCTCCTGTAGCCTAATACATCCACTGTATTTCCTTTCTTTTTCTCTTTCAGGAGCCTGGTTGATGCTGTGTATGCTTTAAAGGATGAGGTTCATGAACTGAAAAAGGTAGTTGTCACTTTTATGTATTAAATGTGCTCAACAGTATTCAGTAACACTGTATGTGCAGACATGTTAGTACACGCTAGTTTTGTATCGTTCTTCTTTGTATCCTATTTTTGAGTGCAGATTAAATGTACTAAAGCTTTACCAACACTGGATTTTTGAGGCCAATACCAATTGTTAATATATGAGAATGTCTCATATCTCTGAATGTAAAATATCAGTTTATATTCATTTGTTCTACGTGAACAGACAGCATTTTTGGATAAAACTGAGTAAAAAAAAAAAAAAAGTTAACAGTTGAACAATAGACTTTACGACATAACAGTCAAGTTTGACGACTAAATGTGATTAAAATTTGAATTATTTTAAAGAATAGCTATAAATAAATAAGTCTACTGGGAGGCTGTACTTTGGCACTACGATGCTGTGAGCTAAATGTTAACATCAGCATGCTAACATGCTTATAGTGACAATGCTAACATGCTGATATCAAGCAGGTTTTGCAGGTATTTGGTCATGAACCAAAGGACAAAGTAGGGGATCTAGGGGATCACCAAAGTCGGTAGAATTCATCCTCCTGGGACCATGAATCTCTATACAAAAGTTATTGGAAATCCATCCAGTAGTTGTTGACATATTTCAGTCTGGACCAAAGTGGGGGACTGAGACGGAGTTGCCATCCCGAGAGCTTTGATGCTAGCATTATTAAACCTCAACTGAGAAGAAAATAAGTCAAATATACATTAAAAAGGAGTCCATTAAAGCAATTATTACTGCAGTTTACTGCTCTGCAATTTCCTTTTCATATTATGTCAACATACATGCTGATACTAATATATCTGTGATAACCTATTATCCACTAATATCCACCAATATCAGCTTGGCAATGTATCAGTCGGACTCTAGAATGCATATGAGAGTTTATGCAAACAGGAGTCGCACACCTCTTGAATACCGTTGTTGTCTGTATGTTTTTACAGGAGAATAAGTGGATGAAACAGGTTCTGGAGGACGAGCAGAAGTCTCGCAAAGAGCTGGAGAGAGTGGTCAGAAAACTGGCCAAGCAGAAGAATGATTGTACTTGGGATGACGGCAGCCACTGAACACATCCACACAATCATCCTCATTCTAGCGCGGCTGTGTGTATGGGTACATTTATGTAAGCATGCTTGTGGAGGGACAGGAAGGGTGGGTGCGTGTGTGTGTATGTGTCTGTTTATCTGTCTATGTTGCGTCTCCATATTTCAATCACACACAGCAGAGTTGGACTTCCTTTCTGACAATGATGCTTGTTTCTTCACTTCAAGTGCTGGAACTTGACATCATGATCAAATCTAGTCTGTCTTCCTGATCCAGCCCCACTCAGCTAAACCAAGACTGATGAAGTGGGATGCTTCAAACATATTGCCTCTTGGCGACTGGCACTGTGAACACTCCCCAGAAAATGGAACAAGTTTGGACAAGAAAAAGGACAAAACACGTTCTCCATTGCTTCTTATGCTTCAGTTGCAAATAGAAAAGGAGTTTGAAGCCATCAAGTTCAATAGGTGTTCTCTTGCATGCACTTCTGTCACCAAGGGGACTATTTTCTTCTCCTCACATCATGTCATTGTCGTATTTTGTTTGTCACAAGGAACCTCCAGTGGGGAAAACTAAGCATGTGTGATTGGCATTTTTGTAACATTCAAAACTTCATATCACAACTTTCCCAGCTGTTTTGTAGGCAGGTCAAACAGGTTAGCTCATCATGCTACACTCAGTTGTTTCCAAATGCAGCCCTTGACTGTTTATTTAAAAACTGCATGAATGTACAGTGTTTCTACAGTATGAATTTTGCATCAGAAATGTGATAATCAAGATATTCAGATATATAGTCCAAAGCTATCAGGGATGCAGCTGCATAATAAAATAGAAAAGGCTTAACTATGTATCATTTATTATACAGAGTATGTGAATAATGACAAAGATGTCACCCCTTCTCTTCTTACTAAAATATACTCAAGAATAATTTTAACATATTAATTACATAGCCTTGCTGTATTTTGGATTTTAAAAGATCTTTATTTATTGTTCATCAAAGCATTTAATTGTGGTGTTAGCCTTATAGATATAATTTGCTGCCTTTACATTAGCCCTGTGTGGGATTTTATTAAACTACACTGATGTGTAAAAGCAGAAAAAAATATCCTTGTTTTGGCCAAGGGGAAATAGACATTTTTTCTAATCATAAAAGAGGAAAAAAAATGACTTATAGAATTGTAAAGAGGCCTCTATGGCTTCCCAGCAGGATCCTGCAGAACTGATGGAGCCAGACTGAAGAAATAAACAAAGAGAGATTTATTGGTGGGTGTAGAGTAGAGCTCAAGTGCCTCCCGAAGGGGTTGATAAACTTAAGTGAGTTGAAGACCAGACTGGGACTAAATGCATGACATATATAGAAAGTGTCACTGGTGGTTTGTTGTAATATTTCAACAGAAAGCGGCTCAAGCTGAATGAGTATATATCGGGTCTGAAAAACACACGGGGCTTTGCGTGCTATTCGAGATGCAACCTCTTTCCAAGGACCCGCAGCGGTACATTTCCTCATGAGGTTGAGTGTGTGCACTGTCAACACTGTTATTTACTCCCGCTGCACTGCAGAGCAGCGGCGGATGCTATTGAAATGCAATAAGTGATGGCTTTACTGACAGAACTACTGGGTTAGTCATTGTGGAGAAATTGCAATAATGATGACATTAACCCAATTTATTAACCAAAACAGGCCACAAAGTTAGGCTATTCATTGTAATCCATTCGCCTTTATTTAATCAAGACTTTTGATATTGAACATTATTTAACCAGGTCCCAAGTTTCATCACAAATAATCCAAAATGTAATAATAATGCAGTACTGTACAATCCCTGTTTTTTTTGTGCCCTGTCTTCTCACAGGGAGGTCAGAGCACTGTGTAGTATACAAGGCAGCAACAGTAACATTTGCAGCAGAGGCAGTGTCTTGCTCAAGGGCACTGCGGCAAGGTAAGCGCAGGTGCTGGAGCTGATGTTTTAATAGTCCTTTGTGGCAGCCAGATTCTCTTCAGCGTTACAGAGAGTCCGCTTCCTGTACAGATGTGTAACTCTGTTTCATCATATGTTATATATTAAGATCAACATTGTTGCTGTCCTTTTGAATTTTCTTCATCAAGTATCATATACTGTAGCTTTCAATTCCCAATAGCCTCCGTGAGCACTTACTGGTGGGAGGGGGTTGATTTCCAGTTTCATGTTCTTTATCTGAAATCACATCTCCAGACCACTGTGTGTATTGTTTTTTTTTTTTCAAAGGTTGTTCTATGCAATTATTGTTGTTGCAAGTATTGTAATGCTTTTTTTTTTCTAGACACTCTGTACTTTATGTTTGGTATGGTCATTCTTTTATTAAAAATTTAATATAATAAGTGGAGTTTAGGTGACATCAATTTCATCACACCATTTAAGAAATGGAAATCTCCAAAGATTTTAAACACATGTCTGTCGACCACATAGTATAAACTCTGTTCCCTCAATAATACTGGAAAATCCATTTCAGGTAGGCTTTTCCATGCAGCTTTCAGCACATGTGTGGCTCAGGAATTTGTAGGTTGTTGCGATTTGGTAGCAAGAAACCCTTTACACGGTGGAAGGAGTGACTAGAATAGATGACATCCTGTGAGTGTGTACCGCCTCTGCATCTATACACATCTCCATAGAGATGCACACTTTCCGTGCTGTTCAACTTCACCACTACAGTGACATGTGAAACACACTGCTAGGTTTTGTGATGTCTGAGGTGCTAACTTTAAACTTGCACTGCACTGCATTTTGTTGTGTGTGTGGGGGGGGGGGGGGGGGGGTAGAGCTTTTAAAATCTTATCTTACTCATCCAGTGCTGGTACCATACCATACTGGTACCATACCATATGTATTCAATGGTTATGTTTTGAGAAAGGTCCAAACTGTACGTGTGCATTTTAACAGGGCTATTACAGTGATTGTTCACCCATTTACTGCAAATCCCTAAAGGTCAAATACTTCACATTTATGATTACTACTTTTCAAACCATCATCTAGTGTTTCAGAGTTTTTTAATATAAGTTTGGTCTACATTCTGTAGGATATGAACATCAAATGGCAGAGTTACAAACTGTGTGGATCAGGAGTTGTGTAATCCATAAAAGTGAATGTTAAAGGACCAGAGTGTAAGATATAGGGGGATCTATCAGCAGGAATGGAATATAATATTCATAAGTATGTTTTAATTGGCGTATAATCACCTGAAAATAAGAATCATTGTGTTTTCATTACCTTAGAATGAACCCTTTATATCTACAGAGGGAGCGGGTCCTCTTCCATGGAGCCCGCCATGTTGCATTCCCATGTTTCTACAGTAGCCCAGAATGGACAAGTGGCTCTAGAGAGGGCCTTTTACATTTTTCGCAAGTTTCACGGCCACCATAGGTTCTCCTACATGCTTGAAAGGAGAGGGTGAAGGGAGGGGTAATCAGTTGGTTTGAATCTGCAACCTCACCATTAGATTCCACTAAATCCTACACACTGGTCCTTTAAGTCTGCATTTATTTTTGTCAAATAGTGTTGTGAAATAACACAGTGCACATATTTCAAATGAATCTGCATTTAAACTGCATTACAGCATAACAATAATGGGACATAGAAATGAGTGCAAATGTTCCCTTTGATAGATTGCACAACTCAAGCTGGTTTCAGGAGTTGAATGGAAACCAATGGCTGCCTGGAAAGGAGGAAAAATACATCACAAAACCTAAAACTACATCTCGCTGTGAAAAATTGCCAGCAGCAATATAAGGTGTACAAGATTTGTGATTATGGAGCTAAAACTTTTTTGTTTAAGCAATAACCAGATGTTGACATCAAACGTACTTCCTACAAAGATAATCTTGTACCACTGAACTCAACACATAGTTTGATGCCAATATCGCTGTCTCTGTTCATACACTATCAAAATGATCAAAGTGATCTACATCTGTTCCTGTTTCATGTGGCTTTGCTTCACAAGAAAAAGCATGTTTGATCTGTGGTTTATTATGCCCTGTACATTTAAAACCAAAGTAGTACAGATGTAAAATTCAGGTTTTGCACTCACTATCAGTACTTTGGTGGTTGTCAACAAACTCTACCGTTAAGCTGCATTAGTTTGCACCAAATTGCTGACTGTTCACCCTCCTTTGGTTTACAGAAAATGGCTGCACAGTTCTCCTGGCCACCATTGAAATGATTTAGCATTTTCTTTGCTCCATACTGGGACATGCATAGGACAAACTAAGAAAAGGAGAAGAAATCTTTTGGATTAAGTATTAAAACTTCATTTCAACTTCATACAACCCCATTTACATCAATAAATACAGAACAGCCATTCACAGTAGTACCACAGAAATTACACAAAATAACACAAAGTAAATCTTATTTAATAAATTATAGTTTAGGAATGCAGTCTCTGAAATCCATGAAACAGTTTGTTTAACAGTCCAGTCTATTTAAAAGTGTTCTTTGTAGCTTTAAATCCAAATCCATCCACATGACAGAAAGTTCCCAGTCTTCAGCTTAGGTCCGTACATGTGCTTGTATATGAGTCCTACAATTTGTACATCCCAAAGGTTGTGGCTCCTTCACTGTAGTCCACCAGTGAAAGGTCTGGTACCCAGACACTGAGCTGGTTTCCTTTATCCAGCGTGATCACCTCTACCTGCGTGGCTGTGCACATCTGAGGGATTGATGCAGACCCACTGTGGCTGTCCAGGCTGCAGTAGGCTTGCATCACAGTCTTCTCATCTGCTGTGTCATTCTCCCTCAGCTTAACCATGCTGGCCAGTGGGCGCTTAGAGTCGCCCTTTGAGAAGGTCACCCTGGAGAAGACGTAGTAGTCACCGGGCTCCAGAATAGTCAACCAACTGTTGTGGTAGTAGTTGATGTTCCTAAAATATGAGTGGCTCATGTCCCACTCGAGATGACCCGCTGGGGAGACAGATGGAAAAGTTAAAGCAGCATTATTTAGTATAGTTTTAAAACCCTGAATTGATTTTGGGGCATTTATGATTTTAATGTTCCATTCGGAATTGTGATTGTAATTGTTTCTTACATGTAGGTTTCTGTGCTGTGGTTTGTGATTGCTGTAATGCAACTATCATGTTTGCCAAGGCTCTGCGGGAAGTTTCCTGCTTTTCTGATGAGCGAAAGGCAGCTGGAAAGAGGAACAAACGTCTGGTCAGAGAAATTGCTGAGATTGGTTTTTTGTATGCAACTTACTTATCTATATATCGGAAAAGAAACAAAATTAAATGAATGTACCTTTTCCTTCAGCTGAGGCAATTTTTTCCTATAAGGAGTAAAAAAAACAGTAGAACATAAGAAACAAGTAGTACATGTACATTTTCTTATTTTACATATGTATACATTTAATAGGTTTATCTTTGTTAACAAAATGCTCATCTTGTAACATCAAGGCACTGTGCTGTCAATATAACACCTCACTTGTTTGTTCAAGAGCATTTCCTGTGATTGGAGCCCAGTTTCACTGGTCTATTTTTATGCAAAACAAAATGTGTGAAACATCAGTACAGTGTACAGTACTGATGTGATTTTTAACCCTTGTTTATAAAAACACAGGTTAAAATACAATCCTCATTCCAATAGACAGAAGAAGAGATTTTTACCATTTTGCCAGTGTGGTACAGGTAGATGAATCCTCCAACAGACAGCAATAAATGCAGCAACACTACACCAACCAAAAACCGGATGAGTGACTTGCTGTGGCCTTGTGATGGAAGTGGAGTAGGCATGAGGATCGACCTGTTGTGGCGCGGAGGCACCGGCGGTGCAGCCAGGCTGGTCTGGTAAGTGTTGATCATTGTGGAGAGGAGTGGTGAAACCTAGAGAGGCCTGGCATCCGTGACATCCCATGCACTTCTGAGCTGCTGCTCTCTCAGGCAACTGAGTTTTTCTCTTGCTACTTCCTGAAAGTTTTGAACTTAACGTGCACATATGGCCTTGGTAATCGTGTGTGTGTGTGTGTGTGTGTGTGTGTGTTGTGAGAAATGCCAGTTTGCATTTCTTCCCTCCTTTCTGTCAGATGTACTCTCAATGCCATGTGCACTTGTATTACTCAGTATTTCTATTACACACATTACGCACATTTTCTGAAACACTGTTGCAGTTGTCAAAACATTAGGAGCAATCACCACAGCGTTTTATACTGAGCAGCACAACTGCCACCTAAATGATATGACTCTTTATCATCGCTTCAGTCAAGGCAGTCTTAGGAACTGTGTCAGTTTGACAGAAGACATTAAAAACAAAATGTAAATCACTTCCAATGTCTCATTTCAGTCTGCTCACAGCATTTCATCTGACATTTGGCCTTACAATAACACAAAATATTTTGGTATGGTGCAACTCTTCCCTACATGTCTCCAAGGTCCACCTTTCCCTCTGATCAAACTGATCACACACACTGTGCTTTTTTCTTCACATCTTTGCGAGTGGTCTGTTGTTCCTCTCTGATGTCTGTCTGGTCTATATTCAGCCACTCAGTAAGTCGGTTTCGCCTCCTGTGGTGTAAACGTGTTTGAGAAATTTGAGCTTCTTATTTTTTCAACAAAAAATAGTGTTTTGAGAATCATGATTTTAATTTAACAGTTGTGCCAAAGCAACTGAGAAAAACTGTAATAATTCTATTTTTGGTCAATAAAAACCAGATTCCCATGAATAATAATTAAATATAACATATAGTACCATAATAGTCTTTAAAGTGGGCATCATTACGTGTATGGAGTCTTCAACGGTAGTTTCACACAGTTTTGACGTGGACCTGGTCGACAGAGATGACCACGACAGCAGAAAGTAGATATCTAACGCAGGAACCAACACGTTTACTACACATTTCCTTTATTTAAACAACAATGCAATTGCTCAGTGTCCACTAAAAAAAGGCTGGTTGTAGAACCTCGAAGGTGAGCTCCACAAAGTTCAAAATAGCCAGAATAAATGTGTTTGTTTGATTATTACAGTTTTTACTTCACAATGCATGCAACGAGCCAAATTAGTAAAGTCTGCTGACAGCTTGAAGAATTCAATTCAAATCACTTCAATTCAACTTTAGTTTATGTAAGAACAAGACAGGTTTGCTGTCAAAACAACCGCAGTGTATGTGAACTCTGCTTGGATGTGGTAGAATTAGTTGGAAATGAAATCTACTAATGTTTTTCATTGTGCCCACATGACCTGGTTGGGCTAAAATGTTTTTTTATGTGGCATATTCAGTAGGCCACAGTTTGCATAATGCATCTTAAGAGATGCAACTATGTTGTCTTATGATGGTCGTGCTTGTATGCGGCTGCAGAATTCATTTATGTTGTCAGTTCTGCACAGTAGCAGGTCAGTGCAGCTTTTCATCTCTGAATTTTGCTAAAAAGATATTTAAAATATAATATAATATAATATAATATAATATAATATAATATAATATAATACTTCACTGTTTTGTACTTTTAGCATGTTAATGCTGTTTAATAGACTTCATGTTATGTATATCTGGATGGCAGTGCACAGTGATAAAATACATTCAATCATTTATATAAAAGCAACATCTCCTGACACAGATCCACAGAAGATGCTTTATTTCTTAAAACCTTTTTCTCTCCTAACAAACAGGGAAATTAAAGCTACTAAAAGACGACCGTGACTTTACATGTGCGAGTCACTTGCATGTGACTCACATACATGCAAGCCAGGAAGCAACATAAAATATCCTATATCTATATTCGATTTTTTAAGTACAACATCTACAATGAATGATAACATTTGCAATGACCCATAGCTTCCCCTAGTGGTTCAAAATATTCTCAACTGTAATTATTTTATATGTGCATATATAAATACACTGTGTATTCTTAATGTTTAAAACCCCAGAGTCACCTTAAATTATTTTCAGCTTTGTTGTCTTAACTTGGTACCATGACAGTATTTGATTATTTCATTAATAGTACAAAGTTATGGTGTTGTAATTGATTGATTTCAGTCTTTCATGGCACATGATGCAATATTACACTGTAATAACTATGTTGATACTGAATTCAGTACTCCAGTTTTCTGTGGTTGCTGTTTATTGTGGGAAAATAAAAAAAGATAAAAAGACAAAGAAACAATAATGATACTTCAAAATCTAAAACACATACAGGTTGTTTTGTTTCCTGTGTAAGTGATAAGTAAAGTTGGATTTTATTTTTATGTGACCCATGTAAGACATTCATTGATTTGTGATTTTGAATTATTAGCACCAGCTCAGTCTCTCAGAGAAGTGAGGGACTGCTTTAACTTTCAACAAACACATACATAACACATTTTTGAAGTGTTCATTCAAAACATGTACACTGACACTTGCATACATGGAAGGTCAACACACAACCAAATCAAAATATGCATTAAAGTAGATGCTAAAACTGCATGGCACTGAGTTTACATTCATTAAGGAGTTGACTTTCATCTTCACATGTAAAAATCAATAACAGGTGTTGAGAGATAGAAGGCAAGTTTGTGTCTTTTTGTTGCACTTTGGATTCAATAAAGCATTTAATTTCAACTTTCACAGTCTGCCAGATGAAGACGTTGATAAAGCTTTATGGATTGTAGTGAACAACGAGGGTGTGGCGGTCGTTGTGCTGGCTGTAGAGAACAGTGTTTCTGGACCTGCTGAGGATCTGAGGTTGTGAAGAGCTGAGGGAGGCTTGTCTATGGACAGGGAAGCAGCCAGATAACCGTGTCCTTGGGGTCGGGTGCTCCTCTCCTTGAACAGACTGGGGCTCCTCTTGGCACTTCATGAAGGCCACAAAGCATCTATAAAACTGTTTAAAATAAATTACAAATTATAATGTATTTAAATTGTAAAATGCAGAATGATCATTTGTAGTATTGAGTATTGATTTGGTGATTTGCAGGTCAAAAGACATCTAACCTTAAAACTGTGAATGTGGCTGCATATTCTTTAGACATCAAGGTTACATGTAGCCATTATTTCAACATAATTTAAGTAACAAAAACAGGACCTAACTACACATTGAAATGCAGTCATTTCAACCAAAAGAAAAATCCTTTGGAATATACAGTGTAAGAGCTCTTGTGGCGACCACAGACTGAAGTACGCCATCTAGTGTGTTGCTTACAGCAGTGGCACTGCAGCGATACTGAGAGTGACAGTAAAATAACTGAAATGAGATGCATCTTCATTGTCACAAGGTGCCATTGAGTTCTCCCCTCTCCTCAATATCACTCTATTCTCCTCTCCACTTTATATTTAGATCCAGCTGAGCACATACTGTATGTACTTCAATTACCAGGTTACATAATTCACTTAAGCCTCATAGAATCTAGTAATAAATGCACAGCCCCGACGCTGGGTCATCCTTCATCTTCACCCCGCACGGCTCTCACCTGGTTGTTGAAGAACATGTAGATGACGGGGTTGATGACAGTGCTGAACTTGGCCAGGATGGAGGGCACCACACTAGCCATGGGGGTGACCAGTCCCAGCCTCCCGAAGGTGGCCATCAGGGCCGTGATGCCGTACGGCATCCAGCACAGCATGTAGCAGGACACCATGGACAACACCATCACCAAAATGTGCTGCTCTCTGCGCTGAGCTGACAGCAGGTTGATCTTACCCACCTGGACACATGAAAGAGGAGGATAGGAAGAGGTGCAGAGGTAAAACACTAAAGGATGACTTGAAGTTACAGTTAGAGAAAAGGTATGGATCATATTCATTTGCAAGTAGCAGATTTTGTGACATCACAACTAGCAACTAACAAATAGATATGCTCTTAAGAATTTTATTGAACTTTCTTTGTGTCAAAACCCATATCAGAAAAAGTATTGTTGAAAACTGTATTTTTTAATTACATCTGCAGGATCTTTAACCCCACCATGTGTAGTATTTCAACATGTCTTTCTTTGGCGCCATCCCGTGGTTATTTTTAAAAACGGGCAGAAAAGCATGCGGAAACACTCCCCCCTTTCATGAAGATAATGAGGGTTGAGCGCAACAAAAATACTGATTTTGACTAAGTTTGTTTTTATTTTTCTAGAAAACAAAAACTTGTGAAAATAATGTGAAAGATGCTACAATCACATACAAATTGAACACACATCCAACACAATGCAACACAAGACTCTCTTGTGCAAGCTCCATTCGCTGATGAATGCTGTGAGATATGGTTGAAAGCTCTGAAAAACTAAGTGGACCTTGAGTTGAGTTTGTAAGATCTATGTGGGATCGTTCTCTGTATCTAGAATTCTTTTGCTAGATGAAAAGCTCCAAAAATGATGGCTTTTTCTTTCATTTTGCCGATGAGTCCCAATATTTCACACTATTTCATATGCTAAATAATGGTTAAATCACGGTCAGCAGAGCAGATTCATCATGTAAAACTCAGTAAAGGCTGTAACCAATGAATCATTCATTAAAAATACTATTTGAAGTGAAGTTTGGTCATTATATACTCAGGTATGTTCATCTACGTGTCCTGCTGCTTCCCCCTGATGTATTGAGGTGCTATAGCTGTGGGTTAAAATTAGCTCAGACGTACAAGTCCTCCATATTAAACGACCAAATAGGTCATTTGACTATGCACTCCAGGATGACCCATAGGAATGTTTTCAGAACACGTGGTCACCGTCTTGTGTAATTACCCTCAGAAGCTCATCACGGTGCTTCATGAGTAAATGAGCGTGGCTGCCTGTTGAAGGAAGCCCTCCAGAAGAGAAACCCCTGCTCTCTCTGTCAAATTACTGCACACTCAATTACACTTCACCTTGTATGATATTAGGTCATAACCTCTGCTGCTCTGTCTCCTCATGTAATAACTATTCTGGCAATGTCCAATCAGCAGTGATTTCTGCATGGCTGGTCTGAGAAGTGTATCAGCTAGATCACACTAGCAACTGATCGGATTTTTTTTAGAGAGATGTGAAAAAACTGAAAACTGAAAGCATCTTATTTCAACCGTGAGACTAAAATCTTATGGATAAACTCAAGGAACACTGCGGGATTGTGCTTCAGTGAATAACTGCACTTTGTGTGTAGGTATCCTTTATCAAACCACATACAGTTATGGTAGAATATGTCTCCAAACTGTATGTGAGTTCACAGAAAAGGCTTTATAGACAGCACTGTAAGTGGAATATCAATGAGATGCTGCCATGCGTGGAGAAAAATAAACAAGCTTGATCCACAATGATGCTATTGATATAAATGTCATCTCTCCTTCTGACGTGTCAGTTTAAGTCACCTTTAAGAAGCCAGCAGAAGGCTCTACAGACTGATTGCTCAGTTTCTATGAAAAGCCTAAGGCGGGGCTCTCAGTTGGAAGGCAACTGGTGCACGGCTGAGCCCCTGTTCACTGGTACAGTAATCAAGTCTGCAAAGCCTTTCTCTCCTCTGACTCCCTCGGGTGCACAGAGTTAAAAAAAAAAAAAAAAAATAGGGGTGCTTATATAATAGCAGGTATCCAATAGTAACAGGTTGCTTCCTCAATCTAAAAATATCTTATAGGTGACTCATTGATAGGAGTAGTAGCAGCAAAGTGCATGGAGAGACCTAGCACCAGTTCGGAGCCCTTAATTACCAATTATTTGTGCGACTGGCAGGTTTATGTAAGCCCCAAAGAGGTTGAGATGAGTCACTGGAAGCTGAGATGAGGGTCATCACACACACATCCCTGAAGACATCGCCCCCCCCCCCATTCCTCCTCTTGCTGGAGACATTGATTGTAAGATTGTATACATAGAGCTGTTGAGGTTTCTAGGGTAATCTGGCTTGATGCACTATGAAATCACCTTGAAAATACGTGACCAAGTGACACTGACAGCCATCACTCAACGCTCTGAGTTGTGATTTTATGTCCTAAGAACAGCTTGACAGCTCAGGGGACACACCGGAGGCCACTTTAGCAGAGCCTTTACGGCTTCATAGCTGAGCTGATAGACGTGACGAAAGGCGACACTTCAAGCACATTATCCTGAGAAAATTTCAGCTCTATGCATGCAACCTGTGACATGTGAGATTTATACTAAACCTTTATAAGTGTTTGTATTGTTTTCTGTCAGGGAATTGTTGCTGATTTGTTGCCACAGATAAGAATGACACAATGTGTCCAGCCATATCAAATACACTGACAGTTACATTCACACCTATATTTCAGTAGGATTATAAAGCAGCAGACAAAGAGGGCAAGTGAACCATTATGCTGACTGAAAGTGGAAAAACATATAATTCAAGGGAAACGAAAGTATCTCAGTGCCCTTTAAGGTGGATTTACTGTGAAAAAGTAGTATGTGACAGACGAAACCGAAAAACACAGCATATGAGCAGACAGTTATTTTAAATGCCATCTGTGATCTTCTCCTGTGTGCTGTTTTATGTTTTATCAGGGTGTTTCCATTCCCATCGGCAGATAAATCAGAAATATATATAAATAAAACAAATAAAAACACACAAAAGCACTGGTCCATGCCTTAGAATGTGTGTTATATGAGCCATCATTATTTAATTAGTTTTTATTTGTGAAAAAACCCAATGAATTAATCCTACTCTATCAATAAATATGCATATTTTGGCAGACAAAAAGAACAAAAATATGCTGTATATACTGTGTGTTGGTGGTTTTAGTCCTATGTCAGACCCACAGATTTGCTGTCCTTTTAAGAGTGCAACAGGTTAGTTTGAACTCACCCTCCTGATTGCAATCAGGATTCGGCCATAAGAGTAGACCATGAGTAGAAGCGGCAGCAGCAGACAGAAGATGAACAGACACAACACGTATGAGACAGCGGTGGGCGAGCGTAGGTGCCACTGGACCGAACACGTAGTACCAGGACCCTCTGGCCCATAGCTGCCCCAGCCCAGGAAGGGGGGAAAAGTCCAGAGGAAAGAGTAGAGCCAGGAGCCTCCGACACACAGCCAGGCCTTCCTGAAGTCTGAAATGTCAACCTGGGAGGAACGCAGCACAGTGGTGTAGCGCTCATAGGAGAGAACGGACAAGGACACCAGAGACACAATCCCTTATAGGGAAAGACAGAGAGAGGTTAAATCTAATGAATACACATTAAAGGAAAGCAATACTTTATTCATCCCTACAAGAAACTTCTTTTTTGCCTCACTTCATGGGAAGGTTGAAATAAAAGGTCAGCAACAGAACAGCAACTCTGAAACTGACTTACTCACTGCATGCCAGTCAGTCTACTGTATATAACCTGCTGACCACCAATTCAGTGTAAAATGAGGCCTAAACCTTTCTCAAAAGTGTGAAAACAATTTTAACAAAGGTGGAAGTGAGACAATCATATTCGTAAGTAGTTGGTCATTATTTTTATATTAAAAAACCTAAAAAGCTTTTCGTCTAATAAAATAAGACTTTGCTTTTTGTCACCTTTACTGAGAGGGAAAATTTTGGGGTGTGGTTTTGGCTCAGCTGCAGGGGAGAGATGGGAGTGGCTCATGGGAGCAGTGCCAGGGTTAGTCTAATTGGCACAGGTTTTACCTGTTATCTAAATATTCTCTCTCCTTTTTATACATTAGCATGGTGGACCTGGAGACACACACACACACACCCTGCATTATAGCTGTATATTGATTCTGTGTTGTTTAAGAAACTGGACTGTGTTCCCTCTGGAAACACCGGGCAAATGAGTGGAGGAGTTAAGAGTGAGAAATGTGTTTATGTTGTAAAAGTGTGCGTGTGTTTGTGCTGGGTAGAACCCAGAGGTAACCCTGACACCTGTTACAGTCCAATACTATAACAATAATAATCTGCAAAACTGATGACATTCCCTTCAGCCTCAGCTGTACTTTACTGATTAGCAAAAATTAGCATGCTAACATGAAAAGATGGTGAACATGAACATTATGGCCACTTAATGTCAACATATTAGCATTGTGATTGTTAGCATGTTAGCATGCTGACATTTAGCTTCAAAGCACCACTGTGCTTAAGTACAGCCACTAGTGTCTCTTCTCACATCTTGTTTATTTGTGGACCCACTTTTCCTTTGGGCTATCCAGTCCTACTTCTGTTAGTGATTTCCTACATTTCCCACAATGCCTCTTGTCTGCCAGCAGAGAAAGGACATGAAGAAAGATGTGATGATTGGCCTTCAAGAAAGTGAGACTTGCTCTGTTAAAAATACTTATAATACTGATTTTAGGTTGGGTTATTCCTTTAACCTTTAACACAATAGCTGAGTGTTTGTGAGTGTGCGTGTGCGTGTGTCTATGTATATACAGTATGTGTTTGTTCCAGCATGAGCTCTGTATATGAGCTTTGTAATGTATGTGCATTGTGTGACTCATTGTTAGGTGAAGTAAGTTCATCTTTTGTACAAGTGCACAAACAGGAAGTACATGTTGAATAAATTAAGTAAGGTATCTTTAACACACCAGCAACAAAGCCTTCGACTGGAGGTTTTTCTTTAAAGCTCTCGTGGGCGTGTGTGTGTGTGTGTGTGTGTGTGTGTGTGTGTGTGTCTGTTGAGGTGTGTGTGGAGTAGTGTGGGTGGTGTTCAGGATTCAATAAGAAAATAGGTCAAGGTGGCAAAACTCTATTAAGTCTGTCAAATGACTTGTTGGATCTGAATAATCTTTACCTTGACACCAGATGAATAGACTCCATCAGTACTGTAGGCCGTTGTCACTGGCTTCCTGTGGTGCTCAGTGTTGCATTTGGTCTCTAAACGTATAGTCTCAAACAGCCAATCAACTGCATCGATAATGCACTTTAATATTTACTTCTTTTTTTTTTTTACATAGCAGTTTTATCTGTTTCAGGAAATTAATTTTAAACCAAGTTTGAAAATGTTGCTCCTGTTTAACATAAATCTGTGAAGCTTAAAACTGTAAGTCAAGCATGTTTGTTATCTTATCTAACTTTCTACTTTTACTCCACTACATTTCAAAGGGGAGTACTGCACTTTTTACTCCCTATGATTTATTTGACAACTTACTAGTTCCTTTCCAGATAAAGATTTTACATACGCCTACAACATGATCAGCTTTTATAATATGATGGCTATAATGCATTTGTAAACATTGGTAGTGAGAGGAGCATTTCTGCATAGTAATAATTTAAATTTTTATACTTATTTAGCTGATAATACTTCTAGTTGAACTTAAACAGCCTACAATGCAGGACTTTTACTTCTAATGGAGTATTTTTACACAGTGGAACTGCTACTTTTAATAAAGGATGTGAATACTTCTTCCACCTGGCGACCCCCACCCAATACTTACACTCAAAGCACGTTTTAACTTTCTGAATTCATCAGAAAACGTACCTACATTAAACACAAGTGGCTGGAAAACAAGAGAAAAAAAAGAGTCTAAGTTCTGTAATTAGCCTCAATACACAGGTGTCACTCACCAAAGAGGGCATTGGCGAACCCGTACCACTTGCAGCCGTACTCTCCTATGAGCCATCTTCCGTGCAAACTCGCCGCGAAGCTGAAGGGAGTCCCGAAAACGCACACGAGAATGTCGCTCAGGCTGATGTTCAACAGGATGAGATTGATGGGCGTCCAGAGGGTGCGAAACTTTGCGAAGATGAGCAGAGCGAGGAAGTTGGTGACGATGCCTGCCACTAGAATGAAACCGAGGCATACTGCCACCACCGTGTGGCCGGTCCGGCTCAGCCCGCCGGGGGTCTGGGGCGCCGTGGAGTCCCGCAGGGTGGCGTCGGTGCTGAGGCTGGAGCTGGAGAGGGAGCTGTCTGTGGTGCTGAAATTGTAACCGCGTATGTGGACGACCATAGCAGTGAGAGGAGAGGCGGCTGAAGAGGAGCTGGACACACACAGCGAGGAGCACTAAGTCCTGCACAGACCCCGTACAGCAGCTCAACGCGACGTGAGAGCCGATCTATAACAGTTATTAGAGTGTGTGACTTGTGCACTTCTTCATACCTTACAACCCCATAATGTATGTAAGTACCCCCAACCCCACCCTCCCACCCCCCACCACCCTCTCTCTGCCACACACATACACACTCACTGTTTTTCTTTCTTTTCTTCTCCTTACTTTCTTTCTCAGACTCTACCCGGTTATTATAATGAGTCCTTTTGATCACAATGGCATGTGTAAATAGAGTAAATCCCCCAAAGTCATTGCTTTCCAGCTGCGAATGCAATGCCTTTCAAGGCGTCGTGCCGAGCTTATGTTGAGAATAAATAAGTGAAAATTTTTCATGGCAGATAAAGGGCAGATTAAGTGTTTGTCCAAAATGAATTTTACAGCCACACTGGAAAGAATTACTCCGGGCGTTCAGCTCCAAAAAGATAAACTTTGGTTGCGTGCTAAGCTGTGCTTTTTATATTCACTGCTGCTTTTCTGTGCCAGTCTGCTCAAAGTATGTCACCAACAAAGAAGGTTTCACACCTGTTCAGCATTCTCTTTTCTGCACAGCCTCCCATACAATGAACCAACGTCCCCACCTGGCTTTAAAGGACTATACCAGTGTTTTGTCACATTTAAAATACATGAACCATATCCCAAATGAATGCCTGTAAATACAAAACATACTGAAAAATATATAACAATGTGGCATGCCTTGGGAAGTACTTGTCAGCAATGTTAAGTACATGCAATTTGTTATAAATGATCTTAAACATGCAAAAACACTTGTGCAATCCTTTAATAGGTAGTTACTTCATTGTTGTTCCTGTTTTGTTTTGACACTGACAACATCTCTTAAAATCACTTTTATTTTACACACCACATACCCCCATTTCTCTTTATTCCTGTGTAGATCCCTGAAAGTGTGTTTCCAGTGTGTATACACGACTGATGGGACTGACGTCATCCTGCTCCTTGATGCTGCCATTGCAGGGGAGATCTCTGTAAATCTCACTGGTCGCTGGTGTCACCTGGAATCTATATGCTGCAGCTATGAAAACACAATGCCCCTCTTCTCGCTCTGCAATCAGCATTATTGGCTTGTTGAAAGCTCAGTGGACAGTTATCACTGCAGACACGGTCACCCCTTCCGCTCTCCCCCCATATGGGCCTCAGATCAGCCTGATTATGCCTGATACACGGGAAGAAGAGGGATTATGGTTTCAAACCCGCTGGGCTGCTGAATCCACACCTGACTCCAGGACACATGCAGATTGTGTTGCTATTCCTCCTCTACACCTGCTGCCAATCTTCTGTCTATTACAGCCTATTTCAAAAAAGATACAGCAGAAAGATTCTTAAATTGTTAATGAGAATATGCCTAAATCCCTAGCAGCTACAGCATCTTTCATCCTCGATTCAGTCTTTTTTACACTGCTGACTCCATGTGTGAGCCCTATAAAGTAAAGAGGATCAAGCATGAGCCTAATTGGCACCTGTCTTTATCTTGGTGGAACACTGCAGGATTTTGTTTCAGATTTATTACTGTATTTTTACCCCTTTTTTAAATTCATGTTTACATCTGTATCAGCAAGCCAACAAAAGGAAACTCTGCCTAAAACATTCCTTATTTATATTATATCTTTGTGCCTTATTCTTGTTTGCTTTATTAGTTGTGAGCGTTTCTTATTCCTGCGTAAACATCTCACATAAGATAACATTAAATTCCTATTACCAGCTGCCACGATGGAATATGATAGTTTGAAGGACATGACATTGCCCCTCAGGTCAGGCAAGGATGACAGGACGGTTCCCACAGTGTCATAATTGTTTTGTTTGGATTGCATAATCTCTATGAAGCCGTCTGGGTAATGCTAAAGGAGCAGCCTTTCTCAAATAAAGTCGAATGAGGATCACAGAGACTGTAGAATGGAGAGAAAATCTGAGCTTCATCTTCTAAATTAGTTTTTAAGCGTATAAGTTACTAGATTCTTCATTACTATAGATGTGTCACAGTGTTGTTGATAATAGATAATAGATGGTGCTTAATATCAGAAACGGTTTGCAAACCAGGCACTTTGTTAACTTTTCTTTGCTATCTTTGGTTGATATAATCTCAAAGTTCAACTGAAGATGATTTCACCACACAACATCAGAAAAACAGCGTTTCACCGTTTCACCTCTGGCCACCACCAGCATCACTGATTGGTGTGGCTTGGTGTGGTCAGAGGTTACTCTGCGGTACCAGTGACCACATCCAACAGTGATGTCATAGGGTCCAGGAGTGCACCTGTACATCATTGCAACAAGGTGAGAGGTTAAACCACTGGAGGTCAGCAAAAACGTGATTTTCAGGCGGTGTGGAGTTTGTCTTTAGAGAAGAGGGAAAATGAAACACACATCACAGTCTTTTGCTCATGAGTACATAAATTCTACAAACTCACTAATTCAACAGTCCAAACTCACCTGACATCAAACACTTGGTAGAAATACCACAACAGATCGCAGTGATCACTACAGCTTCTCTGCTATTCTAAGCTATTTTTGTGCAAAGATCATATCAAACACTTTCAACAGCATGGACATGCAGAGCAAATCAATAGAAAGATATTGGCTAACACAGAGGGAAAGGTTAGAGAGTGGAGAGATAAATTAATCATTAAAGGACTGCAAGAATTAAATCATTTGGGCCAAATACCAACAGAATACCTAAAGAGTCAGAGCTATGAAACAGCTACTGAGGGAAATGATATCACTGGATTGTTTTGTCAAGCGTATTGTCTGAACTGGCCCTGAAAAGGCTCAGACTGACACTGGTGTGATGGGATTTGGTTGGAAAACTAATCCTGTTTTGTGTTAATTATGCCAGTTAATTATAGTCTCTTAATGACTACAGTATGTTAAATATCATCTTCAATAGGTTTCCAATATTTCCAATTACCATATAAATGGTGACATGACTAAAACTCTGGGGCAGTTTATGCTATCATGTATGCTGCCTTTTGTTCCACAATCACATATCAGATGGTTTCTGTATAACAGTGATAATACAAGGCTTTAAAAAGTTAAGTGAATCATTTTATAACTGCAAGTCATCCAAGCTAACTCTAGCTTTTTTGTCATGTTACCATACAAAAGTCAATGTAACATCCCAAAATTGTGATTATGCACCATTTCATCTTTCTGCAAAGCATGTGTTAAAGGGCACTTCATATGAATAGGAAAGCCATAAGTTAGTGTCTAAACTTTGACAGAAAAGAGACGTAGCAGAAATGAGAATATAAGGTATTCAACATGAAAATCTGAATTTCTTCTTTTTTGTGTGCACAATGGTGGGCACAACTTAGCAAGGATGTGACAGCCTCTGACTAAGAGTTCCTGGGTGGGAAGCCACTGAGGGATGGAGTGCTTGGCTTGTTGCTGCACTACTGAACTCCTGCTGGTTAGTCAGGGCACCTGCACAGAGGAGGGTGGGAAGTGGTGTGGACAGCGGGAACCACCGCACATATTAGGCTATACGGGTGAAGCTCCGTGGCCTGTAGCTGATGGCTGGCAGGTAGCTGATCATAGTGATCAAGCATAGTGACCTGCTGATCTTTCCACCCATTGTGGTTGAGTCTGACTGCCAAAACCTGTGTTACAGATGCCAAAATGGATTCAACCGTTACGAGAGCAACCATCCCCACATCAGAAGCATTAACCTCAAGACCAGAATGATTCGGATGAAGCGGAGTCGGAATCTGACATATGGAGAAGTGATAGCCAGACAGCCGTAGTTGGTGATGAATGTCCTGGTAGACAAACACAAACTTGTCTGTCATATTCCTGGAGACATTAGCCTGAAAGATTGTGACGCTAATGGGCATAACCAGATACCTGTAGAGGCTACTGAGCGTGCTAAATACAATTTTCCTCTCATCTCCATTGCTTGTGCGCACCAGGTGTTACTTAAGTGAATTGATAAGTTGATGTTGTGCAGGTCTAGCTTGGCAAAATATGTCTACATATTGTCTATTATGTATACAAGAAGTCTATATATAGACTGTGTAGGCATCATGTGCTAACCCTTTTGTTCATATTTTCTGCCAACACGTGTTCCATTATGTGTGTGTTCCTCAGTGATGATGGTTAAAGGTGTTTCTTTGCTGGTTCCCTGTTCCACCAATGCCCACACCTTAGGCCCAGTGCCCAGTAGCCCCATTTGTCAACACACCCGTGGTTAATGGAGTGCCAGATGGGAAGAAACTAATATTAGCACAGCATCAATTATCCACCCTTAGCATGTAGATACAGCTATTCCTCCATCTGTGGCCATGGATTGGTGTCTGCGGCGAGATATGGATACTGTAATCATGTTTCACTGACTGACTATTAAAAAGAACCAGTTGGTGGTCTAACATATCAGATTCATAGACTTATCATGTGCTACAGATTAAAAATTCCAGAGTCATTATAAGTAGAAATGAGTAAAAGGCAGCAGATATCAACCGAGGTAAAAACGAAACTTTTTTTTATTTTATTGACCTGTATTTCTTTTTTAGTAAATGTCAACAGTGTAGGGAACTCACACATGACACATCAAAGCACAAAAAATGTTAATGAGTATATCTTTTTTTTGTTATTTCTTAATTTCAGACTAAATTAAATGACCACCAACATTTTGAGTGTATTTTCCTAACTCAGTGTTCTTCTTCTTTTTCGTTCTTAACTCGCTCTGATCTGAAGTCAGAATAAACTACAACTCTTGACTTCTCACATTAACACCTCACAAAAAGGAGCTTCTAAAGGTAGAACTATAATAAACCTCACTAAACCTCACAGTGTCTCCAACCAAACAGCTTTTGTATAGACTCATTTAAAGCTCATCTCAGCCTGACTTTTTTGTCTGAGTGGCACAACACAGGTCTAATGATTTCACTCCAAAGACTCCACACAGCAGCAGGTCTCTGCTAACTGAATTATTTCTTTATCAGTAGGTATATTTATTTCATAATGTCTTGTTTATTTATTTAATATTGAACATCTTGGTTCCCCATAGGGTCAATAACTAGAAGTACAGAAAAGTTATAAGATGTTTATATGAAGATGTGTGTGTTAAACTATGACAGTATAATATATTATTTAAATTGTGGTAACAATTTGGCCATCAGGTGTCAGTATTGTTCACTGTCTGATGTTCATTACTTTACAAAGTCACTTTTGCTATCACTTTAGAGGCAGTTCACATCATAGAAATAAAATAACCTGGTTAAACATTGAGCTCTGTTTGAGGGTTCCTCTTGCCTGCTCAGATATTTATTTAAATTTATATATGATTACATTTTTCTACAGTACATGCTTTAAAGATTAAAGATCAAGTTAAGGATTACAGAAAACAAGTCATTAACATTGTCACTTTCATCTAGTGTTTCTTTGGGTATGTACAACTCAAACTCATCCAGGTGAACTGCAGACAGATATTAACATCAATATATATATACACTCAAGAGGCTCACAATGTTTACACTTTAACTGTAACACTGGTCCATTTACTGGTGCAGCCTGTTAAAGGCACAAGAAAAAGCCCTTCATCCAACTCCACAACAAAGGGAGCAACAACATAAACAGTACTCTGAGATTTACAAGAGGAATGACAAAGTTGAAGAACAGGTTTGTCAGAGAGTGTTCCCTTTCGGAAAGGTTGTTCCAGTTATTGCATGCTGACGTACTGAGACCATTTCACTGAGGAATGAAACAGTGCTGCTGTTACTTGTATTTGTATTCTCGCATGACACTCAGGGGCCTGTTTGACGAAAAGGCGGCTTCACAGAGCCGCACGTATGTTGTGCAGCCGAGGCAAACCTCTGCCTCTGCTGCTCCCTCCAACATCTCTTCAGTACCAGTACAAGTCCTTCTTGTCCAGACGCCGTCCTGACAGAGAGGACACAAAGGTGAAGCATTTCTGAGCAGCTCTGTACATGAACATGTTTGTAATAAAACATGCTGAGTGGACGTAAACTGTAATAGGCTACATTTCATTTCTCAGAATAAGGTGCGCAATTTCCTGAGTAGTTATCAAGCAACAAGTAAAGAAAATGTGAAATAATTGATAATTAAAAAATACTTAACAACCTAAGTACACTAGATAACAGGTTGCCAATGTCCAAAGACAAATGATTAGCTCCTACATAACTGTAAACCTGCGTCCCGACCACATTCTTAATGAATCACTCCTGATTAACTCTGCATCCGGTGCCAGTGGGTACATAATTACTCAGTATTTATGTGTGCTTTCAAGTGAAGTGTTGCATCATGATGCATCATACTGACTTGTTACCCAGAATGCATCACTGCATCATAATTTCTACTAATGGTTGTGAATATTAATGTAAATGTGTTCTGAGCATGACGATTAAAATCTTTTTTGAGAATTCAGCTGTCTCTGTAGTGGTACATTTGTGCCGTGCAGTAAAGACTCTGTTGCTACTTGTCATTGGTAATGTGATGACTACTTTACCTGAGGGGACACAAAAATCGAAACAAATATGTAAATAATAAGCAAGTAATGGTTAATTATTTGTTATGTGCCATTTAGCTATTGGTTCAGAGTTAAACCAGTACTCCAGCAATTTGGTTTAGCATTTAAAGTTGGGAGAATTACAAGAAACAGGTTTTAAAAATGCTCAAAACTGATGCAGCAAGATGTGAAAATGTCAGAATTTGCACTTCCCAGAATGCAACCGAATATTGTGTTTTCATTAGACCCTCACCCCTCATTCCACACCCCCAGTTTGTAGCTGGAACAGAAGCAACCTTCTACATCTTTTTCAACAGTTTGTGTAGGACTCCAGATTGACAGATATCCAGCCAATTGTTAGATATTTTCCATTAGCTTAGTATCTAACTGTATGCTTATTCCAAAGCGCTATCAATTTCTCCATCTAAATAGCAGTTGTTTTCATTTCATTGGTTGGTTAAAAGATGCTGTGTTACAGCTGAATGCTTACCAGGTTCAAAGCCTACAGCAGGGTCTACAGAGTCTCTAAACCCTTGAGGCATCGTCCAGCTGGGAAGCAGTTCTGGCTTGGAGGTGGAGGCCATGCTGGGTCCCATCTCACTCCGGTCACTGTGCAGTAGGTTGAGCAGGGACGTGGCATACTGCTGTCCGGTAAGACTCAACCCGTCTGGGGACAGGGAGTACGTGATGGATGGCAACCCCGGGGCTTCTCCTGTCCTGGAAGGGAAGGAGTGCCATGGGCCAGGGGAGTCGTCTGCAGGGCTGAAGGTGAGGCGACGGCCTGCTAGAGGAGGGACCTGCGACTCTGAGTAAGAGTCAGCAGCATTGCCCTGACAGGGGCTGCTCTCCTCTGCAGGGGACAAAGAAAGAAGCAATGCAATGAGAACAAATGGGACTGACTGTCCTGTTTGTAGTCAAGTAAATCATACACTGTTAATTATGTGCGCTTACCCAATTTAATAGATTTGCGGATTTTCTTTGTCTTCACTGCTGGAGCCTTGGCCTTGCTTACTTTGCTGAGCGCACGGGTGAAGTGAGCATCCACCATGCTGCCGATGTCCCCCCGGAAGTAAGTCAGGATGACACACTGCTCCTCCACCTTCACAGCTATCGGACTGTCTGTTTTGTCTTCCATGTGTCACTGGACTGAGAAAAGAGATTAAACAGGATCATTAAAAAAATATTCAGAATAGACTACACGAAGTTAGCACTCTCTAATTTCACTTTCACAAGATTTCAAAAGGCCGTACTTATATATATATATATATATCTTTCCTGAAAAAGAGATCTCAATAAGACTACCTGTTTAAATAAAGGATTAAATGAAATAAAATAAAATTAGAATAATCTATGCAACTAATCGTGGATTACTCCACAAGATGCAAACAGCGTATTTGATATTTCATCACTTAAAACTTCTTGTGGTAAATCTATAAAAAAATGAAATCAATAAATAAAAATCAGTGGCTCTCAATCTGCATTTAGTGATGAAAACCTCAGATAATATTCTCTTAAGTGCCATCAAAGAGAATAAAGTAAACTAAATATGTGCAACACTGGTTTCAGAGTCTCATTTTCATCATCATCATCATCATTATTAATATTATGAGGCAGCTCTATAACATTGCAGATACTTTCTGCATTATAAACCAAAATATAACTTGACATCAAACTAAAAGTAACTTCACATGTAGTTTACTGTTATCCAAAAGAATTAATGACAAGTTGATATTTTTAATTGATTAAAAAAATTTTTTTTTAGCAAACATTTCTATTCCAACAAATTCCAACAAAAGAACCTAATCACACATTAATCTGTTTGGCAGAAGTATTTTAAGCTTGAGGTGCTCTACATGACTTCAGCATCAAAGTGAGCAATTCTGAGAAATGTCAACATTTGCATGAATTTACTTTGTAGTTACTTCTTCAAAATGAACAACATCTGGTTGGATATTTAACATTAAAAAAGACTTTTTTTGCATAATGAATGTGGCCTTTCTTATGGAAAATATTACATCAGCCTCTGAAGGAGAGAAGTGTAAATAACCAGATTTTATCCATCACATAATGCTAATCAATAACAGAAAAAAGTGCATATATTATTGAACGCCTAATCGTGTCACTTATGACTTTTAAGTCATTTGCTTCTCTTACCTGACCTGATGATTGACCAAAGATGAACAAGGAGTGCGTCCTTGCATTGACTGGTTAATCAAAGCTGATGTGTCTACCTACATGAGCAGCGGCCGAAATTGTTGGAAAAAATGTTGCTTGGCTTCAGTTTAAACATCAGAGTTTTTGATTCGAAGAACCAATGTCAGGTGTCTTTTCTTTCTTCTCCTTTTCCTCTACAGGCAAAAAAACATTTCCCTCACTGATCCTTGACGTGTTGGACTGGGAGGGCGTGTGATGCTTCTTGAACGCAGACAGCTATGAACAGAATGTCATCCAGCAAGTACATCCAGAACCTGAACGACACCTTATTAAAACATTCTTTTGTCACATGTCAAAAAGTTATACGCAGTTAAACAGCAACTCTGGTGGGAGTCATGTTAGAGTAAAAAAAACATCAATGATGTTAGAACATAAAAACCTCCTGAGCAGTAATAGTACAGGTCATCCACCATTACCATTACAGACACAGCCATTCAGGACAAAATACATTTTAAGCTCATTTTAAAGGGACCTCCACATCTAAAGAATCATTATCTTTCCAGCTGTGCTGTTGTCAACTTGTTCTTGTCACCACCGAAATAATATGTTTCTATGTTTCTATGGGTACATCCTCTGTTTTTTTTATACCTACTGTAATGATAACAGAGTGGTGAAGTGGTTTTGGCAGATCTTTTTTCTGTTAAACCCAACTAATACCAAATGGCAACATATAGTAGGTGCATTGTTTTTGAACTGAAACTGAAGTATAATTAAACATTCATTGGGATCTAGTGCAAATGCAGAAACTACATTAGTAATTTAACTTGTGCAATGTCTTTCTACCTGTAGGAGTAATGAATCATTTGGTTCCAACATACTGTATATATTATTGGTTTCCAAACAGTTCCCACTCACTTAATGAAAGTCTCTTTTTACACTCAAGAAAAAACACAGATATCTGAATAAAAGAGGGGTAGAAATATTAATATGTGCAAAGCAAACTTCAGGCACTTACAGGTTTGGGAGTGGGAGCAATAAATATTTTACACACAAAGACAAAAATAGTTGACACAACAACCTCAGGTACAAGGTACCTAAATACTACTAAAGCTACTAAATGGACCTTGTAGTTTTGTCAATGACTGAATGAACTTTTACTGTGTAAGACAAAAATACAAAATCACACACAAAAAAATCTTTCTACAAAACTGACATGAAAATTATTTATTGTTTATATTGTCAGTGAAATGAAAGATATGCCTATAAAAACATCTTCAAAGGAAAGAGCAGTAGAACAGTAGAAACTGGTCTAAAAAATGGAGAGATGCTTTCATATCTTATAATTTGCAGAAACGACTCTTCTACTTGAATACAATTCTTGGATACTGATAAATTCCCTTAATATTTCATTACAGAACACATTATACTTTAATTCCATACATTTACATGGACATCTCTAAACTTACTCCTCTTAAACTGTATATTACTTATTTACTTTGAGCAAACGTTTTATAAACAGAAAAATATCTTTCATCCAACTTTACAATGAAAGCAGCAACTATGAAGGTAAAACTGTAGTTTGAAGTCTTTTAAGCTTTTAAATATTAGTTTTTTGTATAAAATGTGCTCTTATAAGAACACACCTCTTTAGTGTACTTTGCTGTGTTTCATTTTCAAGGCTTTGACTGATTTTACAGTGATGTTAGCTGTGAGTGCCCCCTGAAAATGTGTTTTCTTTCATCTTTCCTTGCTCTTATACACATGCAGCTGTTTCATTTTCTTCTTTCAACCTCACTGCTGTCAGTGTTGGCAGAACTGAACAATGGACAGAATGTTACATGACACATGAAGAGGCCTCCTCATGCCCCCTGGTGGTGGTTTGGTCCTGATCCTGTGGAGGAGTCGGAGACCTTCCTGATAGTGGAGGTGTTGTCAGAAGCGACTGAGTCAGAGTTAACGAGATTTTTCCTTTTGCAGCGGCCGCCCACAGTCACAGAGCAGCTCCCGTCTAAACACAAAGGACAAGAAAGAGAAAAACAATGGATCATCCAGTTTGAAAATGCATCCCATCAACCATCTGGCCCATATCCTGCAATTCAGTCACAGGCACTGCTATCGCTTTACTACACGTACCTGAGTAGTCGCTGAGTCTGAAACGTCCGCAGCACAAGTGGATTCTCCACTGTTTCCTCACATTCTCCTTCATCAGACAGTGGAACAAAAAAACGAAGAACCCTGGGACACAAGAGCAGAGATACAGTAGCTGACACACATCACTTCAAATTCTGTAATGATGCAGCATGATATATACATAGTAGTGTTTTTGTTTTGCTTTGTTTTTTCTATTTATCTTTGTACTGGTTTTATTTCACAAGCGGATACACTCTAAAAATGCATTGTGATAAATGTTCAATAAAGGAAAAGTAAAAGGAAAATTTGGAAGAAACAAATAACACATATGCAGAGTCTATACTTCCTTATATGACTAATATCTACTGTACTTCACCAGCTGCAGCTCATCTTTACCCTGCAATGTGTTGAAGATGGAGAACAGGTACATCAGGACCACTCTGCCTGGCCCATATGCAAAAAAGCCCAATGACCACGTCAGGCCTAACAGGACAGTGAGACTGGCCACTGCCCTCAAGTCATTCAGAGTGCCGCGGCTGTTTGCTGACGGCTTATTGGCCCGCATCTGTCTGATCTGGATCAGAACCACAATGAACACAGAGACGTTGCATAACAGGATCAGAAGAATAAATGCAACCACCGTCACGTAGAAGAAGATGTCATTCTGCAGCCAGCAGCTGGGAGATAGCAGGAGGGAGGGAGAGAGTTGGTCATCATGTAATTTACAGTCAGATTTCATGATAAATGCCAGCGACTCCATTTTTTCCTTTGTCTAAGACAATGGTTGCTGTTGATTCTTTTTCCTGTTTGTTTTTTGCAATTAACTCTCACATTTATCATTCAGTAACTTTTATCAAGCACTCATATGCCCTAATCTTACAACTTTTAACACACAATTTAAACATGATACTCTTAAAATAGAAACAATCAACTGCAGCCCAGTGCTGGAGTACTTACAATGGGTCAGTGGACTGAAGCACCACTGCAGCCTCTTTAGGCACAGCGCTGCCATAGGCATCTTTATCTATGGCCAGGACCAGGCTGACTATGACCAGAGGAATACCTGGGAGGACACAAAATGTCTCAGTTTATAATGTTTATCCACTACAAACACCCCCATATCAGAATCAACTAAACAAATGTATGTACAATACAAAGGTTCAGACTGAAATCTCTCCACAACTATTAGATGGATTGCCATGAAACATAGTATAGACATTCATGTCCCCTTCAGGATGAAGTGAAAACTTTGGTGATCCCTTGCTTTTCTCTGTAGCATCATCATCAGGTCTAATTTTGTAATTTGTCCACTACTTTGGTTTATGACCAAATACCCAAATAACTAATGACATTTTCATCAGCCTCAGCTGTACTTTGTGTTCAGTGCTAATTAGCAAACTAAGATGGGAAAGATCAGCATATTATTATTGTCATTGTGAGCTATTTAGCATACTGATGTAAGCATGTAGCTCCAGCCTCACAGAGCTAATTGTCTATACCCTGCTGCAACCTTGGATTCACATTTAATTGCTTGACCCCAACCACTCAAACCCAGTCCTGCACTCAATCAGCTAATCAAACCCAAGTGGATCTAGACTTATTCTACCCCCTGAACTACAGTGAGGAGCACTTCAAGATCTGCCTTACCCCATCCTACAGCGCAGAACTTGAGGATATACGAGGGGACGTAGATGTTGAAGACCTTGACTAGGGCGAAGTACATGTGCACGGCCTCCAGGCCCATCCAGGTGAAGGAGGCCAGCAGGAAGTAGTGGAGCGTGGCTGCAGTGGCGATGCACAGACCGTAGTTGGAGAAGGATGAGAGCCAGGAGTCCAGGAGGAATAGCATGCTCATCCCCAGCAGAGCGGCTGACAGGTTGATAAGTATTTTAGATGGGTAGTCCCGCCGCAGCTTTCTAAAGTGCAGAAGGTGGGTGATAAACACAAAGAGGGACTCAGGAACAGAAAGATCAATTCTGAAGGGACAAAATCTTATTGATAATAAACATATTCCTAAAATTAAAACAAATAACAAAAATGATTAAGATCACATCATATTTAAGAAAAGGTCTATGATTTAAAAATGCTTAACATTAAAACTTGTTTTATTGTAAAACATACATTTATTAGTGTTCTAGTCATTCCTGGAATCCAACTACTTTTAAGAAACTGATCATTTGAACAAAATAACAGGAAGTTTAAGAAACCAAACAAACTGTATCATGTTATTTATGATTAAATAACATAAGCTGCCATGAAGTAGCCTTGCAGCTGCTGCACTATATAGCCTCCACTGACACATTTACCATAGCTCATTATGGCACTAAAGACATTTATTACAATATAAACCTGACACAGTGTGATCAGTACATTAGTGTCAGCCCACGTGACTTACTCAAAAGCCAGGTAGGTGAGAAGAGTGATGCCTAGAAAAATGGAGGATATACCACAACCAAGATAGGAGATCACTGTCAGAATCTGACTGTCAGCCTCACTGATGGGGGCCCTGGACACATCCTGAAACACAATATACATACGGAACAAAATTTATATTCAAGCTAGTGTATGTGGTACTTTAAAATGTCCAACTTTGGTGACCTCCTGTGATAGTATCAAAAAGGATACTATGGCAGGCAGCAATGCTAACCCCTGAAATGTATGCCATCAGAGTGATTTGAAAAATGCTTTAATGACATAAAATGTTGTACACATTGAGGCTTTAACATCAGCATCCTGCATCAGTGGCAGAAAAATACGCAGGCAGTCAGCAAGTGACCAGATTGCACACAGTATGTTCGCTTCTTCCCCGCTTTCATTTATAAAAACCAGACCAATTACTCACCAGGAGCACAGCGAAGTGTGTGAGGTGATCACAGAGACAGCTGGTCTGATTAGGAGAAGTACTCTGGGTTTCACAACCTCTGCTGTTCCAACCACCCTGCCCACCTGACACACACACACACACACACAAACAATATTTGATTAAAGCTGCTTATCAGCAGACACACAACTCCCTGCATTTAGAGGGCCTTTAATGACCTCACTTCTTCCGGAAAAGTGCAAGGAAGCTCAATCACTGTAAATTTAACTAGAAACATAAAATATAATAAATAATAAACTCACCATTGTTCTGGAAATCCCAAAACACACACTGTACCTTGTCGTCTGGCTGTGAAAACAGAGAAGTGAAGAAGGTGTTAAAATCAACTGCAAAACCTCTCTTCTTACTGATGAATTAATAAGCATTGATTTCTCACCTGTTTGGGTTTTTTATGTCTGTGAGTCACCACCACTGGATTCTTCAGGTTGCTGACATAGGTATTGTTGATGCTGGCAGATACTATATAAGAGTTCAATATCCAGCAGCTATGTGTTGCATTAGTTGCGAACGGGTCCTGTTAAATTAAATAGTTGTCCCATAAACAGGTAGGACTATAAATCACAGCAGGCTATAGTGGAAGAAAAGTTTTATTCAAGTCATTGCTAAATACCACAAAGAGATGCAGATTTCACATATCTAATCTATTGATTATTTACTCTCTGAATCGTGGAATACGCTAACACTAAACAGAAAATATCATTATAAATAAAATCATTTTAATGCCACTTTTGTTTTGTTGTTGTCTGTAAAAGGAAAGTTTTGACATTTGGGGAAATAGAATAGAAAGAAGGTTGATACCATTCTAATATTTTTTCTGTCAAATATAAGGCTACTGCCAGTTAGCTTAGCTAGCCAGTTAGCAGACATCAAAGTGGTGTTGATCTTCTCATTTAAAGACGCAGTGTGTAGGATTTAGTGGCAACTAGCGGTGCAGGTTGCAACAAAGAATAAACAGAGAATAAACCTATTCCCAGAAACTATCACTTTAAAATATCACTATTATGAGCATTATGTCGTCTACATAAGATACTTTCTTCAGTCTATCTGTAAAAAGAAGAGAAAGGTGAAGAATGAATAGCGAGGCCAACTATAAAAACAAGAAAGAAAACAAAAGAGCAAGATGACTAAAAGAAACAAGAGAAGATTGTCATGAATATACCTGGAAAAGTTCTTCTGTTCCATAGAACTGAAACTGGACACGGGTTTTATTTCTCTCTGGAAAGAAGTTGTGAAGTGCAGAAGGCAGAGAGATAGTTGCATCTGTTTCAGGCAGTGGTTCACTCATAAAGCCCTGGTTGACAAAAATCTGAAAACCAAAAATATTAATACTAATGCACAGGGTAGTGTAAAACAATCTGATAGCCTAGATCATGGATTTCATCAAATATTTCTCAACCTACAAACTGTGTTTCAGTTGAAATTTAGTTTCTTTTTATTGACTACCATCTTGCAATTTGCTTTCTCCTTGAAGTTAAATGTGCCATGAACGCTTGAGGCCACAATGTCTGTTCATTAACACTTTTTCCTGCATTTCCTGGTTTCTCAAGGACATTAATGCAACAGAAATTGTCCTTAAGCAGTCGGGTGGAACCAGTTTCTGAGTTAAGAAAACATGAACAGGCCATTTCTTTTTCCTGTGGATATCTCACCTTTGCAGCTCACAAAAGCACTCAGAGAGTCTCACCTTTGGGTCCAGGTTTGAAGAAATGGAGGACACACCAAATGTGAGGCCACTGAATTCGTCTGCATCCGCATTGATCATGGACAGGGCCAATGAGGGTGCTGTCAAACTTACAGATTCACCTTGGAAATTCATATTGTCCCCCATCCTATCCGTCAGATTAAGAACACTTTTGCCAAGGACAAATGAAAGATAGGTTAACAATAAAATCAAGACAAAACGTTATATTCATAACCAGATACGTTTCACTATCCTCTTACATGTTAGCCACTGGAGTCATGTCAGTTTTGGAAAGCAGGATATTAGAAACAATATTGACAATTTTGGCACCAAGAGCAGGTTTGACGATGCTGATATCAACCACTTGATTGAGCTTCTCCACCACCGTATCCAGCTGGGAGGACGAGAGCTCTGCAGTGTTCACTAACTGAACATCTACAAGGTCCTGAATCATGTCCACAACCTCCGCCACGTTACCTAGAAATCAATAGCGCTTGAATTAGTTTTTTGGTGTGTTTTGCTATGTTTTTTCTGCTGTGGTTTTATTTAGATTAAAGGAGAAAGAAAAAAAGTTTTACTTCCAGAGGCACATTATTATTTTGGAATTACATTTATAGTTGTTATTTATAACTGTTTGTGTGACCAATCCTCTTACCAGTGGTGACAGTGATATTGGCGAGTTCTGATATGGTCACAAGTGGGTTGCAATTTGTCATATCAGGATCCCCCCAGCTGGTTGTGTCAGTTTCAATATCTAACTTACTGAGGAGAGAAGAGAATCAGTGAGAGCCAAAAATAACAGAGGCAGAAGACAACAGTACATATAAGTACACTGTTTCTCTCCCATTAATGCCTAGCTTGCCCTCTCAGTGGTTATGTCAGTTTGTGATAAAAGAGTGATAAAAAATAGAAAACACCTGCCCACTGCTCATGATTATATTTGAGTCTTATTAATAATCAACCCAGTGTTTCACTAAGGGATCATAAAACTGATTATCCCTATTACTCAGTCATTGTCATTTGAGTGATATAAATTTCAAATTTGGCAGAGATGATGTAAAGAAGATTGGAGCCCTTCATTACACTAATAATTCACTTATAGGAAATTGATTTTCGCCTGAGCTGCAGGCTGGCAGGGATCCATCAGCATTACATGTGTGGGTTCAGAGCTTGTGTGCAGAGTGGGGGGCTGCATGGAACAGGCATCGTAATTGAGGGAATTTTCTTGTCTTGCCTGAGCCGTCTCTATGGAAACAGATTGTTCTGACAACAGCGAACAGGATCTGTCCTAGTAAATAGAGCAATATATAAAAGAATCCCCACTTTCTTGCCTCTGGTTAGTGTGAATAAACTCCTAAATATGACTCTACTTTGTCTGGATAATGAACCAAGATGTGCTTTATTGTTTGAAAGACATTATATTATGTCGAACAATACATCAAACTTTTTTGTAGTGCATGATATGGTTATAGTATTAAAGTGTCATACTCAGTGTATTTATTCATTTTTGGAATGTGTTTAGGTCATAATTTAAGAATCTGCCAATTAAATTGTCATTCTGTCCCTGGTCAGGTATTTAGTCCACTGGGTAAATGGGAGTAGATATCTTACCAAAGCCTGTAGGCTCTCTCTGATACCGGCTTGTTGCAGCCCATGTCTTGGTTGACTTGAGGAAATGTTTCAGGCCAAATATATTGTCCATAGATTGTTGAAGTAGTTTCTTCTAAACAGTTTTGTGGCACTGAAAGAAATGATATGTTGACAACTTTACAAGACTAGTTTCCACAACTGAACACATTTTTTCTCTCTTTGTTTGGATCAGGACAGCCACCTTACCTATGTGCTTGATCGCCACATCCAACGTTTCAATAATAACGGAGCCATTTTCATACTTTGTCATCAAGGTAGCATTAATGAAGGTTTTAATTTCTTCAACACTGTTTATGCTGTAGTCCTGAACATGGAATGTACAGTGATATCTGTTGATAAAATACTCAATTAGTGAGAGCAACAACATACATTGGTTTGTAAATTCTGAATTAAATGCACATTGAGCTGTGTTACAGTACGACAAAACTGACATAACAGGCAGATGTCAGAATTTCCTTATTAATAGTCACTTACTGTTTGTGCTGGCTGTGGAAAAGCTAAAAGAAAGGAAATCAGAGAAGTGTATTTTTAATGTAAAAAGCAATTACAACAAGACTTGAAAGGCTATTATACTAACTTAAAATACCACAAACTGTAAAATGAATTGCGCTTTTATGATTTTTATTTGTTGATTTAACCTGTATTGCTACTAAAATGTAGTGAACACTCACCATTGGTCCATTATATTGCTCCATGTACCTATAAAATATTACAGATGACCACTGAGCTATTATATACATATACTATATACACAGTTATTATATGAGTAATGAACAACATGCTAGTTATGCAACAATAAATGAATCCTGACCCACCTCCCAACATTCTCCGTTATGATGAGATTCAGTACAACCACGGTGTCATTCACCTCCAGCGCTTGTTTCACCTTTCGCCAGAAGAGAATTCAGTGTAAAAAAAAAAAAAAAGTTGAGTAAAAAGAGCTGTCGAGTGCATTTGTGAGAGTCTCTTACCCATTTCTCAATGACTTCTTTCGGTTTTGTAGGGGTGCCAGTCATACTCAAAGTCAGATTAACTCTGAAGAATGTATCTGGTCCAACTGCAGGGATATAAAATACAGATAGCACAATGATGCATCTTCACATGTGTATTTCACTAGACTGACAAAATGCAAAGCAATTCTGAATCAAATTATATAGAACCAAAAAATGGTGTTCTGTTTAAGCAGTATTTGTTCTCCACAGGTTCCCCACTGGGTTGTGTCATGTCCCACTACTGTTTATTTTCTTTACCAACTGCTGTATGATAGTTACTGTAGTACAAGGACAGGCGCATTCTTAAATTTGCAGATGACACAGTTGTTGTCAGTCTGCTTCATGAATCAGAGTCATCCCATGGGTCTTTCTGAGCCTGAACATTTCTAAAACCAAAGTTATCGACTTCAGAAAAACATCACTTCCACCTTCTCAGACCAATGTTTAAGGGCAAGAAACGGTAGAGAGCTATAAGTATCTTGGTATTTAAATTGACAAGCCTTTGATGTGAACATTGAGGCAATATGCAAGAAAGGGCAACAAAGACTGAATTTCCTGCGGAGGTAAACATTTTTTTTAATGCTGACATAAAGCTGGTGTTATTTTACAAATCAATCCTTCTACCTGATTTGTTGGTACGGGAATTTAAATGTGCGAAACAGGAATCAGCTTGGCAACATTGTCAAGGTAGTGAGTAAAATCATCATCGAGACATGTTTAGACAGATCACACAGAAAAAAAATCCATCTTAACAAATCCAGACAATCCTCTCTTTAAGGAATTTCTCTGGTCAGAGATATTGGTATCCGGAAATTAGTTGCAACTGGATCAATTTTTCATTTATCCCATGTGCAACGAGTGCTCCCATAATTCTAATATAATCTAAACTGCCTCTTGGGTGCTATTTTTCACACAAACATTTTATTATATTCTGCGCATATATTGCATATATTACATATATATTCAATTGTGTTACCATTATTACACTGTGTTACTGCAAAAAGCTTTTCCTCTTGTTGGACAGTAAAGATCTGAACAGAATTGAACTGAACTCAAGAAGACACAAGAATGAGGAAGATGGACCAACAGAGTGATTCATCTAAGTTGTTGACTGACCATCTAAAGGCTCTCTTGTTGTTGACATATTAGCGGGTTGAGCTGGCAGACCTTGAGTTGGACCCGTTTCTGTGAATTAAATGAAATAGTTTACAAGAAAACCCCCAAATACAACAGCACAAACACATTGTCTTGCAGACTTAGCTGTAACAATATAAAATATCATTATAGATAGTTGATAGTATAGCCACTGGTTGGCTGCATCATTCCACGTTGCTAAGAACTAGAACACGTTATGGATTTATTTTGTCTTGCATGCTTACCTGATGAAGTTACACCAGTGCTGACAGTTGGTGGTGGTTTTGTCATTAAAGAGAATGAATCTGAATAAAAGACAAGAAATAATTACAAGAGCTTGTAGGAAGAACATTCAAAGACAAACATTTACATTAAAAATATCACGATGTTTGACAGAAATAGAATTATGGAAAAGTAACTGATCAAAATCAGTCGTCATCAATTTGTTTATAATAAATAGCCATTTCAAGCCATCTATTATTTTTAGAAACAGAAATATGTTCTCTGGTTTTAATGTATTTCTGCAGGTGGGAGATTTCATTAGTGTATCTATGCAGCATCCTTTTAATTCAGCTAATTAACAATCTCAGTGAAAGTGCATCGTAAATTGAATCACTTCAATGTATTTGCTAATGTTCACACCTCAAGTGAACATTTCCAAACAAACCCAGATTCAGCTTTGTGTCTATACTCACATAATTATCAAATGATGGAAATACATTTCAAATAAAAAGGTCAACTTCATGTCTCATGAACAAACATCCTTTTCGTCAGACAGTAATAATGGTCATAAGTTAATCTTTGACTGATCCAGTATTCCACTCATACACAACAGTGTATTGAGCGCTGAGTTTATTGTACATGTATGTGTGAGAGGACTGAGGTGTATTGTACAGACTATACCCACCCACAGGTAGTATGCTGATGCTATCAGGATCTGCTGTCAGGTTGAGGAAGTCGTAAGAGAAGGTCAAACTCAGCAAGTCAGTAATGTTCGCCTGAACTACTTCTACACTGGCAGCAGGATCCACCGTCACATAAACTTCACAACTGAAACTGGGGGTAAACCACAATGACTTGGGTTAATTCTACATACATGTGAACTGTAAGCTCACTTCATGCATCATGCAGCCTTCATATACAATTATTATGATCCTTTTCATGTCTTAAACTTTTTGAGGAATGTCTCTGCTTGAATTCATCTTACCATGTGTCAGAGGGCAAGTTCGATAATGCTCTTGATTCCTGGAAACACATTTTTAAAATATCTGTATTAGAAGGTTGTATGATGTTACTTGCAGCGACCTTGCCTCTGACCTGACCTGAATGCTCAAATACGTCATTTCCTTGGAAAATAACAATCAATCTAAATGCCCTTCTGTTCTCTAATCAGCTGGTCTTTGAGGATATTGCTGCTTCTTATGGAAAATCAAACTGAGGACTCTCAAAGGTGATGTACCTGAGGTTGTTGCACGTGCAGAGCAGCTGAATCATTGACCACATGGCAGGTATGGCTGTATGGGAACATAGATAACAGAAAGATTGCTGTCATGATCAAAATACACATTTAGACATATAATGCGTGCACCAATCCGCCCTGTCAATCACTATCAACACACATAGCATAGCATAGCTGAGAGGAGTGTTTTCCTAAATAAAGTTACCTCTGGGATGACACGAAGATGTTACGGACAGAAATGTTGCGAGGGAAAATGCTTTCCAACTGATAAGAGATGACAACAACATTATTTTGAATGGCAAATCTGCTGTTTTCTCTAAATCATTGCTTGCCAAATTCCATTAACACATTTAGGAAAGTACTTCATACCCAGTTTCTCGTGATGTTCTCCAGTGACATTGAACAATTTCCAGGCTTTGTGGAGTGAACAATGGATGTCCACATTTTGATTTTGTAGAGTGACCATGCTAAAAAAAAAAAAAAAAGCAACGAAACTGATCAAATAAAGCAAAGCAGGCTGTCAGATGCTGCTACAAAATATGCAATATTTCCAGTTGAAGATGGAAGACCTACTGACAGGCTTATAAACTAGTTTATTCAAACACTCATTCAACTCTCACCTACAGTAGGTTGCTTTGTTATGTGAATAGGTGAGGAAAAACCCTTGGAGTCAATTTTGTTATCTGTACAGCTCAAACTGGATGACCATGAAATACAATAGAAATCACTCATATTTACCACAATGCAGGTTGTTGTCAGGCTCAGGAGGGCAGTTGTATTTCCACTGCCGCAGGTCCCAGCTCAACACATCTCCGTCAGCACAGCTCTGCCTCTTTAGCTCCTCGGCGCTCCATTCTCTTGCCCACATCCTGAACAGACCAATCTCACCGAGCAGGTCTTTCCCATTCTCTCGATGCACTTCACCGTTCGCATCTACGTAATGAGACACCCCTAGAGTAAGAGTGCCGTTTTGGGCCAATTGCTGGGGTCGGATGGGATTCACAGAGGCCTCATGCTGGCTGTTTCCATTAACGTAGATCCGCAGCCTCTGGGCTTGGCCAGACCAGGTGAGACAGACAGAGTACCATTCATTCAATTTCAATTCCCTTTTAACGAGCAATTCTTCTCCAAAGAGCCATACTAACAGCTCTGCACGTGTTCCCCCAAGTCCCAACTCAATGTTTCTGCCCCCTGGAGCTTTGTAGACAAAACCTGTCCATGTGGTTGCAATGCTGCGGCGTAAAAGCACACATACGCTCAGCTCCTTGAGGGCTGGCACCACAGCATCTGGTTGTAGTTGCCACACACATGGACGACCTCTGAAATGCAGCTTCTTACCCCACAGGCTGGTACTGGGAGAGGCTAACACATGAGAAGATAAGCAACAGACAGATGGAGATTGAATAAGAGCTACAGTTTATTAAACCTGAAACAAATATGAGATTACACTGAAATAAGAGCCTGACATAAAGAAATGATGCTATCAAAACAATCAATAATACTCTGAGTGCTTTAAAATCATTAAATTGGTCTAAAATCTTACTTGAACCAAGAAGACACAGTGATAGCTGGATACACAGACAGATGGTTAGAGAAGACAGGCTTCTAATGGAGTTCATGGCAACAAGAAGAAATGTCTGGAATATCTGTGCCAGTCAAGTGTTCATCAGCTGAAAAGTTACAATGAGAAAAACACGATCTTTTTCATTTGCATTCACCTCAAAGAAAAAGCACAACAATTATCAAAATACATGACGGAGACTTACCATTGTAATGGTTAAATCTGAAATTAAGCAAACCACATGTGCTCATGAGAAGCTGGCTGAGCCATAAGTCAGCTGGCAGGCGTCACTTTACTTCTCTATAAGAAGACCTCCACGCCCTTTCCCTTTGGTTCCCCCGAGTTACTCATTAATCACTGGCAATAAACATAACTAAACAAGCATGATAACGTTAAAACCATGACTCTGAGAAACCTTTTTAAAAAGTGAATCTCTGCATTTTCCCCTTAACAGACTACAATACTTTGAGTTCAGTATGACTACACTTGGCTGTAGCGTTTGAGTTCCAGTGAGAGTTTTAATGGTGATAATTATCTTAACCAAGGTTCAAATTTAAATGAAAGACTGAAGGATGTTGAGAAACACTCTGACTTGACACACACACCCTTGTTTGTGCAGATGTTGATGACACTGATGTACCACCAAAGTGACATTATCAAAATCTTTTGACTCCACAGAGTTGTTTTATATGCTTCCTTTTTTTTAAAATTTCTTCTATATGTGGGTGGACACGTCTAACAATTGTCACATGATTCTAATTGACATTAATGTCATGATCATGGCAGCTTGTGTGTGTATATGTGTGTGTGGGTGTGTGTGTGTATATGTGTGTGTGTGTGTGTGTGTGTTCTATATGTCGGGTTGCCATCATACATTTTAGCAAACAGTCAAAGTAATATTCTTGTACTGCTCTTGTGCTTTACAATTATCCTCCAGTGATTGCTACTCAAACAAATCTAATTGGTTTTTCTGTGTGACGTATGATGGCCATGTCTGCTTGTCTGCTTGTCTGCCTGTCTTGCTTTTTCACCTGGATAGACCTGAAAGTGAGACAGGTCCATACCAGGCCAATTTAAACAACTAATATCTGTCAATAACTCCACCTTTTTTACACCCATAATATCCTCCTGTCAGGGTTTGAATGAGGAGGGACAGTTTTTGTCTGTGTTATGGCTCCATAACACCACCCAGTGGCCAAACCTCATATTGCAACTTTGTGATCTTCTCAACAGGTGGAATTAACCCTTTTATGATATACAGTATGTATATTATGAACATGTGTCTCACCTTCAGCTTGACCCTCTTCGGGTTAGTCAGTACGTAAGTCAACAAAAGAATAGTATAGAATGAAATATTTTATTATAACACACTTACACACACAGTCTTTTTCTTGGAAACAGGTTCTTTAACAAGGGTCTCATTCATGCATTTTAATTCCTCCTCCTCCTTCCCTCCCTTTCCTCCCTCCTGAGAAGGCAGGGCCAAAACAAACGGGTTCCCCAGAGGGAATATGAGAAGACCAGGTGTGACGTGAGGTGCCCAGGTGGGGGACCTGAAAGTATTCATTGGTCCATTGGTTGATAGTCTGGTTGGGAACCTCTCCTGCGTCACAAGTGAGGTAGAATGAGGGGATTCCCAAAAATCTCCCCCACCACCCCTGGCTACCCCTGCTGAGTTGGAGTGAGAAATTTAGCAAGTACTGTAAGAACTCGCTGTGACTGAACAAGTAAGGTTGTTTCTCAGCATTTTTGTCTTAATTTCTGTAATTTGCTTGAACATTGGAAAACTGAGGTGAGTTTTTAAAACTCTGTTCACATGAGAACATTATATTTTTTAGGGTTGCAGTTTCTGTGGAGCAAGAGAGTGAAGAGGAAACTAGGAGAGTTTCTTAATGGAGGCTTTTCACTATGCTGCCCTGCTCATGGTAGGTCTGTATGGAAGTTTTAATTGGACTTTTCAACTAATCATTGCAGCTCTACCTGAGGGCACTCTTTCCTTACTAACAGTATTCTGACATGTTACTGAACAACTATTAGGACACTAAACAAAATGTGTTTGGGTAAAATATTTCTTCTAGGATAATGTTTATTTATCAGAATTATGACAAAAACTTAGGCTTATGAAAAACCTTATATTGTTGTTTCACTATGGTAATGTATGTTTATGTATTTGAAGAGTAGATAAACCTCAAATCTTTCACAGGTATCAAGCTGCAAATCTTTCTCTTGGATAGCCCTCAAAGTCATAAATATGATAAATTCATATTGCTTCCAGGATAGGTAGACAGTACAGCAGTGCACATAAAATAAAAATGTCAACGTACTGTAAGGCGTGTAAATAAAAGGGAGAAAAGAAATACTATTGTGAGACAGACGAAACAGGAGAGTCGTATTGTCAGCACTTCAGAATAATTGGTCCTCTCTGTAGGTGCTGTATTCATTTGATATAAATATGACTGTACAATGAAATGATTCTCACCAAAGCTCAGGATTTATAGCAGATAGAATCAGTCAGTAAAAGGGAAGACAGTGAACACAACTACAGCTACTGCCAAGGGTGAAATCTTCTGTCAAGACATTGGGGGGGACTAAGTGGGTATAGGATGGAGTGGTAGTGGTACTGGGAGCACAATTGGTTATTCGTAGTCATCAGGTACTGACCTCTGACCTGTATCTACAGGTCAGAGGTCAGTACAGACTGTAGTTCCGTGAGCTTATGTGGGGGAATGTCTCCACCTGCTGGTGTAGCTAGTAACTGCACCTCACATTTGTGGATGTTTTGTACAGATCTGCTGCAGTATGAATTGGACAAAAAAAACTGCAAACAAATAGAAGGGAAGTCACAAATGTTAATTGGCCCACAAACTGACAGGAATCCACAAATATGCAAAAGCCATTTCACATGTGCAAATGGATCCACAAATGCATATATATCACTTTACATGTACTTTTGTGGTGAAACTATTTACATTTGTAAAACCTATATGATTTTTATGTGAAATTAAAACACGCTCTGTATTTTTGTGGATATGACACAACACAAATAAAAAATACATGTTTGTGGATAGTGAGATATTTGTGGATCATGGTACACATTTGGGTTTGTGGGTTACAACTATTAAAGTCGGATAAAAACTTCCATAGGTCTGACTGTTCAGCATTTTTATAGCTTTCTAACACTTATTCTGTATTATTGTCCAGATAATCATTATTTTAGATGTGTATTTCCTCAGGTTTGGTGTGTGCTGGTACAATCTGAGCCCAGCTGTGATCAGACAGAGTTCTTACACCCTAACGGCAGTTGTGTTTCGTGCCCTGTATGCGGGCCAGGAGAACAGCTCTCGGAGGTAACACACATTTATTATTATTGTTGAAGCACCATTTTTTCCCTTCAGCTTTCCTTTCTTTGGCATTCCTGCCAACCGGATCTAAGTCTATATTTTGCATCACCCTCAGGACTGTGGTTTTGGGGATGGCGGTGAAGGTGTCTGTATGGTGTGTAAAGAGGGGAGATACAGCACAGATACAGATGTGACCCCCTGCAAAAGATGCACACAGTGCAATCTGCTGAACCGCCTGGAGAAGACAACATGCTCATCCACCAGTGATGCTCTGTGTGGGCAGTGCCTGCCAGGGTGAGTTACATTAAATACTAGCCAGCTGATAAGTGCTAGCATGTGTTTTTGTGTTAAGTGTCTGTTTATGTATGCAGGTATTATGAACTCCGGAGTATCACTGGGGAAGTGGAGTTGCCCTGTGTGCCTTGTTACAACCGTGACACAGTCCATAAAGAGTGTTTGTTTTTGACAGCTCAAGGCTCCAAAGCAGGTAACATCCAGAGATAACCTAACGACAGGATGACAGTAAACTTGTATAAATAGTTTTATTGATTGGTGATTTCCCAGACATGTCAAGGAAAAGTTATAATTGTGGTTCTCTGACAGAGATCGCTGTCACTGTGCCCGGGGGAAATTTCAAAGACCCAAAAGAGGAAAGTGAGTAACACTATGGATTTTTACAGTCAACTTTTTTATTTGAGCTCTTGTATTCAATCTGACATCGTCTGTTTAATCAAGGGGTTAAAGAAGAAACATTTTCAATGGTCCTGATTGGCTCAGCAACAGCTTCCTTGATTTTCCTCATTGCTCTGCTGCTTTGGGCTTTCCTTTTGACTGCCGAGAGATTCAGTAAGTTACGCACATAACTTTTAATATTCCAGCCATTTCTTTTCATCTATCTAATATTTGCTGCATTAAATTCGGCTCATATTCACTTGCAATATTCAGAGCAGGTTACTGAGTGCTGTCCAGGGCCTGAAGGCCTGTTCTCTGAAGCAGATGTTCAGCTCCCAACTCTATCCAGCCCCAAACCAGCAGAGCTCCCATCACAGACACCTGCTGTTGCTGAAGATCCCCCGAGGTGCTTTAAAAAAAAACTGCTTAACGGAGCAGCTGTTTGATTAGTTTGCTACATTGCTCATGTAATTTAGTCTCTATACAATTGTTTACGACATGAATTACCTCTCCACCCAGATGCCTGAGCTCACGTAGCCATGAAGACGAGGTGCATCCTACTTCAATTGTGATTAATGTCACCACCAACATCAAGCCCTCCAGTCAGAAAAAAGAGAGCTCTCACATCTTACAGGAGGAACAGCAAAGCAGCTGCTATTCAATGGAGGAGGTATAGTGGTCTAATGTGTCTTTTTGTTAAAATATTGTTGTTAGCTATTCACCCAGTGCAGCAACTGAATTATTAGGTGCTCCACGGTTTGTATTGATCAGTATTTATGAGTACAAGAAATGCTTTTAGCTTAAATTAATGTGGTCTGTATGGTCATCACACAAACTATTAAGAACTGTGCTAGATATAGTATAGTATCCCAATCAGTCAAAGGGCCAGTCCCAGTAACCCATACACAGGCCATAGATAACCCATAGTTTAGCATACTAGAGTTTTTTATTTTTTTTATTTATTGTTTGCTGTTGAGACTTTCAATAAGTTAAAAAAATGGAAAAGCTAACGGGTTCAGTGATATGATATGTCAACAGGTGACCTGCATATGATACTCAGCCAACATAAGAGGAGGCAGTTATTACTTGGCTGTGTCACGTGTTTCCATCACTCTACAGTTCTCCCTCCATACTGCACAGAACCATTAAGTCTGCCACAATTTTGTAAATTATTGAATGCATATTGATTAACATCTGAATTTTAAAAATGTATGAATGAAATAATAAAATCCCAGGGCATTTAATTTATAATGATATGAAACAGAGAAGAGCAAGCATATATCCACATTTCAGAACCTGTAGCCAGGAAATACTTTGTATTTTACATGATAAATAATGTCAATAATTGTTACTGATAAATATTAATCAACTAATTGATTCAATCAATCTCCATAATAATACCCATTGCAGTGTATATATTATTGTTATTTTGTACTGTCCAAATATTTGGAGAAATTGTATTTTGATGCTTTGGCAACATTGTTCTCAAAACTTTCATGCCAATAAAGCCCACTGAATTGAATTGAATTGAAACTGTGTATATTAATCTATTTTGCTCCTGTAAGAACAGTGTGAGAATCAGTGGTACCTTTTTCTTAGTGTCCTCTTTTCTTTGTCATCATCAGATGGAGCAAAAACTGCAGAGAATATGGGAGATGGCTCAAGGTACCTATGATTTCCTCCACTCACAGCAAGTGTGCGATACACACTCATTGGACTTAAATGTAATGTCCCTATTTTTACTTATTTTGAGGACCTTTTTTTTAGAATCTGCACACATCATAGTAAATTGTTTAAAGGGTTTTTTTTGGCAGGTTTATGGAAAAGTTCAATTGACAGAGATTTCTACAATTCATGTTGGTGATTTTACTCTTACTGTTCTTCTCGGTGCAGGTCAGGGTGTTGAGATGCTAGACTATGACTCAATCCAGGACCTGTCCCTGCTGCTGGACTCTGCAGACAACAGGAACTTGTTGAGAAGACTGGGGAGGTCTTTGGGTGTCCCCCCTCAGGTCATCGCTCATCTCCAAGGCTTCCAGGATCTCTTTCAGTACCTACGCACCTCCACCTACACACTGCTCCCCCAACTGGCCCAGGCTGCTGCTCTCTTGCCTAATCCTGAAGTTGTTGCTAGGATACACCGAGCTGTGGCGAACAAGTGACCACTTAAACCTTTGGGATGTGTTACCATGACTCCAACTGTTACACAGCATTTCTGACCCACTTTGTGTGATGACAGTTACCTAACTGGATCACCCAAATTTTGAGTAAAATGTGATATTACTGTAAGTGGAAATAATGGGCAGTAACACCTAAAGGACTGACTTTTTTTGTCCATTGTTGTACTTTGTATGATGAATGTTTGCTTTACAAGTTCCATCTGAATAAATGAATCATGTTTTAGTGACAAAAAGATAATGATTTCTGCTTTGAGTGTTAAATAACATGATATTCAGGTCACTGCTCTGAACCCTGTATGCGGTGTTACTTCCTGTTTACCATGTAAAAAAGATGAGAGGCCCTCTGGCTAAAGCATGTGAGACAGACCCAGACAGAGGGTGTAGTGTTCATGGCAAGAGAAAGAGCATAAAGTCCTGAGAAAATGTGTTATTCTCTCATTGGGAGGAGTTTGCCAACTAACCATTTTTCTCTTTAGTTCTGCAGATTCTTCGACACATTCAGTCAGGTAAGGTTTTACATTTCTTTTCTTTTTTTTTAATCTCCAATCTGTAATTTTCAACAAATATCAGCGAGGTCAGGAGATGAAACCTATTTTAAGAGCAAATGATGAACAAATTCTCAGCTGGCTTCTGTAAAGTTTTGTTTAATACATTGTCCTCTATGAATTAGAAACCAAATGTTAAAATATTTTAATAGTATGAAAGTAAGTTACTGAGCCTTAATGTTTCATGGAAATATCACGTCTGTTTAATTAATTGACTCCAAAACTTGCTGGTGTTGTCTGCATCGCTTGTGGATTAACTTGCAATTTATTAGCATGCAGCAACCATTACATGGACGCTGGGGGACGCTGTTGGCTGCCATAGCAGTTCTAACAAGTCTAAGCCCCCTTAGATCGTCTATTTAAAAGATGAATCACTACTGGTCACTAAAATCACTTTACGGTTTTATGGTTAAAAATGTCACGGGCCTGCAATGACGTTAAGTGTTTACATGTACTCAGTGATTTAATGTAAGTAATGTAAGTAAATTTACTCGTGAACTATAGCCTACTTAAGTATAATTTTGAGGTACTAGGTTCCATTGTCTGCTACTTTATATTTCTACTGTACATTTCAAAGGGAAACATTTAACTTTTTACTGTATTACATTTATTTGACAGCTTTAGTTCTTAGTTACTTTTCAGGTTAAATTTTTCTAATAAGATTATAACATACTAACTGATGTTAACAGTTTCCCCTCTAAACTTCTCACATGGTTTAATTTCTGTTAGAGGCCCAAAATCGAAAAAAACTAATGCAATTTGTGTAGCAGAACTTGTTTTTCTTCTTTCCTCTCCCATTAATCATCACACGACCCCTCAGATTTATCTTGTGATCCTTTGGATCTACTTGTAGTGGAGTATTTTTACTTTGTGGTATTGCTTTTACTGAGGTAAATGATCAGAGTGCTTCTTCCACCACTGCCTGTACACGCCATGATTGAGGTTTTTGTTTTAAGCATAAAAAAACTACCTACAATATTGCATTTTTTTGTTCACATACAAAACTTTTTTTTATTTAAAAATGCAGTCTGAAATGTTTCTTTCTGTGTTTGAATTATATGGCCTTGCTTTCGAACAGGTTTTAATGGAGGATATCTGCAGCTGATCACTTTTCAAAACTTTGCGTTTCGCGCTTTGCGAGGTTGGTTTCCGGAAACGGTACAGAGTGATACCTCTTTCATTCTCTCGTCTCTTTGATGTCCACGTCCCCGTGGTGTCCGAGTCCTGCCGGCTGCGAAGTGTTACGCGCCCCTGCTTTAGAAAAAAACAGAGAAGGAAAACTTCATAGAAATGGCGGAGGGTGCGACGACTCTCAAAGGCTTGCGAGCCCAAATGGGTAAGAAAAGTCTTGGCAGTTGTGGATATTTTTTGACCCAGTTGTGCCTTACAATGTAGTAATCACTTTGTAATATTTGCTGGCAACTGCCGCCGCTAACCGGGTTATTTGAACGTGTTGTAACGCGACCAGTTTGTCTGGCTAGTAACGTTAGCTCGCTGTCCTGTTATCTGCTGACAATGGACGCGGAAAAATCTGCAACTTCTTCCCACATTAAACGCTAAAAGTTGGATTGCAAACCTAGCTGATATCTATATTAATGAAGTCCAGGGAAGGCTAAATGCATTGGTTGAACTTAGTGAAAGTAAAGTACTTGCAGTTAACATTAGCTGAAGTTGTAACGTTATATTTTGTAGCATCAGAGCCGGTTGACATATCACGACCTCACGACTTTTACTTGTCTGGCGCCTAGCTCACCTAGCCATGTTTTAGCTTTGCTTTACCGCATTTTAAACACGTTATTTAACGTAGTGCTGTTGTCTGAATACATTAAACTAGACACACAAAACCCCAAATGCTTGTTACGTGAAGCTAACTGCTCTGTAAGTTAACTGACAAACGTCAGTAGCTTAGATAACGCGGCGTTAGCTAAACACTCGGGGATTATTGTCAAAAGTGATCATCTGCTATCCCTATCAGGAAGAGTTGAGCTTTCCTGTTGAAGTGTTTTGATTTTAACTTAACAGCGATCCGAGTTGATGCCCAGGAGAAATCAACAGCTAACTTTATTTCTCTAGCTACCGGTTCCCAGTACATCAGCAGTTTACTAGCTTCCTGCTAGTAAACTCATCTTTCTTCTACAAAGTGTGCAATGCAAAATGTTCCTTTCTCGCTCTATGCATTAGTTGACAGTTATGCATATTTGTTGACATATGGCATAACCCCCTCCACTCTCCAGGGAGGGCCACTATAACAATGTCTGACCTGAATTTCAGATAAAGCTGGAGTGTCAGACACAGCTCTGATAGGAGAAAAAAAAGACTACATAGTTGCATTTCTTGAAATATCTTGATGCCATGATAAGAGTTTTGGTTGGGCCAGCAGCCCTGTGTAAGGTATAGTTTTTTTATAGCAAAAGGCACACTACATTTTTGTAAATAGTATAATGTAGGCCAACTGTAGCAGCAAAGTTTCTATCAATGCTTTTCATCCATGCCTCAGCTGGCCCCTTCCAGACTTGAGCATGGATGTTTACTGTGTCTGCATCTGCAGGCATGAATGCACAGTTTGTTTTGACTCGGGCTGCAGTAGGGCCAACAGTTTTCAGGGTAAGAGGGAGTTTTCTGCATACCCAGTGTGGGTGTAGGCATGTATTACTCCTGGCAACAACTGGGCCATATTTAGTGCTGATCTTCTTCCTGTTTCCTTTAACTTTTCCATTCAGTATTTTCAATCTGGAATTTTCATCCACCCAATTTTTTGGTTTTCATAAAATATCCACAAAGTTCTGAGTGATGTGAGATATTGGAAACCTGGCTTTGTGAGGGATAAAATCATGTCCTGAGCACTTCTAACTCCTCCATGTAGTTAGCTCGGCCTTCAGTCTGACTGACAATAATAAAATAATGTCAGGAATCTAGCTCATGTGCACGGTCATTTCCACAAGAATGTGAGCAGGGAGAAAACGTACCCTGCTATTATGAAGGGGGATCACACTACTGCAAGTCACACTGCAAGGTTATCCTGATCCTGGCTCAGCCATTGCTGCTGCAGAATTAAAAGCATGAGAAATATTTCTGAACTGGTCGGATTTAACCAAAGGAGGAAATGGACCAGGCTCATTTTCAGAGTGTAGTTTCTTGGATCTGTCCACTTAGATTGACTCTTCTAGCACAAACACCCCACTTCTGTTTTATATTAAGCTTTTAAATTAGCTTATGGGAAGTGTTACGAGTATGTGTACACACACATACACAGACACCAAAGATTTGAATAGCAAAACATGTTATTTTGTGTAGGCTACAACCAAGGACAGTCTATCCTCTGTATAGTTTTCGTCATCACCATCATTTGTTGTGTGTGCATGAATGTTTCCAGTGGTTTCTTTTTGGATTGTTCTTGTTTGTCTTTCATTAGAAAATTCTTACATGCAGCACATCTGCATGTACATACAAAAGTATGCAAGTTCCCTGCCAACTTTGCCTAGAGATTTGGGATGGCTTTTGAGAAAAACTGTTTTGAAATGATTACAAATTGTCCACTTTGTATGAATAATTTTCTCTTGTTGATGCCTGCGCCGACAGGCAACAACACACGCCGTCTATGAGACACCGTGTCCAAATTCGGTAGAAAGCCCATGATGTGTGAATTACGCATGTAACCATACACTTACATCACAGATTGTTCAGGAAAGGGTGTTTGGTTCAGTAGTCCTTGACTTATTCTTGCATGTACAGTAACTAGTAATTCAACAACTCTGGCTTCAACGTTTGTAGTTTGTGCTCTTTTTAACATATATTTTTGGGATATCTTGATACCTGAATCCTACAGTGTCAAGAAAGTTGACCATAATTTTCTCAACGAAGATTAAGCTATAAAATAACTTAATCCTATAAAGCCTGTGCTGTAAGTACTCTGTTTATCCTCGAACAATCTATTAGAAAGGAATAGATAAAAGTATCAAGGGAGAATTAGACTAATGTGCCTAATCAATAATGCAAAAATGCAAATGTTGAAAAAATAATCCTTTCAATGCCCATCACTGCATGAGAATGTGGACCACCTGAAGGAGGAGACTCCCAAGGAAACTGGGATGTGTCATCATTATCCTGCTAGTACTGCAAATAGCCAAGGCTTACCTTTGCATGAACAGGTCTAGAGTAATCCCATAGAAGATCTGGTGTGTTTGTGTGTGCATGTGCGTGCATGTGTGTAAGCATGCATCAGCAGTGTTATCTCAGGACCAGTCAGTGATTGGAAGCTATGAGCCATGGATGGCCAAGTTTGTTACTGTTTTCATTCCAGCCAGGCACTGAGTTATAGCAACTAATCAGTGGTTGAAGTTGTTTTGGTCAGTAAATTCATCAGTTATAGTGTCTGGGTGGAGTTAATGATCCCTGCAGACTTTAAGTACTCTGTGTCAGAGTTGTCCACTCTTGTCTGTGGCAGCGCAGACACTTCCTGTGCAACAAGCTGCTCATTTGTACCATGCTTCAGGGCACAGTAAAGTCTGCAGTTGGAAGGAGGGACAGAAAAGGGACCTGACCCACTGATCTCCTGCCTCTCCACTATACCGTGTGTCATCTACGCCAACAGTGTCTATGTGACTGACGAAAATATGTCTAATGATCTTGCTTGTTATTTAGAGAACTAACATCAGTTTTAGTATTCAACTAGAGGTATTATGATGTAATGCAGGCTGACTTGCTTCCTGTTTAGTGTTTCTCTGTCTGGCCTGCTGAGCAGGGTAATGACAAGCCCCCCTGGTGGTCTTCCTGTTGCCATAATAACCCAGTAGCCTGATGGCTAGATCACATCTAATCAATAAGTATGTATGCTGCAGTCAGAATGTTTTTCCAGTGTTTTTCAGCATCTTCTGCCTTCTTAAAGGCTGGGCGATCAGTTTCACAATAGTCATAAAAATACATTAATTCAATATGTATGTTGCAATATTGACACATTTAATTGAAAGATTTTGAAATCTTTTGTGGGCCATGTTGAATTTGATGGTTGAAAATGGCTCCTTCCACCAACTTCAGCCTGTATCTCTAACACAAAATGTTTGTCCAACACTACCACCTACACATACCTGAACAACTGATTGTCTAGCTATAATGCCATTGTTCAATTTGGTATGTAATTAGTGGTCGGGTTAGTGACTGGTTTGTTCCCTCTAACCTCGTGGAGCATTAAGCAGAGTATGTCAGTGCAGTGGCAATGATGTATGTTAATGTGTGCAAATCTCCATAGTGATGGAGTGATGAGAGACAGCTCCTCTGATTGGCTCTTTCCATTTCTATGAACGCACCTGGCTCTCTTGAGGTCTGTTGGGAAAAACAGGATCTCTTCCCTCATCTCATTAAAGCACTTTAATCAACACATGAATGTGTGTGTCAATGGAGTGTGTTCATTTTATTATACAAGGTGCTGTTTTCTGGCTTGGTCTAATTTTGCACTTATGTTCTTATCAACATAGAACACCAGGTTTGGTGACTAGGAAGGTACATCATTCACTGTGGTTGTGGCACACAGAATTTACACATAGGTATTTTCTCCTAAAGAAAGAGTCTGCGTTGTTTAAGCTTTACAGCTGTTACCTACTCAGCCCCTTTACTTTCGTGTCTTACTTTTACTTCCCTATAAAGACATTGCAGTTTGCAAATGTCAGTTAGCTTGAGGTCTAAAACCTGTCACGTCATTGAAGAATGTTATGAGATTAAAACTTAATATTTGCGTTCTCCACTAAATTATTTACAGCATTTTGAGGCACCCTTTCAAAGATTGTATCATGAATCTGCAGATTGTGGGCTGCAATATCAGTGTCACTTCATTTACAAGATGATGCTGTCGATAAATATAGTGTATATTTTTCAGCCCAAATGTGAAATGAATAATTGTTAGTTGTAAGTTGCCACTTAGTGTGAAGAGACAGCCTTCAAAGCTTTACCATCCTGTTTTTCCTCTTTATTCAGCTATGAATCATCTCATTTCAGTGTCCACATCTTCCTTGATACAGGCCTAAGCTCTTATCATGCATCCTCAGCTGTTCTGTGCATCACTTAGCAACAGTTACCCTGTTACACAGGTTGCTTGGCATTTATTAATTGACTTCTTTTTAGATTTTCTTTTGCCTTTTTATATGAAGGTGGAGAGAAATGGGATGGTTGGGGAAAAGACTGAGGTGTAATGTGAAACAAAGCCAGGATATTGCAGTTACACCTACTACACATTTGATCACTAAGCCATCAACATTATACAGCTTTGCATCTTTTTTTTTTTCAGGAGTGATAGATGTGTGACTCATTCATGACCCAGAATTAGATCGCCTTTTCTGTATATAGATCAGCTCATTCAGCCCACAGTGCCCCGGCTGTTTTTCCTGTCTATTCTCCTGAGTAAAAGAAAATGTCTGTGTTGAGAGAAGGTTATAACAGTTTCACCGGTGTCCCAACATCCATATGTGAATACTTGCCACAATAACCTGTACTGTAAACATACAGGTACACTTGTTTACATGCACTATAGTACACTTAATAAATACAGGACACACAGTCAACCAATGTAAGTTTCCGTGTTTCCCTTGAGGTAATTGTATTCTTTGTGGTATTGCATGATTCCCACCACAAATACAATTTAATGGCACAGAAATCATCTTAAAAAGTGGTGACTAGAGTTAATGAATGATTTGTTTGTGCTTAAGTGTAATATGTTGTTCTTGTGTATTAAACAGCTGTTAAAAGCGCAGTAAAATCACAGCCAGTCTTCATTTACCCACCGTTTTGCCTACTCGCCAATGGGGTCGAGGGAAGGAGTCTGAGAGCAAAAGGGACGTGACCTGCACACTTCCACTGGGCATTAGCTGCAGACTTTGACCTTTCATAATCTTCTTTGACTGGAGAGCATTGATGCTGCTGCAGAATACAGATAATCAGTGCATTGGTGACTACTTACCCTGTCAGCTCACTTCTCTTTGTCCGGCTTCTGGTCACTCTGGTATCTGGTTTGACACATCAGTCACAAATGTGATAATGAAACTACTTTGGGAGGATTGTTTTGTCAAAATCTCTGTGAGTTACTTAATCATTACTTAATCATTCCTATATCGTTCCTATACAGATACTATGTTCTGCTTCTCATTGCTTTTTCTTTGCTCTAATAAGTCTTCTATTGGTTCACTGGTGCAAACAAAGTATATATATGTTAGTCAGATGAATGAACAGAGCCTACCGCTTAATCTGTCGATGCCAACAGTTAACAATCAATTGCTAACCGCGGTGGTAAACAAGGCTGCTTTTCCTATGGCTGCTTTATAATAAAAGCGATTCTCAGGTGGGAAGCAGCAGAAAATGTTTGGTTTACATTAGCAGCATCTTAATAATAATTCAGTCAGTACATACAGAAAAGAAGAGCAGATCAGAAATGATGTTGGATGAAAGTAATTGTAATAATAATTTGAATGATTATGGCATCAGTATGACTTTGTGACCGAGGGAGACAGAGAGTTTTTCAGAACACAGTTGGAAGTGTTCATCAATAACGTGTATATCACATGACTGAAGATCTTTTTGCCTCTTTGTCAGCAATTCAGTAATGCTGAAAACGCACCGACAAGAAGGAAAGAAACCAGGGATAAGGCTGATAATAGGGCTCATAAAGCTTGATCATGTCCTCCCTGTTTCCTTCCTTCCTGCCCCTGTATCTCCTCACTATGATTTTTTGCTGTGAATAGTTTTGGCTGAAGAAATTGCTGTTGAACTGCGGTGGTAGAGTTGATGTATTTGACCTTCTTGTGAACCTTTTTTTCCTCTCTATGGTGGTAGAAATCACATCCCCAAAGAGGTGAAACCCCAAATGTGGAAACGCAACAGATTCCTGCATTCTATATTAGTTATTTGCTAATGTTGTGGAGATGTGATCCTGTGTAGGTGTGTGGAAAGTTGCCCTTTATTGATTTAATTTCATTTATTTAATTCATTTTTTTAGTAGTTCTGTTTAAAAGGTTTCGATTCCAGACATGTTGCTCACAGTAGCCCATCTCTCCCAGCTTGTCACAGAAAGCAGTGTATAGCTGGCTACAGGGTGGACCATGAGCTGGGGGTTATGTCAGATGGCTGAATGGCTGGATTGTTCTGTAGCTTCAAATCCGTTGGATCTCTCTAGAACTAGCATTCCTATGGCGAGCAAACAAAGCACAGAGAAAAACGCGTGATTTAAACTTGATTGGCTTGCTGTACCAAAAGCAATGCCATCTCCCTGATATACCTGCTTTGTCAGGCATGACATAATGTGAGTCTAGCTAAGCCCTGTGTGTGTAAACTGTGGGTGTCTGTGTGTTTTCCTGCATACAGCTGCAGCTGCACAGGCACAAGCCGAGGAGCGGCGCAGCCTGTCAGGGAACAGTCCGGGACCTACAACCAACGCACCAGCTAAACCTCAGGGGTGTAGGCCAGGTAAATGACACCACACCTTGACACAGAAACTGATTCTCACAGATACTGCCGTGGTACTGCTCTATTGTCTTCCATAATTTGAGCCATTTGATGCAACACAATCCACTCCCACCACCCTCTCAGTGTGGCTTACTGCAGGTAACCCTTAGTCATCATCTTATTACTGTAACAGTTGACAAAGCTGATTAATGACAGTCACATGCACACATCTGCCTGGCTGATGCAAAGCCTTTGTACCAGCATGTAACAGTATAACAGTATACACCATTAAGCCACCCTTGAGTTGTCTGTATATGCATTGCTGCGTGTTTTTACCATTCTCAACCACATATTATACACATGTGTGTGTTTGCAGTCATTGACGGTGCTGCGCTTAGAATAGACGACCGACTGCGAGTAGCAAAAGAGAGGCGAGAGGAGGCAGAGAGACAACAGGGTAAGACGTTATGGACAAAATCAAATATCACAATATTTCTGACCAAATACCAATCATTTTCTGCAATTTAGCTGCAATTTAGTGAACTAACACATAAGAAAGCAACATACCAATGAGATTTTTAGGTTTAGTTTCTGCACACACTCACTGCCCGTAATGTATGTGCTGTCAGCTTTGCGTGAGTCGCAGATCATGGAGCGGGAGCGCAAGTCCAAGCTGCAAGTGGAGCGTCAGATGGAGGAACGTCAGAAAAAGGTTGAGGAACAGCGAAGGAAGGAGGAGCAGAAGCGACTGGCTGTGGAGGAGAAGAGGAAGCAGAAACAGGAAGAGGAAAAGGTAGCTGCAGCACTGGTGGAAGCTCAGAGCAGTGCCTGTATGAATTCATAAAAGTCAATTAAAATGAAATGTAAATTAAATTTACATTGACACATAGGTTTATGTTGTAGTGTTCACTTTAGATATTTAAAAAAAAATACAAAGGAAACAGTAAGGGAAATAATTTTGAAAAGGAACTCTGGTAAGAGCAGTTATCCTCTTCATCCTACAAATACCCAAATAAGAGTCATCCATTCAAATGTACAGTGTAATCAGTCCTGCAGCATTTACAGTAAACAACTTGAATGTTTATTGCAATACACAATGCATAAATAGGGATAATGGATTGATAAGATTTCTTTGTTTTAGTCTAAAAGTGTTACCTTGAACCGCAGTATCAGTTTGATGTTTTTATTATTAGATTCTGGACAGATTGGCTTGATTGAGACATCTGCAGGACTTGTCTTCTCTGCTTGTGTTTTAGGGTCCAGTGTTTCTCTCCTGTAAATGCGTTTTTCTCCTCCTCTGCCCCCTGTTATGCTGCAGGAGCACTACGAGGCAGTGATGCGGCGAACACTGGAGCGTAGCCAGCGAGTGGAGCAGAGACAGAAGAGATGGTCCTGGGGAGGACTGTCCACAGACTCAGATGGACGAACAGGTAAAGACCCTTTCTTTTTTTTCTTTGCTTTTCTATTCAATTTGACTTTTAAACTTCCACCTAATGCAATGGTGCATTAAAGAGCCACTTAGGACACACCAAAAACTGACCTCTTTAAAACCAGACACGAAGGGGGTCAAACTGTTGTCACTATTGTCCATAGTTGGGGTGAAATCTTAAAAATTTTTAAAAAGCAGTTCTTTTGCCAGCAACTGATGATTTATTTAATGAGATGAGGCTGATTCTTAGCTAATTTTGCTATTTAAAATACAGAAAAGTGATTATGTCTTTCAACTGTACTTTACCAAAAATATCTATCAGCTTTTGACTTGGGAGCTATGCATGAGAGTAACATATGATGCTTCAGTCATTGTTAAAGCACATTCTTTAATGTAATCAGTTCAATACAGTTGTAGCTGTTATAGCTCAGGCTTCTTAGCAGATAGTGGGGTATCAGTCGAGTGTAAGTGCATAACATTTCATTTTCAAAACTCATCAACTTAATGGCTCCAAATTGGAACCCCCAAACTATGAAGTAGATCCTATTAGACTGTGAAAGTGGAGAACTTTCAATAATTTAACATTTAATGTAATCAGATATGACTAACAGTACATTTGGATATTATTAGCTGTCAGAAATTGTGTAATTTCAGTTTTGGTATGCAAGATAAAATCTAATTTATTGACTGAAATGTGAAGAATTACATTTAAATGACAGTTGTAACTGTACTCTGTCACGCTCTTGCTCTTGAACACTACATGCATGAGACATCACTTGACTCCTTTGTTCAATCACTCCCACTGTTCAGCACTCCAACGATAAATGATCTATTAAGTAACTTTAAAATTATTTTTGGGGTACTAACTGATATCTTTAAGTGTGCATTTGGTGTCAAAATTGTAAATACAGGATGGTGTATTTATCACTTTGACACTGTGTGTCAAGTGAGGGCTGATGGCTACCAGCCAGGTTTCACCTCCATCTCTCTTTGCTGGGATGTGCCTTATCTGCTCGTATTTTATCGCTCCTCCCTGAGAGCTTTCTTTTCCCACAGGAGAATCTGATGCCAGCGCCTCATCTCCAGTAACTGTAGTTATCTCCCCTGCCTCACCAGAAAAGCCACCAAGGAGTCAACAAGGTTTTGTTCGTTCATAATTTGCCCACCAACGTAGCAACACAGCATGGACTGGCACTGGCACTATAGATAGTTTGGTTACCTACTATCCCTCCCCTGACTCCCCTTCTGCACTCTCACTGGCAGTTTTTCACTAACACTTGTATGTATGGGGCCTCTGTTTTGAATGTGCTTTGGACATTGGTGAATAGCTGGAATCGTAGCTTTAGGTTTTTGACCCACAAACTTTTGGGCACTTCCAGGTCAAATGGGCAACTTCGCATGGAAGCCCAATGGAATGTCACACAAACAAACAGGGCTAGCATCACATTGGGATCCTCGGGCATGGACGATGTAGTGTTGTTGATGCCGTCGTCTTTGGAATGGTCAAACATTAGCATCTATTGTTTACTAACCACCATGCCTGGCTGTGAAACCACAATGACATTGTAATGGTGTGGTAAAAATGCACATTTTCATGTTGAACATGATATATAACAGCAAATACATTCAGTATGTAATGTGTTTTGCCAAATGTGCATTTCTAAAAGTGCACAATCTTCATAAGTAGTACATTAGATCAATATATATGTATATTATATCTGATTATATCTGTATATCATTTTTATGTGAATATATTTTAGGCCTATTAGTGAAGCAACATATTACCCTTTGCGTATCAGCAGTATTAGGATCTTGCAGAGCCTTGTACTCCTACTGTGTGCACCCAGTTACCCTCCCCCATTGGCCAGCCTCCAGTGTAAACTCCGCCTCCCTTGTCTGTCTTTCCTCCTCCCTACTAGTGGACAAGCGTTCCACATCCACCATGAACCTGAAACAGCCGTCCGAGGCTGGCATCAATAAACGCCTATCCTCTTCCTCTGCCACCCTCATCAAATCTCCTGACAAAAGTAAGTCTCCTCTCTCCCCTCCCTCCTACCCTTCCTCCCTCCTACCCTTCCCCACTCCCTCTCCCTGCCTTCATCCTCCCCTCCTTGTATTCCAGTGTTTTGTCTTAACCAATGTAGTATGTTTCAGAAAGTCTATTTATCAACTAGTTAAATGTTTTTCTATGATGATTCATGTACTGAGATCTACCAGGGGACTAAGCTGAGATGACCTGGAACAAACCCATCTTCTCTGCCAACACTAAGCCTAGAGTGAACTCTGACCCCCTGTGCTCTTCATATCCAGGGTTTTGCACACAGGCTTAATGGAGCACAGACAGACTGGTAAAAAAAATGCCTTAGATCTCTGTCTCTGGTTCCAGCCAATGATGAACTAGCATGACCTCCCAATTCTGCTGCATCCATTCACTATGCACTTCTATGAAGTACATTGAATCAAATTTTAAGAATCATAAGGGGTCCCAAGCACCGAATGTTTTTTTTTTAATAAATGTGCTCTCATAGATTTAGTGGTGTAGCAGCCTGTCACTCTCCTGTCGCAATATTCTTAACACTATTAAGAAATTACAAGAAGTGTATTTGATTTCTGCTGAAAAAATAATCAACACAATCGGTTGATTCGTCTCTCCACAGTTTCTATGGGCTGCCAGTGTCATTTCTCCTCTCTGATAATGCTGATTTCTCTGTACCTCTCCATTATTGAATAATTATGTTACCATTTTTCCTTCTCCAGGCCTATGAATACATTCAGAAAATTCTGAGAGTTTTATACCATTCATAAGAGAGCACTGTGTAAATTCACCATTGGGTGTTTCATCATTGTCTCTCAGGTGTTAAGCCAAGGAGTTCGTCTTGTAACCGGTTGCCTAGAAATGGCAATGCTGCTCAGGCCACTAAGGAAGACGGCAAAAAGGTGGAACAGACAGGTGCAAAAGAAACCCTATCCATCCCACACAATGCCAAATCACTACAGATTATAGTAAAATATTTCATGAAAACCATTATAAATTCAGCTCTGTCACAGCTATGAAGACCACATAGCAACCTGACTTTATACATGCTAACAGTTTAAACACTGACAGCTATCAGAATTAATACTACAATGAGGGATTCTGGTCTAGGGTGGATCAGGTAGTATGGTCTGTGTATTTAGGCATCGTCTATTAAACTTAGACATTAGCTGCTGTCAGCCCTAGCCTGGTGACTCACATAAAGCCAAATGAAGTGCACATGACTTGTAAACTCTCTTTGGGGATTCCTTGTTGACTCCCTCCTTGTGCCTGGTTGGCTATAACTCCACTCTCATGTCCGTAGGCCGTTCCGTGAAGAAGAGAAGTTCCTCCCTCACACGAGTAAGTGTGGGCAGAGCACAGACGCCTGCCAAGCCTGATAAGGGGACAACGGATGATCAAGGTGGCTAGCATGAACAATCAGCAATCATTTTTCCATGCCCCTATCTGCAACGCTCAGGTCTCACTCTTTGAATAACAAGCATGTTGCTCTGATGTTAACGGCTTGCTCATTCTGAATCCGCTCGGTTTTTTAAAAATCCTTAACAAAGAGCTTTTGTGGGGATGACATCATTTGGCTCAATTCAGGGTCATGGAGCCATATGGTTCTTTAAACTGGCCAACTCTTTTTGCTATGTGTTCTCTTTCCATTCATGTTTTCCTTCACCCAAAAGTCTCACTGACTACTGAATTACCCTTTAGGAAGCTGCTAATCTTCTCGACACTGTCATCTGTCTGTGATATACTTTGGACCAGATCCTGTACTGTGCTATGTTTCTAACTGGCAGCTAATGTAACCTTTTAATCGTTGTTTTCTTGTGTCAATCCATTGTTTTCTTTTTAAGTGTCAATCCAAGAATGGTCTTGTTGTGTGCCATGTCTGCTCTAACACAATGTTTTGTTTTTTTGTCACAAAGTGTTGATTGTTTTCTCCCTCCCAGATGACGCCGTCTTAGCTGGATTTAAGTTACTGGGCTCATGCTTCAGTGTGGTGTGTGTCAGTGCCATCCCACCGTAGCTCCCCCAGAGCACAGAAATGACCACAAGAACTCACTGTAGTCTGTGTATTGCCATTAACCACCGATGCTTTTGTTTGTCCTATAGCCATGTCAGCCTCTCCGTGCAGATGTCGTACACATGTCTGTTCTGTGTGGTTGGCCTGGACAATAATACAACACAGTTACTATCACTTAGCACTTCTCACCTGCAATTAAAGTTATTTAGTCCCAAATCTCCCACATACTACTGTCCTCATAACTCTTAACCTTATCCCAGACTCATAAAACAGATTCTTAATACCTGGGTGCAGAGCAGCAGGCTGTGCTGCCATGCTCCAGGGGCTAGCACTCAACAGCTAATAAAAAAGCAAGTCTGTCTGAAACAGATGTCAGCTACTCTAAAAAGAAGTGTGACTCTGCAGTCCCCCTTTGAACAGCCAGGATTTAGGGATATGTGTCAGAATCAACCCTTCAACACTTTAAACTCTTCTTCTGGTATGATTTCTACTTTGTAGCTCAGGTAGCAAATATGGCCTAAAATGGGGAAATTCTTCAATTCTTCCATTTCATGGAAGCAAGAGCTCTTTGTTTCTGCTGTGAAATCAAACTCCACCATAGTGTTTTCATAACATGCTGACTTGTTCAGTACTGATGATTATACTGCTACTACTTGATGATTCAAATTTGGTATTTTCTTTATCTTAACTATAGAATAGTTTGCACAGTAGAAGCTAAAGAACTCTTGCCTGATCATAGTCACTTGCCCTATCAATTTTAATCTTTGGTCTGTTCCACTCCTCATCTTCCTACCCAATAGTATTTCTCTGCTGTCTTTGAAGTTCACTAATGGTTTGTTTTTTCCCATCAGCATACCTCCCTCTGCCTCAAGGAACCATTGATTTGACCTAATTTGTCTACTTTGACTACTGTTTAACTGATCTTCAGTTACTAGACAATCAGTCTTTGGTCTGTCTCAGTACTCTTAAATGGTGTCCTGTCCTTGCTGTCTTTTACTGACATCCTCATTTTACTCTAATTCTCTTTGATATCACTGAAAGTTAAAATGATGAAGACAACCCTGTAAGATTATTGAGACATAACCTTTGGTTCTGTATGTTGATTCTCTCCTGTTGGTTAAATCACATGGTGACCTTTCTACACTTCATTGACCCCTTCCCACCTTTTTGTTTTGTCATCCCCCATTCTTGCCCACTCTTTTATTTCTTGGCCTTTTTGTTCTCCTCTACTATTTTTCGGGTGATTTTTCGGCCGTGTAGCTCGCAGGCCACCGGCCAGCACTGTGGACGGAGGGGTCCTTAGTCGCCTGCTCACTCCCACCCAGGCCTCACTAGCTAGGAGCAAGAGCGCCGCCGCCCTTTCTGCTGAAGGAACAGATGCTCCAGGTAACCTCCACATAGGAGATCCTGACAGAGAGGAAGGGTGGCTTGACACAGAGCCTGGTCCTCCCTACTTACCCTCATTTTGTTAGTAGAAAGTCAGCCCAGTCATTCCCAGTATCACTTCACTAGAACTGAGTTCATCCCATCGCCCTGCTGCAGACTCTCATGCTTTTGGAACAGTCATTTCAAAGCATATGGTGACTTCTTGCTGGTGGTGGATTTACTGAAGTTGCTGCTCAACTCCCAAGTTTTTTAAAAGCTGCCATTGTTACGATCAGCTGTTTGTTATGCATGTACGTACGGTATTTATTTGCAGCAAAGTACACTCATGTGAGAGAGCGTAGTTACTCTGTAAATATTGACACACACACACACACACACACGAGTCTAGCTCACATGCACTCTCAGAACAGATACAATTGGCTGTTGTGTGTTGAGCTGAACCGAGCAAGGCAGACTTGGCCGGGAGCATTTCTCTGCATCTGAGGAGCCCCAGGGTCCATGCCAGGAGATTTGCTCTAAGCTGCTTACCTGTTGGTTCTTGTTACGTCAGAACGAGACTGTTGGCTATTGCATGTGTTCTGGCAGAGAGACCAGAGTGCTGGGGACTCCAGTATACAGTGCTAAAATAGTAATTACTGTCATTTCATTTGAGAATATGTTGACTTGAAGTCAGGCCATTCAAATGCAGTACATCCACATTCCCAGACAAGATGTTTGCCTGACATTATGTAGTGAAATATGCTCTGTAGCCATCTAGGTGGGGTTTATGTGCCACTAGCTGACTTGCACATGTTAGATGTTAAGTGAACTGTTTCTTTGTGTAGTGTAGAGTATTTAAGATGTGGTTGAGGATATACATAGTCCTGGACCCCTAGCATAGAAAGCTCATAATGAATCTCCTGACCATTCCACTGATGAATACTGCTTTTTTGCTGTTGGCTGTATTTTATTTAAGGCTAGAAAGAACCATACTGTAAAGCACTGACTCACTTCAAAGCTGCAACTGTATTGCTCGTGTTGGTTTTAGGTTGTGGTGTTTATTGACTGGCCATTACAAACCCATTAGCGGCTATAGATCTTCTGCTAAGTATAGCCCCAGTAGAAACATGACACATCTGCATTAGCAGCAGCAGCAGCGGTAGCTTATGGCGGGGTTACATTTCATAGTCACTCTAGATGCTCGCTCAGTATGCAGTCAGAATGAATTACAGAACACATTTGTGGCCAGGCTGTGGCAGGGAGAGTGCTCCAAGTCTCAGGATTATCACGGCTAATCCCTCAAACTGACAAAGCAAGCTCATAGCATAGTGGACAACAGTAGGGCTGGGCAATATATTTACATTATATATCATGATATGAGACTAGATATCGTCTCAGATTTTAGATTTTGTAATATCATGATATGGCATAAGTTTAGTCTTTTCCTGGTTTTAAAGCCTGCATTACAGTAAAATTATGTTATTTTCTGAATTTAGCAGACTGTTCTAGCTGTTCTATTATTTGCCTTTTACCCACTTAGTCATTATATCCACATTATTGATGATTATTTATCAAAAACATCATTGTTTTAAATATTTTGTGAAAGCACCAATAGTCATACCTATGATATTGTCACAATATCAATATCGAGGTATTTAGTCAAAAATATTGTGATATTTGATTTTGTTCATATCGCCCAGCCCTAGATAACAGTATTTCCACCTGCAGGCTACACTTTAACATTTTTGTCATCCATTGCTGCCATTATTCATCAGCTCAGCATCAGCATCTAGAGATTAGAGCATCAAGATGAGTTGCTCCCCTTTACATATAGTTGAGTTTTACACTCTCTGTTGTGTTTTTTTTTGTTTGTTTTCGTGTTGAACTTTTTTGAACGAGCATTGCCTTGAAATTTTAGGATCAGGTCTGATGTGAAATTGCAAATGTTGCATTTAGTGTCGGATGTGGAGTCTGAGTTATTATAAGGGGCAGGAAGGACTAAACGACTGAAAATTACTCTCATTTTTATGTCACAGTAACTGAACGCAGCGAACAACACAATCAACGTTCATGCCCATTTAGTGTACTAACTAATCTGTGTGTGTCAATTTATGTTTTACTGTGTTGGTGGTAGGTTTTGTGTAGCGTGTGCTCTGTGCTATGTTGTGGTGCTTGGTGTTGCGATTGATGTTGTGTCCTGAAGCTTGCGCACCTGTGGGGTGTCGGGTTGTTGTGAGACTGTCGCTCTTTACTCCGTATGTCCCCAGTAATCTTCAGCTTAATTAAAGCTTCAGATATCAAGCTGTTGCCTGCCTAAAGTGCTATATCTAACAAATCGCTGTTTTTTGTGCTCTTGTCCCCTTACAAAAACACCCTCCTGCCTTTCTTTCAATCATCATCTACCCTCCCTTCCTCTTTCTCTCGCCTTTCCTCTTGTATTTCCTTCCACTCTCTTTATTCCTCTTGCTCTTTGCTGCTTTGCTGCCCAACTTGGCCGCTTATCACGCCTCCCATTGGTTGTGCTCCCCTGGCCCTGCGATGACTGTGTCCTTTACCAGAGTGTCACCTATGTCCTCGCTCAGCCTCTGCCAGCCCCCTGCACCCACCGCGTGGACCCGTGCGCAGCCGCAGCATTGACCGACAGAAGAGCGGCATGACCACCTCTGTCTCAGCCAACGGAGCCCTCGACTCTTCACTGGTGAGAGCACCTTAATGTTAAGCGGTTTTCACATGTGAACTCCAGAGTTGCCCTTTCACACATGTAGCACACAACAGGAGACGTGTTCTCACCTACCGAGAAGTAGGAAGAAATCACAGGAAGTCCTCTCTCCTGTTAGCGCTAGCTTCACAGCGGAGCGTTCAGGCCCAGTCAAAACAATGCAGCTGGCCTGCAGCGTTTATCCAGCACCAGCTGCATGATAGAAATGTCATCAACATGCCCATTCGTTTGCTGTGAATTCTGTGGAAAATTACCTGCTGTATTCACACAGGGTCTCAATCGGACATTACACAGACTTTGTACTAGGGAGCAGGCAGGGTAAAGTCCGTTTAATGTCCAGTCCAGCTGATTCGGATATTTGCGTTCACACAAACAGCTCCTCTGGATAACATCCAGAAAATTTCAGGGTTGCAGTGCATGTGTGAAAGGGGCTTTAGAAACACCACAATTCGGGTCAGGCTTGTATGAAAAGAAATGTATATGGTTGTTATTATTCAGCTGAAGGGAAAGCTTTCATGGCACAGTTCTGATTCCCTGGATTTGTTCCCTTAAGTTTCATTTTTGTATCCTCAATTGTATATTTGGCTCTGGAGACTCATTTTACAGCCCTGTCTCAGTCAGTTTGCATTTACTGATGAAGTAATCTGGATGCAGGGCTTTAGATTTTATCTCTAATCTTGTCCATATTCAAACTGTAGAGTGATAAAATATACATTTAAGTTAGTACATTTGTAAGACTGAGAGAGCTTATTATGAGGCAGTATGACATTCTGGCTGCGGAGCTAAGTTATAAATATATTATCAAAAAGGTTTTTCAAAGAATACAGTTTAGAGAATATTTTACAGTACAAGGCCACTGCTTTAAAACATGGTGGTATTTGAAAGACCATATCGTGCCTTTTTAATCACCAGCAAAGTTGCGGTTTTATTTCCATTAAAATGTTGTTTTTAATTTGACTTGGAAAATATAGACAAACTGTAAAAACATTTTAGTAGCTGACACATGATTTAACTTTTAGTAGCCTCCTGATAGGAGGGATACCTGCCCAGAAGCTGCCTGGAAACCAGAATCAAGTTGAGGGCTCACAGAAGAAAAACAAATGCACGTCTTCCTACATTTAAATTACATTGAGTGAAATAAGGGGATGGCACCAAAGACTCTGATTTATATGCACATATCCGGCTACATTTGCCTGTCAAAGTACTTCTGCAGGATGCTAAGCATAGGGAAATGCTGTTCCTCCAGCTGTTCTTTGACCTTTGCTGGTTACTCATAATTTGAACTTGTATGTACATTGGCAAAATTTGATCCTACATACTGCAACTCATCAGTGATACCTCTGATGTTCCCACTTGGTGGCTAGTACTGCCTGGCTCTCTCTTATAACCTGCCTGTCCCGCTCCTCTGTGGCTGTGAAGGGCCTCATTGTCATAGCATGAGACAAAGTGATCCACAATGGCTTGATTATTAGGGACAGATCAGGCCATGCAAACCAGACCCCACCCTGACCCTGGGGCCTAGTGTCAAAGGCTTTTGACTTTCCTCACCATCTCATTGTCTCTTCTCTTCCACATGCACAGATTGGGTATAGAGATAATTGAAATCCATAGCCTCGTGTTTATCACTCAGGCAATGCGTGACACTTGGGTTAAATTGTGTCTTTTGAGTCAGCTGAGTGAGGCTGCCTGCCTGTAATACTGTTCAAGTAAAGGCAATGGAAATGTTTCTTTTAGCAAATGATCAAAATATAAACTGTGTGGTTTTCTGCTAGCTGCCTTGTATCCATCCTTTGCTTATAAAGAATATTATGAGGATGTTCAGGGGAGTACTGTAAATGCCTGTTACTGCTTTGTGTGTGTTTATAATCAGTTCTGGACTGATTTCAAAGACACACAGAGCAGTAACAGGCTGTCCAACATTTGATGGCACTGTGTCTATATACTGTTCTTGCTCTGATGCTATATTGACATGAATAGGAAATTAGTCTTGTCGCTGTTATGAAACTGTGTACCTATCGCCTTTTTACTGTCCAGCTTTTCCTTCCCGTCCTCCCAAATTGTGTGACCAAAGATAATATGGTTTATTATGAGAGCAGGGCAGTTTCTTAAGCGGATACAGAAAAAAATTCTAGCATCTAAAATTTGCTTGGAGTTCTGTATAAAACATAAAACAGCTTGGCGTGGGCGAGTACTTTATATTTGTGTCTGACCTTGCTGTGCCCTCTCGTCGTCATGTTTACAGTGCCAGACATAGCACCGAGGCGTTCAAAATAGATTAATTAAAACCTGACCCATGGCCTCTCTCACACTGGCATTGTGTCACAGATTGAAATGCCAGTGAGAAGAGGTCGAGGCAGACTCATTGGGTGGCATAAATCAAATGAACTTCCTTCACGATTTTCAGGTCTTTTGCACAATTTTCTAATTCTGTTTAGTGAGGAAATAAGATGATTGTGGACTGCTCCTTGTTGAATACATTAACACTGCAGTTACATGGTATATAGCTGTTTATGACATAATGGTATTTACATTGACATTTTGTGATAGGTAAAGGTATTTGTGTGACTAACTTGTTGGTTCATGATGTAATTATAGTTCAGAGATTGTCATGAATTCCTTCTCACCTTCTGTCCCTTCTCTGTGGAACAACAGAAGGACAAGCAGTTAACATCGCCTGGGGGGCAACGTCCCGCCTCCCCATCCACCACCCTGGGACGCAATCGCTCGCCATCCCCAGCCCCCAATACAGCTCCAAAGAGGACTCCCTCCCCAGCAGCAGCCAAGTAAGACTCCATTGTTTCCACTGTTTCCGCTGGTAAAAATCTTGCCGCCACAGCAAAAAAAAAAGAAAAATGTAATGTAAATGTAAAGAATTGTTAATATGTCATATTTCTTAAAGGGAGTTGGCATAATATCTCCCCGGAGAGCACAGAGGGCTTCAGTTTAATTCAAACTGCTAATATGTATATTTTTAACGTTTTGTCACGACTATAGAAACACCAGGTAACTGCTAAAGTATGATAAGGTTGTCTGACATTGACCGCTGTTAGTTATTGGATTGATTAATGGTTTACAGCCTAATAATGTGTGTTTGTATTGATTACTGACGGTGGCTGATTGTTCTCAGTTTGTAACAGCAGTAAATGGTTGCCCTTTGTGTGCGAGTTTTTAAACTGCTTTCCTAATTAAACGTGATGTGCTTGATGGTGTTATTAACGACTCCTGATGAAACTAAAAAGCTCAGCATTCTCGTTGCCCTTTAGCTTCCCTTTTTATTTTTAAGTCACATTAACATTTACTCACCCAGAAAAAGCTAATATTTCTCTGTATAATATGACCTCTCCTTTATGTCAGCTGCTGTGTGTCTGCAGTGTATTTTCTGCTTTTTCACATGTGGTTTCAGGCCAGTTGGAGAAGTTAAAGCTGTGACTTTCTGCCTTTGTGTAATTATCCAGGCTGCTGCTGTTTCTACTGTATTTCATGCAGTTTGCGGGGTTTCCAAGCAGAAATACTCCAACATCCAGCAGCTAACAGAGCTGTGTCCAGATAGTTAATGGTTGAAGGCAGTTTCTGTGGGCAGCTGTATAAACTATGTAGCTGTTTTAATGTTGTAAAAATACCTTGTTTTCCCACGCATCCTGGAAAACCTGGAAATTTAAGGCTTTTTTTGAACCTTAGCTTTTTTAACCGTCTTAGCTGATATGATCTAAGTGTGTACTGTGTGTGTATTTAATTAATTACTTTACATTTTCTTTGTGGGTTGTTTTCAGAACAAACCACTACACACACAAATGCAGCTGTGGCCAAAAGCAGCTTCTGTTTCTGCTCCATTGTTCAACAGTTTCTTGTAAATTTCCACCAGGAGCAGGATGGGAAATAACCTCAAAATTAACTTAGTTGTAGTCTTGCAAATAGTGACCCTGCAAGATCCCCACTCTTTGCAAAATGTTAGTCTGTGACTAAACTCTGTGACACATTGTCTTTAGATATGAGACGGTGTCAGACTTTAGTCTTTTAAAAGTGTTTTCACAGTCTTTTAGTATATGGTAGGCATAATCCAACGCTTTGGTGACTCGTCCAGGAAGTACCCCCCGTCACCCCCACCCCCACCCCGGTTCACATTACACTGAAATATTTTTGAAAATTTTAATGCAACCTTTCATTGTGTGTTTCATAAACACAACTCACATTCTCTTCCGACAGGCAAAATCCCAAGACGCGCCCACCCTCACCTGGTGCAATGAAACAACGTCCCCCATCTCCCCAGCCAGCATCTGCCAAACCACCACCCATCCAGAAACCAGCTCTCACCCCAACAGGGCCGCCCACCTTGCGAAAGAGAGACTCCAAGTCCAAGGATCTGTGTCCTGTCCAGGCTGTGGCTCCACAGTCCTCTGATTCTAGCAAGACCAAAGACAAAGATGGTGAGCACTTCTCAGTAATAAGAATGTAGTCCACAGTGTGAATACAGTTTTGCACTTCATAAAAATATGTCTTAACTCTTAAGAACGTGTTTCATATTAGTACAAAGCATCCATAAGACTGGCTCCATATACAATAAAGGTAGTTTTAACAACTATAGTGAGCTGACATTTTAATTAGTTAGTACCAATATTTGCCAAGACTGAATGTTATACTGGCAACCAGGATGTTTGCACTAGTCTATGCAGACATGCTGTCAATTTCAGCGAGGGAAGCTGAAATCTTTTTCATATTTACTTCATAAATATTACTGAAGTTCTTAATCATGCAGGTCCAAACCTACCTACACTGACATTTGCAGTCATCCCCTATGTATTCATTGTCAAGATCCGTCTCCCAGTTACTCTTAACATTGTACACAGAACTGAGGGAGTACAGATTGAAGTAAAAGCAGGAATTAAAACAGCACGAGTTCTTTAATCCAAAAGAAATTATTACAGGACACAGTGTCTGGCAGAGGGAGTGTTTTAGCATCAATACATTCTTACATTTTCATGAAACAAAAAAAGAGCTTCTTTAGTAAAGCAAGCTATTGAAGCTGCAGAAAAAAAAGAGTATTGTTCTAACATTTTTAACATTGTCAACTTTTTTACTAGTGTACTTGTAAGTTAGTATGTTATCTAACGTAGCCAGTTGCATTGGAGCCAGGATAATGCAACGTTCGCCGCTCTGTGTACATGGTTTAATACTTGGTTTGGAGATAATGGTGTATCATCTGTTTTAATAGGCTGACAATACACAGATTTGTTTGTGTGTGTTGCAAACTGACGTGGCAGCAGCTCAGTTTGCTATAAATCTCAGTGGAGCAGGAGACCTGTTAATTCCTAGCTGGAGTCACATTGTGGTACAGATTGGGCTGCTGCTGCCACCTGCTGGAGACAATTACGCTCTGCAAGATGAAATTGCTTAGTAATGGTTGAATATTACATGCCGCTGGGCAAAGACTGTTGTTCAGTTTTTATTATAAAGATGGAATTGTTGTAGGAGGCACAGGACCAACCATCTCTGACCCTGGCTCTCTATATATATACTAAATATAAATATAAACGTATATTTGTATTTCCATGTAGCATCCTGGAAACAAAGGTCTTTTCAAGACCACAGTGATGATCATGTGAAAGTTACACAACTCAAGTCATTCATCCTCTCGTCACATATGCCACGGCCTCAGGTCAGCATTACAGAATGAATGGGTGACATAAAAGTGATGAGCTCATCTTCTGTATTTGTCTTTCCACCTGTCAGACTCCAAGGCTGCAACGGGCACCAATTCGGCTGCTGAGGCGGCCAAGATCCTGGCAGAGAACCGCAGACTGATGCGAGAGCAGAAGGAGAGAGAGGAGCAACTCAGGATACAGAGAGAGGAAGAAGAGAAGTGAGGATATTGAAATTGTTCACTTGTTCTCTTGTTTTTATCACCCAAGAGAGATGGATTTTTTACCAAGTTGTCATAACCAAGAAGTATGCATACACTGACTATTTTCAACCATTAGAACACTGTTTGATATTTTATATGGTTTAAAAGTTCAATTAGCAAGTTTCGTCAAGTCTGCAATACTATTGAAAAGTACCTCAAACATGTCCCATTTTAGAAATCACCTGTATTCATTTGTCAGTATGCTTTCAAGCCAAGTGCTGCTGTTTCTTTTCTACTCCAGACTGAGAAAAGAAGAGGAGAAGCGTTTAGCGGAGGAGGCTCGACTGAAGCGCCTGGAGGAGGAGAAGAAGCTCGCAGAGGAAAGGAAGATTAAAGAGGAAGAAGAGGCTCTTAGAGCAGAGGAAGATCGGATAAGACTGGCAGAAGAGGAGGCACTGAAACAGGCTGAACTCCAGAAGGAACGAGAGGAGGCGGAGGCCAAGGCCCAAGAGGAGGCAGAAAGAGTCCGCCAGGAGCGAGACCGCATCATGCAGCAGAACCAGCAAGAACGTATGGAGAGGAAGAAGGTACGGAAAGATAGATGGAGAGAATTTAATCTTTGTTTTTCAAAAAGATCTAAATCAAATAGTGTTAAGAATTCAATGATTTTTAACAAAATAGAAACACAGTTTTTAAGAAGAACAATGTTTTCTTATTGCATTGTGTAGAGACCAGTGAAAGAAATCAGTTATATAAATATGCTCTATTTGATTCATTTTCAGAGAATTGAAGAAATAATGAAGAGAACTAGAAAAGGGGACCAAAATGACTTGAAGGTGAGCTCATTAACTCAGCCTGTATGTTTGAAAGTGTCTGTGGAGAAAATCCTTCACACTGAATATATGTTAACATGTTTGTTGTGACTCCCGTGCAGAGAGAGGACGATAAATGCATGCAGGAGAATGAAGATGAGGGAGTGGACGAGATAAACTGTGAAAGCAAGTGTAAGTGTTCTCATTACTAAGCTTTCACTATGACTGCAGTGTCGAGTATATAGAGCGCAGTGAGATTCATGCATCACTGCATTTTTGAAATGCAGAGAGTAAGGGTGTATCTTCCTGTCTTTGTGTTTGTTTGCATATGCTTTACATAAATGGCTGGTTGTGTGCTTGTTTGTGTGAATTTGCATACTTCTCTGTGTGACTTATGATTTGTCTCCATTTCTGTTACCTCAAATGATGGCACAGCCCAGACAGATGAAATGGCCGACTTCGCCATGGAGGCTGACGGAGAGGAGTGTGGTCTGTGCTCCGGCGAGCCGGTGGCACAACGAGAGGAGCCCCTCGGCAGTGTGAATGGAAAACCAGAGACGGACGACAAGGAGAATAACAATGGCATAAGCACAGATGAGACTCAGGCGGTTAGGTATGATTACAGGAAAGATGATGGCCGTAACATCACTCAGAGTTCAAAAATAACTAAGGAAACTGGAGACATGCTCAGAGTTCTGCTGACAGCACCGTAATTGTCAACTGCAGATATTATAAATATATTGGAGATCTTTTAAATCTATAATTCACTTGTAGAAAGGATAATGCTGGTAATATATATTTTTCTTAATGTCACCAAATCCTGAAAATGAAAACCAAGAATGAATTCTACTAATGCACATATTTACTGAACTATTGTCTTTGTAGCCAAGGCCAGATTTTCTCTTAATTATCTATGTCAGAGAGCTCCGTTGTTGTCTAAAAACCAGTTAAAAACAGAATGAGTCACGCTGTTGCTCCGGGTGACGTGTTCCTTCATTATCATGAAAACAGCCACTGTGGTTAATTTTGAGTCAATCCCACACACACCATCCTGCTGCCTGAAATACTCACTAGACCTGCAGCTGTGTGTTCTGCTCAGCTGTTTTTAGGGGATTCATTAAATAAATAATAAAATAATAAATAAACTATAAATTTGTGAATTGTTTTTACTGTTTTTAAACATTTATATCAGTAGAGGCTTTGGGGCTGAGTGCCGCAGACAGGATAGGGAAGTTAAAAAGTACTGAGAGACAGACTTTGAATTGTTGGTTTTGGTCCTTTCATGGTATTTTGTAACAACAAGTAAAATATAGAATATCAGTCTTATTCTTTAATGGGCTGTTTTTGTCACTATGTAATCACTGCTATATCTCTCACTCTGAAAAAGTTGTGTGTGTACTCACTTTCCTCGCTACCTCTTTCCCCCCTCCCCTCTGCAGCCCAGTACCTAAGGGCCGCCTGGTCGAGGGTTCGGAGTTCATGAACGAGCAGGACTCTGCCAAGGTGGGGCTAGTCTCAAGCCTCAACGGTAAGTCCAACCAGTGGAGCTTCGAGGAACTCATTGACCTCAATGTCCACTCAAAGACTCGGCCCCTTATCGAGGCGGAGGACCGCAACCAGGTCTTGATCAACTGTGATGGCTCAGACGGGACCAGGGTAGCCTTCGAGGACAAGGGAACCCCAGTCAACACCCTGCATTCCTCGAATCAACCCATAGAAACCCTGTCAGGTGAGGAGTCACAGTAGTCCCGTATCACATGACTTTACCCAGATATACTTAACTCTGTTTCACCTCTTCACATGCTTCTCTTCAAAATGTACGTGAACGTTTTTCCAGAAATTTGATGCTGCAGCCATCGCTGAGAAGCCTCTTCCTGTTGCACTCCTAAAGTTCCTGTCCAGCTGAGCTCCTTAAAAAGTTCTCTACCAGTTCCAAGCAGCTTCCTCCTCTTTCTCCTCCACCTATTCCAGAGGGAGGAGCACAAGGTGAAGCGGAAAGACCACCCTAAGTGCTAAATTTGCACCCTACATGATGAGGAAAAGATTTTATGAAAGTATATATAATTAAAAAAAAAAAAAAGATGTTACGCTTCAGGGAAATTCCATATATTCCTTCAATGTGCTTGCTTCAGGTCTCTTTCCTCTTCCTCTTGTGTCTAGTTCTTCTCCTGATTTTTTTTTTCTATGTCATGTCCAATTTCGATGATGTTTTTTAAGAGTTTTGTGTTTGTCAGGGGTGCGTTGTTGTAATTTATTAATTTTGGCTTCTTTGTTATTGTAATTATTGTTATCATATGTCTAGGTTTTTTTTCTCTTGTATTAAAATATTCCAGGACACATGCACATCAGGCTTTGTGAATTGAATATGAGGTCAATATCATGAGTTTATGGAAGGGTTGGGGCGGGTTAACCTCCCAGATTTAGCATGTGATTCATCTAAATTTACTTGACCGGCTGCTTTTTGCAGCATCCAGCAATATGGCCTTAACTTCCAATTTCTAAGTGTGAATATACTAAATTGCTTGAGCTGAAGCTCACACACGCACAGTTCAGCAATCTCCCGTCACGTGCTTACAGTTGGAGATTCTGTATTCATACTTCACTTCACAGAGCTTTGTCCTTTCAAGCCCCCTTTTTGTTCATGCGTGACACCTCGTGTTTCTTTCCTTGGCCACTAGAGGGCTTTAGAAGCACAACTCCTACTGTTACCTCTGAAACTGAAAAGTGCTGGGATTCATGACAACACTGTGATGAATTCATATGTTCAGTGAAGTTTCAGGAGTTTGTTAATTTAGGACTCGTGGTTCATTTAGGTTTTTGTCTTCTTTTTTTTTTTTACACATGTATAATGACTCTACTACTAACAACATTGTTGTAATTTCCATCAGATTCTTTGTTGCATCCAGTTAAAGACGAGGCCGCATCTGTTCCACACAACTGAATAACCGTACCTGTAAGATACTATTGTAATTCATTCATAGCTGCTTCTGAGCTACTTATGTTACTGAACTTAAATGTTGAGCAGTTCTGTCATAATGCCCAGAGTTCACCCTCGCTGAAGTTAGAACTCAGGTTTTCAAGAATCTGGTTTTAACACAAGCTTTTACTGACACATCCACACTTTGTCCTCCATCCTTCTGTCTGTGGCTCTTTTATTAATTACCCACTAACCTTCTCTAAAATCCCCCCAACATACTAGCTGCTACATCTGACAAAATGCATTTCAACTATTTTTTATAATATAAAATCTGGCTGTTTGTTTATATATGAAAATACATTTCTACATATATTTAAGTGTTATTGTATTGTGTATATAATCAGTATTAGGCAAACAAAGCCATGTTTAGGATGGAATGGCATCAGGATGTGGATGATTGGAATCTGTGTATGTGACTGTGCTATAAGTTAGGTTTCTGTTCGACTCGTGCCCTGCGCCGGGGTAGTCACGTTAGCTTTGGGCAGCCTCGAAACCCAACATTTACAGAGCGCCCTCTTCCACAAGAGCTCTGTTAAACAAGGGGCCAAGTGGGGACCCACTATATGTTTCCCAGCATTCGATGTGTGTATTTGTGTGTACGTTTATTAAGAGCTTTCAGTTCCCTGAGCGTCAGCGCTGAATATCGCCTCACAGAGACTAAAACTAGCTAACATTTGGATGGAGAGTGGATCTGTCGGAGCCCTCAGCAACATGATCCCATGATAAGAGTCGTTGCTGTACCTTACTGCGACGCTTTTTAACGTCATCCAAACATTTTTATAGGATTTGGGATGTTGTTGGACAGGTACAGTAGGCACACCAGCTCAGTTTGCAACCATTTGTGACGTGGCTCAGATTGTTTTGCATATTGTTTTTATCTGTTCCGGTTTTTCCATGAGCTGCATTGAAATCTTGAAATTCCCCTATGCTTGAATAGTTAAAGCAAGAGGTTTGGGGACCTTGATTTTTGCCTTGTTCTTTGCTGGCTTTCACACCCTCTTGCTAACTAAAACGGCGTTGTACATAAAGACTAGGGGCTTTAGATCTTTGCTTTGATTAATAAGCTCAAAGAATGTAACGGGCTCAATAAACCGTCCCTCATTATTTACCACGTCTGCTCAGAGCTGCCCGCTTTTAGCTTTCATACATTATTCATCCAGGAAACATGAGACACTTTGCACTGTCACAAATGACTTGCTACGTTTAAAGACTTGCTAATGGTTGCTGATGAGTAGCTTTACTGTACAGACTCGTAGGAGAGTTGTGTGATGTCTGATGTTTTAGAAGTATCACTCATAACCCAAAACTTGCCTATACCCACACTCCCCCCAAACCTTTCCTACTCCCTAACTCTTGGAGGCTTGTGAGTAGAGAGGGTGCTCTTATGGCATGACCAGTCGTGAGCAGCACCTGTTGGGGGAGGGGGCTGTTGTAGCTGCTGCTTGAACAGATACTGTATCTATCCCAGGTCCTGCTGCATCTCTGAGGGCTTGAGTCCTCAATGACGTTCATAACAATAGGATAGCACGGTGCCTTAGATTGAGATTTAGTATTTTTATTGTATCACTGTTAACTAAGAAAGCTTGTCCTTACCTCGGCCTCGACAATCAGTCTACCCAACCAGGGCAACTTTGTGAATATGAATATGAAATTCCTCTGGAAGATTTACAAACTTAACAACACCCTGTCCACAAATAGAATTTGTACTGTAAATATATCTAAAGTGTACTGAGATGATACAAACTGTTAAACAATAAAGTCTTGCAAAAGCATTCCTTTGTCATGTTGGTAATTTCTTCCTGCAGCGAAATAAGAGACTTTCAGATCACTTCCTTCTTTATTCTTGTTTTGCATTGAACTTCACTCAAAAAGTCAATGAATACATGAGCAGTTTATATTTCAGCAGTTTATATTGCAGCATCAGTCTCACAAAACTATATTTCAAATTCACTCTAAACATTTTTTAAAGATCTCATAATCTATTCAAATATTCAGAGACGCGACAGATTATGAATCAAAGCTGATATGTATGAGCAGCAGTGTGCATGTAAAAAGCAAATCATTCCCTCTAGATTCCAGTAAGGCACTGAAAAGGCTTTTGCACAGAATCCTGAATTAGACTAATAGTGCATATCATAATCCCTATTAAGGAATTCTGTTTGCATGGTAGTATCAAACCCTGACACTAACATGTTGCATTTATATATATATATGAAGATAAATGAGTCAAGCTAATGCATATTTAGTTGAAATAACCTCTAGTCTGCCATCCTCAAAGAGATGTTTCACCAAAACTGACTGTTTTGACATTTCTATGCTATTTCAGAAGCTGGAATTGCCTTTCTAATACTCAAATTCATCACTCAAATTTTCTTTATGAGGAAATACGTTCTTTTGAAGAGTAATAGTCAAAAAGTCAGTTTTGGTGTAATTCCACTTTAGATTTTAAAACCTCTGCACAGGTGACTCTGTGCAGCTCACAGTTTCTTGGCACAGTCAGGGCAGTGGATATGATCTCCAGTGATGACGAAGCGCTTATTGGCCAAGGAGAGGCAGCACTTCTTGCAGTTGAAGCAATACTCATGCCAGCAGTATCCCTCGTAGTTCACCACATTGGTGCCGTGGCCGAACCCTGCAGAGACAGAGGGACTTCTGTCAGTCAGCAGCGCAAGAGACAGAAACTGAAGCAATATTCAAACTATTCTTCAAAACTGTCCTAACATTCAGCACAGATTCAGCTTTCATGATGAAAAATTTGAGATCTTAAATCTGGATTTTAAGCTCTTTTTTAAGGCTTCATTGATATATTTAAATAAGGGAGCTTGAATTCCAGTGTGTGGATCAAATATGATGCTGTGAACTGTCTCTGCACTTCAGTGTATTCATGATGACTGTCAGAAAATATATTAAACTGGTTTTCAAACATGTACCTCAAACCCAGACTTTGTCTACCAAAGTATAAAATAAAGTTAAAAGCTTAAAACTTTAAAAGTGAGTTAATAAAACAAACCAATTTCTCTGCTGTGAGTCATATTGATGAAATGTCTGAGTATATCATCAATCTGTGAGAGTTACAGCTCCTCCTTGTGGCCCTATTGCATCATGGTCAATTGAGTCATCTGTCAGTGGAGAAACTGGCCTCTCTGCCTCTGTGAACTGTCTCTATAATTATGTTGGAAACATGGTAACAGATTTTTTTTTACATTAATCCTCCCATTGTGTACATTCAAGACAATCCCACTGTGTGTTTGCAACTCAACACTCTGTGCATGCTGGGCCTGACCTGTGATAGGGTTCTTGCAGCCATGGCACTTCTTGGCCACATCAGTCTTGTAGCAGTCCACACAGTAAACGCTGTTCTCATGGGAGGTGAAGCGAGCTGCCGCCAGAGGCTTACGGCAGGTTTGGCACACGAAACACTCAGAGTGCCAGGGCTGGTCCTGGTAGCTGATCCCTCCGGAGGTGATGGGCTTAGAGGGGCAGAGGAACACTTTGATCATAATACTGGAAGATCATTCATTCTAATGTAATGGGGTAAAGTAACCTACCTACAGCACCTATAGTTTTATTTTACATAGATTATTCTCGCAATTTCAAACTCCACAGTGTATTTACATGCACAGTAATAACACAACAAACAAGAAATACAGTAACGATACAATCAGCGTTTGTACCTGCTTGCAATGGAAGCATTTCTTGGCAAACTTCTTTTCATGGCAGGGGGCACAGTAGATATCATCACCCTTGGCCAGGAAGCTCTGTGTGCGGATTGGCTGCTTGCAATCAAAGCAGGTGAAGCATTCCTCGTGCCACAGCTTGTTCTTGTACTCCACATTCTGGGATCCTGAAACACACACAAACAAAATGTGTTGCAGTGTGCGGCTTTGAGTCGAGCTGGACGAGACCAAAATAACCATCTGGGCTGTATCAGCTTCTTCCAGCTCTTCATTAAAGCGATATGGTGTTTACAAACCAAGACGCCATGTTTCCATCAAATGGAAATATTCTGCATGTTGTGTGCATAGTTTTTTCACATTCCTCTAAGTTTATACTACTTTATAAACTTTAGGATCTCTACTAGAGTTTTAAATAAAGTTCTGTGTGTTTGAAAAAAGTTCCCTCTATGATGACCTAACAGCAGACCGCTGCTTGTTTAGAGATATCAGTGGATACTAAGTAAGATACTACTTCTTATCAACAGGCATGCTTGTATACAGTTTTCACTTTTTTGGGGGCTCCAATCTAAAATCTAGGGCACCAATATAGTCAGGGGCCGGCCCTGAATATAGCTGTAAACCCACCTGGCATGACCACCTTGTAGCAGCCCTGGCACCGGTTGCCATCCTCCCGGGAGCCGCACTTGCCACACATTACCTTGCCGTCATCCCTGGCGTTGAACGGCTCACTGGCCAGCGGCTTGTAGCACTTGGCACAGCGGAAACAGTCCTCATGCCAGTAGCGGTTCTTATGGTGCAGCTCCTGAACACAGAGAGGAGGCGCAGGGTGAGCGGAGGTGCCCTCGCTAAGTCCTCAGGCAAACCTCATTAAAGTGGAGTTTGTTTACTCATCATGTGGACTGAGGCTCGGGGCCAGAATGCAGAACAAGCCCATGTGGCAGACATTAAAGTGGAGATGAAGTGAACTGGGATGTGGTGAGGCATGAAGGAGTTAAGGGGACTTAGATGGTGAAAATGCGATATAAAGTACAGTATTTAAGCCTCATTAGTAGTAATGACACATCTTTTTCACACATTTAACTGCCTGTAACTGAGTGGTGAGAGGATTTTGGAAGCAGAGGCCACTGCTGGGGGAGAGACAGAGCTCAGACCATGTAACAACTAAAGCCTGGGAGCACTTTGAACAGATAAGAGATGACCGATAAAAACACACAAACACACACATACATTCTCACTTTATGTCCTTTACTTAATCTCTTGTTATCTGTGTTTGTATTAACCCAGTAAGATCCATAGATGTTTTAAAATTGAAGGTGCATAGGACAGAAGAAATTTTGAGAAAAGCACAGGTGTAAATGATCAAATTAATGATGGCTGAATTCCATTTAGCTGCTTCAGTTTCAGTGTCCTGGTATTGTGCATGCTGGCTCACTGTCACACTGTCATGGCTTATGGGGACACTTGAATACAACATCGTTAATGTTATTAATGTAGTCTGCTGAGAAAAAAGTCATATGAGCAAACCATAAATCTACTGTTCTTTACTTAAAACATCTCCAATATAGATGCATGTACATTTAATGTGACATTTATTCTAATTCTTAATGTCCATAGAAAAACATAAAGGAAATGGAGCTAATTATTATTGCTAACAAACAGTCAGGTTACTTGTTTAGTGAGCAGTGAGTGAGTCAGTGTACAAAAGTATATTCACTTGTCACTTGAAACAAAAATCAAAAAGTCACTTGGGATAACAACTAAAAACAGAAAGAAAAGCTGTGAAACTTCAATTTATGTCAAATGATTTGTACTGGACTAAATTTCGACAATATGTGGGTTTAATATGGCGTCCTGTATGAATAGGGAAGGTTGGGTAGTAACTGAATGATACAGTAATATTAATTTATTGACTTTAACTACTATTTAAAGCATGATAAACGTTGTTTTGAATGGTAAACAAAATTTCATCTGTCTGCACTGACCAGAGTCTGATCATTCATTCTTTTTCCATCATTCTCAAACCGACTGTGTTTTCACCTTGGAGTCAGCACCAATGGGGCGTCTGCACTCTGCGCAGGTGTTGGCACAGAGCTTATCAAAGCACTTGGTGCACACGTGCTTGTCGTCCTTCTTCACATACTTCTTCCCGTGCAGGTTGTCACGGCAGTAGTAGCAGTCGAAGCGATCAGTCATGGTGGAGGTAAGATAACTCCGGGGACCTGTAAAAACACACGAGACTGTCAGACGGAGCTTCTACAAGGCTGGAGGTTTTCCATTAAACACCAGATGGGGACAGTGTTGCCTTTTCTATCACGACTACTGAACAACACAAGCTGGAGCTGGAAGTATAGCATGTCAGAGACAAGATAGTTGATCTAAAGACAAAATATAAAAAAATTTAAAAAGTTCAAGATAAGCAATAACAAATCATATGAAATGACAGGAGTTTGGTGACCAGTAGATACCGAATGCAATGGAGGAAGTATATTTACCTGTTTTCCCCTTAATATGAGTAAGAAACAGTGAGGTACAGCTCTAACAGCAGCATACCAAACTGATGAGGGGAGTGTGAGTGAGGTAAAAAAGAAGCCCACAGATGTCTAGTTGTTGTCTGCATGCCTGCAGACTTTTTATCAAGCTCTCCCTGGAAAGCTTAGGTCATATTTTTAGGCCGACCATTCCCTGAACCACCCCTCCCCCCCTCCCCCCCTCCCCCCATCTCAATGACCTCTCTCTTTTGTCTGCATTTTGGCCCGGTCATTTTATTGGCTGTTAGTGTAAACATTGTAGATTGAGTTGGCTTGCTCTTTCATACATCAACATTCCTGCGCTCCCATCACAGGCGGTGTCCGATGGGAGCAGACTGAGTAGTTTCCTGGAACAGCTGTGCGTAGGGTGGAGTGTGGACATATTACGCTTTATCTGCATCGCTGCTAAAGCTTCTCTCTCACACAGGATGTCTGAGCCGTGGGACAGCCGAACAGTGTGTGAACTTTAGCAAAATTGATTTATTGCCACAAATATCATTTTAATCCAGTCAGTAGGCTACAACAGGAGCGATGGATGGAATGGCATTTTGTCCTTGTAACCATAGTAACATGGAAAATATTTATGAAAGGGGACTGCAGCTATTTATGTGGGATGTGGTAAACAGCCATGTGAAAAGATGAGCCTCCCGGAGCGTGGTATGCGCCCCTGGTGTGTTTGTGTGTGGATGGATGGACAGATAGATGGGAGACTGTTTGGGGTAAGAGAGCTATCTGCAGCTGTGCTCCAGGGATAAAAGCTGGACTTATGACTGGGCCCTGGCACACCTATCCCCACCTCCGTTATGGCACTAAAACAAGCAAACGGACATAGTCCAACGCAGCCAAATCACACATACAACACTCGGGTATCATTACTGAGCTCAGGCAGATCTATTTTAGACATGGAGTCTCTATTTAAAGTGCATTGACCTTCCAGAGGGGATAAATGGAGAAGGATGCAGAGTGATGACTACCGGGACCATGCAGCTACAGTATTGTGGTTCCAGCTGACATGTCCAGTACTTTAATCCTTTGTTACAAACAGTGTGACAGCTGCCCCCAAACAGACATGGTAGGCACCGTTGCTAAGCTGTGGAGGGAGAGGGGGTTTGCTACTGTGGCCCCTTCGGGGAGGAGGCCAGAAAGGTCAGAGAGAGACCAGTTTGAGAGGTGAGTCAGAGTGGTGTGAGATAGACTGGATCAAAGACAGAGTGACCTATACTATATCAGCCAGCCAGCAGCTACAACTTTCCGTTCTCTGCCACCTCGGTTAATGACAGTGTGTTCTCTTGAAAGTAGACTTCCTACAAAATCGGGTCATTTTAACATGATCGCATCCTGTTATTATAGTGCTACGCAGGAAAGATAAAATGAAAAATCAGCATTACAACAAGATAAGACAAGATGCTCTTCAATCATCCGCACCATGAAATTAGAAGAGCGCTACAAATATTAGACCCTATATTTCTGCTACAAGAATGACATATGTATGATGATATAATTACAAATCATTAGTTCATTTGTCATTTATTTGACCACAGTAGAAGATTCAATTGTCTGTTCTAGAAATAAAAATTACAAATTATTCTTACTGTTAAAAAAACAGCATTATTCAACTTTTAGGTCATCTATGATTAAATACTGCCTCAAACTTTAGTGCTCATAAAAAAATGTCTGTGTTTAAAAAATCACTACATGGTTTATTTTTTACCTAAATTAAACAGAAGTGCATCACAATAACAGTATAATGGACAAAAATTTAGGATATAACCAGAGAGGGGGATTTTAGACTCGTGTATTCAAGCATTGCCACAATCAAGTTTACTGGAGAAGGTTGTTTGAACATGTGAAACATCAACAAAACATCAACAAAAAGTTCCAAAAAAGCCGAATGGACCTTTGAGCTTAGATTATATTGTTCTGCTTGCTTGAGGAAGACCTGCAGTTGGTCGAAATGTTGCCAATAATATTAAAGGGAGCATTGATTTAGTGTGCGGGTACTGATGCTGGTGCTGGCCATAAATCCATTCTTGTTCTCCTGGACCTAAGCGCAGCATTCGATACCATTGACCATGATATCACCTTGGACTGCCTTGAGAACTGGGTTGGTATCAGTGGCACTGCTCTGAAATGGTTCAGGTCCTACCAACAGGTTTTTGTATTGTATCACTGATTCTAGATCAGCTACAACGGGTGTTCACTGCGTGGTGCCCCAATCCTGACATCGCAGACATAATATCAGTTTCCATTTTTATGCAGACAATACTCAGATCTATCTAAACTGTGACCCTGAAAAAAACTTTCAGAACAATGTCGACCTACTAAACTGTCTGCATGACATCCACAAGTGGAAGTCACAAAATTTCCTGCTGCTAAACGCCGATAAGCCAGAGATATTAATTATAGGTCAGGATAGTGCAAACCACCAAATTTCGAACAGTCTTGGTTCACTATCTCATTCAATAACTCAGCATTGCAGAAATCTTGGTGTCATTTTTGATCAAAACCTCAGCCTACAAAAAACATTTTAATTAGATGGTTCAATCCTGCTTTTATCATTTTAGAAACATTTCAAAGATTAGATTGTTTCTTTCTGCCAAAAATCTGGAAACTGTCATTCACACTTTCATAACCAGTCGATTGGACTGCTGTAATTCGCTGCTCTCTGGCATCAGCAAAAAGTCCTTCTTCCGCCTCCAGCTCAAAAACTCTGCTCAAAAACTCTTTCTTTTAAATCACTGTTAAAAATCTGCTTGTTTAAAATTGCTTTTAGGTGATTTCATTATATTTCATGGCATTTTAGTTCATTTTCATTTGTGTTCTTATAATGTGATTAGTTTTTATGGCTTTTAGTTTTTAATTCTCTTTGCATTTTAAATGTGTTTTTATTGTAATGAAAAGTGCTATATAAATAAAGTTATTATTATTATTACTCCTTGTATTGCAATTACATCTGTTAAACACCATTGTACCAATTCACTTTAAATCTTTACCAAATTCTCCCTGAGCTTTGAATAAAGGCACGCCAATAGTACACAGCTTACACCTGATTACAAGGTATCACATTCAATCACTTATTTAGCATCCGTACCTGAGTGTCTGAAAGTCATGTTTGGTTCCAGTCAGGAGGAAGAGCAGAAAAGAAAGCAATACAGGAACAGGAGGAGACAGTAGCATCCACAGAGGGTCAAACCCAGAGACCATATGCCTTGTTAAGTTATGGGGGGCTGTATATACCCCTTTGTGACCCGCACACACCCCCAACTCCATGTCCAAATCCAACCTTCGTCCCTCCATTCCTTTTTAGGGTATGCATTAGAGAATCGAGCGGATGAGAGAGGGGATAGATTAGCTGATAGATTGGATTCCACTGCTGTAACATCAGAAAGTTAAAAAAAAAAAAAGAAACAGTCTGAAGATTTTGACTGATGGCCATGAGGGATAACCGATATTCCCAATGCACCAACATAAAATGTTTTGTTAGGCTGTTCAGAACATGTAAGATGACATACTGGATCACTTAACATCATAACTCAAAGGGATGACTCACAGGAGGAGCAGGTTGATATCATTGACTGAGCTGAGGAGAGACAAAGTGGAGTGTTATATAAGTCTCTTCTTATCTTCTTATTATGTCTATGTGTGTATACATATACTGTATGTAAACGACTGTATTAGATTTATGTTAAAAATGAAACTATACACATACTATATCACAGGTATTAGTAAAGACACTACAGTATGTAGTAAAGATGACAGAAACTATACCACCAATACCAGCAAATAATAAACAACCAATACTAGAAGAAACCTCTTCTAAAAAATGAAAAATAAATAAAGGAAAAAAGAAGAAATTATAACCAAAAAGGTCGAGATATTCTGACTTTTAGTCCTTTTTTATGGGTCAAGTTCCAACAAACACTGGATCCTACATTTCTTATAATTCACCTCCAGTTTTTAATGTAGGCTTTCTGTTAAAATGTTTTAAACATATAAAAATCCTCTGCTTGGATTAATAATTTGTGAATTTTCCACAAAAAAAGCTCATTTACCTTTGCTAAAAATCCTTAAAATGACGTCTCCTCCTTCTCCCTCATAAAAACATCCAGATTCCATGAATATGTTAATATTTTTCATTTCAAAAGTTTAAATGCTGGATACAAGATGTCTCCTCCTTCACTGTAAAGTCCATTCTCAGTGTTTCTGCACTGGAGGATTCAAGTTTCCACATCACACTTTGACACACCACAATTGGCTCCAAACTAGTTACAATGTCACAAATCAAGATCATAGGTACACGCCTTTAACTGAGCACAGAGAAACTTTCCACCTTCAGGAGATGAATGTGAAAACAGCCTTCCGGCATCAAACTCTGCACATACATCATTCTGCACAGTGAAGCTCAAACATTCAACTGAAGGAACAAGAAGAAAAACACGTTTTTGAGTGGAGGAAGACTCAAGCCTGGATAACCATGATGACATCACTGAAATGAATGTGTAAAATTGGAGGAGTGGCCCTTTTTGTATCAGTTCACCATTTTTAAATGTATATTGTGTGTTAAAAAATAGCAACAATCATGATGATAAATCATCATCTATTCTGCAGTGGAGCAAATGTAGCGCCACAAATGGCACTTTGCTCTGATTGTTTTGGGCTTCTAGAGTCAGACAACCTTAAATAAAGAAATACAGGATCATTATGAGAATGAGAGAGAGGAAACTGGTGAGGCATGAAGTAAATTACAGGGTTATACTCGTGCTAAAATCTCTGACATCAGTAATAGGAACCGTAATACATCCAATTTAAAAGGATAGACTCATTTCTCAACTATATTGAATAAACTACTTCATATATTAGACACAAAACAAATCAATGCAGTGAGCTATCGTGTGTGTATCTGTATCTGTGTGTGTGTGTCTGTGCTCAGGTTGTTTAAAGGTCATCTGGTTGTAATTATTGATTTGATTTGGTCCATTACCATAGAACACAGCATTACGTTTGTCCTCTTTTATAATCTGTCACCCAATTATCCTAAACCCACAAAGACTAATTAATGACCAAGGAGGCGCCATGACTCCAAACATACAGAAACCTCCCTAGTGGAAGATCAGCTGTGTGTTACATCAGGACATCTGGTCTTCCTCTTCTTTTTCTTTACACACTTGATTAAAGTCAAATTGTTCTCCTTGTTTCAAGTTGTTTCATCCCTAATCAGAAATTGAGTAATCAACTCTTCTCTCCCTCCATTTCACACCTTCTTCTTCATCTCTTTATTCTTGTCATTATGGATTTCTCTGGTTCCTCGAAGTGTTTAATGAGGATTTTGACAGTCAGAGGTGGGGCAGAAGGCTGGACCGATGACAAAATTATCAATCTGACGTCAGTTCGATGGAGATGTAACTTCGCAGATGAAGCCCTGAGAGTAGTCTGAAGCCTGAGCTTTTGACTTGAAAGCTGCATTTTACATACATTCACTTCAGTTTTGGAACTCTGACCATGTTTAACATAGAACATCTAACAGTATAACAGTATATATATGACAGAAAATCACAAATAGCGTGATACTGCACGTTCCCTTTAACAATATTCTGTCAGTCAAGTTAGCCAAGTGCTGAAGGAACCAAATGGAGGAACGTTCCTGACCACGAAAGTTACATATTTTAAAATGTGCGAGATTCATCTTCTTGGTCTATACTGTAGACTTTATATATAAAGGCTCTATACTGAGGAAATGTGGTTGTGACCCCTTGCAAGACGAAGGCATATACGTTTAACTGGATGCTTTGCTGACAAAGTATTTACTTTGCAGCATGATACCAAATATATCACTGATACCAAATATGGGTAATATATCATCGCAGTTTCTTTTTTCAAATAATGATAACAGCTAAAGCCATTAGTCGTCTTGGTCAGACTTTCTCATGCTGCATTCAAGAGCCATTCACTTTATCAGAAAAAAACATGTTTCCTGCTTTGAAAATGAATATGAACAACACCCAACGATGTAATCACAAAGTCAGGGAAAACTTGGCAATGATGATGTTTGCCAGACGATCTGTTGTAACTAATACTTTAACACCTCTTCTTTAAATACAAGTTGTTAAATTAGCTTTTTAAGCTGCAGGACATGTTTGTTTCTAGATTCTCTTTCTCTTCTTTCTGTTCAGCACTAATATAAAGTATGTACATCTGATTTCAATAAGCAAAACTGTAAATATATATTTTTTCCAAATGAGGTAAAGATGGTTAATTATGTTATTTTCCATTTCTACATTTTGATACAAAAGGATTTAAATTGCCACTAATGGAAATAAACAGTGAACTCATCCTATCATGACATGCTTGCATGTATATTATACATTTTTCATTAGGTGTTGCCTCTTGGTTACAGTCCTATCACCTATCACCTCTCTAAGTGGTAGATTTGGGGTTTGGCGGCACAGAGAAACAGGAAATGTGGCTTGTACTTCCTGAACAAATGAGAGCAAATGGCTCAGTAAGACTGGAACAAGCAGCCACCCTCTCTTCACTGTTACCAACAGCGACAAAAGCCCAGCATGTGTGTGTGTCTGAGAGCTCATTTCTCAACATGACCTCTCGCCCTGGACATCCATGTGTCTCAGTCACCTTCCATATCTGGTTAGTGAGCAGACAGAGCAGTGACAGACTGAGCCACACTATCTCTGTCAGGGGAACAATGACTCACCATGCACACACAGAACAACACAGCAACAAGACAACACCACAGACAGACACACGCTCTCATCTGTGAACACACTCTGAGCCGTGTTACAAGGTCACCAAGCGGCTTAAGAAATCAGGGTGTGGCCGCAAGACCCAGACACACTGAGGTCAAATATGTGTGGACAAAAGGTCACGAGGGGAGCTCTATCAACACAGTAACACTCCTGTCCGAAGGATATGTCTTGGATAGAAGCGTTGCTAACACACATACGAACACACACACACAAGTACAGTCGAATAAAGCCTTCACTTCAGCTCTCAATGGTCTCACATGATTCAAGCTTCTCAATATGTTACAAGGAAGAGGAAACCCAACTGTGAGCACGACTATGGATTCAATATTTCAGAAAAGAGACACATGAAACATCACAAAACATGTTATCGATAGACGGAGCATTTTCTTGCTCTGGTTAGTTGAGCTTGGGTAGTTTTACTATAAAATAGAGATAGTAATTTTTAAAATCAGTGGTGGAAAGTAAGTACATACAGTATACTCAAGTACTGTAATTAAGTACAACATTGAGGTACTTTTACTTTACATTTATTCGTTTGGCAGATGCTTTTGTCCAAAGCAACAAACGAGGTGCAATCCAAACTACAGCAGATCAAATCACTTTACTTGAGTATTTTATGCTACTTTATACCTCTATACATTTCAGAGGGAAATGTACTTTTTTTACTCCACTCCAGTTGTCTGACAGCTATAGTTACTTTGCAGGATAATATTAAATATAAAACACATGATCAGCCTCTTTTAGACTTAAGAACCTAACAGTATATAAAATAGTGCAAATTAGCTCCGCCTCAACCAACTGCTCAACTAAAACAGTAAAATGCTGCTTGCACATTAACACATCTGTAATATTAACACTCTTCATGGGGCCATTTTGCATAATGAGTACTTTACTTCTGATGCTGTATGTTTCCTTAGGTAACATTGTGAGTGCAGGACTATTACTTGCAGAGTGCTATGTGTCGTATTGATACTAACTACTTCTTCCACCACTGCATAAAATCATAAACACACTGGCTTCTTCACTGGCTTTCTTCTCTTTTAGAAATTTCACAAAAGTCATCCAATCCCCTTAGTCTCATTCCTACTTCTTTCAATTTATTCACAAAGTAAATCAACTGCAGTTCAGCAGAGGCTTTCTTTTCTTCCGGCTGGAGAGGACAGAAGGGTGAGGACAGCAGTATACAGGGCGTGCAGTTCAACATCCACAGTGAGAATATTGCTTCTACTCAGCTCGCTCAGCCCACGCAGAGAAACAAGCAGCATTGCCTATTTAGGAGTAGTGCGCTGGGCTGGTGAAAGCGCTGTTTCATGTGTTTCATCAAGTCGGTCATCTACACTCAGGCACCCCCACCCCACCCATCTCTCTCTCTCTCTCTCTGCTCCACTTGTAAGGATAAAAGAAATGATGAAACTGTCAACTTAACAAAAGCATGTCTCTGCCTGAATAAACTGCTGGCACTAAAGCCTCCAGTTGGCTCAGTGTGGCAAATGTCCTGCTGGTGGGCTGATGGAGAGGAGACCTCCCAGGCACTGACATATAACAGCTCCATTGAAGATTGATATAAATTATACACTACAGGCTTCATAAATGAATAATCTATTGCTTCTGTGTTGATTTGACATGAAAATAAAAAGACTTCTAAGATACATATTATAGTCTTAAAAGTGATTTAGAAGATGGAGCAAAAAAGTAAACCCCTAGAGAAAGAGTGGTCTTTTTTAAGTTGAATGAGGCTATTTATAACATTTCTTTTATTATTATTTATAAACACAGTGAAGTACAAAGTTTTTATGAGTTTTTGAAGGATGGTGAAGTCATGCTGGAGCCACAGGGAGGCTCAGTGTGCCAGAGAAAGGACCACAATCTCAAAGTCTCTTTAATGACATCATACATTTGGTTTGGCAGCTGTCCAAACCAGAGGGGAGGAGGACGTATGCTGATGTATGTTTTAACAGTTTCTAGCCACATGTGTTTGGGCACTGCTGTTCACTATACAGACATTAATATCATCACACACCATTTGATCTAATATACTGTGTGTATATATATATGATGCAATCCAATCCTGTGTCATTTTTACTACCTCTTGCTATTGGATTGCATTGTTTTGTACAGTTTAGATTAAAACATTAAATAACATTTTAAATAACAGTCCAATACAACAAAGATGAATCAACTGAAAACCATAAACTTCCGTAATAGGTTTACCTATTCCAGAGTATTGTATTTGGCTGCATTGCGTGGTATGTTATTACTTCCTGCAGCTATTTAGATAATTTACTTTAATCATTTTGGATGTTATAAACAAAATCAGGGTTTGTTTTTAAAGGACATACTCTGCCCGGGAATAAGAATAAGTCAGTGGCACAGACACTGAGACAGACAGTTAAAAAGTTAACTTGATTCAAGAAATAAAAACATTAATATATTGCGTGGAAATAGAGCTTTATAGGCCGATAGATAATCCAAAATACGTGCCATTTCAGTGCCAAACAAAGCGCATCACCTGTTGCGCATCGCAACACCATCGTGCCCAAAATGGTGAGGTGGAATCAATTGAATCTTGTCTTATTTCACTAATTTTCAGTAAACACCCCCTCTGTGTCCCCGAAGATGAAACTGACTGAAATTATGTGCGTAACGTCCGATAAGATAATTACGCATTTACCACACCTGTGCGTAAATTGATCCAAAAAAGATTCTTCTGTCGTGCTAACTGTTTTATATCACCTGAAGCGAACTGAACATCTGCCTGATCATCTGAGTTAAGCTGTGGTTTTGGACTCACCTCTCCAAAGCGTACAGATGAGCGTCTATCAGTCGACACCAGCAGTGTGTCCGGTGGTTTTGGCCAAGAGGTAAAATCTGCGGAGGCAACGCAGCTTTAAAAGACAGAGGGAGCAGAAGAGAGAAAAAAAAACTGCAGGACGTGAGCCAAACCTCTGTAAGCTCTCATAAACAATGACCTCAACCAGGAATTTACAAGGTCTCTTAGTAAAGCTCTCATTGGCCCTGCGCTTGAGGCAAATGGGATCATGAAGAAAATAAAGTCATAACTTTTCTGCATCAACGAGCGCTCAGACTTAACAATTACCTTTTGTGCAAGAGGCAGGTCTGCCGTGCAGGGATCTCCCCTTATGATATCAATTATCCCCGCAACATTTAAGCATTTCTGCTGTTCACAAAAACAAAAAAAGAAAAAAAAAGAATGGACTGATTTGTTAACTCGACACAGTTTTGTCCTACTTCTGTATTGGCCTCAGTCGTCTCCTTCTTTGGTAGTGAATGGAGGAATTACATCAAGATGACTCATTCTTAATCCAAAGTAAATACATGCAGCCTGTAAATTTAAACCTCAGAGTTAACCCTCTACAATAACAAATCAATGATGAAATGCCAAAAAGGTGTTCCTATTATGTAATATAGATGTCCGCTTGTATTTCAACTGTATCACTGAGGCTGAACTGCTTATTACACTCCAACGTGTATCCATCCATAGATACACACCTAACTCTAAAAGGAGAGAGTGAAGGATGAAGGTTTTTTTCAGGTCATAAGGTCATATGTGTTGTGTCTGGGTTACTCAAACAGACCAAAATATGACTTATGAAGCTTTTTCCTGCGAGGGACGGTGAGTGAATGCTGTTACAGTTAATATTCCTTCACCAAGTCCCTCTACTTAGTTATAAGCTCATAACTGATAAAGAATTACGAGACTGTAAACACACAAGTGCTTTGTTGGTACGATTAACAAACATCATCAAGACTGTTGTTACATGAGATCAATGTTATTGAGAGCCACATGTGTGGCCTGTGGATACCTCCTTCTGTCATGTGCTATGGGCTGGATCTGTTTTACCATTCATATTTGTAACACTGAGGGCAGGTTATATAATATATATTTTATGATAAGAACTGAGATATGTACTCTATATATGCTATACAGTTCTTAGTAAATCAATTGTAATGCAATATAGAAGGTGCACAACATAAATATTCTGCCTAAATCTTTTATTTAGTGACAAGCAAACTTTTTACTTGTTTTAATACTATTATACAATATAACCGTAGTTTTGACTAAAGTTTACTGAATTAATTTCAGTATTTAGTGGATTAAGCACTGAACAATTTCTCTTGATCAACATCGACAATTTTGGTTGAGAGAGAGAGAGATTGAGATCTGCTCAAACGTCGGCTAAGTGGCCCTTTAAAACTACTATTTCCTCCTTGGACAGTTACTCCACTATACAGACATTCTTGAGCAGACTGGAGGGAGTTGTGCCCATATTAGGAACATGTTACCTGATATCTGGCACAAACCTTGCCTGGGAGAATAAAGTGCCATCAGTATTGGCTGTGCGGGGTGTGGCTTTCACATTCACATCATTCTGCTTTGTTTATTCTTGGACAGATGAGAGACATTTAAAATATTTTATGACAATCACTTAGACTTTTTTAGTCAAAAATGATTGTTTTTGTTTGTTTTATCATTGAGAGGTGATAGCATATAATTATTAATACATTTATCAATATCATACATTTCTTGTGATGTTCTTAACAGTTTTATAAGATGTTGATTGAGATAGGAGATTGGATGAGGTGCCACATACCGTATGTCATATCATGCTTTAGATTTTTGAAAAATATTTCATTTATTCATGAAATCCATACAAGAAGAAGCCATAACAACTTAGCTCTTCTCACATCACACACTAGTGAAGGCTTGACCTTTCTAAGTTCAGAATAGAAAACATTTCTCAGACAGAATTGATCCCGGCGCTGCCCGAGAACAAGGAATCGTCTGTATACGTGTCACATACTGCAGAATTTAGGACCCCGTTTTTTTTAACATTAGCGCAGTGCTTCCCAACGGTTTAAGCTTGTGACCTCTTAAAATGAAGCAGTGTCTACCTGTGACCACTATTATGTTGTGACCAGTATAACCAAAGACTGACTTTCCATTCTGACATTGTTTAATTTGAGGCTTGAAGAGAGAAAAATATCTGGTGTTCCAACAGGGGGAAAAAAAAGCAAAAAGCTCTGGAAAAAATAACAATTTTGCGAAGCAGAAATATATTTTTAACTCTTCTTTTTATCATCTTGCAATCCTTAGGTGGGGCCCTAAATCCCAGCTTGAGGACCACTGCACATTTTAATTTTGGAGTTAACCCTCCTGTTGAATTCACCTCCTTCTGGAATTTGAAATTTTGAATAGCTTGTAGGCATGAACTACCTGCCATATTGCAAGGCTGTGAAAAAAGCTGCTCTTAGTATAATAAGAAAATCCCTTCTCAGATTTATGCAACTCAAATAAAATCTCTTCTGACACTAATCTTGTTTCATATTTCTTGTGGATGGAATGATCTCTGGAGCTTGACAGCTACATTCTTACACAACTCAGACGTCCAGTTATAAAGAAAACAAGCTAAATGAGGAGAGCATTATGGAGAGGGCTTTAATCAAAAGCACAGGCTTCTGTTTATTGATCTTTGCACGCACATGAACAGGTGAGAGTATATTTACACAGATGTAAACAGTCAGTACCTGCAACACAGAGGAGAAGAGAGAACACAATGTCTTTCTCTTTCTCTCTCTCTCACACACACACACACACACACACAAACAAACATACTCTTTCACATCCATACACACTTGCAAGCATGAATGCACACAAAAACACACACGCGCGCACACACACACAAACACGCTCACACAAACAGAATTTGCTGTATAAAGATAAAGTGGACTGTCTGAAAACACAGAGCACAGCAGGCCTCTTTGGTCAGCTACTTCAGACAAGAGTCCAATGATCAAAGCCTATCACAAGTCACCATTCAAAGAACAGAGAGAGAGAGAACACATACTGGCAGAGCAGTAGGCGAATACCAAAACCTATATGAGCTTTTGCAGAGTTCACATTATTTAATGTGTCGGTCGAAGAACATTGGCACACAATTCTGCTTGTATATATTTTTCTTTTTTTTTTTCTTTTTTGAGTCCACCATCAGCGGAGGATGAATGAGACCGATTCATGCTCTGTAGGAGTCACGGCAACAGCATTCAAACAGCAATTTGTTGCAAACATACAAAGTACCTGAATGGTAAAGTGATAAGATGGATCAAATACAGTATGAAAGGAATTAATTCTTTACAAAGTAACAATTCTACTCAACGTTAACTCACCATTCATTTAACTGACATGAATTTGTTCGTTTTTCTACAACCTTCCAACACAAAGTAAATCATATAAAAGCAGCCGTTAGATAAAACACACATCATAGCAAAAATAATAAGACATTCTGAATGGAGGAGTGCAAATAAATCACCTTGTTTTTTTTTTTTTTGTTGTTGCTGTTTTTTTTACTTCATCATTTCCCTTCTGCCAAATAAAATATTCAAAGACACAAACAAAAAGTATAAAATGGTGGAAAGAATAAATCATTTCCTGGATCATGTGGTGTCAAGAGGCATGCCTGAAAAAAGTCAATACTTTCAATGAGAAGTTCCTGCACAGCAGAAGATAACTGTGGAAGGAGAAGCGATATCTAAAAGCCCGCTCTTCCTTCCACCTCCGTATCATCCCCGACACACGCGTACACGCACACACACACACACACACACACACAAAGCCAAACTATTCGTCCTCATCGAGTTCTCTCTCGATCTATCCTCCATTTCTCTCACTCTCTTCTTTAGACCTGTTATCATCCTGTTGCATCCAGCCATTTGTATCCTTCCGTTCACCGAGAGGGCAAACAGCAAAACCATTGTGTTCGACTAAGTCACCGTGTCTGGAGTGTTTTCTGGCGTCTGTCCACATCAACACTGTGTTGCCACGGTGACGTCCTATCAACATTTCCTGTTAAACCCGCATTAACAGCTGCTACTCTGCACCCCAAAGGAGATCGACAAAACCTTCCGTTCTTCTTGCACCAAAATAGCTTCTACAGTGTACAACGATACACTGAAACAAGACTATAAGTTAACTGTAACATATTCCTCGATTATTACCCTTTAACAATAGGTATTTATATGACTCCTGTTTTATTAATGCTCCTTTGCATCTTAATGCTACTGAACTCCTGTTAAGCTGTCAAACTATTCACCAATCAGAACCTTTTTGTGTACAGCAGAGAAAAACATCCAGCATATAAACAATTGTTTCCATTCTGGCAATTCTCCTAATGATGGACTGCCACAGTGCTGATGTATCTGTTCTTATCCAACAATTTATTCATTTAAATAATCATCTTATTCACTAATTTCACAGCTCTCATTGTAAAAAAAAATCGACACAGAGAAAAACGATTCTCTGATTTTACTAACATCATACTGTGTGCTTACCAATATTACGGTAGTCAGTTGCTTGAGTGTCAAATTTTGTTTTTGTTAGATTCGTTTAATGAGAAAATTTGATCCAAAGTCTCGACACCGATGCAACGATTGTAATAGAAAATGTACGCACAAAAGCTAAATGAGTATGACAAATGTGATTTAGCTTAAAGTACTTAAGCTATGTTGCAAAAAGAATACAAAACACTTTAAGGTCGTCTGCATCCGCTTTTCACAAAATGTCAAATGCAGGACAAAAATGGCACTATGCTTTCTCTATTAAAACTCATTTGGATCTCGTTTTTCAAACAACAGCCCTTCATTCTGCTGCGAGTGACATCAGCGTCTAAAATAAGGTGTAAATTCTCTCTCTATGTCACAGTCAAAGGTCGTTGGGAGAGATCCACAACTTTCACTGCCTTGTTGCACTGACTGCATCAGGTGCATCAAATTGTTACACACTATTTACAGGCCAATAGCACAAACTGACAGCCCAAACACCCACTGAGTATATTGCTACCTTATGGACGGAGGTGTTTTGTTTTTTTGTTTTGTTTTTTTTTTCTGTTTTGTACAAAGAAAAAAAGCCTCACCGCCTCATTCTGAACTGGCTCTGTTTCCCAGAGCTGATCCAGTGCGGGCTGCCAGGTTTAAAACTACAATTCCCAGGCACTTGATTGAAACCAAATGTACAGTAAAGTTGTCCACTGGGTCAGCATGCCTCCAATCACACTAAGTGATGCACAGAGAGAAGGCAGCGACATTCAAGGTCAGGCCCAAAACACAAAAGCCCTCAACCTCTGGTACAAAGAAAACAACAAGCATCCTCAGCATGCATATCAAAGTTAGAGTACTCTTGTGATATACTGTACATAGACAAATTAGCTAGTGGTTGGTACTTTGACTTGCATTTACACACTAACACATGCTGCTAGACCCCCTGTGTAATGCTACAGTAAGGTGACTGACACACAAATTTAAGCCAAACTAAGAGAAAGTGGCTTTCTATTGAATACCGAAGAAACCCTGCAAATAAATAAGACTATATTACAGTTATGCCAGAAAGGTGTGGAAACAAGCAGAACGAGAATGAGGTAGAGACAGTGATTTGTGAGAAAACGTAGCTGGAAATATATGGAAACAAAGCAAGAGGAATGAGGCAAGGTGCGAGAGCAAAAGAGAAAAAGAGTGATGAAGGAAAAGTCAGGTACTGGTCTTTTGCTCAATGGCTCGGGTCAGTTTGACTCGGACGGTTGTCTGGGTCTGCGCTGCAAGACGGATCTTCACATCCGTAAGCGGTGATGGGGGTCTGTGAAGGGCGGCTCTGAGTCATCCATGGGGAGCACCAGACGTGTGCCCCTCATCACCAGCTCGTGATCTCCATACGTTAGCTCTCTGTCCAAATCCTCGGAGGTGGTGGCGCCGGCAAAGGCTGGACCGCCGCTGGTGTGGGCACCGGAGGCGTCTGTACTGACCGTGATGTCGCCATAGGTCAGGCTGATATCACCGTCCGTCAGGATGAGGTCAGAGTCGTCATCCTTCAGCTGGCACTCATTCTGGTAAGGAGGAAGAGGAGGATGTTAGATACTCTATAAACTCTAAAAAAAAAAGCCCTCTGTAACCACTGAATGAAGCAAACATTTTACCAATAAAATAAGAGTTTAAAATAGAACCTCTGCGCTGCGTGACCCACCAAAATAACTTTCTGTTAACCAGTAACACAGGATGAAAACTTAACAAACAACAGTTCTGTCAAAAATAGCTCCAGCGTCTGACCTCAAAGGCCTGTGGGCTGGTGAGGAAGCGGGCGAGGGGGCCGCAGCAGGGAGGCAGCGTGGCTGTGAGAGGGGGGCCGCTGTGAGTCAGGATGGGCTTCAGGTAGCTGGAGAGGGGGCTCGAGTCAAGGACAATTAACACAGAAAACAAGCACACAACAAACAGTGATATCAATGAACGCAAACAAAGTATATTGAAAAAGTGTGTCGTTGTTGTTCAAATGAAAAGGGAAAAATAACTCAAATTAAACTTATTAAATCAAGCAATTTATTAAAATACATTGACCTTAAATGACCTTAATACTACATGACCATTAAAGGAGATCATTTGTCTTCAAGTCTATACGTGGCACTCCATCTGCTGTCTGACACTGTGAACTACAGAACATTTAACATGTTACACAGACAGCACTACAGTATCTACAGTGGTTCCCACAGTGAGGGATGGAACAGGAGGGCCGCAAGATTAATTATCACTGTTCATCTATTGTGCGTTTTTTAATAAAGTTTCACAGTTTTATTACGGTTAATAAACAATAAGTATCAAAATCACTGTATTAGCCTATATTATCTAACTTCATATTAATATAGCCTGATATAAAATAATATATTACCACATATTATTGTATTATATTCAATTGTTAAAACTGATAAGCTTCTGTGTACATATTAAAGTTATATATATTGAAGGGGTGCTGTGGTTGAAGCACTGATCTGGTAGTTTTCACTGATGCAATTACAAATCTATCAAGTTCTTATAATTATTATGGCAGATTCAGCCAAATATGCTGTAATAGTTAAAATGACAACAGCTTATTAAAAATACACAATTTCTGTGAGCACAGGCAAACTAAAACTTGTTTTTATCCTCTCAGAGTTGATGAAAAAAAAGAAAAAAAAACAATTTGTTGCCAAAGGATACTTGTGGTCAAAGTTGTACCAAATTCTGAAAAGCCAAGCACTTTCCTGTTTGGTGCTTCTTCTCTCCGAGCCTTCAGCGATACTCATCTGTACAAACACAGATAATGTGGTTTTCAGTTTTTTTTTTATGGCTTTTTTGTATACCAGACACTTTATAAGTATTTCACAACAGCCGCACTCACAGAGTTATCTTGGTCAGAGTCCACGCCCACTCTGTTAAAAAGGAAGAAGAAGAAACACACATATGTAAATCAGTCAGGAATCAACTGTCAGAGCAGAACAGTGCTGTGAAGTTGACTCCCTCGTTTAACAAGTTCCTAAGCAGTACTGTAAATTATAAAGTGTCAAGCACTGACCAGAGCAGGGCTAATGTTATCTTGGATGAATCTTGGAGATTTAACCTGATATCAGTACCAGTGAGTTAAACAAGACAATACCATGAGTGCCAGAAAGTCTGGACTATCAGAGAAAGGCATCAGAGTCTACCTGACGCTATCTGAAATGTCCTGATGTGTTACACCCACCGGTGTTACACAAAAAAAGCGCTAACTGTTTGCAAATCCGGTTTAACTGAGGCCTGGATCTGACAGGAGCAGGAAATGCATACCGTATGCGCTGGCAAGACAGCATCTGGGTAGTGCCTCCGCCACAAATCCAAACAGTGAAGAAGACCACGAGCAGTGTGGTGGAAAACATCATCTGACGTGCATATGTGGCTGTGTCCCTGATTGACAGGGCAAAGGTCATCGCGCCTCGCAGTCCTGGAGAGCAGAGTGGAAACAACGTTACACACCAACAAGCATCCAAGGTCCTTTATAAGACAAATCAGGTGGTACATGTGTGTTTTTCTCGTAAAGTCCTATTCTTGATTGACTCAAAATAACAATAAATGTCTTCACTACTAACCTGCAAACATCATCATGTGCTGGAAGTTGGATCTGATCTTGTTGCGTCGTCCCAGATTGAGAAGGAAGGAGAGCGGGTAGATGTTAGCAGCTCTTCCCAGGAACACTGCCAGCTGGGTAGGAAGGAGGTTAAGGAGAGGACAACGGAACAGAAAGCTAGTCAAGCCTCCTCGCTAGCCAAAAATATGATCAAGCGGGAGCTCATCAGGCTTTGTGTGCACCAGGTGGTTTCATATGCAAAAGATACAAAAGCTCCGACGATGAACATGGGATTAAAGACGTGGTTCTGGAAGGTGAACAGGGTCAGACCCATGTAGGAGAAAATGAAGTTCTCTGCCAGGAAATTCAGCAATTCAAACAGCTGCAGCACAAGAAGAAGAACATAAACTGCTTTAGATGACAGCATGCTTGGTTGATGTACAGCTGAAGGGAGTAAGAAGTGATAATTACATTCACCAAGAAATAAAACATAAATAACACGTCACTGACATCAACCAAAGTTCTATTACACTTATAAATGCTGTTTTTGTTCCTTTATATCTCAAAGAATTTGTTTGTTTGATTTTTTTGTTCATTTAAACCTTTTTTTCCCCATAGTCAGGTCTAGTTTTCAGCCTTCATTCAAAGTTTTTTGGCCCCGTTTCATTTTGTGTGGAGTGAGAAACAGAGCGGTGTCATGAGGGTTTATTATGACACTGCAAAAGTGAAAGTGACTGAATGTGTGCTGAGCCAAATAGCACACAATAAATTACAACCTACTTGCTTTGCCAACAAAACCATTACTATTGGATCACATTATAGCTTGTAAACTGACACAATGCTTTTTTTTTTTAATTTTGTGACATTTTCACTTTCAAAACATTTATTACTTGAACTGTTTGCCAGAGTCAAAGCTTTTTTCTCTACTTTCGAAATAAAGGCACTCAATACTGTCAAAGAAAGGAACGACCAGTTGTGAGTTGTAGTCCATGTCTGACCTGTTTGGTCCTGTCCTGGGACTCAGGAGACAGGTTATTGTAGGTGTAGTGGGCCTGAGTGATGCCACAGAACAGCACTGCCACCACACCTGCAACACGCCATGAAGAAACAGGAAAAAGAGAGGATCAATATCAACTGATTATTCAAAATATGATGTGTCCTCCAGCTGAAGCTAAGTCTCTTGTCTTACCTGTGAAGCCACAGGCCTCAGCCAACAGGAACGTGCTCCATGACATGAGGAAGAACAGAGCCGTCTCCAACAGCTGGAAATCTCTCAGTTTGGTGAACTTAGTCACGTACGGACAACAGTCAAAGAGTTTAACAAGATGATTAGACAGTACAAAACCAAGTGGCATTAAACTTTTATCTGTTATTCTCACAACACCTAAGAAACCATGTTATAAGTGAATAATAGTAATAGTAGTAATGATAGTAATAAGTGAAGAAGAAAGAAATCTGCTATTGCAGTGAGATCATTTCATTTGTTTCCAAAGGAAAGTTACGTGTTTCAGCTTCAAACAGAGCAGTTGTTCTTACTTCAAAATACTGTCAGCTGTTTCTTGTAGAAAGTAAAATATATTGTAAACAGGTCCTATTATCTATGCCTTGTTATACAAGGTTGCACCAATCATCATTAATTAAATTACTATGCTGTGTAGTATTTTACAAACCACTGGGATTACTCACAATGAGTAAATAATTCAGATTTAATTTAACATTTAACTGTGCTCATGCTTTGTAAACATGCTCCAGTGGATGGATTTAACATTGTATTCACTCTTATTAATAACTAAAACAGCTTTAAGAAAACTGTTATTCTTATTTGCTAAATAACTAATAAAACAGCAGGAAGGATATGAGAGCTGTGACGACTCCGGTGGCCACTCCCAGAGCAAAAGAGCCACTGAAGACTCCAAGGAAGACCCCAAAAGACTTCAGCATCGCCATGACCTCGAAGGTGTGACTGTTGTCGCCCTCTGGCTGGTACGCCACTATAGACCTGATAGAACACCACATACATTTATACCTTTAATGGCAAACACGTACACAAAGTGTGCAAAGAGAGTAAATCATGTCGACCATTAAGAGAAATAACTGCTGACTGAACACATTTATGGAGCTCCACATGAACTTATAATACAAGTTACTAAGCTGAAGTTAAAGCCTGCATGATGTAACTACCTTACATTAAATAGAGGACTTATTAGGCAACTGCATAATCCACTGTTACAGTAGATCTCTGTGTGTTAAGACGCTTTTCCAGAAACATTTCAGACTAAAAAAAAATGTAACTCATGTAAACAAGAGGACTTATTTAAAGAGCAAAGCAGAGCAATGTAGCGGTCAGAGGGTTGGAACAAAAGTATATCAGACTCTATTTGTATAGTTCACTGTTAATACTTAACCTTCATACTGCATATACACAAGAAAATTTCCTCTGAGGTCACGATTTCTTGCAAGGGACACCCGCAAGAAATCCTGTGCGGGGGGGGATAATAGATTTTAAAAAATACTAAAGGTTATGGTTTAGTTTTGGAAGTAAGGGAGAGCTATTTCCTTCCTAAGAAGATTTAGTCCAAATAAAGGGAGACTAAATCTGAGACTAGATCTGATGATAATGTTTACAGAGTGCCACCAGGAAATGGCAGCAGCATAACTTACTGAAATATCTCTGTCAATGCTATGATGCGCTGCGCAGTGCAGTTTTTTAATAAAAGAAGATCATTTCTTAAAGAAGATTGTCAAAAGTTGTATCAACCCCACACACACAGACTTGGTTCAATCACTATTTGAACCAAGTGTGATTCTGAAAGTATTCATCCTCTCCATTCATGGCCCCCACACTCACAGAACAAATCACCAGGCATTTTATCGTTGAGCATTTCTGGCATCCTGCCCTTTGTTTTGCATATACAGTTATCTCCAAAGATTATAAGAATGTGCTCTTAGCTGACTCACAACATCAAAAACAGTTAACCCGAAAAGAGCAAAAATGAATGAATAAATAATGAATGAATGAATAATCTAAAAACAAATGGCCGGTGATCTGTCATTGTTTGTCCCAAGGCACTGCAAAGGCACACACTGCCATGCTCTACTTAGTCCACCCGTTCAATGGGCTGCTCAGAGTCTCTCCGCGGGGAGCGCTCCCTCCACTGTGCTTGCTATTATAAATTACAATTCTGTGGAAACAATAACAAAGTCTCATGTAGAGCAGAAGAAAAAACTGAGTGTTAGCTTAGGGACCACTTTGTGTTTAGCATGGCGTTAATAAAAAAAGCTGATATTAGGTTAATTTAAGGTCACTGCTCCATTGATACAAAATGCATGACTTGCACTTTTGACATTTTCTCTCAGAAAACGACTAACTTAACAGCTCAGTACACATTCAAGATCGATCGATGCAGACTGACGGTGTGTGTGATGTGAGACTTACGAGGACAGGACCACGGCCACGGCATCGTTGAGCACGCTCTCCCCAAACAGCAGAGCATACAGATCCACGTCTACCTGCAGCTCGTTGAAGATAGCCAGGACTGTCACTGTGAAACAGAGAGAAACTATTTTTACCACGTTAGGACTGACCCAAATAAAGACACATTTCACTTAGTGATACAGAGGTGGGCGTCAGTAGCTGCATCCCAATTCCAAACTAAATACTAAACAGTATAAAGTATATATTCAGGTTCAAAGTGCACTTTTTATTGTACACATTTTTGAACACTAATGACAATTTGAAATTTGAAAACTATGAAAATAGTTTGCACCAGCGTCACTAGTTTGCACCAGCAGTGAACACATCCAATCTGATATTGACATTTTTAAGCAGATCGTATAACGGCCATAACACGTTCCACATTAACTACAGTAGAGTAAATACAGTTCTTTATCACTGTCATTATAAAAGTCAGTATTTCCACTATCAGTTCAATTGATTCAATCATGTTGAGCTGCTGGCTAGAGAGAATTCAACACTGGACGCTGAGCACCAGCGTACGCACCAGGGTCTGTGGCAGAGACGATGGCGCCAAAGAACAGACAATCGGTGAAGAAGAAGTCTCCACCCAGCTGTCCCACCTGCTTCATTAGCATCACACAGCCGTACATCAGCAACCTGACGGAAGAACAGCAGGTGGTTTTGCATATTATAAAAAACATTATGGACACTTTAACACCATCAATAGTGCTCTAGTCTGCATGTGTGAAACCAGAACAGTGCACCTTTGTCTTATTCTTACCCAATGACAAAACAAGAAATCACTGTCCCCAGAAAGGCATAAGCCAGGATGGATCCCATGTTACGGAAAAAGTGTCTCTGAAAGACAAAACCATTAAACATGTCAATCATCAACACACTGATAATATTTTAAGTCATTGATCTGCAATAAATGCTTAGAAAGATGAGAAAGAGGAAGTGGATTTAAGCAATTCATACTGACAAGAAGGGCATTATTTCATCAAAAGGAATCAAACATGTTAAAAGCAGTAGAAAGAGTGCCGGAAATACTACTTTACCCTTTTCAAGCTGTAGCCAGCATGGAAGATGATGGGTGGTAGGAGAATATTGAAGAACACTTCAGGGTCAAAGGTCACCTGAGTCACACACAGAAAACATTATCATATCACATTTCTAAATCACTAAAATAAGAAATCAAAGAAAAATGCTTTCAAACAAATTGTTTTAACACTTCTAAGCTGTCGCATTACTGGATGAAGTGAAATAAATGAATTAATCATAAATGACACATCGGGGACAGCCGGGGGTAGCTGCCAGGTCAGTCAACAACAGATAAAAGTCAGATGACAAGATGGGAAAAAAGGAAACAGCTTCTACACACAGGCAGACAAACATGAAGAAACTCAACAGAACTGCAGCCTCTGTGGCACTGGATCTATTTATTGCTTGCTTGTAGAATATAGCATGAAATTATGATGATATTCAGCAGACAACTTTAAAGTCCTAGATGTCAGAAATACACATCAGCACATGGCATCATCGTTATAGCTCCAAAAAAGTCCAAGTGACCCTCAGGCAAAAGGAATCTGTCCTCTTTCTTTCATCAAAATCTTTCTGTAATGTCTTTATACATCTCTCAGGGAAGTAATAAGCCTTTCTCAACACTTTTTTACAAAAGTACTTTATCAAGCTTTAGATCCCCTAACTTGGTTCTGCACTTCTATAATTGAAAAACCTATTTAATGTGGAGAATTGAAGGATCACCACAGAAAATCAAACTTAAATGTTTCATAGATACAACAACAGCAGTAGAAATAACATAAAAACCCATAGAAAGATATATAGAAACGTTATGATACATTCATAAAATGTAAGCAATTCTGACAAAATATAACTTGAAACAATAAGATAATAACCATTACCTTGCGCAGCATCTCGTTATCTTGCACGTCGTTCAGCTCGTTGGCGCCGATCTCCCCTTTCAGGGTGTACTCGTAGAATTTGCCACTGATGTTGACGAGCAGAGTGGCAGGGCTGGCGTTAACGTAGCAGATCATTGTGCTGTTGCTAACATCCCCGGGGACATGGATGCCGTAGCGCAAGACCACACCAACAAGTAAGCCTGGGTAGAACAGAGAGGGGAAGTGGCGGAAAATTAAACAGAAGGGAGAGCGGATTAATGTACGTAGATTACACTGTAAAAAGGGATATGCAGAGTGAGGCCTGAGTGGATGCAGGTATGTCACTAAAGGAGTTAAAGGTGGGGTGGTCATGATTCTGGGGCTGCCCAAAGATGCAGAGAGCCTTCAAATGTCTGGGATGTGGACAGAGTATATTTATAACCTCAGAAAGCCAGGCTACATGTCATGAGCTCAGCTTTTGCTATCAGATTTAAGTCTAGTAAACATCCGTTAAAGAATAATTTGCCCTGTTTGAATGTGTACAACAATGTGGAGATTTGAAATGATGACTCTAGAAAACTCTGCACCTTTTAGACTTGTAGATTAGACCTGTAGTCAGGAAGTTGAGTGGAGCTATGTTGGGCATTATGTGATGTCACCAAACAAACAAAACTAACCAGCGAGGGAAATGTCAATCAAGCTCGTACACGCCCACTCTTCCTGTGTGTAGGGGCTTTATCAGCTATTAAGACAAGTCACTGTAGATATAAAATGAAATGTGATTCAACTACAGCACAACCAGCTTCTCCTCCATTCAGAAAACTGGCTGAGAGGGAATTCTGACAAGTGCCACCTTCTCATTCCAGTTTGAAAATTGGATGCAAAGACCAATAACTGTCCCATTAGGTGTAAGAAGGGTTCATGTTTGGTGTCTGAGTGAAAAGAGGAACAGTCACCTATTTTCCAGCCTACTCAAAATGAAGTGTCTTTAACCTCTTACCAGGCACAAGCCCGAAAATAATGTACCCAAAATAAGAAGGTTACTGACTTCAACCGTTTTGATTAGAGTCATAATCCTGGTCTCATTTAAAAAGTAAATCTTGGGCACAGTGTCGGTTAATAGACTAAAGCAGATTTATCTTTGGCCTTGGTACACCACACGGTGTGTAGGGAAGTGAAAATTTTGCTGGCTTTACCACAGAATTTCCACCTAACCTAAAAGCAGTGTTAGAAAGTAACTAAGTACATTTACTAAAGTACTGTACTGTACAATTTTGAGGTACTTTCCTTGAGTATTTCCTTTTGATGCTACTTTATTCTTCCACTCCACTACACTTCAGAGGGAAATATTGTACTTTCTACACATACTTTACTTGTACTTTCTATATACATATAACAAGCTTTTAAAATACAACACATTGTTAAAGATGAAACCAGTGGTTTCCAACCTTTTTGGCTTTTGACGTCTTACAAAAAGCAGTGTGTAGTCGGGGTCACATTTCAGATGTCTATGAGTTGTTAACAGCTCCACCAAATAGTGATTTTTCCCTCTAAACTTCTCACATGGTTTCATTTCAATAAATGTTCAAATGATCCAAAAATCAAAGATTAGAGAAAAAGTCCAAAAACTGAAAACGGATTTGTGTATCAGAACTTTGTTTTTTCTTCTTTCCTCTCCCATTAATCATCTCACGGCCCCTCAGATTTATCTGCTGACCCTTTGGAGGGGCCCGACCCCTAGGTTGGTAACCACTGGACTAAACTAGCTAACTGTATATAAAGTAGTTCAAACTAGCTCCACCTCCAGCAGCTACAACAGTAACATGCTGCTTACACACTGATGCTTCAGTATTAATAATCTAATGATGTCACATATAATAATATATCAGTCAGAGGGACCAAACCACTACTTTTACTGCAATACTCTAAGTACATTTGCAGGACTTTTACTTGTAATGGAGTATTTTTACATTGCTGTATTGGTACTTTTACTAAAGAAAAGGATCTGAGTACTTCTTCCACCACTACCTAAAATGCTTAGCTGCTTATGTGTCATTTACATACCAAGCAGGGTGCAGAGGAGGTGTTAATACAGCTGTAACTAAGCATGTTACTTTACAGCATCTACCTGCAACAGCCTGCTGCCTCACAGCTTACTAATTTATTGCCAGGGCTGGAAGTTTGAAGCCTGCTATTGCCATACAATCACTTCAAATCTAACCAACACTACAAAATGATCGTAATGGCACTGATGACGTCTCTCAGTCACGCTGGAGCATCTCACCATAAATCATCGCCAGTCCGGTTTCGTGCAGAAACCTGAAGCGGCGGTGTTTGAACAGCCAGATGGTCAGGATGGTGAGGGTGAGGAGCAGGATGAAGATGAGCAGGTCCGCGCTGTCCTGCCTGTGGCTCTCCTCAGCTTTCTTCTCTGTAACGATGTTCTCCATGGCACTGTCCTCCTGAGGTGAGGATGCTCGGCAAACACAGACGCACACAGACAGGCTCACTAGCACGAGCAGCCACAGCGTCCTCGTCGCCCTCCAGGCGCTGTTGACAGTCAGTTTAGGGCCCATCTCAGCTGCTCGGCGGCAAAATGCGCCAATGTCGTCGTAGATAAAACCCCAAACTTTGTGCAAATATGTTACACGAAGTGGGGGGGGAGTGGACTGCAGAAAGACGACAGCAACAGAGGAATCGATTCCGGCCCGGAAGTGAAAAGTCTTCCCCCTGCAGAAAATGTACAATATTTATTTCGAAATAAAAGAATCAAAGGAACATGTTGCTTGTAACAATTTAGGGCCATGTATCGATCGTATTGATTATCCACAATGTGAATTGTGAATGAGCAATATATTTTGATATATCCATATTTTCATAGCTGATGAGACTATAGTTCTAATTGGGAGCTTTTATTATGAAATCTCAGGTTTTCGTCATCACTCTGAACAGGAAGTGAGACTGAGAGCCAGACTTACGATTTGCAATATTTTTTGTCCTAGGATGGCGAAGTGATGACCCGCCCCTATTCTGCCTCTGATTGGCTTATCCTGATATTCTTACCCTAACTCTAACCAATCTCACTCCTCATGTATAAACCTAACCAACCCAACCAACGAAGGCAACAAGTATTAGCCAATCAGAGGCAGAGTAGGGCGGGTCATGACTTTGCCGTCCTAGGATAAAAATTTGTCTTACGTTTTATCTGTTTAATTGTATTTTTTATTTCGGTAACATTACAATGTGATTAATTTATAGGCAGAAACTCGAGTTAAATGAAACAACCATTAAACGTTTAATATAGTTATTATTTTTATTTTTTAAGTCTGGGGAGTTTCTCTGATGCTGACTTCGTTTCACAAAAGTCAGCAGTGCAGATATGCAAAAACAGCTGAATACAATTTTATTATTTGCCAAATAAGTGATATTTGTGTGAGTTTTTTATTTTTTCGAAACAATCCTCCATTTTAACAAGTCTCGCGATACAAAGTAAAAGACCGAAATTTATGTACCGTTCTAGTTTATCGGAAATTATTATTTTAGTTATAAAAAACTAACCATGATCCATCATTTCATAAAGACAGCGCCCAAAAACGAGTGTCCGTATTCAGTGTTGTGTTTATGATTATTTCATACAGTATATGTTGTGATTTTAAGTATGATGTTAATATCGTGTGATACGTGTGTGTCCTGGATGCAGGAAAGGGTTACTTTCAAAATTTCCGAGGAGGACCTGAACGCAGCAAGACGTCGCAGCAAGACCTGATTGTTTTGTGTTTCTGAACTGTGTCGATTTTTAGTTGTAATCGGCATAGTCAGTCTTTCCTTCTTAGGTCTTAGGTCTTTCCTTCTTTTTTGTCATTTGGACACATTTATGCAACGGCAACGTCCAAGTTACAAAAACGAAGATGACATCTAAACTGAAAGGTACGTTGGTTGCCTTTCCCATTCACTTATGTTGCTAAGCTAACGTTAGCTGGCTAGGTAACTGTTAACGTTTTTCCCTCTGTTTTTGTAAACAGTAACCTATATGTCTGCCTAGTGTTTTTGTGTGGAAAATAAAATAGTAATAATAGCAATTAAATACACGTATGTGCATTTAGGTACCACAGGGTGTGAACAGTGCTCACAACTGAAACTTAACTTAGCAGCTATTCCATCATGGTTGATAATAATGTCTGCTGCATTAACGTTACACACACCGTCACACGTGAACTTTTGCAAAGAAAGTCACTTGCTCTATTCAATTAACGTTGGTTGTACACACAATGTCGCATTTAGTGTGATTGTATTTTAGATGTAAGTCGTAGTAAACCTACTAAATCCTACCTGACTCATACTTCCACTGCAATGGCAAAACCAAGCCCCATGTATAAGATTTCTCATATTTATTATAGGTTAGCTGAAGATATGCTCTTTTATTGAACAGTATGAGCTAATATTGTTGGTTGTTTTACATATGTTGACGGCTGAGATCATGACCTTGCCTGACAACGTTATCTATCACCAGAAATCAAGAAAATCATTATAAAATAGCTCCAAATTTTTATAATCGAAACCTATAAAACATTGTATTCATTCATATTATGCTTTTCCAATAGTTCAGTAGACTTTATTAACACCTAAAAAAAACAATAGATATGAATTTCTAAAGTAAAAAAAATACATGTAGCTGAAATGTTTTCTTTATTATGTGGAGGAAGATATTAAATAACAACGAGACAAGCATTAAAAGATGCCAGAGAAGATGAATTTACTCTGGAAGAAAAAAATGGGAGCTCTAATAACAAGGGCAGGGTGCATCTTTTTTTTTTTTTTTTGAGTGTCTAGTCTGAGTGTGGGGCCTTGAAAGCTCAGAAATATAAAAGAGAATAATCAAAAAGAATATTAAAATCAATTCTGAAGGATGAAACCATCCAAGCTGTTATTTCTGTTTATTCAACATAAAACTAAAAGAGTGTCCTCTCACATACTGTATATGGCACTGTATATTACATCCATCTGTATGTTCTTAGTGGACATTGTACTTGCATAAATACATAGCCAGCAACATTAAAACTTTTGGTGATGTGTTTTTAATTCTAGTTGGGAAGGCTGGCTCCAAGAATAAGGAGGATGCTCCATATGAGTTGGAGAGTCAGTTTATTCTGAGGCTGCCTACGGTGAGAGTGTTGTACACACTGAAAACACCTTTATCTGTTAAACTCATTGTGACCATTTGCTGAAAATGACATTGACCATCTTTTTCTCTTTTAGGAGTACGCCTCAACAGTCAGAAGGATTGCCCAGTCTAGCAGTATGAACATGAAAGATAGACTCACCATTGAGTTGCACCGTAAGATGGTTTCTTAGTGGCCATAGTCTGACCTGTGTGACATTTATCCTATTTGACTTAGATATTGCTCCCATGTAAAACTGTCTGGTTATCCATTTAAAAATCCAGTCAAGAATTGAGTCTAGATTGTTTTAAAATTCTGAAATATACATATGGTAAATATGTACAAATAGATATGGAGTGAAACATTCATTTCTCAGTGTTTGTGATTCTTTTAATTTCACATTCACTCATATTCAGTATCTCCATTTTAGCCATCATTATACTTAAGTAACCTTACACTATGCATGTCTGGAAGCTTAAAGGATGAACAGGATGAATGATTACAGCAAGAAAAAGCTCTTTCAATGTTCATACAGACACCTGACTATTGTTTTAAGACAGATTTGAAAAATTGTGAACCTATCATTCAACCTGTTTTGCAGGTCTTAAGCAAAACAAATAGGTACACATCTACTGTTTATCATTTTCATTGTTTAACTTAACAGTGACTACAGTGTCCTAATGCAGTGGTTACTACGTTCTCACACACAGTATGTCGTTCCTCTTATTTGTAGCTGACGGTCGCCATGGTATAGTGAGAGTGGACCGTGTCCCTCTGGCCTGCAAACTGGTGGATCTGCCCTGTATGATTGAGTCTCTCAAAACAGTGGACAAGAAGACATTTTACAAGACTGCTGATGTCTGCCAGGTAGAACAGCAACATGGCGTTACAAGTTAGATTTGTGTCATGGTGTTTTCATTTTAGCTACAGTACAGTAGTGATGCTACTACATCAGTCAGCAGAATGCAGTGTTATTTACCATTTCATTTCTGCATCTCTGGGTTAGATGCTGGTGTGTACACTAGATGGAGACCTTTACCCTCCTTTAGAGGAGCCCACTGGCACCGACCCGAAGAGCAAGAAGAAGGACAAAGACAAGGACAAGAAATTCATTTGGAACCATGGCAGTAAGTGGGCAAATGTGTACACCCAACCGCTTTTTGAGAACTTTGCAAATCAGTAATTTAGGAAGTGTGGTTTGCCCTCCACAGCTGATTGAGTCATTTTGGCTTCACTAATCCTGTTGTTTTGGTCTCTAGTCACCTGCCCTCTGAAGAACACACGCAAGAGAAGATTTCGGAAGACTGCGAAAAAGAAGGTTTTGACATTTTCATTTGCCCCTCAGCGCTCCCCTCCTATCTGTCTCTTTAGCATCCTGTCTGATGATCCATCTCTTTCCAAGGCTTTCTTCCAACAAGACATTTACATTTCATAAAAGAGAAACTGTGGTGAAAGTGAAAACTAAGATTTACATATAAATAAAGCCATTCCATCTCAGTTTGCCCCAAAGGCTTGCAAAAAAGCAATTTCACTATTGCTCTGATCAAAGTGAAAGCGAGTATGCTTGAGAACTACACTTCTACTTTGTCTTTTGAATAAATCTTCCTGACAGTGCAGAGCTGAGCCATATTGATTTGTCCGCTTCTGTTTTTAATCGTTAATGTGCTTCCTGGCATGTGGCCAGCTGCCTTTGTGTATGTGTGTGTGTGTGTTTGTGAGAAAGAAAGAGAGTAGGAGAGATACCGCTAACGCTACATGTAACCCAATCTCTCTTTCCTTTCTTGCAGTACATTGAATCTCCTGACGTGGAAAAGGAGGTGAAGAGGTTGCTGAGCACAGACGCTGATGCAGTCAGTGTTCGTATCCTTTTTTTTGAATATTTGCATATATTTTGCACGTCCATCTTGCGAAAGCCTAAAAAGCAGGAAGCATATAAGCAACCAGTAGAAGCAAAACAGCAAAAATATTTTGGACTCAGATAAGGAGTGTGCATCATGTAATGTAGAATAAACTGGACCTTTTTTGTGATGTGAGGGCAAACATAGCCTCACTCCCATCTAGCAGCCAAAAAGGTTATTCCAAGGCCCAAATGGGTGTCCTGACTCCCGCTCAGCTCACCTGACTTGACTCTGTCTAATGTCTTTGTGAGAGATGCACATTGCGAGGAGACTATTAGTGCTCTAATGAAACTCTAAACTTGCCTGACAGAATAAGAGCACAGCAGGGCGGCTTTGAGTGGCTTCTTGCTGCGTGTTAATTGAGATGGACTGTTCATTATCATTGCTTAGTTGGTCACAGTGAAGCTGGTTTCTAATTATAGTTTTAGCATTGCATGCGGCAGCGGACACACACACACGACACACTAATGAATGTTAAAGTTAAGGCAGGTCCTGTGGATTATCATGAGGTTTTTCACCTTTCAAGTCTACTTCAAATGGAAAGTGAGAGATTTGAAAGACGATGAGTCTTCTGAAGGTTGAGGGGAACGTACACAGGGTATGTTGACTTTAACTCGTGATGTTCAGGGTGGGAAATAATAGCGGAGGATGAATCCAAGGAAGCAGACCAGCATGGCTCTCTGGCCAACCTGGACTCATCACCTGGCACCTCAGGACACAAAATGGGCCATGGATCCTCTGGTAAGTGAAACATATTATATATTGAGCTGCAATGATTAGACGATTAATCAGCTGATCAACAGAAAAGTAATTGCCAACTATTTTGATACTTAATTATCGTTTTGAGTCATTTTTTTTATTCATTTCAGCTTCTTAAACGTGCATATTTTCTGGTTTCCTTAGTCTTCTATGATAATAAAGTGAATATCTTTGGTTTGTGGACTGTTGGTTGGGACAAAATAAGACATTTGATAAGACATTTTCTGACATTTTATAGACCAAACAACTAATTGATAAATCGATAAAAAATAATTGACAGATGAATCGATAATGAAAGTAATTGTTAGTTGCAGCCCAAATTATATATTTGGTAAATCATCAGGAAGAAGAAGCTTAAAATGATGGGTGATGTCAGCATGGTGGCAGACGGTTTTCATGCACTAACCAAGCAGATTCTGAACACCATTTTAAAACTATCTCAGTCAGGTCAGAGTGCCAGTTCCCCCATTCAGCAGTTAAAAGAACTGCAGCTGCTACAGTATGTTTTAAAGAAAACACAAAAGTTGTTGAAAAGTTGTTTGCACAACTAAAGGCTATAAAGAAATCAATATGATCCAATCCTTTTTTCCCTCTGAATTTCACTGTCCTTGTTCAGAGAAGTACCTGATTCAGTGGAGAACCCTGTTTCACCTGCTTCAAACATATCTCTGGCATTTCTGTATTGCAGCGTCTTGTTACTTAATGTCTGACGTGTACATTGATACTGATATGTGCAGTAAGCTATAAGTGTCCAATTTATTGGTCAAACTCTATAAAGCGAGGTCACATCTGTGTTTAAATCTGTGAATAATAAAGGCCTATCTACTTTTGCTGGGAAAAAAATGTAACTACTGCGAATTGACCCTGGTAGCTCTTCTGGTTGACCTGACATTTTGCTTTGTTGCACTATACCTTCACCTCAACAGCGTTTTTCCTTCTTCATTTTGAACACGCAAACCACCTGTGCTACTCCTGATAACCTCCACCTTAGTGGTATGAAATGGAAATGGAGAGCACAAGCATTAGTTACCGTTTGGCCGACAGATTATTTTTGCCTCTGGATTCCCCAGAGGACCTTTTTGGCTTGTAGGTGCATAGTAAGTGTGCTGGCACTCATAGGTACTTAGGTGAGAGGTGTGCATGATTGGAATGACTATTATTACTTTAAAACACGCAAGTGCTGTAGTAGAACGGTTTGGTAACAAAGGTGTTTTCAGGCTTTTATTATATGAGACCGAATCATAACATCTTCTGTTTTTAACTCTTAATAGACTTGTCTCTGTGACCTAGATCGAACCAAAGCAAGCGCTCTGAATTCTCGCTGTCACCATCTCATGTTAATAACACTAATGTGCATTCCGCATGGCCAGCCCAGCGTGACGAACTGAGGGAGATCTTCAACGACATCAGTAGCTCCAGCGAGGATGAGGAGGACGAAGGAGACCGGCACGAGGACGAGGATCTGAATATCATGGACACGGAGGACGATCTGGTCCGACAGCTCCAAGACAAACTCAACGAGTCTGATTCTGCGCAGCATGAAACCGATAGAAACAACCAGATAGGTGAGAGGATATCAGGATTTCTGTTTAAAAGTTACAGGTCGTTGATGTATGAAATATATTCTGTCTTTTATATAAATACTGACATGGTTTAGTATTTAGTATATCCTATAGATACCGTATATGTCCATGTGGTGGGAGTTTACTTATATGTGTTAAAATTGAGCATGTGCACATGTTTGAGCTATTCAGGAAAGTAGATGAAGTAAGTTCAGCATTAGTATTATGCAATCTTTCCTGCTGTGTTTGCAACTTTACATCTCAGTGTGAATGCTGATTCTTTCAGCTGACTTACTCGGCATACCGACAATCCTTCATTCTGCAGTCGTAGCGGTCGTGGCAGAGAACTTCACATGCTGATTTCAGAACGGACTCAAGACTAGAGACAGTCTGACATGAAATTAAATCAAACCTCAGATACTTGTCAAAGAAGAGGTCAAAAATAACCTGAGCTAGGTGTCCGGACTTCTAATCAGAGCTGAGTTTTTTAGGTCACACACACACACACTCTCAAACGTGTAGCCCCACTCTGACTTGAATACACGTGCTGTGCCCTCGCCCACAGAGATGCACTCACTGACAGGGCTCAGCTCTCTTCCTCAACTAACTAGCCTGACAGGTGTTGTGGCTCAGCGTGCGGCTCAGGCAGCTGTCCAGTCTGACAGCTCAATGCCTCCTTATCTACATACATGGAGCTGTCAGTCAACAACGTTACGAGCCAGCTCGGTTTTAGCAACCTAGCAGAGCCTCTCCCGATGCGTCGGAGTCTGGCTGGTCATGATTCTGGCAGCCCTGCAAAGTTGTAATAAATGGATCTGCAGGGACTCCTCCCTGCTTTCTTTTGCATATTAGATGGGCTATATCAGAGGATTGAGAGTCGGTTGAGGGAAAGAAGAGGACGGATACAATTAGTTTGGAAGATAATGGTGGTGGAGCCACAGATTGTTGTGAAGCACTATCACTTTGGCTAGATTTAATGAGAACCCTCTGTGGAGCCCAGAGCAGACTGATTTAGTTGTGTCTTTTAGTGCTTCGGCCTGCTGGCTCACGTCCTTTTTAAATGGATTTGTTGTTCCCATTAACTGCAATTTGTCAAAACAAAATGGAGGCATCCTTGTGGTTCAGCAAGCAAAGGTGCATATCTCCGTCCTCATGGCTTTGTGAGTCGAGTGTTGCTCTCAAATTCTCAAATTATGTCACATCATCATCTCTCTCCGTCTTTTTTCCTCTACTCTTCGCTGCGCAAGAAAGCAGAAGCATAAACGACGTGTTTTTCTGAGTGTTTTTTATGACAATCATAACACATATGAACCTCCTGCCGTTCCCCGCAGTGATGGAGTATCAGGTGCAGATCAACAGCGTCAAGGCCAAGCTTCAGGAAACCCGCGCACGAAAGAAACAGCAGGAGGAGCTCATCATGAAAGTGGAAAACCAGGCCCTCAAAGTGAGCAGTGAACAAACACACACACACACACACTCACTCTCACTCTCACTCTCTCTCACTCTCTTTTTTGTACTCCAAGTCATTCAGAAACTAGGTCTGCATGTACAGAAACATAAACAAGAACATGTAGATGAGCTTGGAGGCAAAAGTCTTCACACAGCATAAGGTCTCTAAACAGTGATGTGAAAATATGGAAAAAACAACTGATTACATGCAGTGTTGGAGGCCATTATTTTGTTTTTTTTGTATTTTTTTTTAAAGCCTTAAATGTTGCACTTCTCTCATCAACCTTTTACTGTATAAGCATTACCATGCAGAAAATATGTCATGAAAAGCCATTGTTATGCCAAGCGTTCTTTAGCGGAGACTTTACAATGAGTGAAACATGAGCAGACATGGCCCCCTTTTTTTTTTTTTTACGTTGCCATTTAGAGCTCTCGTTGCCCGGTGTTTTGGGACCGCCAGAGCCCCATCTCCAGTCGTTATTATCACAGTCGCAGGGAAAAGGTCAGCTGTCTCTGACTGGCATTCCAAGTGGCCTTTCTGTCAGAGAGGAGATAGTGACATGAGCAGCCCAGGCAGACACACATTTAAAGCCATCACAATTTAATGAGGCTCAGCATGTCGACGCGAACAAATCTTGTTTGTCTCTCTCTTCTCACAGAATCGCTTCCAAGCCTTGTTGAATGAGATTATTCAGCAGGAGGAGCGGGAGATGGAGCAGGTAAAGTACCCTTTTTTTTTTTTTTTTTTTTTTTTTGGTAAAAGCCGAGGATCAGCGCTGGCTGTGAGCTTTTCTACAGCTTTCAGAACTTTGCATGAATTTATCTTATATGAATGTCAAACACCACACTGTCCATTTAAAACCCAACAGTTTTCATTCCTAATAGCAAAGTTCAAATTCGATGAAGCGAAATTTAATTATCAGCAGCTACCAGCGAAGTCCTTTTGCAGTTATGGTATAGTAGCCACCCACTGTCTTTGGTCATTGTTTGTATTGACAAATGAAAGCAGTGAATAAATGTGAAAAGACATGTTAATCATCATCCACTTACCCTCCAATTACACCCCGGGGCTGTCGGGCATCAATCACGCCCTCTATTTTCTGCTCCAACAGCTGGCCTCCCTGCAGGAGCAGCTGGACTCACTGATAGAGAAGTGACCACCAGGGGGCAGCCTCATGTCATCTTCAACCACACACACCTGGAGAGGAGGAGGGGAGCCTTCATCCAGGGAGGAGGGAGTCTTTATTAGATGACTTGCTGTGTCATTCCTTTCACTTTGTCTTTTTTATTAATTACACATGGAGCATACAGCTTCCTGTATAAAAAAGTTAATGTTTTTTATTAAGTTGACAGAATGTGCTGTTAGTTACTGTATGAT